>JANAVB010009398.1:6312856-6434977 GCA_029216955.1 Iris pallida | reverse complement strand
ATATATATATAATATATATATTATATATTAATAGATATATATAATATATACACTCCAGTCCCAAAATATGTAGGACTGGATACGTACATGCCATCGAACGTATAAGCTGTCTAAGATATGGTTTAAAATGGCAAGTTAACTATATCTCAATCCACAAATAATAATCTCAAGTAGGAACCAGGGTATTAATGCTGATCAAACAAGAAGTTCGGGAATGTCTTCATCTTCTTCGTAGGCGTCGGCCAATGCCATATTGACGGACAAGACTTGCCTGAATACGTCCCCAATGCTGACATCCGAATCGGAAGTGGGTGATCCGGTTGACTGTGAATGCCAGTCGCATTCCTCGTCTGAGCTTTCAGGGGTTTTGCCGGTGTAACATAACCTAGCCCACATCTGGTTTTGTTGTAATAGTCTCGTGGTTTCCCAGTCGGGACCGCAATTGTAAGGGTAACCGCCGTCCGGTGCCGTAGTTCAAGCCTGGTGTAGTTTCCAGATCATATCCCTGTTTTTGCATGAGGTACTTGTATCGGAACTATACAGATAAAGGGGCAGTCTACCGGTGTCGGGTTTGAGATCAACTTCTTCTATCCTGAAGGGTTGTGGATCATTCTTCCGGCCGAAGATGATTGGATGATCCTCTCCCTCAATTATGCGGAAAGCGTCTTCCACTGGAGTAAGTTGATTTTCGGTGTAGACATTTGTCACCTGTGTGTGCAGGTGGGTGCCTATACCGTGTTCCATAGCATACATTGTACAAAGCTTATTAAGCTCGAAATAGTTTAAAGATAGCCCTTTATTGATGAAATAAGGTATCTTTTCCAGTGGAATTACATCATCTGCGGATGGCACATCAGTGTGAGCAGCCACATACTTGGCCAACTCTGACTCTTCTTCGCTACCCCCTGTGTAAATGAAGACTGAGAGGATGACTTGGGCAGTTTAATCATCAGGGGCTCCATGGGTGGGGCAGAACGTGGAGTCGTTGGCATACTAGCCACCCCTAGTTTGGTGCTCGATGCTGGACGGGGAGTTGTCGGCTGGCTAGCAGTCCCCGACTTAGCGTTCGGCTGCCGAATCATTCTGGGAAGACGAATCGTCATCGGCTTGAAAGAGGGATTGAGCTCCTCTGTTTGTTGCTGGCTAGCTATAGGCAGCCTGATTGTCAGTGGCTCTGTCGTGGGTCTTGGTGCTTGGCCAGACCTTGGCAGTCGAATTGTCATCTGCCCTTCCTGTGCAGAGAGGCTGATTGCATCCTTACACAAAGTGGCTGTAAGGGGTACAGTTCTGCCAGGTTTGTGGGCTTGGAGGTGGATCGTCAGAGGTTCTTTCGATCCAGCTGCCGCCTCAGTTTGAGCTTGAGTATCTCCTTCGACAAGGTGCCTTTTCGACTTCTCGTACAAGCATGAGTCTGAGTAGTAGGATTCGACCCCTTTAAAGGGATCGATGTCGGCAAATTCTGTCCTCACAAAGCCATGCTTGTCGACGTACTTGAAGCACTGGTACGGTGTGAAGACACGATCATGTAATCGTGTATCCAAGGATGCCCAGCAGAATATTATAGGAAGTATCCGCATCTATGACATAACAGGTCACTTCTGACTGAAAGTTGCCGATTTGGCACTTCAAGCGAATCTTTCCGATCGAATAGCTTCTGCCTAATTGAAACCGCTGATGGCGGTGCTTGTCGGCGTCAGACGATGCATTGGGTTGCAGATGGTGTAGTAGGCTCTTCGGGATGATGCTTATGGAAGAACCGGGATCAATATACATTCGATCCACCTTGATATCACCAATGTACCCAGTATAATACAGAGGGCGATCGTGCAGGTTGGTCTTTATAAGCATATCTTACGGAGTGAAGACGATGTTGGGCATTACGCTTGTGCAGGCGTTATCCTGGAGATCTGCAGGCGAGCATTCCCCAGTGAGATTGGACTGAGCCAGATATGCGTCGGTGTTCTGGAGTGCCTCGCTCAGTGCGATGCGAACATCTTTGAAGAGTCTCAGGAGTTCGTATAGTGACAATTTGGCCGGTGTGTTAGCCAATTGCGCCAAGATGTCGAAGTTGTAGGGCCTCTCCAGCCCATGAGGCATCTCTCTTCGGAGCGACTTGTCAAAGCGAGTCTCCTTCGGCCTAGGCTTGTCGGTCGTCGAAGGCTGCGAAGGTCCTGGAGCATCAGCAGCTGTCGATTGATGATCTTCAGTCGAATTACCCGGTGTAGGTTGGGATTGTACACCCGACCGGATGACGACAGCCGTAGCTTCCTCGACCTCTGCGAGATTATACGGCATATTTGACTTTCCCCTCTTTTTTTTGCTGGCGGAGGGAGGTGCGGACTGAGTTACTTCAGGTACCAGGTCCGGATGGACCCACATGACCTCCCCTCGTGATGTAGTAAGGGGCACTAAACCAGCAGCCTGGTTTCGGGGAGGTGGAAGGTTAGCGACCTCCATCCTTGCTCTGGGGATGGGCACTACTCCATCTTGAGTCTTTGTCGGAGGGAAGCTGTCGGATTGTACTGACACCATATTGGCTGCACGGTCACCTCTTCGAAGTCAATGGCCAGGGCCTTAGAATCGATAGATGCTGGATGTATCGCTTCAATTGGTAGCAGTCTTGTGTGGCATGGTGGACATAGCGATGGTAGTGGCAGTACTTAGGGCTCTCCATCTCTGCAGGACGAGGTTCATGCCTTGGAGGAGGGAGCTGAATCTGACCTCCTTGTATGAGCATGTCTAAGATGGGCTTGACATGGCCGTCCTCGAAGGAATAGGTCGTCTGAGGCCACTGCTTCTCTGCTGGTTTTGGTTCAGGCTTCGGAGCTGTGTCGGCCACCATAGCTTGTTTGCCCTTGTTGTCTCGATTGTTGGAGGGGTTACCACCATTGTTGCTGTTGGTGTTAGGGCGTTTGCCCTTGTCCTCTCCTTCCGAGACGTGCAATCCCAGTTGGCGAGCTTTCTTCAACTTGTCTTCTGCGCTAGTGGCATGATGATGAACGTCTTCCAATCCTTAAACTGACTTTCGCCCATCTAGAGGCTGATTGTGGGAAGCAGCCTCTTTTGGCAAATTTCAATTAAGGAGGAATCAGGGTTACCGGAAGGCAACTTCATTGCGGTTCGGCAAAACCGCTCGATATAGTTCCTTGTCAGCTCGTTTTCTTCCTGAACAACGTCCACGAGGTGGACATTGTCACGTCTTGTCTACTTCGTAGAAACTCTCCAGGAACATACGTTTGAAGCCAGCGAAGGAATGGATGCAGTTGTCCGACAAGTTGCGGTACCAGTCGAAGGCGACCCCCTTCAGTGCCCCGATGAACAACCGCGTAAGGATGGCGTCGTCATGAGGCAGATGGTCGGTTGTGACTTCAAAGTAGGTGATGTACCTGCTTGCAGATGTCTTCCCATCATATGGATTGATGTTAAATGGTTTATATCTTGGTGGGAAGGGAACATCTCACCATGCAGCAGGATACGGTTGTCGTATCCTGAGGTCTTGGCAGTTTTCTCGGACGTGAAACATGGCCCGGAGCTCCTGGACCTCTCTTCTTGCCTCCATGGCCTCGTCTGCAGCGGTGGGGGCCGATATTTCAGGAGGATTATCACCCGGGCTTGGTGTGGCTGAGTTCGAGTCCGCATTGACCGTGGGTCCCACATTTGTTTGGCCAAGTGTTCTTCCTTGCAGAGTTGGAAGGGCCGCTTTGATCTCATCTATGGACTTGACCAAGGTATGCAGTATAGCCTCCAGAGTGTCGATGCGTTGGCGATCACTGGGACCATCTTGGTTGCTGTCCGTCATGAACACCATCTTTACATGAGAAGAGATAGAAGGAACGGTGGAGGACGCGCCCTCTGAGTCATACCCTTGTACAGAGAAGTCGTCGGGGTATGTGGGAATGTTCTCCTCTGGTTCGGACTCGGAAGGAGTGGTACCCCCAGCTTCAGAGCTTGCCTCGTTTTGAGAGTTGTAGACATCCTCGGGGATGTCGAAACCTGCTGCATCTGTTGGAAGAATCGTTTCCCCTGGATTATCTTCTTGGAATACCGGATTATCGTGGATGTTTGGAGGAGTGCTACCCCCGGCTCCAGCGCCTCCTAGAGATATGGACGACGAATCTCCAAGCGTGGTAGATTTCGTCTTTGAGCGAGTACCCTGGAAAACTCCTCCCGTAACGGTCGTGGACAACCGCTTAGAAGAGAGTTTCTTGGTTGAGATTTTCGGGCTGGAGACGTTTGTTTTCTTCCCTCTTCCGCTGCCAGGGATCTTGTGAGCAGAATTGCAGGAGGCGACGAGAAGTGCCTCGTCTTCTGAGCTTGGGTGTTGCAGTCGTTGGAAGATGGATCGTCGGTCCTCTTGTATGGCCGCCTTGCTGCAGCAGCAGTTGATAATGACTCGAGTGCAGTGATGTCCATGGAAGGACTCTCTGCACACCAAGTCTTCGTCTCTTTCCTTGCATTTGTGAAGAATTATGTTGCGCAAGTCACCCATTTTGTGGGCCCGGAAGTCCTGAGCACATGAGTGTGTTAGCATCCCGCCTGCTCCCCGATGTGGGGGTAGTACGAGTACTTGCCCTTGATCATTGTTGGGAGATTCTTGATAACTATCCCGTTCGTTGGCCGCCGGGGGCTGGACACGGATAGTTTTATACAACTTTCCATCAGGGGCCCGCGTAATAGTCAGCCGGACGCCCTGATAGTCAGAAGTTGGGATAGCTGTCTGAGATCGACGAGCCCACGATGCCCGAGACTTCTTTATTCTAGCACATGAGAGTGCATAATAGGAAGAGTCCACAGAGACTGACACATAAGAGCATCTGGGGTCAGGATCGCCTGAGAGGCAGTCGAAGACTGACCGTGAGCCACATGGAGCAGATAGTATACGGCTGGGTTTGGTGGCCGTACAGGCTGTCTGCATACGGCTGGTATGTGTGGCCGTATGACCCTTCTGTATACGGCTAGGAGCGGTGGCCGCATAAGTAGTCTGCATGCGGCTGGCAGTCGTGGCCGCATGAGCCTTCTTCATGCGGCTGGAAGTTTTGGCCGCATTAGCCTCCTGCATGCGGCTGGCTTCTGTGGCCGCATGAGTTTTCATGTGGCTGGCGACCTTATGCGACTTCTTCATGGACCGCACAGAGTTCCTCTTTGTCCCTGCAAGTCCAGCATCGTAGTGTTTTCCTCTGCCGGATTTGGGGACAGCAGAGTCCTCTGTGGCCTGAAGTGGGGCCGCATGAGAGTCTTCCCCGCCATCTTGGGCAATAGAGAGTACTTCTTCGAAAGCTTGGGGAGGAGCGAATGATTTGGGCCTCCACTCCCTGCGGGCCTTCTTCGTACGGGCTCGCCGCTGGACCGGGACAGCGCTCCCGTCGGAGAGCATTTCTTCAAATGCCTGTTGGTCAAACCGGTCGACCAGCATTTGTTGAGTGGAGCCAAGTTTGGCAGCGTCCGATTGCGTCACCAACTCCTCAGCCGTAGAGAAGTTAGTCCCCAGCAGAGTCGCCATCGTGTTTTCCATTGATTGTAAAAGTGCAGAACAATTTTATAGGAGGACTGAACTTAGACTCACAATACAAACTCGCTCGTACAAAGAAAGCTTAGGAATGAAAACCTAGGTACAGCAATCTAAGTACGATTGTTTATTTTTGATTCTGGGGGGTGACGGTAGAGGCTCGGGAAAGCGACGGCAGCTCTGCCTTACTCCTTGGACGATCGGACGTAGCCTTGGCTCTTATGAAGAAATGCTCTCGGAATATGTAGGGAGACTCTTCTGTGCTTGCCTTGGTCTCTCTGTGTATCTAGCCGGGGGCTCTCCTCTTTTGCAAGGGAATAGCATCTTGCTATTTATAGGAGTGGGGTCTGATCATTAGGGTTTGCAATGATTGCCTCTTAAAAAGTCGGCGGTTTGGGGATTAATTACCATTTTTCTTGATCCTGTTTTGTTGGCAATTAATCTGGGCCGTTGATCTTGATTGCAACAAATCTGGGCAGTTAATGTTGATTGCGCCAAATCCATATGGGCAATTAATGTTGATTGCCACGAATCTTCGTGATTAATTATGACAAGCTCGGATCTCCTGCCACATGTTTAATCTGCTTGATTGCGATAAATTTGATTTGATCCGGGTAATTATGATGATTGTACTAAATCTGGTTGTTGGGATTTATTGATAAATCTTGATTGATTTGGTGCCATGTGTCCAACCATCATTATGCTGTGAGCCGTAGGGACACGGGGGAAACTGATCTTCTGACACATGTCCTAACCGCGAGCCACAGGGACAGGGTGTCTTGACAGAGCCGCATGAGGGTGGCTTCTCAGGGTTTGAACTGCATGAAGGTGGCGGTCGCATAGGTGTGGCCTTCAAAATCTGAGCCGCATGAGGGTGGTTTCCAGCTGAACCGCATAAGGCTGGCCACGTGTCAAGGCTGCATGGGCGTGGCCTCTCAGCATTTGAGCCGCATAGAGATGGTCCCCATGATCCGAGCCGTATTAGAATAGCGGCCGCATGGGGGTGGCTTCTCAGGATTTGAGCCGCATGAAGATGGTCCCCATGATCCGAGCCGCATGAGAATGGCAGCCACATGGGGGTAGCTTCTCAGGATTTGAGCCGCATGAAGATGGTCCCCATGATTCGAGCCGCATGAGAGTAGCAGCCGCATGGGGATGGCCTCCACCTGAACCGTATGCGGCTGGCCACGTGTCAAAGCTGTATGAAAGACTTTGGGATTTGAAGGATCGTGCCAGCTGTAGAGATTTTCTTCGTTTCCCTAGGAGCACGCCATTATGTCAGAGTCATCATTGCAACTTTATGTCAGAGCTGTCAGTTCACCTTTATGTCAGAGTTGCCTTGTTGTGTCAGAGCATTAAATGAGGCCGCTGCTTAATGTCCAGTTGTAGATGCGAGCCGCATGAGGCCACGTGGCTTTTTACTCGAGCCGCATGGCTATGTTGGCGACTTTTGAGCCGCATGGAACTCTCCTAGTCTTGAGCCGCATAGGATTTCCTGTTCATTTCCATGCTTCTACAAGGGTCTCTAGGAAGAGAGCTAGCAGAATGACCCGTCTGAGCAAATCTGAGATCAGCAAATGAGTTGGCAATAGCCTGGAACCGAGTCACATCACGAAACTCACATTTCCTGGAAGTGTCAATAAAAAAAGTCTACAGATCCGAGAGGTACTGATGAATACCCTCAAAAGTCATAGGGTAAGTCTGAGGAGGAACAGGTGCAGTAGGAGCAGGTGCAGGAGGTGGAGGAGTAGTGACAATGATACGACGAGAAAGCTTGAGAAACTTGGGCTCAGGGTCCAGAGCGCAAGTGGATAAGTCGATATCAAAACGTTGAAAGATGCGAGGGATAAGCATCGCATAAGAGAGATTGAGTTCTCTTCCGCGACATCTACCCATCATCCGAATGATAGTCTTAGGGGCAGAAAAAGGAATCCCCTTAAGAATGTGATAGAGGGCAGAGAGTTCTAGTACAGTGACATCATCTTTTGATGTGGATTTCGGAAGAATAGTGGAATAGATGATGCGATGTAACTCGTAGTTAAACAAGTTCAAGTTATTGGCCTTGAACTTTCCATGACGAGCACGTGCGGGCGCACAAAGCTCATTCATGAAACTAACAAGAGTCGTACCCTCGGGAAAATCAAAGTCGGTGATGTCATCGAGCGGGGCACCTTCGTTTGGAATACCAAGGATTTCTGCTAGCAATACATCATCGAACTCGATATCGATCCCGCCAACACGAGTTCTTGCGGTAAAAGTGTCTAACACGAAGTTACAATAGAACAGTCTAAGAGCATTAGTAGCTGTAGGGAATTATAAGGTAGCGAGATGGTGTAACCCTAATACCTCAAAGAAAGGATGGTGATCAGAAAATACAGTCCATTTAATCGGAGCGCCTGTGCATATAGTACACATAGCAAAGTCGGCATACCAAAGCAATGCTTGGTCATGAGTTTTGAAGTAAAACTCATCCGATACGCCGTCATCCGATTGGACCGGGAAAAAGAAGGAATCCATGTTTGGATCAGAAGACGATGCCTCTTCACTGACTTGGTCTTCTTTCTCTTAAAGGATTGAATCCCTTAGGCATTCTTTCCCAAAACTAAGTAACCCTAAAAATTTGAAAGTGGATGAGAGAAGGAATTATATCTTCCGAGAATCAAGTATGTTGTAGAGGACGCGATTCTCCACACGAATCCAAATTTTGGATGGAAATCTCCACGTATATTGGAAGAAAGGGAGGGAAGAATTGCTAGGGTTTGGGGGTTCTTTGGCTGCTGCTGCTGCTGTGATGAAGTGGTTTGGAAGAGATGAATAGGAGAAGGCCTCGGGTTCTAACTTAAAAACATACAGCACCAACAGAACTCTGGCCGAATTCGGACCGAACTCGGGCCGAATTTGCCTAGGGTTCTCCTGGTTTTTTTAAAAAAATTTGTGGGTCATATCCTTTTCATCAACTCATTTCAAATATTTAATTCAAAGTTTAGTAATTTTAAACTTCAAATAATATAATTAATATTATTTTATAAATTAATTTTCTTTACTCAGCATCTGTTTCAGATTAGCTGTTGGAGTACTATCCCAACTAATGGGAGTTCACCGGGGAACAATTAAGTACCACTTCGACCGTAGTCGTGGTGACAGACAGACTCTTTGTAGGCTTGTCTCGAAAACAGTTATTGAGTATTGAATAAATTAATTAATAAAACAAAATTAATTAATATTATTGACATCTAAAATTCCTAATTCTCGACTTAAATAATTGAAACGATCTTCCGCTAGAGGTTTTGTGAATATGTCAGCCAATTGATTCTGTGTGTCTATGTATACAAGGTCTATATCTCCATTTTGTTGATGATCTCTAAGAAAATGATGTCGAATCTCGATATGCGTAGTACGAGAGTGACATACTAGATTCTTAGTCAAATTAATAGAACTAGTGTTATCACAGAAAATGGGTATGTGTGTGTAATGCAATCCAAAGGCTTCTAAAGTTTGCTTCATCTACAAAATTTGTGCACAACAACGTCCTGCGGCGATATACTCAGCCTCAGTTGTTGATAATGCGACAGAATTTTGCCTTTTGCTAAACCAAGAGACTAGGGATTTTCTTAGAAAATGATATGTGCCACTGGTACTTTTTCTATCTACTTTGCATCCGACAAAATCAGCATCAGAATAACCGGTTAGATCAAATGATGTGGTTTTAGGATGCCATAAGCCGACAGAAGAAGTGCCTTTAAGGTATCGGAAGATACGCTTAACTGTGCACAGATGTGATTCCTTAGGATTGGCTTAAAAACATGCACATAAGCAAACACTAAACATAATGTCTGGTCGACTAGCAGTTAAGTACAGTAAGCTACCGATCATACCTCGATACTTACGTATGTCGACGGGTTTACCTTGTTCATCAATATCAAGCTTGGTTGAAGTCGCTATTGGAGTGCTAAGTGGCAATGGAGGAGAAATAAGATCTAACATCTTCATGAATACATGTTATGAACAATCTAAAGGAACAATTTTTTTGGTACATTATATCGGTACAATTTTCATTTAATAAAGACCAAAGATGTTATATCGGTCAATGTTTGTCAATTATCAAAATAGGGTTTGACCATGATCAATGGGCCAATAGCAAGGACCAGTTGGAGATCAACAAGGAGTAGCCCCTCTACATAGACAGATTCACATCGAGAACGTTACCGAGCATGAGCCAGTTGAGCCGCAGAGGCCAGAGGTTCCCGTACCTCCAGTGATGCCGCTAGTACCAGTAGCACTAGACGCACCGGCACTATTACAGATTATCAGAGGTTTATTGGAGACCCAGCAACACCAAACGGCAGCCCAACAGTAACAACAGACCCAGCAGCAAGAACAGAATGTATTACTGAATCAAGGGTTACAACTAGCTCTTGAGAGGAGCGTCAGAACTGACTCGGGAGCGTCGGGGAAGTTTTGTCGACTTAACCCGAGGTACTTTGATGGCACGGAGGATGCCATTACAGCAGATGCTTGGCTTCAGGATATTGAGGCCATATTAACAACAGCAAAGGTTCCAGCAGAAGAGAAGGTTGACCAGGTCAGACTGTTACTTCAGGATCTCGCCCGCGACTGGTGGCATCAGAAGAGGTTAGAATGAGGCGTCCTGTTCCTTGGGATAGCTTTAGTACTAGGTTTAAGGCCAAGTACTTTGGCATGGTAGCTCGGTATGAGCTTCAGCAGAGATTTATCAGCCTCAAACAGGCTGATAGGACGGTGGACGGATATGTAGCAGAGTTCTGCAGATTGAGTCGGTTTGCACCGGCGATGGTATCTACAGAGCCTGAGAAGGCTATGAGGTTCCAGCAAGGACTTTACTTAGAGATTATGCAGTTGGTCGAGGGGCACGACTACCAGGCATTCGATACAGTATTGATTGCAGCTCGGAGGCACGAGCTTACTATTCAAAGGTTATCAGCAAGGACTGGAGGCCAGAAGAGGTCTCATATGCAGAGTGCTGGAGGAGGAGGAGCAGTACCTCGAACGTCAGCACCAGCGCCTGGCATCCGTATTCGTGATGCAGCACCGGTCATGACAGTTGTGACTGCACCAGTTCGACAGCAGCAACCGCGACACCAACAACGTCAGGAGGCACCAGTGGGTTGCACTTATTGTGGTAAGGGAGGGCACACTCTAAAAGTGTGTCATTTAGCGAATAGGTAGTGCTTGAGGTATGTAGGTTCAGACCACCGTATAGCTACTTGCCCACAGATATAAAGGCCAGGAGGGCCAGCTCAACAGTTTTTGGCGTTGCCAGCTCCAGAGGTAGTCCCGTATCAAGGACCAGCACTAGCAGTAAGGCCATTAGTCCAACATCTATTATTGATGCAGGCTCAGATGTAGATAAGTACAATATCAGGCAGGGCCGCAGAGGCCGCAGCAGCAGGTCCATGGAAGGCGGCAGCAGGGAGTCCAGCAGGGGCAAAGACAGATAGAATTTAGAGTATTAGAGCAGAGGTTGGCCGAAGGCGGTCAGATTGTGGGTAAGTTTTCAATATTATCCATTATAATTCCTTGAGTTCTATATTCGAAGAGTGAAGGCGACTTTCTTGTCTCACTCATCTGCTCTCGTATCATGTGATACGTGATATTTATCATGTGTCTTGATTATGAGAGTACGTCCTGGGCAGAGTCTCGTTCTTGATTAAGTCATTGGTACCGACTTATCTCAAGCGTTGACTTTTGTACACTTTGGGAGTCAGCGTGGGACCGCTAGGACGAATTCCTACTCAACTGACTCGGGAGACATATTTTATTCGTATATCTTCGATCACTTTCCTTCTAGGGTATGATTATTGTTTATGCTTTTACTTAATTGTTCTTTCTTTCGTAATCTGTTCAAGTGTCATGTGTTGTTTGATAATTATGCTTCCTATATATCATGAGTGTATTTCGTGATCTGAGAGCGCGCTCGACTAGCCTTATCGAAATTCTGAGGACGAAATTTTTTTAAGGAGGGTAGAGATGTCACTCCCCGTTCCTGGAATACCTAAATTTTTAATTTTTCTGTATATGGTATCTGGCACCTGTATTTTGATTGTATGTATCATGTATTTGTAACTGGCTATGGCATGGAACAGTTGTAGTGCCCCATCCCGCTCAGTCAATCGAAGGAATCGAAACATCGATGGCGTTCGGACTTAGCCTTGCAACGGCTGCTTGAAGACATCGCTTGGTCGAGGTGACTCCTCGCTCAGGTGGGGTAGTTTCGGTGAACTTGCCTCATCTTAGACTTCACATAATAAATCACATATTTTCAACTTACACAAGTAGGCTTGCTAAAAAAAGAGACGAATCCACATAGATAAGGAAATAATCCCGACGGGTCGAATTGAGTTAGAATATGGAAAGGTCTGTCACTCCCGTATCCCGTGTAGGACCTAAAAATCAAGTTACGCCCTGAATATACTAATCAGTGATCAAGTTGCGCCCCAAAAATCAAGTTGCGCCACTGATATAAAGCTCAGAGAACAGACCGCGCCGCTGAACAGGTTGCGCCACATATCAGACTGCGCCTAGTCTTGTTGCGCCAAAATCTACGTGGCGTCTGACACTTAGTAGCCATCATTACCTGACAACACTGACAACTGACACCATAGTAAACGAGAAAAATCTCTTCGAATCCCGTGAATTGTGCTGCTCGAGGGGAGTTGGTTGACAACAATCCTGTACGCTTCGTAAGTTGTGCCTAGGCACAATCCAGACAAAATCTTTAGTTGTGCCTAGGCGCAATCTGAATGACTTCTGCTCAAAAGCTGCCACCTGTCTAGGCGCGGCTCAATCAGGCGCAGTTGATCGAAGCTCGCACAACCTGATGAAGTTGAGACAACTTACATTCTAAAGCAGGATGACGTAGTGCACATGCCACTAATCTCTCAAGACGTGTCTACTATCCTGTACACGACCACGCGCATCTCAATCACATGATGCCACGCATCTAAATATAGTTAGTATACGACTTAACAACTAAATAAAAGTTGGCACAACAGGAGGTTGGCGTAACCCAATATAGCACAATCCAGCCTCGTACACATCAGAATAACTGCTAAAACAGTTATTTCTTGAACTCTATAAATAGAGTTTCCAATTATTGTAAACTATCAGATACATACGCACAGAGATCAAGAACTCTTGCAAAATTGCTGCTGCATTCTCCAGAGGCTACAGTCTTCAAGTTCACATAGTCCAAGGGATAAAGTGATCGTCTTCTGATCAGATTCCTACAGTTGTACTTCTCCAGAATTTATTATACTTTTGTACTATTCTTTTTCAAGTTTGGAATAAACTTTTTGTTTTTGCAAAAAAAATGGCGACTCTGCTGGGGACGACTTTCTCCTCCGACGAGAAGGTGACAACTCAATGTGACACTGCGTCGATCGGCAAGAAGCAGAAGACTCTGGTTGTTCAAGTCAACCAGACAGCCTATGAAGATATGATTAGCACCAAGAGAAACAAGCGTACAGCGACTATTACCAAGAACAAGACTGTGTGGGCTCCTAAATCTCCCATGGTCACTGTTGCTCAGGCGCAACCTGAGTGTTCAATGGTCAAGACACAATCTGTCTCGGCGGCTCAGGCACAGCTTGCTTCTGTTGCCCGTGCGCAACCTATTCATCCTGCTGCCCATGTGCAGTCTACTACTCTCTTTGCTGCCAAGACGCAACCTGTTCAAAAAATTATTGAGGTGCAGTCTACCCATGATGCTGCCAAGGCACCATCAGTAGCCCGTAGGACTATGGCGCAGCCCAATCAATCAGCACCCCAGGCACAGTCTGCTACTCTGGTGCAACTCAAGGGAACTAGTCTTTTGGCTATTTCCTCTTCTAATTCTCAAGTTCTGAACTTGGAGAATCAATGTTCTAGTGCCAACACTAGACAGAACAAAGGGAACAGTCCTTTGACACTTCCTCAATTGGCACAATCTGTGCCTAAAATGGTCTCACAACAGAACAAAAGGAAACGTTTCTTAGCCGACCCTCTACAAAATAAAGGAAAACACCCTTTGGTCTTTTCTCAAACTTCCCTGGTCCATGACTCAGAGGAAGATATGTCAGATTCTATTCCTTTAAACAGAGGTTTTCAGATCTCTGATATTGGAAAGAATACTGACCAAAGAGGCATCTTACCTATCCCTGTGGGGTCTGGTCAAGATCTTCCAACCTTGTAAATTTCAAGATCCAAGCAAGAAAAATTGAGGGTATCACAAACAGAGACGAAGATCTTCCCTCACCTCCAACCTGGTCAAGATCTTCCCTCACCTCCAAATTGCCACTGCCTTCACGAAGTCGTCATCAACTGTTGTTGCCAATCGGCTCGACGATCTGTCTTCAATCGTCTGAACTATGCTTCAACTCCTGAACATATAATAGAAGACGAAGATGAGCTATTATATGCTTCTGTCAACATGACTTCTCAAGGCACTGGGGGTGGAAAACGTCCAAGACGTAATGCATCCCGTAATCCTAGTCAGCAATACTTAGATCGGATCTATGCATCTAGTGAAGGTGTCTTTCAATACACTAGATCGAGGAATCGACATTTGAACCAAGGTATCTTTAATCAAGAAGATCTCCCCATCGCTCATGTAGGAGAAGACTCTTTCTCAGAGTTTGATGTAGATAGTGAAAGTTCTGAACAAACTATCTCATCAATAGCAGCAAGAGAAGTGACGGCATATACCGTTACGGAAGATCAAGATGCTTCTAGTTCAGCCAATCAAGAACAAAGAATTGCTGCACTAGAAGACAAATTAAAGACCATGGCAGAGATGGTCGCAAGCATGCATACTATAATCGTGGCTCAACATACAGTGCCACCGGTTATAAACCCTGCTACAAATCCAGAGCTTATAGCATCTTTCGTACCTGTTAGTCTGGGGGTACCGCCTCCTCAGGTTGCTTCAGTACCAATTCAAGCTGATCCCAGTCAGTCTGGTACTGGGGGTGGTAATTATCACGCTGTTCCGCCTCCCAACACATCTAATCAGCCCACCAATTCTCAAACATCAGGGGATATAAATGAGGCTGTGAAACTTCTGCGCACTCAGTTTGAGGCCTTCAAGCAGAAGAATAGCCTACAAAGATTAGGCATAAAGCAACCATATCATGCAGAGTGGAAGGAGGTTCCATTTCTTCCTAAATATAAGCTCCCAACCATCATGCTGTTTGGTGGCAGCACTTCTCTAAGTCAGTATATCAATCACTTTGAAGTGATGACTGATCAATTACAGCCAAATGATGCTCTCCTTACCAGAGTGTTCGTCGGTTATTTAGCTGGCGTAGCATACGACTGGTATCGTAGCCTGCCTGATGGCTGCATCACTTCTTTTGCTGGTTTCAAGCAAATGTTCTTGGAACGATTCTACGAAGGAGTCAACGACATAACGATGTCTGCCCTCATTAAGATTAAACAGAGGCATAATGAATCTACAGAGAGTTTTATTGAAAGATTCTGCCGAGAGGCACTCAAAATACCTTTAGGAACTCCATCTGCTGTAACAATAGACACTTGCAAATCAAACTTGTTACCTATTATCAGTATGTGGACAGGATCTACACAATTCTAGAATTGGCCTTCTTTTATTGTCAATGTCAAAGCAGCCGAGGTCAGTGTCGAAAAGTTCAAGCAGTTAGGAGTCCAAATGATTCATCCTAACCAAGATGAACATTCTACACCCGGGGATAGTAATCGCCAAAATAATCGCAAGAGTAAAGAAATATTGGCCATCAATCTTAAAGGCAAGGAGTCTCTGGCTGTCAATGTTACTCAGACGGCATCCATTCCATCAGCACCACCACAGAAGACAACTCGTCCAAAAGAAGAGTATTCTTTTGATGAAGATGATACTTTAAGCATCTTCGATTGCTTGATCAAAAGCAATAAGCTTCAGCTTCCAGAAGCAAAACGGCCAAAAGAAGTAGGTAAAACTGATCACCCTAAATACTGTGTTTATCACAGATTTATAGGGCATCCAACCAGAGCATGTTATGTGCTCAAGGGTAAAATTCAAGAGTTGGTCAACTCTGGAGCAATTACTCTGCAACAAGACGAGAAAACGGTGATTGCTAATGTGGCTTCTCTACAATTCGGTGATTTTTTCCCACAACTTGTGCAAGATGGTGTTGTCCCCATTCCAAGGACTACTCTTGAAATTGTGAATCTCCCACCTCCTCAAAATGAAGGTCTTGTTCCGCTGTCAACTGACAGAGGAGAGATTATATGGATTCATCCAGATCTGGTAGCAGAATTTGAAACGCCTTCCTCTTCTAAGCAAAAGAAGCATGCCAGATCTAAATCCAATAACTGCAATATGGTATCCTTTGAACCAGTAACAGAAGAAGAAATTCTAATGGACACTAGATCAGAGAAATCCTATCTTTAGGAGTATTCTGAAAATCAAGAGAACCCTGCTCCGTCTCCTGATGTTCCTCCTTCATCATCTTCTACTGTTGAGAATACACCATCCACATCTTTCCCGGTGGTCGAACCATCTCCTCCTAAACCAACATCAGCAGACAAGGGAAAGTAACCTGTTCGCTTTGACAAAGCACTAAAGAAGTTCTCATCTCTTGGACTTGAAAAGCCTTACAATTTTGACATATTGGCTCAATTGGCCAATACTCCAGCAAGATTGTCAATCTTTGAACTCTTACGTCTCTCAAAAGCGACTCGAGAGACGTTAAGTGAAGCCTTGATGCAGGCTGACGCTTGTCTTATTCTTCTCAAAAAGCCTAAAAAGGAGCCAGTCAGCTGTGCACATTGTCATAGTGTATTTGAATTAATGCCCAATATCACTTTTACACAAGATGACATGTTGTTAGAAGACAATCGTCATGATCGTCCTCTTTATTTCATGGGGTATGTGGACACCATGAAAGTCGATCGCATTCTGATTGACCCAGGGTCCGCACTTAGCATTATGCCGAAGTCTTTACTGGATGCTTTGAAAATTCCAGTGCATAACCTTTCTACAACTATCACTACCATCCTGTGGTTCAATCAAGGAAGAAGTGAACCTTTGGGGAAGATACGCCAAAAACTTCAAATTGGCAATCTTCGTACAAGGGTAACTTTCTATGTTATTGACAATCATGGCTCATACAACGCTTTGTTGGGAAGTCCATTCCTCCATGAATACAATATTGTACCCTCTACGCTCCACCAATATTTCAAATATGTGGATGGTAATGGAGAAGTCCAAAAAGAGGTTACAGATGTGAATCCTTTCAAAGGAGTTGAAGCATATTGCAACGATTCTCGTATGTACAAGAAGGAATTCACGAAGGTGGTACTAGCAATGGACACAGATGAAGAACAGAAGAATGTGCCAAATGACACCCTGCTGATTCCCGTCAAAGGACGCACCTTATGTCCTCAGTCTTCCAAACCACTGACTATCTATCTTTCTTCCCATGAGAAGCAACCTAAGGGTGATAGTCAAGAACAAAGAGAGCTCACCTCTTCTGAGCCGCTTGTAATCGATCTTCGTCGCAAGAAGCTCTCTCCTCCTTCTCGTTCTTCTTCTCCTCCTCTTGTCATCAATCTGACTAAGCCTGCTAAGGCTAAAGCCCCTGTTGTAAATAATGGTATAAAAATTAATAAAGCATCTCCTTTGCAGTATACTGATGTCTTTTTTATACTTAATGTTATTTGGATATGCTAGAAAACTTTAAACTACTTACAATAGAAGTCGTATCATCTCTGCGAAATGTGGTATCATTGGATTCAATACAAGAGTCATACTTCTTAGTACCGTCTCGAAAGAAAGATGAAAAGCCTATATCTTCAACAAAAGAGAGGAACCAAAAAATTGTGCTCTATAATGATAATAGAGATGATACAGGAAGGCTATAATTACGACGCTATAGTCCACAATCCAAAGCCATCATCCGTAAAATGGGCTATGATTTCAGAACAGGCCTCAACAATGGTAAAGGAAGGCGGACTCCCCTTCGTATTGCTGTTCCAAAAGGAAAATCACAACAATACCACAGTAAATCAAAGCGGGGCTTAGGTTATGCTTCACCTCTTCCGACTCCAAAACCTTCTGAATCTGATAAAGAAGAACGATCTAATTCTTCTGATTCTATCTCGTGGGATTCCGATACCAGCATTGGTCATGTTCATCGGATAACAGTATCTTCTAACATGGTGTCTACCGAATTCTCAGAAAAAGATGAAGATGACATTGAAGAAGCTCCTGAAGTGGACCCTTGGACACAAAAGATGGACAATCAGTAGGAACTTCGTTTCGAACAACGAGAACCACCTACTAAAGATCAACTTGTCCAAATCGATATTGGAGAAGAGGGTGTATCACGACCAATCTTCATTAGCAAAAATCTCTCAGAGGATGATAAACAAGAATTAATTCATCTTATTCGTGAATATATTAATGTCTTCGCCTGGAGTTACGAAGATATGCCGGGATTAGATCCTCAAATTGCAACTCACAAGCTTAACATTCTGCCGAATGCCAAGCCGGTCAAACAACAACAACGGCGATTCAAGCCTGAAATGATGGATGCAATTGATGATGAAGTCAAAAAGCATATAGCTTGCGGTTTTATCAGAGAAGAACAGCATCCTGACTGGGTAGCCAACGTTGTACCAGTTCTGAAGAAGATCGAAAGGTTCGAGTTTGCATAGACTTTCAGGATCTCAATGATGCTTGCCCTAAAGACGAGTTTCCTCTCCCAATTACTGATGTCATGATCGACAATACATGTGGATTCGAACGAATTTCTTTCATGGATGGGTTTTCTAGATATAATCAAATCCGGATAAATCCTGAAGATGAGAAACATACTTCATTTCGTACTCCTCGGGGTGTGTACTGTTATACGGTCATGCCGTTTGGTCTTAAGAATACAGGTGCAACTTACCAGCGGGCTATGAGTACCATCTTTCGAGATCATCTACGAAAGATTGTCGAATATTATATTGACGATATTGCTGTTAAAAGTCGTCTCAAGGAAGATCACATTCAAGATTTAAGAACTATCTTCAATCTAATGTGCCAGCATCAACTCAAAATGAACCCCACTAAGTCTTTCTTGGGTGTCTCTAGTGGCAAATTTCTCGGCTTCGTCATTACCTCTAAGGGTATACACGTTGATCCCGAGAAGATCAAAGCCATTCAAGAGATGCGTCCTCCACGCAACCTAAAAGAGCTATGAGGATTCCAAGGTCGACTTGCGTACATCAGGCGGTTCATTTCAAATTTATATGGACGTTGCAGACCATTTACTCAATTAATGAAGAAAGGTGTATCTTTCGTTTGGACGAAAGAATGTCAACGAGCATTTGACGACATAAAGCGGTATTTAATGAGTCCACCGGTTCTTGTTCCACCGATTTCAGGAATACCCTTCTTAATGTATGATCGGGCAATGGATCATTTATTGGGAGTTTTGCTGGCTCAGAAGAACAAGAAAGGCCATGAGCAAGCCATCTACTATCTTAGCCGAACGATGATTGGAGCTGAACATCGTTATAGTCCGGTAGAGAAAGAATGTTTAGCCTTAATGTTTGCCGTTCAGAAGACAAGACATTATATCATAGGCCAAACTATTCATGTCATATCCCGGGTCAATCCTCTTCGAGTCCTAATGAATAAGCCAAGTACACTCAATTCTAGGCTTGCCACATGGGCCATATTATTAGCACAATATGATATGGTTTATGTTCCTCAAAAGTCTGTGAAAGGCCAAGCACTTGTCGACTTCTTAGCAGCTCATCCTGTCCCTGAGACATCTAAACTCTATGATGAGATTCCGGACGAAACATTGGAATCAAATATGATCTCAGAAAAATTTTCTACCTGGAGGTTGTTCTTTGATGGAGCTTCTAGAATTGGACCTGGAGGTACCCTTGTGGCTGGAGTAGGAATTGTTCTTATTTTACCTGATGGATTAACTATTCAAAGGGCTTATTCTTTAGACGAATCATGCTCTAACAATGTGGCAGAATACAATGCCTTGCTCATTGGACTCCAATTGGCTAAACAACTGGGTATTGAATATCTCGAAGTATATGGCGACTCTAAGCTGATTGTTAATCAGGTTAGAGGCATATATGAAGTCCGACATCAAGATTTAGTACCATACCATGAAACAGCAACCAAGATAGCTTCTTCATTCAAAGGGTTTTTCATCGAACATGTACGACGGACATGCAATACAGAAGCTGATGCCTTAGCTAACCTAGCTGCGGTATTGGCAGTTCCAGTCAAAAGACAACAGATGGTTGTTATCTCTAATAGAGAACTATTTTGTGTTGAAAACAACCACAACATTGAATTTAGCAACCTAACTGAGGTCAATGATATTAGCAAGGACTGGCGAGCACCTTTTATAGATTTTGCAGTGCATGATATCTTGCCAGAAGATCCTAAAGAAGCTACAAGTATCCGTCGTCGATCGCTTTGATTCTATTATAATCATACTACTAAAACTACTATATCGAAGAACTTTTGATGGATTGCTTTTAAGATGTCTCGCTGGTGACGAAGCAAAGCATATATTGCGTGAAGCTCATGATGGCGTTTGTGGAGCACATCAGCCAGGTCCTAAATTACAGGATCGTATCCGACGTATGGGTTACTACTGGCCCTCTATGGTATCAAATGCTATTGACTATGCAAGGAAATGTCGTGCATGTCAGATTCATGCAGATTTCATTCACCAACCATCGGAATTTCTTCATCCGACTGCTGTCTCATGGCCTTTTGAAGCTTGGGGCATGGATATAATTGGCCCTATCAATCCTTCTTCATCTAAAGGACATCGATTCATCTTAGCTATAACCGATTATTTCTCCAAGTGGGCAGAAGCTATACCTTTGGCTGAAGTTAAAACGAGTAGTATCATCAACTTCATCAAACATCATGTAATATATAGATTTGGTGTTCCTCGCCGAATCATCCAGGATAATGGGCCGCAATTCATCAGCCAGAAGTTTAATAGGTTCTGTGATGACAACAGAATAAATAATGTTGCCTCTACGGCCTATAATCCTGCGGCTAACGGGTTGGCTGAAGCATTCAACAAGACCATTATCAAACTCCTTAAAAAGTTTGTCTCTATTAACAAACATAATTTGAGTGATAAACTTGGAGAATGTCTATGGGCATATCGCACTACTGTCCGTAATCCTACAGGTTGCACACATTTTTCTCTAATATATGGATGTGAAGCTGTCCTACCCCTGGAAATTCAAATTCCATCATTGAGGATCGCTATTGCTAACGAACTTAATACAGAAAATAATGATCGTCTTCGGCTTCAAGAGTTGGAGGCGTTCGATGAGAAAAGGTTACTGGCTCAACAGCATATTAAACTTTATCAAGCCTAGATCTCAAAAGCTTTCAATCGCAAAGTCAGAGTGCGGACATTTCAAGAAGACGAGTTGGTTCTTACAGTCAGACGTCCTATGACTATGACACATATGAGCAAAGGCAAGTTCGAGGCAAAATGGGAAGGACCGTATATGGTAAATAAAGTCTTCTCCAATGGAGCCTATCAATTAACAGATATGGAGGACAGAGTTGCTATGATGCCTATCAATAGTAAATTTCTCAAGAAATATTATGTATAAAAGCAAAATATTCCAAAGACATGATGTATATAAAAGTTTATTTTATTCGAAGGCAGAATGGAATTATATGATATTAAGGATGGGGAGGGGGCCCCGATCCTTCATGATTAAATACATAATTTGCCAATTGTTCAAACGCCTCTTTGCCTGAACTCACAAAAAACTTATAAACATCCATCCTCAATGCCTCTTCTTCGGCAGTTTTCCCAGGTTCCACTAACTTGGAGATCAAATCCTGTCCTGGTGCAGGAGGAACAGTTGAGCCTTCGCCCCTTTCTTTTCGAGAAGGCACGGGAGGCTCAGTAGGGGCGTCTCGGTTTCTTCTTCGATCTTCGGAGGAAGTAAATCTTTGGAAGACATTTTCGTACCGAAGGGAAAAAAATTGTAAATATCTACAAAAGTTTTGTTTTATTTATAGACAAAACAACTAGATAATTGGCATCAAGAACTGATGCGACTTTTGGAAAGAAGCACAACTGTTCGTTCATTTATAACTGATTCATTCATTTATAACTGACCATTCATCATCCCTTCTTCGAAACCGACGTGATTGATTGATTCATTCTCTTCTTCGAGAGTTTGAACGACCATTCATTCATTGAATGTGTCCCTTAAAAATCAAAGTGGCTGATTACTCATTCATTTATCATAATGAGAATCCATGTCTCTGAATTTCAAATAGCCACGTCAAGCAACTTGTTATCTCCACATTTCTCCTTAATTCTATTTTCATTATCACCACATCAAAATCAGATCATAAAAGAAGAGAAAATTATTCTTTATTTCTTTTTTAAAAACATAGATACATCTTAATGGAAATCTATTACATCTCGGATTTTCATTCTAAATATAACATGAAGGTCTATTACATCTTTGGATCTTCTTATTTGTTGGTGGCAATTCCTTGTCGTCTCGACCTGAAGCAACGAGCCAGACAATGGAATCAACTCTGGTCTTCTCCCTCAGAAAAATAAGAGGAGAACCACAGAGTACAGCAGCCCAAAGATGAGCTGTTGTCAATACAACTGGTGGAGAGAAGATGACCCACCAGGGGAACTAGGAACGTAATCACCCTTGTGATACAATTCTTAGTTCTGCGTCTCCACCATCCAACTCTCATGTATAAAGGCTCTTTCTACCATCTGAGGAAGACCCTTCTTAAACATGAAGAGTCCTGAGCTGTCTGATTTGAGTGTCAGAACCGTATGAGCTGTCTGATGTGAGTGTCAGAAGAATGCCCTCTGTAACATCCAAATCACCAATGCCAGTCCTGAAGAAGCTTGCTTGCCGAATTCCTGCAAATATTAACAAAACAGAAAAAGTTAGCAGAATCTATCAGCAGTGTGCGCCTATCAACAGGCGCATTTTTAGCAGTGTGCGCTTATCAACAGACGTATATCAGCAGACTGTGCCTATCAACAAGCGCATATCAGCACTATGCGCTGATCAAACCGGCGCATCCCAACGAAGTGTGCTGATCAACAAGCACACATCAAAAAAATGCTCGTCGATCAATAGGCGCATATCTCCACAGTACAAGTTGATCACACTGGCGCATGTCAACAATACGAGCCTGTGATCGAGACTAAGTACTGGATCGCAGTACGCACCTATTCTCAGAAATAGTTAGCGCATATCAACAGTGTCTACAACATGCAGATCAATACTTATCTTCAAAAGTGGTACGAAAGAAGAATATTCATACCATTGATTCTTCTTCGAGACTTACCAATTTTTGAAGGCACAGCATGCAAACGAATAACATTGGAATGAAGTGGCGCAAGTGAACTAATGAATAGTAAGACCTTGTGAGAGGCCATTTATTTTGAAAAAGTATGAATGACTCTTTTGTTTCTGGTTGTCCTTTTTTAAAGAAGGAAAGACGAAGACGGGTGCGTCATTCTAGGAGTCTATTTCTGGAAAGAACTAAAAATGGGCGTCTAAAATCGTGTGATGACTGCCATGTGTCCCTCAGAAGAAACAGTAAACAAAGAATTAGCCAAAAGAATACGTCCACGTGCGCCATTCGAAGTCACAGCCACACAATATATCAGAAATTTTATATTTCATTTGCATAAAGATGGGTGGACCCCTACAGACAAAGACAAAAGAAAAGAGAATAGATTTTTTTTTGGCACGTCCAAACATTATTTCTTGTTCTTGCCTTTATCAGGCTGACAAAGGGCGGCATCCAATTCTTGCATGTTACGGATCCCCGAGCGACGCATCAGATTAAGGAACCCTTCCGCATCACCACGCCTTTCGGAGGATGGCCTACCATTCAAGTGATTGAAGACTGTCGAGTCTAGACCAAAATAGTCTAAAAAGTTTGCCACTCTCAGCGACGGGTCAGCCTCCAACAGATAAGTTGTAGGCGCAACATCCTGTCCCGCTTCAGGGGACTTGATTGTAGTGTCAGCATTTGTCTCCATCTCTTTCTTCTTGGGGGCCATTGAAGAATAGAAGTGAAGAATAAAGCACAAAGATCAACTACTACATATATATCAACAAATTGACTCTTCGTATTCTTCATTGAAAACCGAAAATCATCAATAAAACTCGGGAAGACGAAGAGGATGTTTTGTGTTTTCGAGAAAAAGATTTAATTGTGATGACCGGTTATTGACTAGCGCAACTTGACTCAGTCAAAAATTTTATAAATTCAAAGTATTTCAAAACTTTGAAACGTTTTTATGTTTTGAAAACTTTGAAGGGGGTCTTGTAGGGCCTAAAAATCAAGTTACGTCCTGAACATACTAATCAGTGATCAAGTTGTACCCCAAAAATCAAGTTGTGCCACTGATATGAAGCTCAGAGAACAGACTGCACCGCTGAACAGGTTGCACCACATATCAGACTGCGCCCAGTCTTATTATGCCAAAATCTATTTGGCGTCTGACACTTAGTAGCCATCATTACCTAACAACACTGACAACTGACACCACAGTGAACGAGAAAAATCTCTTCGAATCTCGTGAATTGTGCTGCTCGAGGGGAGTTGGTTGACAGCTGTCCTGTACGCTTCGTAAGTTGTACCTAGGCACAATCCAGACAAAATATTTAGTTGCGCCTAGGCGCAATCTCAATGACTTCTGCTCAAAAGCTGCCACGTGTCTAGGCGCGGCTCAATCAGGCGCAGTTGATCGAAGCTCGCGCAACCTGATGAAGTTGAGACAACTTACATTCTAAAGCAGGATGACGTGGCGCACATGCCACTAATCTCTCAAGACGTGTCTACTATCCTGTACATGACCATGCGTATCTCAATCACATGATGTCACACATCTAAATACAGTTAGTACACGACTTAACAACTGAATGAAAGTTGGTGCAACAGGAGGTTGGCGCAACCCAGTATGAATGGCGCAATCCAGCCTCGCGCACATCAGAATAACTGTTAAAATAGTTATTTTTTGAACTCTATAAATAGAGTTTCCAATCATTGTGAAATCATCAGATACATACGCACAGAGATCAAGAACTTTTACAAAATCACTGCTGCATTCTCCAGAGGCTACAGTCTTCAAGTTCATATAGTCCAAGGGATAAAGTGATCGTCTTCTGATCAGATTCCTACAGTTGTACTTCCCCAAAATTTATTGTACTTTTGTACTATTCTTTTTTAAGTTTGGAATAAACTTTTTGTTTTTGCAAACATCCCGTTATACGTATTTTTGTGTACATATACGAGATTTTTGGCATTTATCAGGTGGACCGTAGTTAGGCTTGTTTTGCTTAGCCTAGTCTTGGTTTAATCTTGACTTGGTTTATTTGATTGGTTTGGTTCAATTTGACTTGGTTTGGCTTGGCTTGAGATGGAGAGGGTTGATATATAACCCAACTCCTTCTCTCTCTCTCTCTCTCTCCTCATTCACTTCTTCATTTACTTCTTCATCTTCTTCATTTACTCCTCCCACCTACCAAGTCCTAGGCAAGTGCAACTTGCTTCATGATGGATCTCAAATTTTATTATTTCATTCTCTTCCTTACTTGATTTTAAGCCTCTTTAGAACTTGACATTTTTGGGTTTGATGGATGAATTTTTGTAGATCTAAGTTTGTAGCCTTTTCGGTTTTCTTGGGTTTTGATCTACCAAACTTTATTATTTTCAAGTTTTGATAGTTGTATGTTGTAGAGAATTCGATTTTATCCAAAATGGACCTTCGAAAAGTTAGATTTTGACTTGTTTTGAGGAAGTTATGACCAAAATAAGATTTGAACATTTTCTAATTCATCTGTGCTGAATCTAGCAGGGATGATGAATAGTGCCGCATGGATGAATAGTGTCGCAGGAATGAATAGTGCCGCATAGATGTATAGTGTCGCATGGCATGTATAGTGTTGTAGGAATAAATAGTACCGCATGGCTTGCATAGTATCGCATGGATGCATAGTGCCGCAGGAATGAATAGTGCCGCATGGCTTGTATAGTACCGCCTGGATGAATAGTGCCGCAGGAATGAATAGTGCCGTATGGCTTGCATAGTGCCGTATGGCATACATAGTGCCACAGAAATGAATAGTACCGCATGGGTGCATAGTGCCGCATGAATGAATAGTGCTACAGAATGCCGTATAGTGCCTATTTTTGTTGTTTTTGGCTGTTTTATGTCCTATTTGGCGGGTTTATGGCCAAAATTTCTCCCAACTTCCAACATGAAAGTTGTAGATCTTTTCCTTGGCTTCAAGAATATGTTACCAACTATTTATGCAAGTTTCTTTCATTCTTGATATAGAGCTTATGATTGTATTGCATATTTTCTATCTTGGCCTAAATTGCGACGACCCTACTAATAGCTTGATATTTCTTTAATAAATGACTTTCTTAATATCGTACAGTTGGAGAATGATTGTACACCCTTTGTACACCTAACACTAGCACAGATTCAATTATTATTTTATGCCAATTAGTTACTTTTACTTATCCCTTCTCACATGTCAGGATATGTCTTTCCTTTCGAGTATTTCTATGTGATATGATATGTGTTTCCATGCTTTTTTCGTATTTATTGTACTTTATAATCTATGAAATATTTAGAATTTCTTTATAATGACTCGTTGTGGTGCACTCATAATTTATGTCTTTCTTTGCTTTACATGATAGTGACCCGTCGGGGCGCACTTACATGAACACGACATGACAATGTGACTTTACATGATAACTCTTGATAGTGATCCATCGTAGTGTACTCTTGACAAGTAACTTGACATGATAAGTAATCTTGATAGTGGCCCATCGTGGCGCACTCTTGACAAGTAATCTTGATAAGTAAGTCTAGCATGTAATCTTGAATATTGTTGCGACGGCTATCTTGACATGCTGATTAATAACTCGTCTTGACATCGTAGGTGATTGTTCTTAAATGTGCTTGTGTAAGCTACCAGTCTCGTCTTGCATCATGTCTAGGACTTGCATCCCTGGTTACCACGATCAGGGATTCATACTGAATCTGGCTAGGATTAATGACTAGATTGATCAAGTAGTTCATATAGAGAGGTATTCTGGCTACAAGCAATCCCGTTATCTGGGCGCCTTCTCTGATGGACTTGTAGCCTGCTGACGAGTAGGGCACATTTCCAGCCCACTGTCATATGGGTACTTTATGAAATAAGTAATATGCACACTGTCATGTGTTGTACCCCCAAGTCACCTAATAACTCTCTTAGGGTACATTTATCTCATGGGCGATGTACCTACTATTATATGTACATGGGATACATTTGTCTCCTGGACGATATATCCACTATAAATTCTTGTAACTTGTGTCTGGATAACCTGGATAGTCTGCAGGACTTGTGGCCGTAGGAATATCTTATTGCATCTTGCTAGTAACTAGACTTGTGATAACCCTAGTTAGTTAAAGTATCAAGCCGTACTCATTGCTTGACCGTGATTGATGAATGGTGTATAGTTTTGTCTAGACCATGCCAGTACAAGGTTACTTCTGAACATTTCTCAGTTTATGCTTTACTTGTCAATAATTGGTAAGAGACTAAGTTCTGTTCAGGTGAAGGGTTACAACCTCGGTTCTTGTTTGGTTTACGGGTTGTAACTTGGTTACCGGAATAGTTTCTTAAGTTATCTTATCGTTTATCACCCTACTTTCATAACTTCAGTTTTCTTGTTATTATTAATATGCTTTGTGTTCTAACTTGCTGGTTTTAGTTCTTAAGTGAAGCCTCCCTTGTGGCACTTGTTCTTTCTGGGGTCTGACCCGGTTGGTTTTGTATGGCCAGATTTCGGAGCAACTCTCGAGGATCTCTCGGCCTTCCAGCCAGATGGTGAACACTAGAAGACACCATGGCAACGAGTGGGTTTTATTTTGCTCTCCCACTCTATTGTAAAAGTAACCTTTTGAGGCGTTTAGCCGCCGAGCAAGTGTTAGCTCGTATTGAAAGCTTATATTTTTTGTCTGCTATAGGCTGTAACATGATTGACAAATCCTAGGGTTGATCATATAATAACTTAAACTCTTGCTAGTCTTCGTATTTTGCACGACTAGCTTCATGATCATCTGTATATGAAACGTATGGGATGCCTTACTATTGTATATTTGATGGTCTAACATCTTGTAACTATTATTACTTACTTGAGATTGAGATATTAGACTTGTTCTTGACCATAAGAGACTATTGGCTTGTAGAAAAACCCTCATACATCTAGACAGCCGTGACCGTATATGAAGGTAGAATACACTTCTATATACGTAACTGGCTGTGTCTGCCCCCGCTCTCCAGTATTCTGGATCTGGGGCATGACAAGGTCCAACGGTCGGCTTAGAGTTGGTACACGACGTGCTTTGAAAATGACACTCGGTCCTTCGTCCCGGGGCTTGGAAGAAGGAAAAGTTGGTCTTCGACACAAACCATGAATTAGCCTAAGTCATAGGCGTCGCCCGCGTAAATGCTCGATAAAGCATGTACGCTCCCATGATACAAGACTTGGTATAGCCTTTGCTCGTCCCTTGGGTTAAGTTATAGGCTTGATTAAGTTAGGCAAAGTAATGGCGGTCGACCTAAGTCATTCCAAGTACGGTCCTACGAGTTCTACGGCTGGGTATAACCACATAGTCTTACGGTCTCAAGGCCCGTCATATAGAGTATGACTTGGGCGGTGGTGTCGTATAGAGTTTAAGTTGGTTTATGACATGATGCACGGACTTAGTGTTTTAAGGCACGGGTTACGGTTGATTTATTGAGTTTGGAAAAAGGGGCTTCAAATAGTTATTCCTAAGTTGAATAAAATGATAGGGCAAAAAAGAAGAATGCTCGCGACTATGGGTCGTCGAGGCGGTCTCAGATGTGAGAAGTATTGAACTAGGCCCTGAAAGAGATGGTAACACTAGAGGTAGAAAGACTGTGTGAGACGTCAGTTTGAGTCGAGTCTTGTATGGTCATGGACAACTTGTCGACAAGGTGAGCGTTTCCCCGCACGGCAATCCGGGGGCCACGGGACCGTTGCGGCCGCGAATGGAAATGAGTAATTAGCTGTGCTGGCCACGGGTTAGGATGGGACTTGCAGCGGGGCTCGCTACTCGCGCTGAAAGGGCACTCGTCAAACAAAAGCTAGAGGAGTCCACGATGGCTCTGGAGTCAGTGACCAATTCATATAGATGAGTCGGCATGGCGGCAACCCGCATGTGTGCCTTTGGATTGAGTCGAGTTGAATGTGTGTGTATAGTTAGAACAAGAAGTTGGGCCTAAGATTTGGCTTCAACATAGGCGACGTGCTTCGGCACGAGAGGTGTCGTCGAGTCTTAAGTTGTCGGCATATAAGTTACATAAGTTGGATTTGAGTCATCTTGAGTTTAAGTCAGGAAACGCCGCAAGACAAAGTCGATCAAATGACATTTAGCCCACAAGTCTTGATTGGGTCAGTTGGTGATCAAAGTAGCAAGGGCCACGAGGCAGCGATATGGTTAAGTCATACTAAGTTACGAGGCAAGACACGATGGATTTGTAGCACGATCACAAAGAAATTGGGTACTATCATGTAGTCACGTCTCTAATTTTGGACCGTAAGGCAAACACGACTTGATAGGTTAACGTTGATGTTATAAGCACGAGATGGTCTAGAGACACAAAATAGGCCAAGGCGTCGGTCCTAAAATAATCCTAAGACAAGAGTAAAAAGACAATCAAAAGGGTTATGCTGCACAAAGTAAATGAACGTGTCGGTTTTGTATGGGTGGGCGAGGAGCTCATTCCACTAGTACAGTTGAGTACTGACACCCACATAGTTGTCATGTGCAGGCACAGGTAGAAGCTCGTGGCACGGTGCTCGCTTTGATACGTCGAGGCACGGAGTTTCTTGGCGATTCAAAGCATGCGGCCGCACAAAGTCAAGACTTATACGAGACAAAATGTATGAGCATCGTCTTCCGAAGCATCCGCTGGTTCAAGACTTGTATTGAGAGATGAGAGAGAGCTGAGTGACTTGTAATATGAGAAGAGTGAGCTTGAGAGATTGTAATCTTGGCCTCGTGCCCATCTATGTAATCTTTGTTTCAATATCAATAAAGAGTCTCTTTTGAATGACTTGTGTTTTGTTCTAAATTTCTGCTGGCTTATTCAATGTCTCTGCTTGGGACTTCTGTGCGACGACCCTGTCGCAGCCGCTGTAATCGGCCGTTATAGAACCCGCCTTGCACGAGCGCAATTTAGGCTCGTGCGACATCACGCCTTAGCGAGGATGATCGCTCCTACGGGAGCGGGGAGTGACAACAGGATCTCGTCGCGGATTAGTATGCCAACCCATGTCCTTGTCTGGTTGTAGGCGTGGTTCACTACTTCAATGATAAGATATCTGAACCATTTTTTGGTTATGATTTTATTTAAATAATTAAATTAGTTGTATCATGTAGCATTTAACATGTCATTAGTCATATAGTTAAGAGCATGTTTAGCGATTAGGGTTTCTTTGAGTCAACCCAACCCCTATATATATTCTTTTCCTCACTCTCTCTCCCCAATCACTCTTTCATTTATTTTCCTCAAGCAAACTTTTAGGCAAGCACACCTTGCACCAAATGGAGAGATTCTTACATTTTTTCATCCTTAATTTTTTTTTTCTTTGATATTATTTGTCTATATTGTTCTTCTCATCATCTTCTACGAGTTTAGTACTTGGTATTTTCGGTTTTGATGGATGAATTATTGTAGATCTAAGTTTATGTTATTTTTTGTTTTTATTGGTTTTGATCTATTAAACTTGATTGTTTTCAAAATTTACTTGTTCCATATGGTAGAGCATTTTATTTTATCCAAATTTGACCTTTGAAAAGTTAGATTTCGTTTTGTTTTGGCCGAGTTGTGCAAGTTTGAAGTTCATGGGTTCCCTGGCCATCTTTCTCGAATTTTTGGAGAAGATGAACAGTATAGCTGCATGAGTCTTTGGACGCATGAGTGTTTGGCCGCATGCAGTCTGCCGACATGAGTCTTTGGCCGCATGCAATCTGGCCGCATGAGTCTAGCTGTATGTTGTCTGTCCGTATGAGTCTTTGGCCGTATGAGTCTGGCCGCATGCAGTCTACCCACATGAGTCTTTGGCCGCATGAGTCTGGCCGCATGAGTCTAGCCGAATGAGTCTTTGGCCGCATGAGTCTGGCCGCATGAATCTTTGGCTGGCTGCATGAGTCTGGTCGCATGAGTCTTTGGCCGCATTAGTCTGGTCGCATGAGTCTGGCTGCATGAGTCTTTGGCCGCATTAGTCTGGCCGCATGAGTCTGGCCGTATGAGTCTTTGGCCGTATGAGTCTGGCCGCATGAGTTTGGCCGCTTGAGTCTGGCCGCATAGCTGCATAGTGCCTGCCCGCATAGCCGCATAGTATTTGGCCGCATATTTGGCTGTTTTATGTCCTATTTGTCTGAATTGTGGCCAGAATTTCTCCCAATTCAAAACATAAAAGTTGTAGATCTTTGTCTTGGCTTCAAGAATCTTTATATCTCACTTTAACCAAAATTTATATGTGATTTTTACGTCACGAGGGGTCTACGTGACTTCCTGACTTGACCGTGTTCCTGACCTGATTATCTGTATACGTGCTGGTATCTGTTCTAAGTGTGTATTGAGATACAATATTAGTATGCACTGCGGTGCTATTTAATGAGTGTACTGAGGTGTGACTCTACGTGCTAAGTGATCATTCGTGTTATATGTCAATACATGTGTACCTTCTAGCACAGTCATGGTAATGGGTCAGTAATAGTGTCATGGTATATTGATTATTGTTGATGCATTACACTAAGCATGGATCTAGATTTGGGACGCCTTGAGCCGATATGGATTCATGCTTAGGGTACACGTACTATGGTACGACATATAGGAGGATGGCCATGTGACCACGACATGTAATTCCAAGATTAAGATAGGGTTAATCTAAGCAACTTAAATCGGTAGAAGCATTGGAAGGGAACAGAATCTCGAGATCGTACGTCACCAGCCACCCAGGTCCTGTCCAGACGTGTCGGGTTGGCCGCCACGGATACAGTTTCATCTGCCTATAGTGGATGACTATATCTGACTCCTACGTGCTATGTGTTATATGTTTTAGCACGGTAGCCTTACGGGGGACCGGTGCATAATCAAAGTGCTACGTGCATATATATATATATATATATATATATATATATATATATATATATATATATATATATATAATGGATTGGCCAGTCCTGCTTGGATACGATACGATCTAAGGATTTCTGTATTGCATTACTGGGATAATCCAGACAAATCATAGAAAGCCGTAGGATTGATTGGCCGCTTGTAAGCCGACTTGTTTGTGATATATTTTCTTCTGTTAGCAACTGAGGAACATGGACTATCGTGGTGCGTGGTCCAACCCATGTCCTTGTTTGGTTGTTGGGTTGGGCTATTGTGCTGCGATAGGCTATGGACCGAAGTCGCAATCAGAAGCCCTTCACCTACCCATGGTTATAGGATATATCTTATCTCGGGATGATATTGGCACCGTTTGTCCTTGTTTGGTTGTAAGGGTGTCGTATTGTCTCGATGATATGGTATAAGCCTATAACTCTTGAATCAGGTCTTAATTTACTCATTGTGTTTTGTCTTATTCATTATATGCTCCCTTGTGGTATTTGCTATTCGGGGCCTGACCCTACTGGTTTTGTTTGGCCAGATCTCGTAGCAGCGCCTGAGGATCCAAACTCCTTCCCTGAGTCAATGGTGCATACTAGGAGCATGGCTGGCGGGGGACTCAAGTGGGTTTCTTCTCCACCACTGTAGTATCATTACTTATGTTCTGGCATTTAGCTACTGGCACCTGTTTAGCCAGCTGTTCTGGACATTAGTTTCCTTTTACATAATTGTAATTAAATCAGATGCAGCTGACTACGGTTATGTACCTATGACTCTCGGCACTAGCTTATCATTTTATATAGCTAAGCTCATGATTTATTTTGATGAAGCGTCGGAGACGCCTTACTGCTTTGTCTTATATGATCATTATTTACTGCTGCTTGTTTTGATTGATTGAGACATAGATGCTCTGTGAGACCATAGGAGACTTGACTGTAGCATGCACCCCCTTGCCTCTTGACAGCCACGATCGTCGTATGACGTTTGCATACCTCATATGGTGTAGCTGGCCTAGTCCGTCTCCGTATTCCGGTACTGGGGCGTGACATAAACCGAACCGAATAACGATTCGGTTAATTCAGTTTGTTCGGTTGGACTATTCCTATTGTATAATGGGTAGGGTCCAAAATTGAAATCGTAGTTAAATTGTATTTATAATTTTTATACACACATTTGTTATATTTACGTCCAAAATTAGACTAGTTGTTAAATTATCAAAGTTTGGTTTCAAAAGACATAAATAGAATTATTGCTTTCTTCTTCTTTTTTGACGAGAAAATACTAGGATTTATTATTGATCATTTGAATAGTTGTGAAGTACACTTCCATTCGAAGGGTAGCCATCAAAGAGGTAGAAAATACAATCAGAAGGAGAGAAGAGGTAGCCATTAGGAGCTGTCCTCAACGATGCTTTGGCCAGGGTGTGGGCCACTTCATTGCTCCGTCTGCCAACATACAGGAAGGTGACTGGAGCTTGTGTAGGTATTTCTTCTTGAGCCTTTGCTATGAGATTCTGGAGTCGCCATGGGATGATAGATTTATCGTCGTTGAAAATACGGATGGCCGTTAGAGAATCCCCTTCGATGATGATGGGCCTCGAACAGAAATTTGCAAGTATCTTCCTGGCAAGGAGGATGCCTTGATAAATGGCTTGGATCACTGCTTGTAAGCTAACTCCCCCTGAGTTGTGGATAGGGCTCGAACTCCAGGTATTTGCGCTACGGAACTTAGCCCTAGAGTCTCTGGCTGCAGCAATGAGGGTGGTAGATGTTGCTGTTAGAAATTTTTCAATAACACTTCGATTTAAATCTGCAATAAAAAAAATTAAATTGTTACCGGCCTCCGGGGAAGTCGTGCACGTAGCACTGCCCTAAGAGTTAGCTCGGGTCTATGTGCAGACTGAATCCGAACGCCCCTAGTGGTAAAATCCCTGCTCCACCGGAATCTCGTTGCCGCACACGACGTCGAGAGAATGACCCCGACTTAGCTCCGCCCAGAGCAACAATGGAGAACAACAGTGATGTTAAGAGGACGAGAATTTTAGAGAGAGAAACGAATTTCTGCGTGTAAAAAATGAAGGAATGAGACAAGGTATATATAAGGGTTTTCCACGTAGGAGAATAATGACAGATTTAATGAGTCAATTAAAATAAACGTTACTGAACGTTTTCCAGAGCAAGGTTCATTGAACCTGGACGGAATTTGAATAGTGAATGTTATGGAATTTAAAATTTGTAACGGTCAGAATTTGTAGAAAGGAGCAAAAAATCTTTTAGGGTCTCGGCCCGAACCCGAAGCGAAAATCGAATCGGCATTCGGCGCCCGCAGATATGGGCATGTACCCGCATCCGTTACGCGCGTCGAACCGAACCGAGCCGAGCCGAGCCGGGCGGCGGCGGCGGCGACGCGCGTGTGTGGCCCATGGAGCTCCCACACACACCTTTTAATGAAGCAAAGGAGAATAGAGGAATATATGCACTGTTGAGGCTATGTACTAGCCGATGTGGGACTAAAAGGTTAGTTGAGTTGAGCTTTTGATTTTTTTCAAAGCTTCAGCTAACAATCCCCCTCCAAAAGCTCAAGTTCCAGGATAATATAAAGAAGGAGAATAAGACAAGAGTAAGAGAATTTCTGGGCAGTTGTATACTATGCATAAATGAGATGGACTACAGCCTTGAATCTCACGTAGTGACTATTGTCTTTGTCTGAAGAAGAGCTTGATGGACTACGCCTTGAATCAGTCTTCTTGAACCAAACTCAGATAATAGCACACATAGTACGCTAGAGGTACTTGGGTCTATCGGGTGGCGCGTTTGGTTGGCCATGCGCACTTTTATATATTCATAAGAGTTGTCTAGGATCGCCCCGTCCTATAGTCGCGGCCCTCACGACCTCTCATATAGGTAAGTCCTTAAGGGTTGGTGATAGGAATCAACCCTGCATATTATGCTTGGACTTATTAAGAGTTTAAACTCAACCTATCCATATCACAAAAGGAACACTGTCACCATAGGGATGGGGTATGAATGTACACATGTACAGCCTCTTGGGCTTTTATTTTAAAGAGAATTTAATCTCAGGTCAGTGTTCCATAATAGTCACCTAGTCCAGCTTGTTTCTACCCATTGAACCGGCTTCTTGGGATCTCCAGTCAGACTCGGTTGGGTTGCCACTGCTGGTGACTATACTATGGGCTTAACCCCATCTCCCTCGATGATTCTAGGATCAAAGTCCTAGACAGACCCTTCGTCAAGTGGTCTGCAAAGTTCTTTTCTGACTTTATATAGTCAAGAACCACATATTTGCCCAATAGACTCTTTATTGACTTGAAGCGCAGCTGCAGGTGCCTGTTCATCTTAGCATTCACAGAATCATGCTTTAGTAGTTCTATAACAGATTTATTATCACAGTTTATAGAAATTGCAGGAATAGGATGAACAGAAACTGGTATATGCATAATAAGATTTCTCAGCCATTCAGCTTCTGTACATGTAGTATCCAAAGCTATCATTTCAGAGTCCATTGTACTTCTGGCTATGATAGTTTGTTTACATGATCCCCAGGAGATTGCAGCTCCTGCTAGGGTAAAAACATATCCAGTAGTGGATTTCACATCATGTGAATCAGTTACCCAATTTGCATCGGAGTAACCTTCTATGATATCAGGGTGTCTAGTATAATGAAGTTTATAATCTAGAGTACCCTTAAGATATCTGAATACTCTGTCTAATGCAGTCCAGTGTGACTGATTTGGGTTACTAGTAATCTACTTAGTCTCCCAATAACAAATGCAATATCAGGTCTGGTCCTATTTGTTATGTACATAAGGGACCCAATCATTTGTGAATATCTATGTTGTTCTATAGGTGATCCTTTATTCTTCTTGAGAACAATATTACTGTCATAAGGGGTAAGGACAGGTTTCTTGTCAAAATACTCAAACTTCCTTAGCTTTTTCTCAATTGAATGTACTAAGGATAGAGTATAGCCCTCTTTCCTTTTTGACACTTGCATTCCTAGGATCAGATTTGCCTCACCTAAGTCTTTCATATCAAACTGGTTAGATAAATAATTCTTAGTGTTATTTATCAGTTCCAGTGAAGATCCTAGAATAAGGATATCATCAACATACAAGCATAAAATAACACAACTTTTATTTGTATTTTTAGAATACAAACATTTGTCATATTCATTTGGCACAAAACTAAATTCTATAATGACTTTGTCAAATTTGTTGTGCCATTGCTTGGAAGCTTGCTTTAGGCCATAAAGAGATTTTACTAATCTACAAACCTTCTTTTCTTGACCTTTAGCAATAAAACCTTCAGGTTGCTCCATATAAATCTCTTCTTCTAAATCTCCATTTAGAAATGCTGTCTTTACATCCATTTGATGGATCAGTATATCATGAATGGATGCTAAAGCTAGAAGGGTTCTAATAGAAGATATTCTAGCTACAGGAGAGTAGGTATCAAAATAATCTAATCCTTTCTTCTGGGTAAATCCTTTGGCTACTAACATAGCCTTATATTTTTCTATGGTACCATCGGCTCTAAGTTTTTTCTTAAAGATCCACTTATAACCTATTGGTTTGCTGCCTAAAGGAAGGTCTGCTAAAAACCAAGTATTGTTCTCCATGATGGAGTTATACTCATTGTTAATAGCTTCTTTTCAGAAAGGAGCATCAGGAGAGGATATGGCTTCTTCATAAGTTGAGGGATCACCTTCTATCAAAAATGTGAAGAGTCCTTCTCCTAAATTCTTTTCAATCCTTTCTCTTTTACTCCTTCTAGGTTCTATGACTTGTTCAGGTAGAGAACTAGGTAATTGATCATGAGAACTAATAGATGGAGTAAGAGAAGGGTTAGAGGAAGATGAAGGGTTTCTATCCTTCAATGAAAAAATATTTTCAAAGTAAACTGCATCTCTAGCTTCAATGATTGTGTTATTAGAGATTTCATTTACTTCAGAATGGGTTACAAGAAATCTATTGGCATTGCTATCTAGGGCATATCCTATGAATACAACATCTACAGTCTTAGGTCCTATCTTCCTCTTTTTGGGTTCAGAAATTCCTACCTTAGCTAGACATCCCCAAACTTTAAGATAGTTGATCCTGGGAGTCCGACCTTTCCATAACTCATATGGAGTTTTATCATTAGTCTTACTGGGTATCCTATTAAGAATATAACAGGCTGACAATAAGGCTTCTCCCCAAAGATTATCAGGAGCACCTGAGCTGAGAAGCATGGCATTGACCATATCTAAAAGAGTACGATTCTTCCTTTCAGCAACTTCATTGGATTATGGTGAATAAGGAGCAGTTACCTTATGAATAATTCCGTGCTCTTCACAGAAGTTAGTCATTTCATTTGAGGTATACTCTCCACCACGGTCTGATCTAAGGATCTTAATCTTCCTATCCAACTGGTTCTCAGCTTCAGATTTATAGACCTTGAATCTGTCTAGAACTTCATCTTTGGTCTTAAGGAGGTAGGTATAACAATACTTTGAATGATCATCTATAAAAGTAACAAAGTATTTCCTACCTCCTCGGATCAAAACCCTATTGGAATCACAAATATCACTATGGATAAGTTCTAGGAGTTCAGAATCCCTATGGACAGATTTGAAAGGTAATCTAGTATGTTTGGCTTGAACACATATCTCACATTTGTGTTCATCATCTATAGGAGTCTTAGGGATAAGATCTAAGTTCATCATCCTTTTGATAGATCCTAAGTTCACATGACCTAGTCTACCATGCCAAACATTAGAGGATTCAACATTTGCAATAAAAGAAGGATTAGAACTTTTATTCATAGTACTTAAAACAAAAAGTCCATCTTTCACAAATCCTTTTCCAATAAACAGATCATTCTTAGAGAAAACTACTTTATTGGCCTCAATTACAATTTTATATCCTGAGGCTACAATGAGGGATCCACTAACAAGATTCCTCCTGACAGACGGCACATGAAGCACATCATGGAGAGTTAGAATTTTTTCTGATGTCATCTTCAAATCTATTCTTCCTCTTCCCACAACTTGTGCCGTTGAGCCATCTCCTAGAGTCACGCCTCCTCCACCTGATTCCTGATAGGTTAAAAAACAGGAGCGATCAAATGAAACGTGAACATTAGCTCCAGAATCCAACCACCAATCATCAGAATGGAAAGACAGGTTTACTACAGGTTGGAAGCTTACAGACCTAAAGGAGCTGGAAGACCCATTCAGAATCATGTTAGCCTCTGCCTTGCCTTTTCCCTTGAAGGAATTCTGGATAGGTTCTTTCTTCCTTTGGAAGCAGTTGATGGCTGTATGGTTGGTTCTACCACACACAAAACAAAATCTTCTTTGATCCTGAGTCTGACCAAAGTTTCTAGGTTTTTGGGGTTGAGGGTTTTGGTGGTGATGGTTTTGGTGAGGATGCTTTTGGTGAGGAGTTTGAAAACTCTGCTTCTTTTTGAAGGAGTTTTTCTTGGATTTGAGATGGTTGTTTGATCTAGATTTTTTATGGCTTTCTACAAGGTTTACTTTAGCTGTGGCATTTGACCTAGCTTTAGTTTTGGACCTATATTTCTCTTCTGTTCTAATTCTCTGTAGAGCTTGAGAGTATATAATAGATCTTTGTAGATGTAGAAGGTCCTTTGCCACTTTAGACCAGGAAGGAGGGAGTTTATCTATCAAGCACCCTATTTTGTGCTCAGTAGAAAAGACGGTTCCCTTGGCTTGAAGCTGCCTAAGGTGTTCTTGGAACTCATGGATTTGGTCATTGATAGGTTTGTTATCTACATGACATATTGGTTGAATGTGGTAGAATTGAATCTATCAATTCCAGCATCATCACAACCATACTCATCTTCCAAAGCATCCCAGAGTTCTTTAGCGCTTTTATACTCAAAAAATATGTCGTAGAGTGACTCCGACATAGCGCTTAAGATTCTGTGGAAGCAGTGGTAGTCAATTTCCTTAGGGGTCTTAGGCTTGGTAGAAGAGGAGGACTTGGAAACTCCTACGTCAGACTCAGTCTCATCAGAATCATTTGAGATGGGTGTGGACCCATCAATGACAGAAATCAGACCTAAAGTGGTAAGCCAAAATTTCATCTGGCTTTGCCACCTCTTGAAGTAGGGGCCATTGAATTTTGCAGGCTTTGCAGAAAAAGTCTCTTCCTTGGAAGTCATGTTTTCTAAAGTCTGTAAAAGTTTAAATTTACTCAATAAATGGCTTTAAGCTAAAATTGACAATTAAGAAGATTTTAGTAATAGACCTTTAAAATTTTAGTTTTTCAAGTTTCGATAAGATTGGGTTAGCTGTAGGGGCCGGATCCCAGCAAGCGGAGGTTCACTAGGAACTCTTAAGTACCGGTCGCTTAGACGAATTTTCGCCTTGTTGACAGAAGGGCCCTTTCGGCTTGTTCCCAAACAAATCTTGACTTTAGAACTTTAAAATTAAAGAAATTATACTAAATCAGTTAATTGTTTTGATTTAGCGTAAATTAAAATATCGAGTAAAAGAAAGCTAGTATTGACAAAACAATAATACTATAATGTTGGGTATGGAAATGTCAATTTCTAGTTTGTAATAATTAATAAAGAAAATGGTACTGATACTAGTCTTGTTTAAATGCTAATATACGAGGATGTATTAGCAAATCAATGTATATAATTATGCACAGTCTTGTTACAAAAACAAATAAATGTATATATCTTGTTTACACCAGCAAACAATTAATATTTATTTTAAGAATAAAGTGATTAGAAATATTTTAAAATAGAATATTTGTACTGTAACACAGTAGATCTAAGCAAATGTTAGCAAATGAATTTGCTATCGTACAGTACTAACTATATTTAAATAGCAAAATATATTCGTTAAGATATAGTGACTTAATAATATGTTGACCAGTAGCAAAAGAAATGTTGATCAGTCTATTATAAAAAAAATGAGGAATGTCTAGACAGTTGAGCAGTAGCAAAAGAAATGAAGAATGTTTAAAATGTTTACCGGTAGCAAAAGAAACGACGAATGTCTATACTGTTGACCAGTAGCAAAAGAAAATGTGAATGAGGCTATTTGTTTTTCAACAGTAGAAGCAAGAAATTATGATAAAATGTTTTATAAGAGATAACTCTTAGATTGTTAGAAATTTTTCAATAACACTTCGATTTAAATTTGCAATAAAAAAATAGTTAAATTGTTACCGGCCTCCGGGGAAGTCGTGCACGTAGCACTGCCCTAAGAGTTAGCTCGGGTCTATGTGCAGAGTGAATCCAAACGCCCCTAGTGGTAAAATCTCCGCTCCACCGGAATCTCGTTGCCGCACACGACGTCGAGAGAATGACCCTGACTTAGCTCCGTCCAGAGCAACAATGGAGAACAGCAGTGATGTTGAGAGGACGAAAATTTTAGAGAGAGAAACGAATTTCTGTGTGTAAAAAATGAAGGAATGAGACAAGGTATATATAAGGGTTTTCCACGTAGGAGAATAATGACAGATTTAATGAGTCAATTAAAATAAACGTTTTCCAGAGCAAGGTTCATTGAACCTGGACGAAATTTGAATAGTGAACGTTATGGAATTTAAAATTTGTAACGGTCAGAATTTGTAGAAAGGAGCAAAAAATCTTTTAGGGTCTCGGCCCGAACCCGAAGCGGCATTCGGCGCCCGCAGATGTGGGCACGTACCTGCATCCGTTACGCGCGCCGAACCGAACCGAACCGAACCGAGCCGAGCCGAGCCGGGCCGGCGGCGGCGCGCGCGTGTGGCCCATGGAGCTCCCACATACACCTTTTAATGAAGCAAAGGAGAAGAGAGGAATATATGCACTGTTGAGACTATGTACTAGCCGATGTGGGACTAAAAGGTTAGTTGAGTTGAGCTTTTGATTTTTTCAAAGCTTCAGCTAACAGTTGCGCCATCGACGTTAATTTTGATAGAGTCGTCTGAAGGCGGTTTCCAATGGGGGCTGTCAACAACATTGCTCCGCACTTTTTCTAGCTCAGTGATCCTTGATATAGAGCCATCTGAGTATTCTTGGTGGATGGAGTTGGCTTGATGGATGATAGATTTATTGCTTTCAATATATATATACATTTTAATTACAACATATGCATAGAACTGAGGATATTTACATAATTATAAAACTTTTATTCGGTTTTGGATCGAAACCAAAATAAAAAAACGAAACCAAATAATTTTTTTTTAGCATTTTCAAAACCAAAACCGAACCTAATTTTTTTCAAACCGAACCAAATCTCTTATTCGGTTCGGTTCGGTTCCGTTTCGGTCCAAAACCAAATAATGCTCACCCCTGGTTAATATGGATCAACCGTCATCTCATGGTCTAAATTTTAAGTTGGACATCTACAAAACCAGAACAGTAATTTTTAATTATTTCTAGATCTACCTAAAGTCTATTTAACCCAAAACAAAAACAACAACAACAACAACGGCAGAAGCAAAAAGGAAAGCAAAAGCAGCTTATGGAATCAGTCTTATCATGTACTGGTCCTTTAAAAAGAAAAACAGAAATTATTGTCACCAAAGAATTGAGTGTTCCATCATGTCTATTCTATACGGGCCAATTTATCGATAATTGTTGTTAAAAATAGTAAGCTGGAGCAGCTTATATATGATAAACAATTCCTAGCATAGCCTAAGTTTATTAGCACAATAATGGTAATTCGAAATTTAAACATAACCCATATATTAACATTCTAATAGTAGCTGATCAAACTCTTTCTGCCTTAGCTTATGAGAGCTTGGCCCAACTATTTGCAATTAATTAGTATTATTAATTCCATGATGATGAGGTCTAGCAAACTATAGGTTTGCTTCACATGCATATGAAGAAAAAGTGAGCCAACCTTCATCCATAAAATCATAAATGATCCAAATTTTGGACCACAAATAATGCGATTTTAGTTTTATGTCTCACATACAGCATACCAAAGCTTGCACTTTATATTTGCACTTCATCTTTGTTTTTTAATTGTCCAAATAAGGAAATCCTTGAACGGAAAGCAACATTATTAGTAGTTAATTAGCAACGACACAATATCCGAAAGTTAGTTACGTGTCCTTGTTTGTGTTAGATACAGTGGCGTAGCCACATGGAGCCGAGCGGGTGCGGCTGCGTCCCCTTAAATTTTGAATTTTTTTTTTGAAGTATTATATATATAATTTTATTATGAGCATAGAAGAAACTGTCATAATGTTGTTAGATTTTTCTTTACTTTTCTTCTTTTTAATATCTGCAACAAAAATAAAATAGTAATTTGTTATCGGCCTCCGGTGAAGTCGTGCAGGTAGCACTGTCCTAAAAGTTAATCCGGGCCTATGTGCAGACTTTGTCCGGATATCCCTAGTGGTAAAATTACCGCTCCACCGGAATCTCCTTGCCGCACACGACGTAGAGAGAGTGACCCTCGACTTAGCTCTGCCCGGAGCAACAACAGAAGAACGGAAAGCTTCGGAGGGATTGAGAATTTTGAAGAGAGTTTCCGTAGAAAATTTTCTGTGTATGGAAGAAGAGAGAGGATCTAATTTATATAGGCTGAATTCCTACATATAGTATAATGGTGAATTAAATCACCCAATTAAATACTTAACGTTATAGAATAAAACACATGAAAAATATGTGATACATTGTATCTGGACAGTCCAAACGTTACGAAAATTAAATGAATAATAACAGCCAGAAAAATCAATGAGGAGCAAAAAGATTTTAGGGTCTCAGCCTGAACCCGAAGAGAAAATCGAATCGGCATTCGGCGTCCGCAGATGTGGGCACGTACCCGCACCCGTTACGCGCGCCGAACCGGGCCGAGCGGCAGCGCGCGCGTGTGGCCCATGGGACACCCACACAATAGTTCAATGAAGCAAAAGTAAAGAAGGTGTTATATGCACAAGGAAATATCTTTGCCCAACCGATGTGGGACTATCATGAGGAGGTTGAGTTTTTGCAAGTTCATGGGTGTGTGTGTGAACAAAACACACACATACAGCCAACAGATGTTACAACAACATTGCAACGTCAGATCTATGAAATAATATATTTAGGGAACAACAGAACATCAACTAATCATACCAGTATACTTTCAAAAATATGTCTATGAACAAAATGCTAAAGTCTACGGAAGCTACTAAATATGTTAATTTTTTTAAGATTTATCTTAGTAGCACATAAAACAAAAAGAAAATTAGTAAAACAGTATATACATCACTAAAAAATGATGTTCATAAGATATATTTCTGTATTGACAACACTCAACAATTTATCACCATCTTTTATATATATAATGTTTTTTATCACACATATATATATAATGTCAATGCCTTCCAACTCACCACAAAGAAAAAGATGTCATTAAGAATGATAATTTTTTCGAAATTGTCTGATGGAGACCTTTTTTCCTGTGACTCATTTGGTGTTTTAAAATGGGCATATGGACGGGGATATGGACACGTACACATTGCGCATGCCGAACCGGAAAGGTGGCGGTGACGACGCGCATGTGTAGCCCACATGATTAGTCCACAATAACTCATAAGTGAGTAAGTGATAGAAACTGATATAAAGACGAATATGAGAACTCGTAGTCAACGTGGGACTAAAACGGAGAGCTTGATTTTTTTCAATGAGAAGAATACAACAAATATATAATATTTTTGAAACTATAAATATATTTATTATAAAAAATTTAATAGTAATTGTCGCGTCCCCTAGAAAAAAATTCTTATTAAGCCACTGGTTAGATACGTGTCAGATAAACAAACACAGACGCGACAATCATAAATATCCACATTATGTTTTACGTTGGTATTAAAGATTTATCATGTTGGTGATCATAGGGACGAAATTAGGGTTAAGTGGTAAGAGAAACTAAGAACATAAACACATGCTTCTTCATGTTTGACTTCGTAATTTATCTGTTTAAAAAAAATTGCCTTCCAAAAGTGATTTTTTTTCATGTTTTCGGAAGATTGATAAAATAAATAAGAGAATGGACGTGTTATCAAATTACTTTTATTGTTGTTTAAACTAGAAATTGTTAAAATACTCACTTTCGGGGTGGGTGTTTATGAAAAATCTATCCGCATGATGGATTTTATAAACCCAAAATTATGTATTTTCATGTTAAATATTCCAAGATTCCCTTTAGATGTTCTGTATTTATAAAATTGACATTTTGATAATACCATAACTACTCATTCGCGCAAATTTGGTCATATATATGTATTTGAATTCACAAACTCAGATTTGGATTGCGATTTTCGTCTTCTTCTTCACGAGAGATCTGAATTCCATTGCTCTCATCTTCAACAGAGATCGCAAAGATTGTTCGTAGTTCACTGTCTTTTCTTCAGTCGAACTCCGATCATCGTTCATCATCATCATCATCTTCGTGGAGAGATTTGAAGTTTTTCGACGACTATGTCACTGTGCTCGGTTGTTTGCACTGATATAAAATAAACAACAATGAAAAGTATGATATCAATCAATATATACTTTTAAAAGGGGGAAGAAAGATCATTATCCGTGATCTTAACACGGAGAATGACCATTCTCCGTGATTTTAACACGGAGAATGGTTATTCTCCATTAACATGGGAAATGACCATTCTCCTACATTCTAACACGGGGAATGGCCATTCTACGTGATTCTCCGTGATTTTAACACGGAGAATGATTATTCTCCTGCTTGTTAACACGGGAATGATCATTCTCCGTAATTTTAACACGGGAATGGCCATTCTCCGTAATTTTACTACGGGGGATGGCCATTCCCCGTGATTTAACATGAATAATGGTCATTCTCCTGCATTCTAATACGGAAAATGGACATTCTACATAATTTTACAACGGAGAATGGCCATTCTCCGTGATTTTAACACGAAGATTGACTATTCTTCGTGATTTTACAACGGGGAATGGCTATTTCCTATAATTTTACAACGGGGAATGACCATTCTCCTGTATTTTAACACGAAAAATAACCATTCTCTGTCATTTTAACACGGAGAATGACTATTATCCGTCAATTTAACAAGAAGAATGACAATTTTTCGTGGCTTTAACACGAAAAATGACTATTCTCCTGCATTTTAACACGGAAAATGATCATTCTCCATTATTTAACACAGAAAATGGCTATTCTCCGTAATTTTAACACTGAAAATGGTCATTCTCTGTCATTTTAACACGGAGAATGACAATTCTTCGTGATTTTACAACGTGTGTGAAGATTGCGAATGGAGAGTCACTGACGAGTTTTTGAAGTAAGGTTTGAAGATTTTGGAGGAGAAAACCCAGATTCGAAAGTGAGCAGTATATGGAAGAAAAGAAGAAATCGAAACGTTTTTTTGAAGAATAGGTTTCGTGGGTGTTTTCAATAAATTAGAAGGACAAAAAGGTCATTCCGCACCCTTTTATATATTTTTCGCTAATTCTGGACACTCAATAAAATGTTATTTTGTGGTGAATTTTTTATAAAACTTTTACGGTTTTTGAACATTTGATAAATTTTTTCTTGTTTTAAATACTAAACAAAAGAAACCATGTCCTACATTAGTCAACAAAAATAGTGAATATAACATGTTAGAATAGAATAGGATAGAAAAAAGAGATTAGGGATGAGCATATCTCGCTACAAAATTGAATCGAAATAAACAATTCACCTACATTTTCAATGTTAGGTCTGTTTTCAATTTTAGAGAGCAGAAAATTCAATTTTTCTATTGGGATTTTTATTTTTGGAATCTAGGAACCTATCCGAATAAAAAAATCAATTTAAGATTACCTATATAGTCTCAACCCCAAATATGTATAACTTTATTTAATTTTCGTATTGCATAATTATAATTTATTTGTTGTTGTATTATATAAATATGTCATTCTATTGATTGTAATTAATAGTTGTTTTATTTTTGTTGTTGTTTAATTGATACAAATAAATTGTATTTTGAAAATATTTTACTCCCATTCATTATGCAATAGGCCCAACAAAATCGGTCCTACCATTTAAACGAACAATAACCATAAGTGGAAAGCTAGTTTAATTATGGGACAAATTCTGAAAATACATGAAAATTACTTTTTAAAACTTACTTTAATTGTTACTGTTCGAGAAGTATAATCAATCCCAAACCAAACTTAAGTTGGATTTAGTATTGCTTGCACATTATGCTTATTTATTATTTTTTGGAAAATGGTAATGTCATTTGGGAGGATTTTTGAAATGCCCAAAAACTAAAAAAGTTTTATGTAAAACCCACCGCTAAAAAAACTTTCATCGCGTGCCCAGAATTAGAGAAACTTATCCAAAGCGGATTCCAAATGACCATTTTGCCCTTCCTTTTAATTTATTGAAAACACCCACGAAACTGCTCTTAAAAAAAATGTTTCGATACTTCATCTTCTTCCATACGCTGCTCACTTTCGAATCTAGGTTTTCTCCTCAAAAATCTTCAAAAACTCGTCGGAAAATTTCGGAAAGACCGGGACAAACGGCAAAAGTGCTAAAACGGAGGTCCAAACATCATTTTTTTGCGATTCTAAAATTTCGGAAGGTCGTCTAACCGTAAAACGGTTACTTTCAGTCTCCTCGACGATACGCTCATTTTGCGACAAACGGGACCTCGTTTCGACCTCCCAGTCAAAAGTTATGGCTCTCCAAAGTTTCAGCTGACCATAAAATGCAGGAGAATGCAGGTCATTCTCCGTGTTAGAACACGAAAAATGTTAATTTCGCATGAGGGTGGTCATTCTCCGTGTTAGTAACACGGAGAATGTCATTCTCCGTCTTAATTTACACGGAGAATGACATTCTCCGTGTTACTAACACGGAGAATGGCATTCTCCGTCTTAATTTACACGGAGAATGACCATTCTCCGTGCTAAATTACACGAAGAATGACTATTCTCCGTCTTAATTTACACGGAGAATGCCATTCTCCGTGTAGTTTATCACGGAGAATGGTCATTCCAGTGTTAAAACACAGGAGAATGACCATTCTCCGTGTTAGAAACATGGAGAATGCCATTCTCCGTGTTAAATAAAACGGAGAATGTTATTCTCCGTGTTAAATAAAACGGAGAATAGCATTCTCCGTATAATTTAGCACGGAGAATGGTTATTTCAGTGTTAATACGCAGGAGAATGGCATTCTCCGTTTTAAATAAAACGGAGAATGACGTTCTCCGTGTTAAATAAAACGGAGAATGGTCATCCTCCGTGTTAAATGAAACGGAGAATGGTCATTCTCCGTGTAATTTAGCACGGAGAATGGTCATTTCAGTGTTAAAACGCAGGAGAATGGCCAAACACGGAGAATATCATTCTCCGTTTTAAATAAAACGGAGAATGACATTCTCCGTGTTAATTTACACGGAGAATGGTCATTCTCCGTATTAAATAAAACGGAGAATGGTCATTCTCCGTGTAATTTAGCACGGAGAATGGTCATTTCAGTGTTAAAACGCAGGAGAATGGCCATTCTCCGTGTTAGAAACACGGAGAATGTCATTCTCCGTTTTAAATAAAATGGAGAATGGAATTCTCCGTGTTAATTTACACGAAGAATGGCCATTTCCAGTATTAAAACGTAGGAGAATGGCCATTCTCCGTGTAATTTAGTTTTTTCAGGAATAAAGAGTTTCGTTCTTCTTTCAAAGCGATGATAATTCTTATGGAAAAGAAGAAGAAAGATCTTCTCTCTACAATTGACGTCGATGAAGATGATGATGATGGTGATGATGATGACGAGCGATGATCTGAGTTCGACCGAAGAAAAGCACACCGAACTACGAACGATCTTTGCGATCTCTGCTGAAGATGAGAGCAATGGAATTCAGATTTTTCGTGAAGAAGAAGACGAAAATCGCAATCCAGATCTGAGTTTTTTGAATTCAAATACATATAGATGACCAATTCGCGCGGAGGGGTAGTTTTGGTATTATAAAAATAGCAGTTTCCAGCGGGTGGCATCTAAAAGGGAATCTTGGAATATTTAACGTAAAAATACTTAATTCTGGGCATTTCATAAAACTCATCCAGCGGGTGGGCATTGTCACGCCCCAGAACCAGAATACTGGAGAGCGGGGGCAGACATAGCCAGCTGCGTATAATAAAATGGGATCCACTCCACGATACGGTCACGGCTGTCTAGATATATGAGAGTTTATCTGCAAGCCAACAGTCTCTTAAGGTCATGAACAAGCCTAGTGTCTCAATCACAAGCAAGTAAATAGAGTTACAAGATGTAAGATCACCAAATATACAATAGTAAGGCGTCCCAAATATTACATATTCAGCTGATCATGAAGCTAGTCGTTACAAAATGTGAGGACTAGCAAGAGTTTTAGTTATACATGATCAACCCTAGGTTGCCAATCATGTTACAGCCCGTAGGCAGACAGTAAGTAAAAATATACACGAGCTAACACTTGCTAGGCGGCTAAACGCCTCAAAAGAATAATTTTACAATAAAGTGGGAGGACAAAAGAAACCCACTCGTTGCCCTGGTTACGTCTGGTGTTCACCATCGAGCTGGAGAACCTATAGATCCTCTGGAGCTGCTCCGGAATCTGGCCATACAAAACCAGCTGGGTCAGACCCCAGAAAGAGCAAGTGCCACAAAGGGGGCTTCACTTAAGAACTAAAACCAGCAATTAGCACAAGAATATAATTACATAATAAAAGACAGTAATTTAAGAAAAAGCATAACAGGTGAATATATAAAAGACAATCTTGTACAGGATGATATATGATGAGATAACCATGGGACTATTCAGACAACCAGGTTACAACCCGTAAACCAAACAAGGACCGGGTTGTAACCTTTCGTCTGAACCGAACTTGGTTTCTCCCACCATTTATCGGCAAGATAATATAAGAAATCAGGACATGTAACAATCTTGTACATGATCAAGACAAGAATAAACTGGTAAACTTCATCCAACATTTCACGGCCAAGCAATAAGTACGGCTTGATACTTTAACTAACTAGGGTTATCACAGGCCTAGTTACTAGCAAGATGCAATGAGATTACTCCACAGCCACAAGCCCTGCAGACCATCCAGGCTATCCGGACGCAATTAGAGTTAAATTCAAGTAGGTACATCGTCCAGAAAACGCATGTACCCTTAGGTGACTTAGAGGGTGCAACACATGACAGTGTGCTGGAAATGTGCCCTACTCGACGGCAGGCTACAGATCCCAAGTGGGGCGCCCAGATAACGGAATTGCCTGTAGTTGGGAAATCTCTTCATGACTACTGGATTAGTCTAGTTATTTAGCCTTAGTCCATTTCAGTAGGTACTCCTGACCGTGGTACTCAGGAGTCCCCTCCTAGACATGATGCAAGACAGGACTGGTTTATTTGTACAAGCACAATCGCCCACGGCGTCCAGGTTGATTATACAGGTCATGTCATGTCAGGTAGCCGTCGCAACAGCTATTCGAGATAATCATGTCAGGTTATCATGCCAAGTGTACTTGTCAAGAGTGTGCCACGACGGGCCACTATCAGGTCATGTCAGGTTATTATGTCAGGAGTGCACCACTACGGGTCACTATCACGTCATGCTCAATTATCAATTCCAAACATATCAAGTAAATTCGTGATTATCAAGTTCAGGATAATCAGAGTAATCAGGCTACGCTCAGGTCAGGCTACGCTCAGACCAACATACGCTCAGGCAGCATACGCTCAGGCCAACATACGCTCAGGCAGCATACGCTCAGGCAGCATACGCTCAGGTCAGGATACGCTCAGGCAGCATACGCTCAGGCCAGCGTATGCAAGACATACGCTTCCAAAAGGCAGCGTATGGGCTCCATACGACTCCTCTTCAAGGCAGCGTATGGGGTCCATACGACTCCTTGTCAAGGCAGCGTATGCATGACATACGCTTCCAAAAGGCAGCGTATGAGGACTGAGCTGCGCTAAAGAGCACGCGCAACTCAGTGGTGTAAGCTAAAAAGCTTGCGCACTGCTCACTGTCTTCTCCAAAACAGCAAAACTTCATGGTTGAACCCATAGCTTCAAAAGTCCATAACTTGGTCAAAATAAGTCTAAATCCAACTTTTTAAAGGTCAAAATTGGGTAGAATAAAATTTTCTACAACATGGAACCATTAAAACTTGAAAACAAGGAAGTTTGATAGATCAAAACCACCAAAATCCGAAAATAACTAATTTCTAGATCTACAAAAATTAAAGCCTCAAAATGGGAAATGACAAGTTCTAATGTGTCTTAGAAACATGAGGAGAAGCTAATGGAACAATAAAATGAGCTCTCTTGTGGAAGCAAGTTATACTTGCCTAGACCTTTCTCTTCTCTCTTTGGTAGGTGAAGGGAGTAAATGAGGACGAAGAAGATGAATAATGAAGAGAGAGAATGAAGAGGGCTAATAAATACAAATGGTGGTGGTAGGTACACTACCAAATTACAGTATTTTAGCGACGGCCATTTAGCGACGGAAATTTTCCGTCGCTATTACCGTCGGATCACCGACGGATTTGTGACGGAATACCGACGGAAAGCAGTGGACAATTTTTTTTATTTTTTTATGTCCATATCCGTCGCTAAGCCGTCGATAGGTCGTCGGCCAAGTAGCGACGGTTTTATATCCGTCGCTAGAACGTCGCATATTTTGGCGGAAAAAGCCTAAAATATTGGCGCGAGATTTACTGACGACTTAGTGACGGAATAATCCGTCGCTACTAAGCCTAAAATATTGGCGCGAGATTTACTGACGACTTAGCGACGGAATAATCCGTCGCTACTTCCGTCGCTAATTTCTGTACCCTAACTTAAATTGAACCGACGGGGAGAAATTTTTATTCCCCCCCAAAACACTCTCTCTCTTCCCTCTCCCTCTCTCCGACGATCTCCCTCTCTCCGACCGGCGATCTCCCTCTCTCTCTCTAAGGTATGCTCTCTCTCCTCCCCCTCTCTCTCTCTCTCTATCTCCCTCTCTCTCTCTCTCTCTCTCTTTTACGATTTGGGGGGTTGGGGGGCTGTCGTAGTGATCGGAGAGGGTGTGGGGCAGGGGGGTTTCGGGTACGGGGTGGGGTGGTCGGGGCAAGGGTGGAGTGGGATGGTCAGGGGCAGGGGGGTCGGGGAGGGGGTCGGGCAGGGGTGGGGGGGTGGTCTGGGCAGGGGGGGTTCGGGTAATCATGAATAAACCAAGCCAAGCCGAACCAACCAACCCGAACCAGGAATAAACCAAGCCAAGAAGGAAATTAAGCAAGGAAATCATGCAATACAAGAATAAATACGTATACGTATTCCAGAAATACGTAATACGAACCACAGGCATTACAGGCATTTCATAAAAGCCCATCCCGAAATTGGGTTTCTCAACAATTTCCAGATGTCATTTTGGTAACAACCTTTTTTTTCTTTTTTAAAGTCGGTTCATTTTTGGGCAACTTTTAATTGGAGCATCCCATTAGAAACTTTTGAAATGCAGCAACGACCAAACCAAGTCTCAAACTTGGTTATATGATAAATGCAGGGGTGGATCCAGGTATGGCATGCAGCCCATCCCAAAAAAATAATCCATTTTTTTTCTCATATAGTTTTTTTATTTTTTATAGGAGTTAGCCCACATCTAGCCTATCTCAATCACCCTAGTTCATTCCAGTGTATTTTTTGAATCTGTCCCTGTATAAATGACTATAACAATAAAATATACAACGCTTCTTCTCAGGCCGTCGAGGGAAACCGACGCCACGTATCGGTTTTCCATTGGCCGGAGAGCACGGGACGCGGGGGAGGGGGGGGAGGGTGTGCTGGTGCAGAGGTGTTTTTTTTAATTTTATTTTTCATCCAATCATGTGTTGACACGTGTCAGGCAATTTTTTTCCTGTTCAAATTTTTGGGCTAGCCTGGCTTTTCTTAAAATATATGTGAGATATATGATGATCGACTCTGAAGAGGTCAACAATTAGGACTTCTTGGAGTCCACCTTAATGAAATGAATTCAAAAAGGGCTTGTTTGGTAAATAGGATTTGGATTGATTGGATTTGGATTTGGAAATCCAAATCCAAATCATGAATTTTCAAATCCAACTCCAACCAAACATAGGATTTTATAAACTATAATTATGATTAATAATTATGATAATAAAATATTAATTAACTAAAATAATAAACAAATAAATTATTAATTATATAATTATAGTTATGATTAATAATTAAATTATTATTATAATTATGATAATAGTTAGGATTAATAAATTATTAATTAAGATTATAATGATAATTATAATGACGATTAATAAACTGGTAATTAAAATTATAATAATTTATTAATTTATTAAATAATATATTATTAATTGTGATGATAATTATGATTAATATATTGTTAATTAAGATGATAATAAAGTAGTAATTAGTAATTTATTAATTAAGATTATAATTAAGATTAATAAATTTTTAATTAAGATTATAATTAAATATATATTTATAATTTATTAACTAATATTATAGTTATGATTAATAAATTATTATAATTATGATTAATGAAGGTATAAACTATTAATTAAGAATATTTAAAATATTAAAATAAAATTATAAACTAATAACTATTAATTAAGATTATAAGTTATGATTAATAAATTAATAAATTATTAATTAAGATTATAATTAATAAGACTAATAAATTATTAATTAAGATTGTAACTAAATATTTATTTATAAATTATTAATTAAGATTATAGTTGTGATTAATAAATTGTTATAATTATGATTAATAAAGGTATAAATTATTAATTTAGATTATTATAAAACACTAAAATAAAATTATAAATGAATAAACTATTAATTAAGATTATAAGTTATGATTAATAAACTACTAATTAAGATTATAATTAATAAGACTAATAAATGATTAACTAAGATTTTAATCAAATATTAATTTATAAATTATTAATTTAAATTATAGTTATGATTAATTAGTTATTATAATTATGATTAACAAATGTATAAATTATTAATTAAGATTAATATAAAATATTAAAATAAAATTATAAATTAATAAATTGGAAATTGCTGAGAAATCCAATTTCGGGGTTGGTTTTTATGAAAAACCCACCCGCATGATGGGTTTATGAAATGCCCAGAATTTTATATTTCTACGTTAAGTATTCCAAGATTCTCTTTAGATGCTCTGTATTTACAAAATTAATACCATAACTACCCCTCCGCACAAACTCATATTTGGATTGCGATTCTCCTCGTATTCTTCTTCTTCTTCTTCACGAGAGATCTGAATTCCATTGCTCTCATCTTCAGTAAAGATCGCAAAGATCGTTCGTAGTTCACCGTGCTTTTTTTTTTCAGTCGAACTTCGATCATCGCTCATCATCTTCTTCTTCTTCTTTTCCGACAATTAGGTCAATTATGGAGAGAAGATCTTCTTCTTCTTTTCCATAAGAGTTGGCATCGTTTTGAAAGAAAAACGAAAACTCTTGAATCTTTATTCATGTCAAATTTTTTTCCACAAAACAAAAATAAAAAATAAAAAATTAGGTTTCTGTCAACTGTTCTCCGTCGATATCACACGAAGAATAGTCATTCTCCTGCATTTTTAACAAGGAGAATGCCATTCTCCGTGTAAATTAACACGGAGAATGACATTCTCCGTGTTGAATGACATTCTCCGTGTTACTAACACGGAGAATGGCCATTCTCCTGTGTTTTAACATTTGAATGACCATTCTCCGTGTAATTTAGCACGGAGAATGTCATTCTCCGTGTAATTTAGAACGGTGAATGCCATTCTCCGTACTAAATTACACGGAGAATGGTCATTCTCCTACGTTTTAACATTGGGAATGACCATTCTCCGTGTAAATTAACACGGATAATGCCATTCTCCATTTTATTTAACACGGAGAATGGCCATTCTCCTGCGTTTTAACACTGGAATGACCATTCTTCGTGCTAAATTACACGAAGAATGGCCATTCTCCGTGTAAACTAAGACGGAGAATGGCCATTCTCCGTGTAATTTAGCACGGAGAATGGTCATTCTTCGTGTAAATTAAGACGGAGAATGACATTCTCCATGTTACTAACACAGAGAATGACCATTCTCCGTGTAAATTAAGACATTCTCCGTGTTACTAACACGGAGAATGGCCACCCTCATGCGAAATTAACATTCTTCGTGTTCTAACACGGAGAATGGCCATTCTCCTGCATTTATGGTCAGTTGAAACTTTTGAGGGCCATAACTTTTGACTGGAAGGTCGAAACGAGACTCGGTTTGTCGCAAAATGAGCGTATCTTCGAGAAGCCTGAGATTAACAACTTCTTCGTTAGACGGCCTTCCGAAATTTTAGAATCGCAAAAAAAAATGATGTTTGGACCTCCGTTTTAGCACTTTTGCCGTTTGTCTCGGTCTTTCCGAAAATTTTCGACGAGTTTTTGAAGATTTTTTAGGAGAAAACCTAGATTCGAAAGTGAGCAGCGTATGGAAGAAGATGAAGTATCGAAACGTTTTTTTTTAAGAGTAGTTTCGTGGGTGTTTTCAATAAATTAGAAGGAAGAGCAAAACGGTCATTCGGAACCCTCTTTATATATTTTTTTCCTAATTCTGGGCACACGATGAAATGTTATTGCGCGGTGGATTTTTCATAAAACTTTTTCGTTTTTTTGGCATTTCATAAAATTTTCCATTAATAAACTATTAATTAAGGTTATGAATGTATTTATATTAATTAAGAATAAAAAATTCATATATAAAATAATAACTAACTATTAGTTAATTATTAATTAATTATTTTTTTATTTAGTTATTAATTAAATATTTAATAGAACAATAAATTATTTAAAAAAAATTCTCTTTCTTCCAAATACAAAATTTGAATTTGGTACCAACTTTTTATATCCAAATCCAACTCCAACCAAATATAGGATTCCATAGATTACCAAACAGACCCAGAGGTAGGTAATTTGGTTGCTAATGTTTACTAATCTTCTCACTATCATGATGGGAGCTTGGTCGAGGACGTCGATAGCACGGAACACGAGTGATCATCTACCGATGTTACTCCTCCTCCTCCTCCTCCTCCTCCTCCGTGTCGTGTCGCCCTTGTCGTTGTCACGGAGGATTCGGTGAATATGCACAAATCAGTGTCACGGTCTACTCTTTGACATACAACCTACTACTACTACAATGCGAAGTGGATATGAATGGATGTTAATAAATGAAGCGTCGGATGGCGCTAGATTTGGTCTGTGTGGACTGGACATGCTCTCCCAAATGTTATCAACAATGTACTACAGTACAGGAAAATAAATGTGTGGGGAGGAATGTTAACAAACAATGTGGCATGCTGACATTTGAGACCATTGAATCAAATAGTCCGACGGCTACACTTTGGGAGGATGTTGGCTGTTTGTTCAAAGGTCAATTCTCGGATACGGTTCGCGGACAGGGGTGGGGACTGGTCCAGTCTCAGCTTGCGAACACGTGACAGTCATTCATAACAGTCCGGATGGAAACTTCCGATTGCTAGGAATCGGATACGTCCACCTGCGCTCCGATACCGTGTCTGAGACGTTGACGCAGCGAAAACTTAGGCCAACCCACCTGAAATAACCAACCCCGTCTAACGGACACCAAGCACAGATAAAGACAAGTATATGACGGTGACTACGTCACTGGACAAATTTCAATCTCTATAACTCAGATAAAATTACAAGACTGACAAAAACTAATGTTGAACCCTTTGCCATAATAGGTTCAACCCCCTCACCACACTCAAGATGAAAAGAAAGAGATTACAATTGAAATAGCTCACCAACCCGTATCTGGCTGTGACCCTTATCTCTTCTTCCTTTTGTCTTGGATGGCTGTGGACGAGCACCTCGAATCTCCAGTTTGTTTTTTGCTGTGCTTTGTGCCTCTACCCTCACTCCATATATATAGGATGAGAAAAACCTATTTTAGGTCATAATAGAATTTTTTTTTTTAAATAGGAAGCTCTCAAATAAGAATCATATTACACATAAAATAGCCCATCAACATCCTATTTTAGATTATAATAGGATCTCTTAAATAGGAAACCCTCAAATAAGAATCCTATTATATCTAAAATAGCCTACACTAATTATGGACATCCAAATCAAATTAAATCAAATATTCAATCAGATTTGGACTCCATAAATATGCTATTACCAAATCCAGACTGGACTCCAACACCGATCCAGCACCAAAGAGGGTGATCTCCAAAGATTCCAGTCTATTAGACCATCTCCAATGGGGGTTTCTATCTTCCCAATTTCTATGGAAGAAATCCATTTTAGAAAAAAACTTCTCCCAATGGTGATTTCTATCACCATTTCTATCCTATGTGGCAATGATGTAGGATGGAAATCCTCTAGGAGGGTTTCTACATGTAGAAACTCTCATAGAAATTCTCCTACCTCTCATGACAATTATTATTGGGCCCCACACCATTAAATTGTTCCTTTTATTATGTGACACATAGGATAGAAATGGAGAACCATTGGAGAACATTTTTGTATGTCTACAATTTTTATGTAGAAACTCTTCCAACTAGGATAGAAATCTCCTTAAAGTACAATGCCAAGTAGGATAAGAACTCAATTTTAGAAATCACCATTGGAGATGGTCTTACTCCCATATAGATTGGTGACCATAGGAAAGATTCAGGTCTAGTACTTCCATATAGATTGGTGACAATAGGGATCACAAGTACAAGACCGATATTTCAGTTATTGACTAAGCATGAACAGCAGATATCGATAAATAACACAATAACTCTACATTGTCAGTTGGGCCATGTCCAAATGTCATGTCTCGTGGACCAACTCTTCACTGTGTTCCGAACAATCATAATCTTTTGCACGGAAGAAACGTACTCTGTTATTCATTAATCCGTCTTTCGAAACATGAAATCTGTGTATAAGAAAGAATTGAACAAAATTGGTATGAAACGTGTGAATCTAGCTATAGACTTTTTCCGAGACAATGGCCTTGAGTGCGTCTCTGACGTATGGATACTTGAATGAGAACCCTAGCTTCTTCGCTTTCACGGGGAGAACCCTCTGCCCTTCCAAAACCTGCAGGCAAAGATGATAACCCCAACATTATTATGATGTTCGAGTAGTAAGTGCACTAAACACAAAAGATGGGAGGAGATTGACATACTATAGTGGCACCTTCCCCCAAGAGTGCTTTCAGTGCAAAATCTGGCACGGGGAGCCAAGATGGGCGGCCCAACACATTTCCGAGTTGCTCGCACAGCTCCGACAACCGAACTGGGTTCGGTGCAGTTCCATTGATTATACCTGTAAAGTTTGCCAAATCTTAGCTTTCGTGGCTACATGTTTTGTACCATGTAGTTCTGCAATACTAAGAAAGAACTGTGCGATGACCATGCACCGAAATCTACTTTTAAACTCAGGGAACTTAATGCATTTGAGCCTTTCACATTATCGGTAAGGCTATCAGCTGTCGACCCTCCCAAAGCCCTAAATGAGTGGGAACATCGTGGCACTAGGATGTGCTTTTCGTATGCCATTGGTAAATTGGAAGCAAATATTTAAGAGGGATTGTCCTATTGAAGATGGTAAAGCAGATTGCAGTGGTTTACAAGTACCTTTATATGAAGGATTCATTATAGCTTCGTAAATAAGGTTAACCAAGTCGTCAATATGAATCCACGAGAACCTGCAAATATGAGGGGGGAAAATTAGCAAGGGGTAACTTATCCATAGGGATACATGATACTAATAATGTTATTTACATGACGCCTACTAAATCAAAGGAACCAAAATTCTGTCAGAAACTAATTATGTTCCATAATTATGACTATTTTTCGACAAATATGGGATAGCACAACATGTGAATCAACATACAAGTATCGATACTGTCTAGAAGATCTCTATCGTGATTCAGTGCAAGAATTGAAGGGCAGCAATTAAGACGAGTCTTTAAACAATGATAGAGTCACGAAAGCAACTTCACTATATTACCAAGTGATTGGAGAGGAAAGGAGAAGGTCTAGATCCTTTCTGTGAACTCAAAAAACAGGAATGAGACAACAAAAAGTAAATCCTTATTATTTTTCTTTTGGTGATGCTGGATGATGAACCTAATGAAGGACTAATTTGTTAAATGCATAGAGAAGTTCTTCGGTAATTAAGCTATAAGAACTCAAAGGTTTGAGCTATCACAAAAATGGCCCTCTTGCTTAAATGATCTATGACAGAGGAGCAGAACAGAACATTTCATTTTATCCCCATCTTGGGGTTTTTGTCACCAAGGAGGTTGATTTGGTCAGTGCAATATCTTATTCATGTGCATTATCAAATTTCAAGTAGGGGGTAAGAAGTGCAATATAAATCCATCAACTAGTGCAATATAAATTCATCAACAAGTTCCACAATGGGTAATTTTAAAGGCAAAATATCTAGACAGGCAAGCTCGAATGCTTCAAGGTGTTCATGTAACAAGAAGATTTACCATAAAGTTTGATTTCAGAAAGATATGTGATGTTGCAAGGGGCTTCGATCCCACAGGATGTTTAAAAAGTTGTGCTTGATACTGAAGTGGATTCATTGTTATATTCAACTCTAGTTCCACAAGTTTTTTGTTTTCAAACCAGAAAAATGGACGATTTGAAGCTATATTTATGTTTCCTCAATGGTCTGATTATTGAGCACTAACGAGGCATCAAGATTGAAAACCTACAAATATGCCACATGACATTGCAATCTTGTTTTTATGTTGCTCGGAGCAGTTACAACACATTTTAGTCTTTAGAATGCTTATCAAGCCTTAATTCCAGTTCCTAAAAATCATGGATGGCAATAAAATGTGAAAATGGGATACTCTATTTTCTTCCTTCATGCCAAAATGCCGACAAAATAGCAAAGGTGAACATGTTTCTTTCTCAGAAAATAATTTGTGTGACTTTTGCAATGAAAAATAAGGAGATAATATTTAGCAGATAAAAACAATTCCTTGTCAGGGGATAGGTTGACTCCTTTTCTTCGACGTTTCTTGTGGTCTTGGTAGTTTCTATGAACGTCGATTTCAAACTGAAGCTCTTGAAAAGAAGTGCATTAAAGATAAACTGCAAAATGATATGCGAATGTTTAATGATACAATCCGTCAGGCAAAGTGAGTGAATGCTCAGGCCAATGAATCGTTCTAGCAGAAGACAGTGCCCATGCCATGACAATTCAACAAAAGGAGTAACTACAAAAGCGTGTTGGGTAGATGTTTGTTATGCACTGATGTTTTTCCTTGACTAGAAATAGATTGACTCTCTTTTGTTCGACAGTTCTTCAGGTCTTAGTAGTTTCTATGAATTCAAAATGAAGCTCTGAAAAAGAAGTGCATCAAAGATATAGTTGCAAAATGATATGTGAATGTGATATAATCTGTCAGGCAAAGTGAAAGAATGCCCAGGCCAACAAAATCGTTCTAGCAAAAGAGAATCCCCATGTTGTGACAATTCAACAAATGGTAATGGTAACTACAAGAGCATGTTGGGCAGGTGTTATTCTATGCACTAGGATGGACATTAATTAGGAGTCACTTTTGAGTTTTTCAATACCCAAACAGCACACAGGTGGCCTTCCAACTACCTTAAGAAAAGGAATAGCACGAATAAGAACATATATGAAATTTCAAAGTTGGAGATTATAATGAAAAAAACGATTACTAGCAACTCTTATGGGCACAATACTTTTCTCTCTGAAAAAAATTGAGATGGGGGTTTACGCATAAAATCAACATTTAGTAAGTTTCTAAAATGGTTGATCAATAATGGACCCATGAATATGTAATAGATAACTAACTCTATAGCTAAAATTTCACGTTAAAAGTTTCAATGTGATAGTTCTCGAGTTTATATGAATTTATATAAAAGTTATTATTCTTTCTAGATCCAGTTGAGGTCTATGACTAAACAAATAAGTTACTGTCTACCAAAATCGTGAAGCCTACCATTGTTGTCCACTGCCCACAGGTCCACCAGCAAACATCATGAAAAGAGGAATCATTTTGGCTGCATCATATCAAACAAATAAATAAGTTGGAACTGGAAGGAAATGTTTTCTAGTATGACCTTGTAACACCTATAGGAACCTAACGTATATGTTTATGAAGCACAAACGTTATTGCAATCTAGATTGACATAATTAAACATGAATTTGGTAGAGTATTTGGTAGAGTTAAACCAAAAACTTTAAAGTAAAGATATAGAACATGTGGAAACCACATTGTCCAAAAATAATAGATAATATTCTCCGAGAATAAAATTTGTCATCCTATTCCAAGGAATTCAGGTTGAGACAGTGGAGGCTTATTGAGCAGTCATGATGACTGTTATTATGAGTTTCATTATCAAGTAGTTACTTCGATGATTTTTACTGACTAGAAACTACCAACTTCTAAATGGATCAGTTGAAATGAGTCTAATATCTCAGATAATATTATTGAGGGCTACTGCCTACTACTTATAGAGGGTCCAACCCCTCTTCATATTACATCTAACCGATGTGGGACTAAAGTCCCTTATTTACTCTCAACACTCCCCCTCAAGATGGACGATAGATATTAATCATCCCCATCTTGTTACATAGCTTTGACAGACTCAATGAACTAAGACCCTTAGTCAGACAGTCTGCCACTTGTTCTTCTGAGCGAACATAGTCAATCTTCAGTATCCCTTGTTCCAGCTTTTCCTTGATGAAGAATCGATCGATCTCGATGTGCTTCGTTCTGTCGTGCTGAACCGGATTGTTCGTTATACTTATCGCAGCTTGACTATCGCTCAGAAGGTGCAATGGTGTCCCCTTGTCTAGCTTCAACTCTGTCAGCAGCGCCTTTACCCATAGCAATTCTGATACTCCTAGAGCTATTGCTCTGTATTCTGCTTCAGCTGTCGACCGTGCTACCACTGACTGTTTCTTGCTTCTCCATGAAACCAGGTTTCCTCCTACAAAAACACAGTACCCTGTGGTAGACCTTCTGTCGTCTATGCAGCTTGCCCAGTCTACATTACAGTATCCCTCAACATCTGTGCATCCATTCTTCTTGAACCACAGTCCTTTTCCCGACGTCCCTTTCAGATATCTTAGAATCTGAAATACTGCATCCATATGACCCGTTCTTGGATCATGCATATAGCGGCTTACAACACTTACTGCAAATGAGATATCAGGGCGAGTATGCCCTAGATAAATCAGTCTGTCTACTAGCCTTTGATACCTTTCGCGATCAACAGGCTTTCCTGCTTCTGCTCCCATCTTGCACTTCTGGTCAATTGTAGTGACTGCTGCTCGGCATCCCAGCATTCCTGTCTCTTTCAGCAGATCTAGTACATATTTCCTTTGTGAGAGAACAATTTTTTGTTCACCATCACACACCTCGATACCCAAAAAGTATCTCATCTCTCCCAGGTCCTTCACCTCAAACTCTTTGGCGAGTTTCGTCTTCAGCTTAGTGATCTCAACTACATCGTCACCTGTGATCACTATATCATCTACATATACAGCAAGTATAGTAATGTGGCCCCTTGCATGCTGGAGGAAGACAGTATGATCTGCATTTGTCTGATGGTACCCCATGCCAGTGACAGCCCTTCTGAATCTGTCAAACCAGGCTCGAGGAGATTGCTTCAGCCCGTACAACGACTTCTTCAGTTTGCACACTTTTCTATGTGACGTTCCTTCACCTGAATCTGACACAGAGTAGCACCCCGGAGGAGTCTCCATGTATACTTCTTCTTGTAGGTCTCCATGAAGAAATGCGTTCTTTACGTCTAACTGGTGTAGCTTCCACCTATAGTTTGCTGCAATGGAGACCAGCGTTCTTACGGTACTCATCTTCGCTACTGGGACAAAAGTCTCATCATAGTCGATACCATATGTCTGGGTATAGCCTTTTGTAACCAGTCTCGCCTTGTATCGTTCAACTTTTTCCTTTACTGCTGCTCCAGCAGCCCTTTTTAGGGTTTTTCGCTGTTCTGAAAAAAAAACAAAAAAAACAAAAAAAAAACAGATTTTCTTCTCTTTAGAAGATTTCTGATTGTTGCCTTCGAGAATCAGTACCTTCTTTTTAGAAGCTCTACTACGAATACAAAATCTCTTTAGATTTTCGTATATCAGAAACGTTGTCTTTACAATCGTTTCTGCACGGCTGGTATACCTCTGGTTTGTCTCATGCAAGGAGGCACAACTACGTTGGTTATCCTTGAGCCGTCCGAACGCGTTATCATGACGCGGTTCTAGTTGGTCGTATAAACTACGACATATCAGTGAGGGATCTCGTTTTGTTGTTTCCCCCCGATAGCTGACTAAGACGAAGACGACTCACAAGAAGACGACTCAGGAAACAACAACACCTCACTGATTGCAGTTGAAGAAGTCATGGATTCCATCTATGGAAAGTTGACAGCAGAAGAAATGAAGGCCCTGGTCGAGGATCTCCTGACCAAGAGATTACCGGAGGCAACCCCACGCGTGACCCATTCTGATGTGGATCCGTCACCGTACAAAATGGGGAAGTTGGACAAGCTGGAGACGAAGTTGGAAGGCACGGCCAACTACTTGAAATGGTCGCGGCAGGCGATGCGGATGCTGAAGGGACGTGGCTTGGTTGGTTATGTAGATGGCTACACCAAGGCCCCTGTCGATCACTCCTCGAAGGAGTTTGCTGTATGGGACATTGTCAACAATGTCGTGGCTGGTTGGTTGACAGCCTCTTTGACCGACCAAGTGTCGGGTAACGTTGAAGCAATGGAGGGAGCTGCTGATATCAGGAGAACATTGAAAGACATGTACTCCGGTTCGAGTAACCCCATGTGAGTCTTCCAACTGCAGGATGAGCTCGATCGGGTAATCCATGACGATCGTACCATCTCTGAGTACGCTGCCTTGTTGAAGAAGTACTGGTCTGATCTTGACCATTATGATCCTCTTGGCATGGAGGATGCTCAGGTTGAACCGGCTTTTGCAAAACATTTCCAGAAATTTCTGGATTATATCTCGCGGCAACGGATGATGAAGTTTTTGAAGGGGCTCAACCCTGCATTTGAGCAATGGAGGAATGTACTTCTCGCACAACCGCAGCTGCCGACATTAGAAGACGCCATAGCTGCCATGGCACAAGAAGAAGCACGGTTGAAGCTGATGCCTACCAAAGGTATCTCCCAGGGGGAGCAGACCGGAGTTGACACATCTGCTCTTGCCACTTTCACACAGCCTCCTTCTACGGGAGGCGTTTGCCACAACTGTGGTGACACAGGGCATTACATCCGCTTTTGCCCAAAACCGACACGGACTCCCTCGAATGGTCGGGGCCGTGGTCGCGGTGGACGACGAGGTGGTCGAGGCAGCTACAGTGGTGGAAGGGGCACTTACTCTGGAGGCAACAAGGCGCATCTGGCGGATGAAGGTGGGGACAATCAGCTGGCGGACATCACTACATTTGAGAGAGAAGTTCTCGAGAAGATGCGCGGCTCAAAGCTTGGTTCTGGTGAACGACAAGTCATTCCTGGGGCGCCATCCACTACAGGAGATTACTGCACTTACTTCTCCCAAACCAGTGCCGGTATACCTCCGCGTGCTCTTGCATCTGTCTCTCAGCCAGCTTGGATTATGGACTCTGGGGCATCTTGCCATGTCACGGGGTCCCGAGGTGAGTTTCGGGAATACTCTACTCTAATGCCGCCAGAAAGCATTCAGACTGCTGATGGTACCTCCAGGCCTGTTACGGGTAAAGGCACTGTTGATTGCACTCCTTCCATCACTCTATCTAATGTCTTACATGCTCCTTCCTTTCCTGTCAATCTTATATCCATTAGCGCCATTATCCTTGATCTAAACTGTGTAGAACCCTAGAGGGGGGGGGGGGTGAATAGGGAAATTAAAAATTAACTACAACAATTGATGCAATAAAGACAATTGAAAGTAAAGAGTAGAAAGATCAAACGCAAACGCAAGGATGTATCCTGGTATCCTCTTTTGAGACAGTCCAGTCCCGGAACTCTCTCCGGCTTTAATCCACTATTTTACCAAATAGTACACACGAGTTTGGATCCGAAGAACTCGCCAACTTCAACACGAGTTTGGATCCGAAGACTCGCCAACTTCTACACACGAGTTTTCTTACGAAGGCTCGCCAACTTCAAACAAAAGAGAATGAGAACTTGTTGATCTTCTAACACGTGAAGATCGAAATGTACAACTCTTTAATACTCTAGCACTTTGGGAGAGGATGACAATGAAAAGCTTGGAAGAGTATTAATGGTGGAGCTCTTGGTTGTTGGAAAATTTATGGAAGAGTTGGTGAGAAAGCTCAAGAGAGAGAGAGCTTTCTTTTATAGGAGAACCAAGAGTTGGTGGCATTTAATGCTCTGAATACAGACAGACCGGCATGCCGTCGGTATGCAGCGGCATACCGTCGGTATGCAGCGGCATACCGTCGGTATACCGGCCAAATAGTAACGGTCATATTAATGACCGTTTGAGAGCATTAAATGCGGCCATTAATGCTGGTCAAAGCAATTCGAAAACCAAATATTTGAAACCCGGTATACCGCCGGTATGCCGGAGCATGCCGCCGGTATGCCGACAATTGTCACAGCAAGTTTTGAGTTGCTAAAAACGGTATACCGCCGGTATGCCGGAGCATGCCGTCGGTATGCCGACAATTTGTCACAGCAACTTTTGGGTTGCTAAAAACGGTATACCGTCGGTATGCCGGAGCATACCGTCGGTATGCCAGAGCATACCGTCGGTATGCCGACAATTTGTCACAGCAACTTTCTGGACAAGAAAAGCGGTATACCGCCGGTATGCCGAAGCATGCCGCCGGTATGCCGACTATTTGTCACAGCAACTTTCTGTATACTAAAAACGGTATACCGTCGGTATGCCGAAGCATACCGCCGGTATGCCGCTCTGTAGCTATTTGATTTTTGACTTGTTCTTTTTACTGTCATCCGTCCTTAGGTGTTTACAGATATACCTAGACCAGTACAGACTCGAAGACTCTAAGCAGGAAGACGGCGTCTTATGCTGGGAACGCCGGTAACTGCTACAGTCTTCAAGGAAGAAGGAGAAAGCTCTTGAACGGAAGAACTCCATGTAGTAGATCTTCTGAGAATGTTTGAATCTGAAGAACAGAAGACTAAACTACGAAGATGCTGTTAATTACTCAAAATAAAATGTGCCAACAAACTCTCCCATTTTGATATTGACAAATTAGAGAGATAGCATCTTCAGGGAGTAGCTCCCCCGTAGGTAGACAGCTCCCCCTCAATACGATTTCTCCCCCTTTGTCACTTAGTCAAAGATGGGGATAAACAATAGAAACAGTGCATAATAAAAATGACATGAGTATATAAAGAGAAGCATGCATTAATATATTAAAGTAGAAAGTGAATACATGCTGGACCCATACATATCATAGTAATAAAAAGACTCTCCACAACGAGAGCCAGACACGAGAGACAACCATAGCTAACGTCCCCGAAGGACAGCAGACAACTAGAACAAGCAACAACCGGTCCCCGAAGGACCACAAAAGACAACATAAGGAAAAACACATAAAAACTAGAAACACTCAAGAACCGAAACCATCACCAAAAGGAACTCCATCCCTAATCCTCAGCCGGATCATCATCATCATCACCCTGAGCCTGCTGGAAGGCGCCAAAAGGATCAATGCCGTCAGGGTACATAAACCCATAGGCATTGGGGTCAGAGAAGCGCGGGCCCGTGTACATGGGATCCTGAAGATAAAGATCCAGAAAGGCATCACGGTCTTGAAGAGTGCGCTGAATGAAGTACCCCTGATCGTGGAAACGAGTCTGGATCAGGGCGCCAAGTCCACGAGTTTGGGCCCGCATCTGCTCCTCCGCCTGGGCCATCCGCATATCAAAGTGCTGCTGAGTGAGCGGCATATAACGGCCCGAAGTAGGAGGGGTAGATGTGGGAGCAGCAGGAGTGGATGCCGGTTGCTCTTGGAAAGATGAGGCACGGGAAGTAGAGGCGCCAGCAAGGGTACGGGAGACAGCGAGATATGAGGGGACGCCATCCGAGGAGCAGAGAGACAGGTCAACATGTTTGGTCTCCATAAGCAGAGTAATAAAAGAGCCATAGTAGAGATTCTGCTTCCCCGAAGGCAAGACACGCCGGAATTGCAGAAGAAGAGTCTTTGGGAAGGAGAATCGCTTCCGGGCATAGAGATGATACATGCAGACGAGGGCATCACCGGTGATTGCGTCATAGTTCCCGCCCTTAGGAAAGAGAGTGTGGCACACGATCCGATGGAGGTCGTAATAAAACGGCTCCAGCTGGACAGAGAGGGCCGGGATGGCAGGAGGGTTGGGACCCTTGCAGATGATACGGCAGAATTCGTCAAAAGGTGACACCGCCGAGGAGTTGAGAGCACCCAAAGATGGTAACGCTTCCCCTTTGTCCGGGATGCCTAGGATGTTCCCCACTTCCCGAGAAGTAAGACGGAAGTGGCGGTCATTGACCATAGATTGAATGGCGGATGGATCGTCGTCATCCCCTCGCATGTTGCAATAGAAAAGTCGGACAGCAGCGGGGTAGACAGGAATCTGACGTCGAAGAAGGGAGGAGAGACCGGCGTCGTCAAACAAAGGGACGTGACCGGGGAAGAGGTTCCAGTTGATCGCCCGTCCCTTGAACACGTTGTGATGGATGAAGTGCTGGAACCAAAGGTCGGCCGCCAGAGAGTTGGAGAAGACGCGTTGGTCATAGCCGGTAGGTAGCGCCACCGGGACGAAGGGATTGAACAAGGAGAAGGAGGAGGATCGGGGGCGCTTAGGGTTAGCCATTGTAGAGGGATTTGGTGCTTTGGTGTGGAAGAAGTAGTAGAGAGGAGATGGAAGAAAGAGGGTTTTTAAAGTAGAGGAGGAAGATGAAGAGATGAGTTTGAAAGGGGGGTAGGGAGGGAACGGTTGTAGAGGAGGAGTAAAGTGGGGAGATGAAAAGGTGATGGGATGAAATTAATAAGAGTGGAGTAAAAAGAGGAGAGAAAGGGGGAAGGTGATTTGAAGTGTAATAAATAGGAGGAGAGTTGAGGAGATGGGTAGTTAAGAGGGATGGGATGGATGAGAGGGAATAAAGATATGATAAATAGAATAATGGAAGAGAGATGAAAAAGTGGGCCCGGATCGCAGAGTACGTGTCCTGTCCGCCTCCCACCGGCATACCAGCGGTATGCCGACGTGTACCGACGGTATGCCGAGTTTCAAAACAGAACATAATTCTGCTTGGAAAAATGGCATGCCGCCGGTATACCGTAGTATACCGTCGGTGTGCCGGCCGAATGGGACTATGGATCAAAGGACAAAATGCCTAGTTCACGACAAAGGAAAGAGAAGCGATCTTCCGGGAGAGGCTTAGTGAAGATATCGGCTAATTGATAGGTAGTATCAATAAATTCAAGACGGATATCTCCTTTTTGCTGATGGTCACGAAGAAAATGGTGTCTAATTTCAATGTGCTTCGTGCGTGAGTGACAAATCGGGTTTTTCGTGAGATTGATAGAGCTAGAGTTATCACATTTAATAGGGGTGCAAGAATGAGAAATGCCATAATCTAAAAGTGTTTGTGACATCCAAAGAATTTGTGCACAACAACAACCAGCCGCAATATACTTTGCCTCAGTGGTTGAAAGAGCAACAGAGTTTTGCTTCTTACTAAACCACGATACCAAGGACTTTCCGAGGAATTGACAAGTGCCACTAGTGCTTTTGCGGTCAATCTTGCATCCGACAAAATCCGCATCCGAAAGCCGTGAAGCTCAAAGGATGAAGATTTCGGATACCAAAGACCCATGTTAATGGTGCCTTTGAGATAACGAAAAATGCGCTTAACGGCACTCAAATGTGATTCCTTTGGATTGGCTTGATATCGTGCACACAAGCAAACAGAAAACATGATATCCGGACGGCTAGCAGTTAAATAGAGTAAGCTACCGATCATACCTCTATACTTACGAATGTCGACCGATGTGCCATCTTCATCACTGTCAAGCTTTGTCGTTGTGGCCATAGGAGTCCTCATTGATTTGGATGAGTCAAGGTCGAAACGCTTGAGGAGGTCCTTTGTATATTTTGCTTGATTGATGAAGGTTCCTTTAGGTCCTTGTTTGATTTGTAATCCCAAGAAGGAGAGTTCACCCATCATACTCATTTCAAACTCTTCATGCATAACTTTGGCAAATTCTACACAAAGTGTGTTGTTAGTAGAACCAAAAATAATATCGTCAACATAAATTTGAACCAATAAGAGAGTCCCATCATGGGATTTAATAAAAAGTGTGGTGTCAACTTTGCCCTTTGAAAAATTGTGAGAAACAAGAAAAGAGCTAAGACGCTCATACCAAGCACGTGGAGCTTGTTTGAGGCCATAAAGGGCTTTATGGAGTTTGAAGACGTGATTAGGAAATTGAAAATCTTCAAAACCGGGAGGTTGTTTAACATAAACTTCCTCTTTAATAATACCATTTAGAAAAGCACTTTTAACATCCATTTGAAATAGCTTAAAGTCATTAAAACAAGCAAAGGCACAAAGCATACGAATGGATTCAAGACGTGCAACCGGAGCATAGGTTTCGTCGTAGTCAATGCCTTCCTCTTGGTTATAGCCTTGAGCAACCAATCGGGCTTTGTTACGAGTCACTAACCCATCTTCATTAAGCTTGTTGCGAAACACCCATTTAGTTCCAATAATGGGTGATTGCTAGGTTTTGGGACAAGTTCCCAAACCTTGCTTCGCTCAAATTGATTTAGCTCCTCTTGCATAGCTATCATCCAAAATTCATCAAGAAAAGTATCATTAACAATTTTAGGCTCTATTTGAGAGATAAAAGCCACATTGGCACAAAGATCACGAGTGGCGGATCTTGTGCTAACACTTGAGGAAGGATCCCCAATGATAAGCTCCTTAGGATGATTGGTGACAAATCTCCATTCTCTTGGGAGATCCTGTGGAGGAGGCTCGAGAGGAGGAGACTCTTTAGATGGGGTCACAACTTCATTGTTAGATGAAGAAGGACGATCCTCAATAGAGGAGTTCTCCAACCCAAACGAGATGTCATCAATATCCTCGGAAGAGGAGAATGTAGAAGAGTTGAGTTCATTAAAAGAGACATTGATTGACTCTTCGACAACAAGACTTCTTTTGTTAAAAATACGAAAACCTTTACTATGAGTAGAGTATCCAAGGAATATTCATTCATAGGCTTTTACTTCAAACTTGCCTAGGTTATCCTTGGTATTCAAAATAAAACAATTGCAACCAAAAACTTTGAAATATTCAATAGAAGGAATTTTGTTGAACCAAAGCTCATAAGGAGTCTTCTTAGTAATAGGTCTAATCAAGACTCTATTAATAACATGACACGTCGTATTAACGGCTTCCGCCCAAAAATATTGGGGGAGCTTATATTGGTTTAACATAACCCGGGCCATATCGCCAAGGGTTCTATTCTTTCTCTCCACAACACCATTTTGTTGAGGAGTACGAGGACAAGCAAAATCATGTCCAAAACCATTCTTTTCACAAAATCTTTTGAAATCAACATTATCAAATTCTCCTCCATGATCACTCCTAATTTGTTGATAGAAAAACTTTTCTCATTTTGAACACGTTTACAAAAAGCAACAAATTCACGAAAAGTATCACTTTTGCAAGCAAGAAAAATAACCCAAGTAAATCTCGAAAAATCATCAACTAAAACAAAAGCATAAAGTTTGCCACCAAGGCTAGCTACTCTACTAGGCCCGAAAAGATCCATATGAATAAGTTGAAGGGGTCTAGTGGTACTCACAGAGTTGATGGATTTGAAGGATGACTTGGTCAACTTACTTTTCTCGCATTCTTCACATACCATATCCTTTTTGAAAGAGATACTAGGAAGTCCTCGTACAAGCTTCTTGGAGGCGAGACGAGAGATGGTATCCATGTTGGCGTGTCCAAGCCTCATGTGCCAAAGCCAACTCTCATCGTTCTTGGCAACTAGGCACCTGTTATTGTTAGTACCTTCAACAAGATAAAGAACATAAATATTGTTTTCTCTAATGCCTTCATACACAATAGTTCCATTGGAGCTATCGGTAATGTAGCATTTGAGTTTAACAAACTTGATATCATAGCCATTATCGGTAAGATGGCTAATACTAAGGAGATTATGCTTGAGATTAGTAACAAGACATACATTATTAATACAAGGATAAGGAGGAGAACCGATATTACCATTTCCAATAATATAACATTTAAGATTGTTACCGAAGGAGACGTGTCCTTCTTTCTTCATCGATAGCGTTGTAAAAAGTGAAGCATCACCGGTCATGTGCCGTGAACAACCGCTATCGAGAATCCACTTGCTTCTAGCATGAGAAGGATTCGTCACCTACAACATAAGTTGAAGATGAACATTTTGGTACCCATGATCTTATGGGTCCATGAGTGTTAGTCTTAGGAACCCACTTAAGAACTCTCATGTCAACTTGTTTTCTTGTATAACAAAAGTTAGAAGTGTGACCGACCAAACCACAATAATTGCACATCAAAGAAGATTTAGAAGAAGAAGTGTGAGTGTTATGCATGTGTGAGTTTCTAGTGTGAGAAGTTCTACCATGAGTGTTATGATGATAGTAAAATGCATGATGAGAGGTGTTCTTCTTAACAGAAAGTCCTTTTCTTGTGTTAGAAAAGGAGTTGTGTGTAGTGTTCATGTAATGGTTATGCCTAGCATTGTGATGAGTGTGAGGGTGTCTTGGAGCATGCATGTGAGTGGTATTCTTATTACCTAAATTCTTACTTCGTGTAAGAAGATCATTATACTTAATAGAAGTGGAATATTCTCTTCTATTAGCATCTTGACATTTGCGCATGGCAAATTCATAAGAGCTTCTCATGGATTGAATCTCATCATCCTTTTTCTTGATGGTGTCAAGAGATTCTTGAAATTTGAGTCGCAAAGACTCTATTTCATCCGTGTCGGAAATAGGAGATTTTCCCTTCACATCAATGATGATACTTGAGAGCCTCTCTACTTCAAGTTGAAGAGCCTCAACCTCCTTGAGAGATTTCTTGTATTTATTCCGAACACCTTTGTGTTCTTCATGTAACTCAAGAATGGCTTTCTCCAAATCATCATAGGTAAGAGTGTTTAAGAAAAAATCATCAAGTACCTCATCGGTTGCCATGAGACAGACGTTGGCATTGTGTTTGCACTCCTTGTCGTTGTCGGAGTCGCTCGCGTCGCTTTCACACCAAATGCTAGTGTTGGCGAACTTTCTGGAGGACGAGCTTCCCTTGCTAGGCTTCTCGTACTTGCTTGAGTCTTTTCGTATCATCGGACAATCCCTCTTGATGTGTCCGGGTCTTCTACATTGATAGCACGTCGGGTCTTCTTCATTGTCCCGTCTAGAACGGTTGGCCTTGTTGAACTTTAAGAACTTCCGGAAGTGCTTAGCTGTGAGAGCTATTTCTTCATCATCATCCGACTCATTGTCGTCGGAGCTATCCTTGGAGTAGGACCTTGATGCTTTGAGAGCAAGAGTCTTCTCCTTTTCTTTGGTTTTCTCCTTCTCCTTCTCTTGAATGGAGGATTCCTCTTGATCCTTCATGTCAAGCTCGTGAGTCATTAGCTTACCCATGAGGGTCTCTAGGTTCATGACGGTTAGATCGTTCCCCTCAATGATTGCGGTAGCTTTAGGACTCCAAGCTTTCGTCAATCCTCTAAAAATCTTTCTTATCTTTTCATGAGCGGGATATTCCTTTCCAAGAGAAGAGAGAGGGTTAATGATGTCACCAAAACGAGTAAACATGCTAGCAATAGATTCATCATGCTTCATTTTAAAAGACTCATATTCTTGCGTGAGTCTACCGATCTTGGATTCCTTCACTTGTGAAGTTCCCTCGTGTGCGACTTCAAGTAACTTCCAAATCTCATTGGAAGTCTTGCAAGTAGAGATACGGTTGAATTCACTACTGTCGAGAGCACAGTAAAGAGCATTCATTGCCTTGGCATCTCGACAAGCAAGCTTCTTCATGTTTTCAGCAAGTGTCTCCCGAAGGGTGTCAGAAGCAATATCCTCAACAGCTCTGGAAGGAGTAGGAAGGCCATTTATCACGCAATCCCATAAATCGAAATCTATGGACTTTAGATAAATGCCCATCCTAATCTTCCAGTAGTTATAGTTGGTACCATCAAATAGGGGAGGCCTATTTGTGGAGTGTCCCTCATTGTGAAACGTGTTGATGCTAGGGTTAGAGGCCATGGATCACTCAAGGGTGTAAATCCAAATCAAGAGAACGAAGCTCTGATACCAATTGTAGAACCCTAGAGGGGGGGTGAATAGGAAAATTAAAAATTAACTACAACAATTGATGCAATAAAGACAATTGAAAGTAAAGAGTAGAAAGATCAAACGCAAACGCAAGGATGTATCCTGGTATCCTCTTTTGAGGCAGTCCAGTCCCGGAACTCTCTCCGGCTTTAATCCACTATTTTACCAAATAGTACACACGAGTTTGGATCCGAAGAACTCGCCAACTTCAACACGAGTTTGGATCCGAAGACTCGCCAACTTCTACACACGAGTTTTCTTACGAAGGCTCGCCAACTTCAAACAAAAGAGAATGAGAACTTGTTGATCTTCTAACACGTGAAGATCGAAATGTACAACTCTTTAATACTCTAGCACTTTGGGAGAGGATGACAATGAAAAGCTTGGAAGAGTATTAATGGTGGAGCTCTTGGTTGTTGGAAAATTTATGGAAGAGTTGGTGAGAAAGCTCAAGAGAGAGAGAGCTTTCTTTTATAGGAGAACCAAGAGTTGGTGGCATTTAATGCTCTGAATACAGACAGACCGGCATGCCGTCGGTATGCAGCGGCATACCGTCGGTATACCGGCCAAATAGTAACGGTCATATTAATGACCGTTTGAGAGCATTAAATGCGGCCATTAATGCTGGTCAAAGCAATTCGAAAACCAAATATTTGAAACCCGGTATACCGCCGGTATGCCGGAGCATGCCGCCGGTATGCCGACAATTGTCATAGCAAGTTTTGAGTTGCTAAAAACGGTATACCGCCGGTATGCCGGAGCATGCCGTCGGTATGCCGACAATTTGTCACAGCAACTTTTGGGTTGCTAAAAACGGTATACCGTCGGTATGCCGGAGCATACCGTCGGTATGCCGACAATTTGTCACAGCAACTTTCTGGACAAGAAAAGCGGTATACCGTCGGTATGCCGAAGCATGCCGCCGGTATGCCGACTATTTGTCACAGCAACTTTCTGTATACTAAAAACGGTATACCGTCGGTATGCCAAAGCATACCGCCGGTATGCCGCTCTGTAGCTATTTGATTTTTGACTTGTTCTTTTTACTGTCATCCGTCCTTAGGTGTTTACAGATATACCTAGACCAGTACAGACTCGAAGACTCTAAGCAGGAAGACGCCGTCTTATGCTGGAAACGCCGGTAACTGCTACAGTCTTCAAGGAAGAAGGAGAAAGCTCTTGAACGGAAGAACTCCATGTAGTAGATCTTCTGAGAATGTTTGAATCTGAAGAACAGAAGACTAAACTACGAAGATGCTGTTAATTACTCAAAATAAAATGTGCCAACGAACTGTATTGTTTCCTTTGATATTCCTAAGGTAACTTTTCAGGAGAAGGGAACGGGGAGACGACTAGGCACTGGCACATGACATAAGGGTCTATGGTACTTGGACAGGAACGGTCTGGATAGAGCACTGGCATCTTTGGTTGCAGACGCACAACCGGAAGTCCGAAGTCGAAGTGTCGAAGCCGAGCTGCTCCTCCACCATCAGCGTGTAGGACATTCTTCTTTTCCCGTTATTAGTCGACTGTATCCGTCCTTATATCAAAAAGCAAATAAAGAGTTGTTAGTTTGTGATGCTTGTGAGTTGGGAAAACATACCAGAAGCTCCTATGTGAGTTCTGGACATCGATGTTCTGCTGCTTTTGATATGATTCATTCCGATGTGTGGGGCCCTTGTCCTACAAACGGTGTTAACGGTTATAGATGGTTTGTTACTTTTATTGACTGCTCTACCCGCGTAACGTGGGTCTACCTGCTGAAGAATAAAAGTAATATTTTTGAGGCATTTCAAAGCCTCCATCAACGGGTAAAGACACAGTATAATGCTCGTGTTAAGTGTTTCCGGTCGGATAATGGGACCGAATATACCCATAAGAGGTTTGCTGCGTATTTATCCTCTCATGGTATACTGCATCAAACCTCTTGTGCATATACACCGGCTCAAAATGGTGTTGCCGAACGAAAGAATAGGCACCTGCTGGAGGTAGCTCGGACAATGATGCTGGCTATGAATGTTCCTAAATTTTTGTGGGGGCAGGCTGTCTTGACAGCCTCTTATCTCATCAACAGGATGCCCTCTCAATTACTGGACTGGAAGACGCCTTTGGAAATGCTCACGGGGACAACTGCGTACACCGTTCCTCCGAAAGTATTTGGTTGCGTATGCTTCGTCCACGATAACAGGCCTGGCGTTGGTAAGCTGGATCCTCGAGCAGTTAAGTGTGTCTTTGTTGGGTACACCGGGACACAGAAGGATTACGTATGCTGGAGCCCGGTTGAACGGAAGCTGTTTGTAAGCATGGACGTTACATTCAGAGAGCTGGAACCTTATTATGGTTCGGACGAAGGTTCTGCGTTTGGGAACACGCCTCACACAGCGGGTGTTGGACGTGAGGGGGAGGTAGTACGCCCAAACGTAGTTGTCGGATCGGTACCTTGTCCTGTCGTGACACACTGGAAGAAAGGGGGAGAAAGCATCAATGATACTGATACGGAGGATGACGAAGACAATACGTACATTACGCAGGGGGAGAAGCAGACAAGGGAAAAGGAGCTCCAAGTTTACAGAAGAAGACAGCAGAGGTCCAGTACTGTGCCGTGCCCTGTGCCTATAGTGCCAAGTCCCTCGTCTACTCCTGCCCCGACTCCTGAAGATGTTACTCCCGCACCGGATCGCTCGGATTCGGAAGCGGGTCTCTCCGATTCGGATGGTATGCTTTCTCCACCACCCATTGCTCCCTTAAGGAGGTCTTCTCGCATTAATGCGGAAAAGGCTCCTATTCGTTATAAAGATTATGAACATGATATCGCCAACTACCTATCTTATTCTAATATTTCTCCGACTTATCAAACATTCCTCACTTCGTTAGACTCCACTTCTTTACCTAAGAATTGGCAGGAAGCAAAGAAGGACCCAAGATGGAAAGCCGCAATGATGGAAGAACTTGGGGCACTAGAGAAAAATAAGACATGGGAGCTGGTGCCATTACCTGAAGGGAAGAAAGCTGTGGGATGCAAATGGATTTACACAGTGAAGGAGACACCAGAAGGAAAAGTTGAACGATACAAGGCGAGACTGGTTGCAAAAGGCTATACCCAGACATATGGTATCGACTATGATGAGACTTTTGCCCCAGTAGCGAAGATGAGTACCGTAAGAACGCTGGTCTCCATTGCAGCAAACTATGGGTGGAAGCTACACCAGTTAGACGTAAAGAACGCATTTCTTCATGGAGACCTACAAGAAGAAGTATACATGGAGACTCCTCCGGGGTGCTACTCTGTGTCAGATTCAGGTGAAAGAACGTCACATGGAAAAGTGTGCAAACTGAATCAATTGTAGGATGCTGGTTTTCTACAAAAATAATTACCAAGACGGAAGAGGGACTGTCCTGAAACTCCGTTGCAACATTTTGAACCTCTCTCAGAAATTATCCTCCATAGGAAACGTAGACTGTGTGAAGAACATGTGACATCCATCACCAATAGAATACAATAGTATACAAATATATAATGAAACCATTACAGTGATCTTATAGGAAATTTTCAAATAATAGAAACTGTTTACAGTTTACACACTGTCGAGTGAAGGATTTGGATGGAATATGCCTAATAATTTAATCCCACACACATTTTAAGTTCAGTATTAACATATGCAACCTACTACAAAAAAAGAGAGGATTGAGATAAGAGATTTGTATAATAATGCATTATCTCGAAAAAAAATATCGCACCACAAAATCACAACACTTGGAATTGAACAAACCTAGAGCACCACCACCTTTTCCGAGAACAACACCAATACGAATAAGGGCCAATCTAACATCTTTATCTACTTCAAGTGCCTTTCCTTCCCATTCTCTACAAACCTGGATATATACTAAACAAAAATAATAAGAATAATATATATTCTCTAACAAAAATGATGAGAATATTGTTGTCCACTAGTAAATATATTGCTACAAATGGGAGAAAGTGTTCATTGTACAAAAAGGAAACACCTAAAAGCAGTTGTCCTTTTTTAAATCAACCATCCTATATATGTAGATTCATTCTAGAAGCAGCATGCGCAGATGAACTAAAGACGCATCTTGTACTTACAATGCTTCAAACTTCCTTTAGTAGGATTTTAAAACATTTATAGGACATGGTGGCATGGTCATAAGGATTTTATTTTTACCTTTTCTCATTGAGTCGACATTAAAGAATGGACATACGTCATAGTACTTCTTTTACCAGATTTTGTAGAGGTATATTATTGGTGACTTAGAGGACTAATAATTGCCAAAGCAGAACCCTCTCCTTCTAAGCATTTCAAAAATACTACTACTTAATTTGGGATTAGATTATTGGCCAATAGTCACATGAGCAGTACATGACAATTCACCTTAAATAGATGAGGACCTCTCCAAATATCATTTTATATCACGCCTTTATATTTGTCCCCTTTACTACCAAGATATGAGACAAGTTTGGAGTTATCAACAATGCAATTTTTTCCTTGTACTTGTCACCCATACCATGCGAACTATTGGAAGAGATAGTACATTGTTCCCTATTACCCTTGGCTTGCATCAAGTGTCAACGTTAAGTCCTTACTTTTTTGGATAGTTATGGATGAAATTACTAGGCATATCCAGGAGGAGGTTCAATGGTGTATTATGTTTATTGATGATATTGTGTTGGTTGATGAGGGTAGGGAAGGCTTAGGTGCTAAAGAAATGTAGAGAGAAACTTTAGAATCTAAGGAATTCAGAATAGTAGAACAAAAACAGAGTATATGAAATGTACCCGAAATCAAATAGAAATGAGAAGGGAATCCACATAGATAGACAAGAGATACCTAAGAATGATAGTTTTCGGTTCAATCATTAATCATGATGGAGAGATTGAGAAGGATGTCTAGGATAAGAAATGAGTGTATTCGTAGGAAGTTAGAGGTGGTGCAATTGAGGACAAGATGAGAGAAAATCGACACGGGTGTTTAAACATGTGCAACACAAACTAATATATGTGCCTGTAAGGAGGAGAGGTTGTATTATAGTTAATGGAGCCACTAGGATAGAGGTAGGCCTAGATAAACGTTGTTTAAAGTGTTAAAGGAGAATCTATATTCTGTTAGTGTTATAGAGAACATGACCCTTAACAGAACTGAATGGAAGAAGAGCATTCAAATAGCCGACCCCAAAAAATTAGGATATGTTGTACTTGCCATCCATCCATCATAAATAAAAGCGTTACGAAACAAACACAGTGCACGGACAGTGATGCATTATTTATTATTACTTTTATAGAAAAGGGGCAATTTGACTATCTCCCTCTCGGTTCCAAACCCAGGACCTCCCCTTCCCCTAACAAAGGCCTCAACCATGGATTGCCCAACCTTTGGCTCTATGTTATTACCCATCAAATATACCAATTTCAGCACCCTAAATTAGCAAACAAGTTTCAAACATGTCATCTCGCGTTCCATCCCAAGTTAATGGTAGTTGCATTTTAAGAATCAAATTACCAAATGCATAGAAATGCCACTTTTATACATAATCTTATCAAAAAAGTTAGTATTCTAACAAATTAGCTCTAAATGTGTTGTAAGCTCAACTTAGATGGACATATGTTCATTAACATTGCAACTATGCTTTCAAAGAAGTTATACTACATCACAAACCTCTGATAGGTAGTCATTTCCAGAAGGACTTGTCTCATCAAAGACTTGAGTTTCACTTGTGCCTATAAGTGTACAGCAAACAAAAACTTATATAAGGAACATCCTATTCTTGCTTAAAGCTTTCAAGATAAAAAAAATATGTATGCTTTACCATATGATATTCACTTGAAAACTACTATAAGAACATGAAAAATATGAAAATCCACGTACCTTACTCTTAATTGGTGACATTTTCATCTCAGATTCCAAAGGTTCCTTAGCAACAGTCATGATATGCAAAACTTAATGTTCCAGACTTGGACCATTAGAAGAGTAGTTTCTTCAATAGTACTAGTTTCATTGTCTTATCTCAACAAATTAACCTATATTGGTTTTATAAAGAGAGAACACTCTCTCGTATATCTGCCATGTGTCCTACATATTGATATACTCCATTACCTGTTTATAACTTTAACCCACAAGGAAAGATAACAAAACACCCCAAAATCTGGCTAATTCATAAATTGAACAAATTTGAGTTGCTTCAGAAAACCTGAACCAAATGGGCAGCTAGGGTCGACCATTCACGCACGCCTGCACTGAGTGTTGTAGGTGGCTTAGACCGACCTTGCTTTATGAATTTTACTGGTTTAAATGCTTTCAATTAAAAGTTAAAGAGAACCTCAAATAGTACCATGCAGAATTTTGTGTCGCACCACGTAAATGGGAAACATTCAGTTGGAAGTACAAATGATGGGAAAGAACCTTTTTATGTAGTGCAGTTCTAGCTTATGGATGTCTTGGAAATTTCTAACACCAAGCTTAAAAGGTTCTTGAGAATTAAATTCTAGTTTCTATCACGGTATCTTTTAGAAAAATGATCTATATGTCTGAGTTTTAACTAAATGCAGATGTGATTGGCTACTGCCCTTGGGCTTTCATTTCCCCTCATTATGCTTAGACCCTTGTTCATCTAGATGCCTATTAACAAGTTCCTTTTATAAACCACTCCTATAAATAGACCATTTAAGTAAGAGTAAACTGCAGCCAATCTATATATTTATTCTCTGGTAGCAGTTTCATCTTTACCCATAATCATCTCCCAAGAAACATAAGCCATATATTTTTCTAGTTGGTCAGAACTTAAATCACAATTACAACGGATTGTATGCAAAGTTATCTGAAAGTTACTACATATGCATCAATTTTACAGTACATTATATAGCGAATTCACTATGAGAAGTATGGTGCACCCCACAGTAGGATTAGGTTTTACATAGGACGGTCAATTCCTGGCAATTAAGTTAGAAGACCAAGACAATATCAGCAATGGAACCACAACCCTACTCAACTTGACTTAGTAAATTTATGAGTCCTAATAATGACAAATGTGCAAGTTGAGAACAACGTGCAATGAAGTTTGCAGTTATGGAGAGCATAGGATAATCAGTGACTTCTGATGATTCAACATGGTGTATTGTTGTTTACGGAAACTGCCTTTTTGAGATTAACATGCACGGTAAGTGTTGATATATTCTTTGTATTCAGTACAGATTGCACCAAGAACACACTTAGCACCAAATTTCTTTCATACATTGAGGGAAACTCTGTAAATCCAGTCATCCTACCTGTATTAGGTGCAATAAGATATAAATGCGATGCAGGTTAAGGTTACAGTTAGGGTTAGGGTATACAGAAAAGGGCCAAAGTTGCAGCCACGAGGTTGATAGAGAGACTTGAGATTTTTCCATTGTAAGCCTAATCTGATCAAGGAAGAAATGTAGTATCTTTTGGCCGGGAGGCAGACAACTTGCTGAAACACAACTTCTTTGTGTTTCTGATCGTGTCTTTGTTGCATTACAGGTACTTGCGGTCAAGAATAAGGCCTAGCAGCAAAGATAAAATCAAAAGTCAGGACCCAAGGCCATGTCATAACCCTAAGGAATTGGGTGTGGAAGCATCTTAGTCGATATTACAGACATCGATCATTTGAGCTGATGCTGAGCTGATAATATACATCAAGTGAATAGGCTCTTATAAGGGATCCGAGAAGATGTGAAATGTACATATCCTAATTATAATTGCATTTACCTTACTGTTACTGCAGATAAATATGAATATGTTGCCTTGAGATAATGCTTTGTGGGGAAGGAAAACGTGATGATTATAACTGCCCAAAGAACTCAATATTCTCCAATTTTCTGGTATTCTTTCCATGGAGCAGCCTGATGATGTTCTACCCGCCACACTGAGTCAATTTCTCATGATTATACTAGCATAGGGAAGTGGAAAATTTCCTACACATTTACATTTTTCCCGATGGCGAAAGCCCACCACAAGTTGAGGAAACATCCTTCAAGAGGAACCAAAATTACAACAAAAGAAACAAATTTAGAAAACAAAAGGTCATCCATTTATATGTATTTTATTGTGTCAATTATTTTAGATGTATCTCCGAAACAAAATTCTTGCAGATGTCAATTATGACTGAGAATTTTAAAAGTGGATTCTCCATTTAAAACTTCCCTACTTTGACTGCAGTTTATTCTTCCTATAATATATCTATAGTACCATTAACTATGACACGTTTACCAGATCCCTGGAGAAACCTTCATCAAGATGGTATATTCATCATAAAACAATAGACAAAAACTGTCGGATCTCTACACCAACTATCTTTACTCGTTGATCAACTAGACCTTGATGCATCTATATTAATACATACACAAGATAAGATTGAAGGATGTATTGCAATTAAATGATAATTGTTGCACAAAGCTACTGCACTGACCAAAAGAAAATGAAAGATTGTAGCTACGCACCGTAATAACCAACAGCTGTTGCACTGACCAACACTGAAGGGCGAAGATCCACTTGGGTGTTGTTTATTAGATCTACAACCTTTATATCAAATAAGATAGTCAGGTACATCAGAAACTAGAATAACCAATTCTTAGCTCTTCTATGCTATCTACTTGCTAGATGTGAAATGAATATTGCTCAGAGAGAATTCAACGATATAGAAAAACCTTTGAGGTGACTCCGATACGACTTTGTTTAATATCCTTCTTTATCTGTCATACAATAGATAGAAATTGAATATTTTAAATGAAGCAGATTTAGGCATGCATGAATGAAAGCACACACTGTAGCAGAAAAGTATCATGGATGTTAATTACTGAGTGAAGAAAATTTGAGCAGCACAATTTAATATTTTTTATTTTCATGTAAGTTTAGTAACTATGAGCTGGCAACATATATCACTTAGTCAAAACTAGGCATGTCAAAAGAACAGCTTGCAAACAGCTCATAATCACCTTGATATTCATCTCTAAATATACTCGATCAATTAATAAAATTCAAATTGAGCCTATAATATTTCATGTACTATTTCTCATTATTTCAATGAAATTTGATGATATTACGTCTTTTCTTTCCAAAACTACAAGGTTGAATCTATAAGTTGAGCTCGAATTACGAACTAGGCAAGCTTGAAAAAAACTGCTAATTCATGTTTGGTTCAGATAAGCTGATTGAGAGCTTATGCTTTCAATATGAAATAGCTGGCATTATTTAGAAGCAAAAAAGGTACATTTTTATGTTCAATCTGATGTTTCTCTGTAAAGAGGTCCATCAGTTAGTTAACGGAATAGCCACATGCTGGAGCTGAATGAGTGGACTAAAGCTTAAACTAGACCAGCTTGATACGGACAGATAAGGTAGATAAATGTTTAGTAATTAATATATAAGCTAGCGAGTCAAATTGGTATGCCGTCACCAAAAATCATTAAAAGCTAGTGAAAGTTATAAAATAAAAATGAGGATGAGAATCTCAATTTCAAGATATAGAAGGAATGGTAAAGTATTTACATCAACCAACCTCAGAGGACCACCTTGTACTTATGGGCATTCCAGCCAAGTTAACAACAGCGTTTGAACCTTGAATGGAGTTTTTCCACTCCCCTTCCTCAGCAACAATCATTTGAGGGAACTTCTCAACTGCAACAGTAAAGCAATATTAGAAAAGACAAATCAAATAGAAGAAGCTCTCTAATTGAACTAAAGAACTGTTGAGAACCAATAAGGGACTTTACACATCGGAAGATGTATTATGAAGAGGAGTTGGGCCCTATATAAGTAGTGGCAGTAGCCCATCAATAAAATTAATCAATTATTCATTTCTACATGGTATCAGAGCCATAACCATCCACCCCTCTCCCCTCTCCCCTCCCCCCCCCCCCCCCCCCCCCACCCAAAAAAAAATTCCCCTTCCCCTCCCCCGGCTCCAGCAGCCCCCCCCCCCCCCCCCCCCCGGCTCAAGCAGCGCCCCCGCCCCTTCCCCCCCCCCCCCCCCCGGCTCCAGCAGCGCCTCCCGGCTGCCCCCCCCCCCGGATCGCCCGCGCGTGCATGCTCCACCAGCCCCCCCCCCCCCCCCCCCCCGCGGCTCCACCAGCCCCCGAAGGCGCAGAAGGCAGACAAGACGAAGAATCCGATGTTTTGCTATTTGGATATTTATGGTTTTGAGATGCTACATGATCTGATGTTTGTCGCTTTGTTTTGATTGAAAAAGTGTAGTTTTTTGTAAAAAAAAAAAGGTGTATTTCGAAGACAGAGGGATATCAAATGCTTTATTTGCACCCTCTTTGTTCCTAGATTACACCGTCTGGAATGAACAAATGCTTTATTTGTTTTCCTTCCCCGATCTTCACATCGGGATCTACACGGAGAATGATCGTGTTTTCTCCTGTGTCCTGACGTGTTCACTTTACATGCGCGCGCCGGTGTTGGCCACGTTTATAGCGCATTCGTAAAGTAGAAGACGACGAAGATGCCGACGAAGACGACGACTAGCAGTTAGCAGCCGACGACGAAGACGACGACTAGAGATACAGTTGAAGAAGCGATGGATTCGATCGCTGGAAAACTGACAGCACAAGAGATGAAGGCCTTGGTTGATGATATCTTGTCGAAGAGATTGACCGAGGCGACTCCTCGTGTGACCCATACTGATGTGGGTCCGTCATCCTACAAAATGGAAAAGTTGAAAAAGCTGGAGACGAAGTTGGAAGGAACGTCCAACTATTTGAAATGGTCGCGGCAGGCGATGCGGACGTTGAAGGGACGTGGCTTGGTTGGCTATGTCAATGGCCAAACCAAGGCGCCCGTTGATCCCTCCTCAAAGGAGTTTGCTATTTGGGAGATTGTCAACAACGTAGTGGCTGGGTGGTTGACAGCCTCCTTGACCGACCAGGTGTCGGGCAATGTAGAGGCGATGGAGGGTGCTGCTGATATATGGCGGACTTTGAGGATATGTACTCAGGCTCGGACAACCCTATGCGGGTCTTCCAACTACAGGATGAACTCGATAGGGTAGCCTAAGACGAACGTACCATCTCTGAGTATGCAGCCATGTTGAAGAAGTACTGGTCTGATCTAGATCACTATGATCCTCTTGGGATGGAAGATGCACAAGTCGAACCGGCGTTTGCGAAGCATTTTCAGTCGTTCCTGGTATATATTTCGCGGCAGCGGATGATGAAGTTCTTGAAGGGGCTCAACCCTGTGTTTGAGCAGAGAAGGAATGTACTACTCGGACAACCCACACTTCCAACCTTAGAAGACGCCATAGCTGTCATGGCACAAGAAGAAGCTCGATTGAAGTTGATGTCCAACAAGGGCTACTTCCAGGAGGAGCAAGCTGCTGTTGACAAGTCTGCCCTTGCTGCCTTCAATCAGCCTCCCTCTGCGGGCGGTGTTTGCCACAACTGTGGTGACTCGGAACATTACATCAGATTTTGTCCAAAACTCCTGCGAGGTCAGTCGAATGATCGCGGACGGGGCCATGGAGGACGTCGTGGTGGTAGAGGAGGATATGTTGGTAGAAGAGAAAATTATTTTGGAGAACACAAAGCAAATCTGGCAGAAGAAGGGGAAGACAATCAATTGGCTGAAATAACCCCTCTTGAGAGGGAGTTCATCGCCAGGTTACGAGGCACGAAGCTGGGTTTGGACGACAGTCAAGTTACTCCTGGGACGTCATCTATCTCGGGGGATCACATCACTTGCTTTGCCCAAACCAGCACAGGTATACCTGCGCATGCTCTTGCATCTGTCCATCAGCCAGGTTGAATTGTGGATTCTGGGGCATCTCGCCATGTCACGGGGTCCCGCAGTGTGTTCCAGGACTATACTCACCTACCGACGCCGGAGAGCATTCAAACTGCTGATGGTACCTCCAGACCTGTAATGGGTACATGCACTGTCGCATGCACACCTTCCCTCACTCTCACCAATGTCATACATGCTCCATCTTTTCTTGTCAATCTTATATCTATTAGTGCCATTATCCTTGACCTAAATTGTATTATTTCCTTTGACATTCCTACGGTGACTTTTCAGGAGAAAGGGACAGAACGATGACTAGGGACTGGCACATGGCATAAAGGGCTGTGGTACTTGGACAGGACCGGACTGGATAAAGCATTGGCATCTCTAGTAGCAGACGCACAACTGGACACTTCACGTAGCAGTGTAGAAGACGAATTACTACTACACCACCAGCGTGTCGGACATTCTTCCTTTAAAGTTATTAGTCGAATGTATCCGTCCTTATATCAAAGGGCTAATAAAGAGAAGTTATTTTGTAATGCATGTGAATTGAAAAAACATACCAGGAGCTCGTATGTGAGCTCAGGGAATAGAAGTTCCGCTGCATTTGATATGATACATTCGGACGTATGGGACCCTTGTCCTACAACCGGTATTAACGGTTTTAGATGGTTCGTCACTTTTATTGACTGTTATACCCGCGTGACATGGGTCTACCTTATGAAGAATAAAAGTGACGTCCTTGAGGCTTTTCAGGATTTTTATCGCCGGGTGGAAACACAATATAACGTTAAAATTAAGTGTTTCTGGTCTCAAAATGCGACGGAGTATACTAATAAGAGGGTTGCTGAGTATTTATCTACTCATGGAATACTAAATCAAACTTCATGTGCCTATACACCGGCACAAAATGGTGCGGCCGAACGGAAGAATAGGCACCCGCTGGAGGTCGCACGGACGATGATGCTGGCTATGAATGTCCCGAAACACTTATGGGGGCAGGCTGTATTGGCGGCCTCTTATCTCATCAACAGAATGCCATCTCAAGTATTGGACTGGAAGACACCGTCGGAGATGCTAACTGGTACAACCACGTACACTGTTCCACCGAAAGTATTTGGGTGTGTGTGTTTTGTCCAAGATAATAGGTCAGGAGTTGGCAAACTGGATCCTAGAGCGGTTAAGTGTGTATTCGTCGGGTACACAGTGACTCAGAAAGGATACGCATGTTGGAGCCCAGTCGAGGGGAAGCTGTTTGTAAGCATGGACGTTACATTCAGAGAACTGGAACCATACTATGGTTCGGATGAAGGTTCAATGTTTGGTGACACACCTAACACAGAGGGTGTTAGACGTGAGGGGGAGATAATAAGTCCAAAAGTGGTAGTCGGATCGGTCCCGTGCCCGTTCGTGAAAAATTGGACGAAAGGGAGAGAAAGCAGTGACTCCGATACAGAAAATGAAGAAGAAGATACATATGTTACGCAGGTGGAGAAGCAGACAAGGGAAAAGGAGCTCCAAGTCTACAGAGGGAGACAGCAGAAGTCCAGTACTGTGTTATGTCCAGCGCCTACTGTACCAAGCCCCTCGTCTACTCCTGCCCCAACTCTTGAAGATGTTGCCCCCGCACCGAATCACTCTGATTCTGATGCGGATCTCTCTGACTTGGATGGTATGATCTCTCCACCACCTATTGCTCCCTTAAGGAGATCTTCTCGCATCAATGCGGGTAAGGCTCCTAGTCGTTATGATGATTATGAATATGACATTGCCAACTTCTTGTCTTATTCTAACATTTCTTCAAATTATCGAGCCTTCATTGCATCGTTAGACTCTACTTCTTTGCCTAAGTGTTGGCAGGAAGCAAAGAAAGATCCAAGATGGAAAGCTGCAATGATGGAAGAACTTGGGACACTAGAGAAAAATAAGACATGGGAGCTGGTTCCATTATCCAAAGGAAAGAAAGCTGTGGGATGCAAATAGGTGTACACAGTGAAGGAGATGCCAGAAGGAAAAGTAAAGCGGTACAAGGCGAGGTTGGTTGCAAAATGATACAATCATATGTCATCGACTATGATGAGACGTTTGCCCCAGTAGCGAAAATGAGCACGGTAAGAACTCTGGTCTCCATTGCAGCAAACTATGGGTGGAAGCTATACCGGTTAGATGTGAAGAATACCTTTCTCCATGGGGACCTGCAAGAAGAAGTGTACATGGAACCCCCGCCAGGGTGCTACGCGACAGAATCAGACGGAGGGACGTCGTATGGTAAAGTGTGTAAACTAAAGAAGTCGCTATACGGGCTCAAGCAATCTCCTCGAGCCTGATTTGACAGATTCAGAAAGGTTGTTATAGGCATGGGATACCATCAAACAAATGCAGATCATACGGTCTTTCTTCAGCATGCAAGAGGCCACATCACTATAGTTGTTGTATATGTGGATGATATAGTAATCACGGGTGATGATGAAGTCGAGATCACTAAGCTAAAGTCAAAACTCGCGAAGGAGTTTGAGGTGAAGGATTTAGGAGCGATGAGGTACTTTCTGGGTATCGAGGTGTGTGACGGCGAACAAAAAATTGTTCTCTCACAAAGAAAATACGCACTAGATCTGCTAAAGGAGACAGGGATGTTGGGATGCAAAGCAGCAGTCACTCTAATTGACCAGAAGTGCAAGTTAGGAACAGAAGCAGGAGAGCCTGTTGATCGTGAAAGATATCAAAGACTTGTAAGGAGATTGATTTATCTGGGACACACTCGCCCTGATATCTCATTTGCAGTTAGTGTAGTGAGTCGCTACATGCATGATCAAAGAATGGGTCATATGGAAGCAGTGTTTCAGATCTTGAGATATCTGAAAGGGACGCCGGAAAAAGGGCTATGGTTCAAGAAGAATTGACGCATAGAAGTTGAGGGATACTGTGATGCAGACTGGACGAGCTGCATAGACGACAGAAGGTCTACCACGGGTACTGTGTTTTTGTAGGAGGAAACCTGGTCTCATGGAGAAGCAAGAAACAGTTAGTGGTAGCACGGTCGTCAGCTGAAGCAGAATACAGAGCAATGACTCTGGGAGTGTCAGAGTTGCTGTGGGTGAGAGCACTGCTGACAGAGTTGAAGCTGGACAAGAGAGCACCGTTACATCTTCTGAGTGATAGTCAAGCTGCAATAAGTATAGCTAATAATCCAGTTTAGCACGACAGAACGAAGCACATCGAGATCGATCGATTCTTCATCAAGGAGAAGTTGGAACAAGGGATACTGAAGATTGACCATGTTCGCTCAGAAGAACAAGTTGCAGACTGTCTGACTAAAGGTCGTAGTTCATTGAGTCTGTCAAAACTATGTAACAAGATGGGGATGATTAATATCTATCGCCCATCTTGAGGGGGGGTATTGAGAACCAATAAGGGACTTCAGTCCCACATCGGAAGATGTATTATGAAGAGAAGTTGGACCCTCTATAAGTAGTGGCAGTAGTCCATCAATAAAATTAATCAATTATTCATTTCTACAAGAACAAATAAACTACCAAGTATTCCTTTTAGATGATTTTAATGGAAACAAATTATATCACTTGCATATATCAATTACACCAGCTTGGCACTTGAGTTCTTCTTTTTTTGGTTCTTTTTAACCTAGGGGCATGACCGTAGTTGACTAGCTACCTAGGGGAGAATGCAAGTGCCCCACTCCACACTCCCCGGCTAAGTTACAAAATTAAATGTGATTGGCAAGATTCAACCTCTTACATAAGAGGGCTTGGACTTACCAACTGCACTAAACCATGGGGGAAAGTTGATGACTTGATATATGGTACATAGTCGTTCACATTACAAGATTTGGTGATTGAAAACGAAGTACTTTCGTAACCTTGATATTTTAGGAGGAGGTGGTGTGTAAAGAGACTATAGTGATAGTCTCCTATTATTAGAAGTTTACTTTCTTTCCTTTTCTATGCCCGAGGTGTGGAACCACGTCAGTTTCGTCAGCTCTAGTCTCATGTTTAATCCGGAGATCGAAAAAGAAGTACTTTGGTAATCTTGATATTTCAGGAGGTGGTGGTATGTAAAGAGACTAGCGATAGTATCCTTTTACCTATGTGGTAAAGATACTTCAATAGAGGTGTTGTACCCGTATCCTTTGATATTACTCAACACTTCGATACTTAAACAATGTGTTTGATACAATTCTTAACGTATTCCAGAATCTGAAAACACTACTTCCCATAATGGTATTGATAAACTGTTACATCTCCTCTACTATGTCTGTGGCCATACAAATAGCCTCTCCTCCAACTAATTATATCATATTAATTACATCATAATCAATGTTGTGCATGATGCCTACTTGCGACGTGCTCAAACCTTCAAATACTCGTCGGTTTCTTTCTCTCCAGAAATGCCAGCCAGCCACCGCCAGCCTCAAGTGGCAGGGGTGGACGACATTCTTTCCAGAGGTTGTCGGTTCTGACCGGAGGAAAGCAATTTCATTCCATGAGGGAGTTAAATTGGCGGTTGTGTTGCGGGCCAGTGTGGGCAGAGTGCAGACAAGCAGTCAAGCATCTAGCCGGCTAGGAGCAAGCCTACAAAATCGAACCCACCCAGTCACAATGCATTATGTCTCCACCTACTAGACACTAGAGCTAGGAGGCTTTGACAAGTGGAGACATAGTGGCTTCGATCCCACGGTTCCAATTATGGTGGGAGTTAAAAAAAAGGGAATATTCTTTTTAATATATATTTTTTTTGGGGAAAAAGGGTAAATTTTATTCCAAAAGTAAAGCAATAATCTTACAACATACAATCAAAGTGGGACTCCCACTCATCAATTCCCCATAGCATTTACATCAAACTCGATGTTATGGAGAATGCCAACCGGAGGGGTGACCAGCCCCTCAAATATCCGACGGTTTCGTTCCCACCATACATGCCAAACTGAAGCAGCCAGACGAACTCTGGCGGTCCGGAACCAGTCCTGCCCTCGACCCCTGCCATCCCGGAGCACCATGATAATGTCCCCAATTCCCTTTCCGGAGACGCACACTCCCAACGCTCTACTCTACTCCGACCAGATCTGCCAAGCCAGTGCACACTCGAAGAAAATGTGCTTTATAGATTCATGCTCCAGACTGTAAAGCACACACTTGGGATCCGGAACCGGCACTCCAAACGAACTCAGGCGATCTCTACTCAAAAGACGGCCCAGTAGAAGCTTGTAGACACAAAGCTGCATCTTCCTGGCCAGATCCTTGCACCATACGAACTCGTAGTCAGAACTCTGAGGAAAGGTATGCCGGATGAGGTTGTAGCAGCTCCGGAATTGGAACTCCCCAGTTCCCGGAGTTGCTCCCGTCGGCTCCCAAATCCACCGATCAACAGGCAAAGCCGGATCAATGACAATAGTACTAATGATCCCACCCAGCTCCTCGGTAAACCGATAAGACTCCGGCCTCCACTCCCCGTCGCGAATGATGCGACTACACGTCAGACCACGCCTGTCCTCCTGATGTGTCGGGACTCCCCTGATGTCCAATAGCGAACGCCTATCTATCCAAGGATTCCGCCAGAGTGTAACGCCCCAGTCCCAAAATACGTAGGACTAAGAACGTAAACATGTCAGCTGTATTTATACAAAGTACACTCCAATATATGGAAACCTCGTATAAATACATAAGCTGTAAAATGCAGTAGAACCATAACTAATCTCATCCACACAAAATAAAGATATCATATAATGATAAAGAATTGTCTTGATACAATATGTTGGGCGGAGACAAATCCACTACCAACAAGCAAGAAAAATACATGGGAAATAAAATAATTTTGGCGAGCGAAGCGAAGACGATCCAAGTAGCAATCATCCTCGAAGAAATAGCGATGAACACGGCTAGAGCTAGAACACCTGCGAAAGACAATAGCACACACCTGGCGAGATAACCAGGTCCTCAGAGGGACGTAACAAGACACATAATATCATGCCATATAAACTGAATAAATATTGCTCAAATAAATAAGGGATGCTTGCAATAGGGTATCTAACCATACTATAGTGAATGCAATAATAAAAAACCTTTGACGTATGGGCCGGATCAGGAATATCAGGAATCAGGACCGTATCTCCCACTGGAGATAACCGGCAATCAGGACCGTACCTCCCACTGGAGATAACCGGCTATCAGGACCGTACCTCCCATTGGAGATAACCGGCAATCAGGGCAGTGCATATATGACCCATACATTAAGGAACTGTTCTTCCCACCCAATGCCTATTATGTTGTATCCACAACATAAATCCTCTATTAACCGCTAAGTCAAACTAAGCATGCAACCTCTATTAGCGGTTATTCCTATCGCACGGCTTGTACGTATTGGTGGCCAGCTAATCACGCACGTCCGTGTTCTACATGCGACACACAACCTCGTGGTACAACGTGTCAAGGCCATGAGTGCAACACACAAAGGTGGTCCCTTAAATCTAGGTTTAATGTGTAAGAAAAATAATACATAGCAGGAAATATAAATGAACAGTAAGTTCTAACAGGTAATGCCATGTATCACAGTTTATTTTGCATAAAGAAAATAAATAATGCATGAAATATGAGCTAAAATAAATAAACAGCAAATGGCAAGGTGTCTTGCCTGAGGGTGGTGCGAGAAGCAGCAAAAATCCAACAATCAGAATCGTCAACACGAAAGTCAAAATCCACAAGAAGCTCCGGATGCTGAAACAAACATCACGAACGAGTTTGGAATAAAAGATATGCCTAGGAAACGCCTGTCCAAAAGTCAAATTCTGGAACAGGGGCAAATTCGTAAATTTCGGGTCAAAACGATGTCCACCGTTGGACCCTCTTTGCACCGAAATGCGTGCCAGAACCTACTGTCTCTAAAGTCGTCAAACTATATGTCTACAGATTTATTTTTCCGAGACGAACTCAAAGGTATGTCCAATTTTGGATTCGATGAGCCGTGCACAAAATCGTCCGTTGAGTGGGATTGTGGGCCCGCCAAAATAGCGTCCCGATCAACGGTCTCAGAATCGGACCAAACTTGGCCCACAGGACCAGAAAAATATTTCGAGTCCAATGGCACAAGTTTCATCGTGATATGATGAGTGTGCACAAAGTTGTGACTTAATTTGCAAAGGGTCGATACGGGATCTCGACGGATACGCACTGATTTCGTCGCGCATATGCAACGAAATCGGGTTCCGTCAGTTCCCACACGTCGACAACATCCATACGCGCCTTTCGATGCGTATAGTGCGCGACCACGTCGCCCGGTTTGTCGGAGCGCACGCCGTATCGGGTTTTTCCACTTTTTGAAAACAGAAATTAAAATTTTTCGTGAAACTTTAACAGCGTGTAACTTTTTACACACTAGATGAAAAGTGAATCCAGAAGGTGCGTTACAATCTCGGTTATGTTGTTATTCTCTGCCTTCAATTAGTTTTTACAAAATCCTATTGTACAGAAAGAAAAGTGGCCGACAAGTTGGTGTTTTAAAACAGTTTTTAATATTCCAGAAAAGTGATTTTTCTCCAACTTCGCCTTGATTTTTCGAGCAAGTTGGATGGCCATGTCGAAATCCACCTAGAGGATCTCGAAGAGGGTCAAGTCTACTTTCCAGAAAATCTTACGGATCGAAAATCGGTGCTACGAGTAAAAAGTTACGTCGTTGGGAAGTAGGGTACCTTGAGTGGGAAAACTGCTCCGTGGATGACGAGGCTGACTTCCGATGCTCCGTTCGTCACGCACACAACTCCGTCGCAGGTGAAACGAACTCGTAGGCGAAGAGGGTATGTTCTGCTGCAATTTTCGTTTGGGAGCCTAGGATTTTGAGGTCTATGGAGGAAGTTATATATAACAAGTGGGATAAAAATCCTAATACTACTACTATTCCCAGGTTCTCACGAAAAGTGTGGGGTTGCTGCCAAACGCAGCATGTATAGGGTGGGGCCCGACCACTTAAGTGGGTGGGTGGCTTTTTTTTTTTTTTTTTTTTTTTCCTTTTCTTTTCTTATTCTTTTTAAACCTTGTCTATTTATAACCATGTATATATATATGCATATATCCATAAATTTCCACCATAAATCTTATTTAAAAATTTAAATACCAAATTAAATATTATCTACCCAATTATTTATATTTTAAACATATCTACATATATATATAATTCAAAATCACAATAAATCAATAAAAATAATAATAATATCTCTATAGAATAATCATGTTTATTAAATCTTCGCAAAATAAATTTAATAATAATAAATTAGTAAAATCTTTCCAATGGGTGAACTTCTACCGCACACCCTTATCCGGGTCCAAAAATGTGTACGAATATTGCCCGATATTATTTAATAATAAAATACCAATAATAGTACGAATAATTAAATAATTAGAAATTGCACATAAAATTCTAAAATAATTTAGAAAATATTTGTATATACATAAAATATGCCTACATGGCCCCATTTGGTCACACTACATACTTACATGGGCTTGGGTTCGGTCCGGGCCCAGTTCAGACTGGTTTGGGCCAACCGGATCATCTAAAAATCAATATAATAAATAATATTTAATTAAAATAATTTAAATGGGTCAATTCACAACTCGGCCTAGTTTTCCTAGTTCGGACTGAACTATGGCTAAGCCTTCCACGACATGGCTAATATACTGGTCAAAGCACACTGCTACATCTTTCGTGCCAAAATTCATGGTCGCCTTGTGCTCAAAACACAACAATGGTTAAGGTCATTTTTAATAATTAATAAAAACCATAAATTGTATAAATTAAATTTGAAGTCTAATAAAATAATAAAAAAATAAATTTTAAAAAATAGGGGTTTTACACAGAGGTCCGTTCCAGACCCATCCTTCATGACCTTCGGATTGCAGATTTGAGTACCCCCCTGTGTCGCAAGACAGTCTTGAACGTGACTGAGTGATTGTTGTCAGTAGCACACGTCCAAAAGTTGTCCTGCTTCACGTATCTGCTGTGCATCCAGTCCGCCTAGAGAGACCCCCCGTTGATGAATCTCCAAGCCAGCTTAAGCGCGGAGACCTCCCTAATCTCCAGCATCGGCTTGAGCCCCACTCCTCCATCCTTCCTGGGTCGACAGAGCTGCTCCCAGGAGATCGCATGCATACCCCCTCCCAAATGAAATATGCACAGAGTCGCTCCACTTTCCTAATAGTGACAACAGGGAGGAGGATGGACTGCAGCCAGAAATTAGCCACAGCCGAAATCACCGATCTGACCAGCTCGATGCGGCCGCCAAATGACAAACCGGCGGTTTGCTAACCTTCCACTCTCCTCTGGACATACTTTACCAGACTATGGCAGTCCTGATCCCGCGCATAGTTGACTGTGAGAGGCACTCCTAAGTAACGCACCGGAAGATCACTCCTCGCGATACCAGCACATCGGCCTGTTCCTCCTTCTGGGGAGATAGGGAGCTGAAATAAACCCTGCTCTTATCCCTGTTCATTTGAAGGCCCGAGAGGGAATTCAATTCTTCCATAATCGTCGCAAGCGTCTGTAAACCCTCCGTCGATGGCTGGATGAACACCAAGAGATCATCTGCATATATAAGGTGGGTAACTGGGGGATCCATCCTCCGAAACAAAGGGACCAGCCTCCCACGGTGCACTGTCAGGTCCATCAGGCATGTGAAGTATTCCATAACAAGTGTGAACAGGTAAGGGGACAGGGGATCACCTTGCCTAAGCCCACGATTGCTCTGGAAGTAGCCATAAGGAATGCCCTGGATGAGGACAGAGAAAGTGGGAGACGTGATGCACTCCCGGATCAATGCAACCCAGTGGTCCGCGAAACCCATGGCGGTCATCAGATGACAGAGGAAGTCTCGATTGACCATGTCATACGCCTTCCGCAGGTCCAGTTTCACACATGCTTTCTCTCCTCCGAGTTTGCTAAAGCCCCTCACTATCTCATGAGCCAGGAGGCTGTGCTCAGCGATCGACCTCCCCTTGATGAACGCAGCCTGATTCGGAGATACCAAGTCCTGCATGATCCCCTCCATCCACCGGCACATAAGGTGCATAATTATCTTATAGAGATAATTACAACACGCAATAGGTCTGAAATCCACCAATGCTGTCGCTCCTTCATTCTTTGGCACCAAGGTCAGGAAAGTGTGATTCAGCTCTTTCAGAAGCTTCCCTTTGATGAAGAATTCCTGCACCACCTCCAAGACCTGATGCTTCAGAATGTCCCAATGGCGTTTGTAGAACCCACTGCTAAAACCATCCGTCCAGGAGCCTTGTTGGGATCCGCCACCTTGACAATAGATTTCACCTCCTCCAAAGTAACAGGGGCAAGAAGAATGCTATTCCCATACGGAGTCACCAAGCTCTTCGTAACAACCTCTGAAAACACAGACAGGTAGTCAGTCTGAAAATATAACTCAGAATAGTACCTGACAGACTCGCCTGGATCTCAGCCGACGTCCCCACCAGGATGCCATCCGCATCAAGAAGCTGAGAGATGTAATTCCTATGTTGTCTGGTCCGGATAACATCATAGAAGAACTTGGAACACTGATCGAAATCCTTGAGCCAGGAACATTTGGCACGCTGAGCCGTGCTAATCTCCTTCTGCAGCATCAGGATGTTGACTTCTTCGATCAACTCCTTCTCTCTTGCCGCCAGGTCCCCATTAAGCAAGTCAGCTTGCATGTCCTGCTGGATGACCCGCAACTCCACCTCCTTATCTTCTAAGGTAGACTTGGGCAACCCCTTCACCCAACTCCGAAGAGCCTCTTCGTGGCCTTGAGACGACGTACCAAGCGGAACTGGGCCGTCCCCTCCTGACAGCTAGTAAGCCCCTCTGAGACAGCCTCAAGGTAGCCCTCCGAAAGAAACCAACTGTTGTTGTACCTGAAAGGACGGGACTTCCCAGGAGACCGAGAGGTGAAGCCAACCCTGATGGGGGAATGATCGCTCGTCCCCGCGGCCAGACCCTCAGCCGAAGAATTGGGAAATGTCGGAACTATTTTCCATTGTCCAAAGCTCGATCAAGCTGGCATGCAACCCTGTTACGGATTGCTTTGTTGTGCCAAGTCCAGATGAAGCCTGAGCGAGACAATCTATGGAGCCCCGCAAGGAGGAGGCATCTCTGAAAATCATATAGGATAGAATCTGGAACTGGACGACCACCCACCTTCTCCCCTCGGTGCAGAAGGGCATTGAAGTCACCGATCAGAAGAAGTGGAAGGGACGACGAATCTGCAGCAGCGACAACTCGGGAGATGTCGCTCCACAGGGACTCCCGTCTCCTTCTGTCGTTGCGGCCGTAAACCGCCCCCAGCAAGAACCGAAAGCCACCATTGTTCAAGAAGGAGATGGCAATCAACTGCTCCGTCATCAAGATCAAGTCACCATCCCAGCTCTTCGAGTTCCAACGAACCCAAATCCTGGCCATGTCACATAGAGCCAGGTTGTGCAGTTGGGCCCAATGATGGGGTCCGCCGAGCAAGAGTCATTTCACCTTTGATCTTAGATTCTAATAGAACAAAATGTCACATTTCTCTCTGTGCAGCACCCCACAAATCTCTCCACCTCCCTAGCGAACACGTCTCCCTCACATTCCAGGCGATAATAGCCATTAATTAATGAGAGGATGGGTCCCCCGGGGAAACACCCGGATCGGCACCTGGGGAATGTGCCACATCCGACGCTAAAAGATCCTCCTCCATCCCAATCGGAATGGCCTGCTGGGGAACGACCTGAGAGAGCACCAACGCCAAGGCAGGATTGTCAACACACACCGCCTCCTCTCTGTCAGTAGGATGCCCCCCCCCTGGAGGGGCCGTCACTCAGCGGACCGACATCACGTCTCTTCCTACAATAAACCTGTCCCTCAGCCGATCCGCCCACCCCCTCGCGCCTCAATCCCCGACACCACCATGCCTCTTGTAACTATACTACTCTGCCCCGGGCAAGTGGTCAGCGTCTCACTCGTGGGAGCAAGCTGTGTAGAGACAATGAGGCTCATCCCACCATCACTCACTGGATGAGTAACCTCTCCCACCAAGACCTCCTCTCCACTGTCATCTCTGAAATCCATGTCGCAGGGTGAGTCTGGAGCCTCACTCAGGGGAATAGTAGACTCCACCTGAGGTCCAACCGCCGAACAAGCACTGGCCAGATGCCCGAAACAGGAACAACGTGAACAGGTAGGTGGGACCCATTCGTATTCCACCTTCTGGGTAAGCACCTCACCAGAAGGAATCTCATATTCCACCATCTTCGGTAGCCCCCCCCAGCCCGAATCTCCACAAAAATTCTGGCGTACATCAACCTCGACCGAAAGGCAGTAGCTTCATCCGCCTTGATCGGGGTGCCCACCAAGCTCGTAGCCGCATCAGCAAAGGTATACTCCAAAACCGGACAGGAAACTCAGGGAACGAATCCATACCGGGATGGCATTCAGAACTTCCCTCTCACAACGAAGCTCCGGGGTCCATTCCTTTAGAATGATAAGCCTGTCGTCGAACGTCCAGGAACCGCCTTGGAGGATCCTAGCGACATCCTCCGCAAGTCCGAACTTCACATAATTGAAGCCGTTCTCGCGGACAAAGAACTCCATACTCCCCTTAGGCTACCAGACACGTGCTGCATAACCCCGGATTTGTACGTAGAAAGGCTTGTTGCCTAGAACATACAGAACAAGGGTATTCTCCCAGTATGCTGCCACCTTCTCTATCTCCTCCGCAGGAAACGAGGCCAGGAAACCCCTCCCTGCCTTGATCGGCGGCACGTACTCCATCGATGTGGGACTTTTCGGTCCCACAGGTTTGCAGATCTCTGCCCAGGACCGTCGAGCTGGCCGAGCAGTCGTCCCATGTGGCCTGGGGACAGCCTCCGGGCGGGGAGACCCGATCCCTGAACACCGGGATCCACCACCTTACTCTTCCCCTTGTCCGCCGCGGTCGCCTTTGGCCGCCAGCCCACCGATCTCCCAGCAGACACCCCAGGACCACGGGCCGATGGCCGCGCCCCTGACCCGCTCTGTCGACTGTCAGCAGGATGGCGATCCCTAACATGGCCCTGTCCTCCTCCTGCCTTTCTCCCAGACTACGCCACGCGACGACGCGTAACCGTCGTCCATCCTCCTCCCTCCATCTGGCTCCCCTGAGATCCAGATCCTGCTCCAAATTCGAAGTTAGGAGCGATGGGGCCACCCCGCTGGATCCGATCCCCTTCCGACACTGAAACCGACCCCCCGCCGCCGTAGGAGGGCCGTCCGACCCTCCCGCCTTCGTTCCCGCCCACCACACCCCCCCTGTAATATTCCGATTTTGAAGTACGATTTGACCGTTTATTGTTTTGGAGGATTTTAATTTTTTGGGGTATTCTTGAAATTTTTATTATTTCTTGGAGGTAATTTTATCCTCATTATTATTATTATTATTATTATGTTGTTAAATTACCTAGCTACCCCCTCCCCAAAATATCTAAACCTAACCCCACCCCCTCCTCCACTCTTTCTCTCTCCCGACCTCTCTCTCTCCTCCCCCTCACTGGACCAGCACCCTCTCCCCGCAACTCTCTCTCTTCTCACTTCCCCTCTCCCCTCCTTCTGCTCTTCCTGGCCTGGCCCCACCGCGAGCCCCACCCCCGCCATGGTCCTCCCTCCCACACGACACCGCTGCGGCCGCCCCCATCTCCGTCGGCCCACCACCCTCCTCATCGTCGGCGTCTTCATCTCCTTCGCCACCATCCTCGTCGCCCCCGTCCGCCCTCAGCACCGCGACGCCGTCTCCACCACTTCCCGCAGCCACCACCACCACCATCCCTGCTTCCCTCACCACCGTAGCAGCCACCCGCCTCCATCGCCCCGCCTCCTGCCGCGACCGTCGCCACCAGCACCCTCGTCATCACCTCCGCCCCCTTCTCCTTCCTCTTCTCGCTGTGGCGCGCCAGCCGCCACGAGCCGTCGCCCATCTGCTGTCGTCGCCGTCGTCTCCTCACGACTTGCCGCGCGGCGACGATCTCCCCCTCCCTATCTTCTCCGTCGCGGTGACCAATCCAGACCTGGCCGAGCACACCCCCCCCCCCTCTGGTGAGCTCCGCCACCCTCCTCTCTTCCTTCCTCGGCTGTGAGCTCCTCGGGACGAGCCCCTCGATCGCGCGCCTCGGGCACGTGCTGCCTCGAGCACTGCGCAGCCTTGTGCAGCGTGTCACCTCGGGCATCGCACCCTCGGTTGGTGCACTTTCTCGTTTCTCGTTTCGTGTTTTCGGGTCGTGTACACTCGTGCACGTGTCGCCTCGTTTTGTGAGTACCTCGGTCTACGTGCTGCCTAGGAGCGGACCCTCGAGCCCCGCGCTGTATCGGGCACCGTACCACCCTCGTTTGTGTGATGCCTCGATCCTCGTGTTTCGGCCTTTGTGCCTACCTCGTTACCCGTGCCGCCTCGATTTACGTACATACACCGATTTGCGTGCGCGCATCGATTTGTGTCACCTTGGACTTTGTGCCATCCCGGTTTGCGTGTACGTACTGATTTGTGCCGCCTCGGTTTGCGTTTCACCTTGGGCTTCGCACCGCATCGATTTGCGTGTATACGTCGACTTGTATGCCGCATTGATTTGTGTGCTTCCTTGAATCTCGCTCCGTCTCGATTTGCGTACATGCCTCGATTTGCGTGTCGCATTGATTTGTACGCTATCTGGATATTCGTGATTTTCTCCTACGGCACGTCTCGATTTACGTGCACGTTCTCCTCTTTCGTCTCGATATTCGGTTATCTCGATTCTCGTGCGCGTTTCGATATACGTGCGCGTCTCGATTTGCGTGCCCGTATCGGTCCGCGTGCCTCGTTTCCGTGCCAGATCCCTGCGCTACTTGCGGACCCGTACGGTATAGCCTCGTGCCATTCTTCGTGATTTTGTCATTATTTTATTATTTAATTCTAATGATTGTTTATTGTGTGTTCTGAGGATCTCGATTGGCGTCTAGCTTGGATCGCGACTGTCGAAGACTTGCTTACCTAGCCGAGCCCTCTAGGCAAGTATCCCTTGCTCATCGACGGCTCTTGCCCTCTCTCCTGGATTTTATTTATTTAATTAATTTGTACTTGTAAATTTTATAACCATGATATGTGTAGCCTAGTAGTAGAACTGCCATGATGATAACTTAGGATAGCTTGGTCCGATACCGGGGTAGACCGTATCGGGCAACTCGGATGGGTCATCCACACCTCCGAGGACACGAGCACGACTCACATGTATGGATTGTCCCTATATGCCCCGTGTCCGACTCGCGGTCGGGTAACGGCTCTGGCTAACTTTACTTGTGGCGGTGATTGTGCTTGGGTTAGGATTTATGGGCATGTATTGTGGTGCGCCCTGCGAGGCGGTTATTTTTATTATGCATGTTGCTTGGCATCCCAGTACGCATCGTAGTGCTGGAGGCCGAGACATTAGTGGTCTCGGGTTCGATTGATTTCCAGTACGCATCGTAGTGCTGCTGGAGGCCGAGACTTAGTGTTCTCGGCTATCGACTTGTTCCCAGTACGCATCATAGTGCTGCTGGTAGCTGAGACCTAGTGTTCTCAGTCTGCGATTCTGCGATTTCGCGGTGGGTTGCGCCGAGTGGATTTTAGCCCCAACTCGCTGGGCTCCTGTCCAGAATACAGAGGAGACTTTGCCGGATTCTTCCAAATTCCCGATCGGGAATTTGGTTCGAAGGACTGGCAGAACTATTCCTTTGGTTTGCTGGACTGGGCTCGTGCCTGTTCACCTTGGATAGTATACCCGATCCCATTGCTTGCTAGGTAGACTCCAGACTAGTCAGTCGCCTAGCTCCTGATCTGTCTTGTCCGTCGGATAGCGTAAGGAGAGCGGTCCACTCGGGAGACGGTCTGCAACCCTGGTCCTTGTTTGGTTTAAGGGTTGTGGATTTGTTCCAGAGCGGTCCGTGTAATCCTTGCCACTTCCGGCGATATTTTTTACCAGACTCTTGTCCCCTGACCCTTCATCCTAGGGTTGTCCTAGTCTAGTCATAGAGCTGACAGTTGTCCTATGTATTGGGAGTTGTGACTTGTGGATATGACTGAGGATTGAGTATTATGGAGAGTACGATCTCGGGATATTGACTTGGTGGATCTATGTGGATTCTTGATTTTGGTGATTTCGAATATTTCGTGGAACGAGGAGAATCGAGGGTATTATTATATGATTTTACTCGACTTCCCAAACGCCCAAAACCTGGTACCTTTTGTATTCTGGTAGTCGGGGAACCTGGTTTGATTGCTATGTCTTGGTAGTTGAGGGGATCGTTTTCTAGTGGCTGGTGATCATTGACTTGGAGGATTCTTGTGAGCCAGAGGGCCTAGCGTTGCTTATAGTGATTAGCTTGGTATTTGGTTATTGACCTTCCTGACATGATATTGATTTCCATCGTATAGAGACTCCTGATAGTTTGATAAATGGATGGATCGACTTGATGATTGAGCTGTAGGTTCCCATGTGTACTTGACAGACTATTAGAGTGGAGATTTTGATCTTGTACCCGACTTGTTATCCATGTCACGATTTGGGCATGTGACTTCTTGTGACTGATAGGTCTGACCTTGTTCCTGGTATTACACGATGACCTGGACCTGTCTTGATTCTTGATAGTGGCCCGTAGAGGTGCACTCCTGACTAGCACTCTGGACTTGACAGTAAACCTGGCATGTATACTCTTAATTCTTGATAGTGGCCCGTGGTGGCGCACTCCTGACTAGTACTCTCGACATGGCATGTTTACTCTTGATTGCTGTTGCGACAGCCAGTCCTGACTTGCTCAGCATGACCCCGTCTTGACACCGTGGTTGATTTCTCTTGATTGTGCTTGTATAAGCCACCAGTCCAGTCTTGTCTTGCATCATGTCTAGGACATGGATCCCTGAGTACCACGTCAGGATCCATAATGAAACTGACTAGCTAATAACTAGATTAATCATGTAGTTCATGGGGACTTCCCAGTGACTTGTTGCTTGTCTGACCCCGGCCCTATGTATCTATATATATATATACTAGGGATTTGTTGCTATCCGTCGAGATGAGCGCATTCCCAGCCCTCCGTCGAGTGTGGCACTTCTTTAGGGCACATGTATCTTACTGCAGTGTGCCTGCTATATCTATCTTTTCTTTTGCTGGGGCCATTCGGGTAGTAGCAAGCAGGAGCTGGACTTTGAAGTCTCATTGCATCTTGTTAGTAATTAGGCCTGTGATAACCCTAGTTAGCTAATAATAGCAAGCCGTAGGCATTGTGCGGCCGCTTGTCCTTCTGTGTTGTTTGGCTTGTTGCCTGCTAGCCAGCTGATATTGATTTTCAGCTGGCCATGCAGGTGTTAGTGGATGCTAGGGAGATTGTGATTGTGTTAGCTTCACTATACTTGTGGATTGTTATCGTGCGTTGGTACCGCACGATCCCTTACCTTTATTTACTGTTTTTAGATGTTATTCTTGTCATATTTTATCCTGTTGGTTTTCTTCGCCCGTCCTGAGCCTTCCTTTCTGGTACTTGCTGCGGTTGGCCTGACCAACCTGGATTGTTCCCAGATTGTCTGAGACCGATCGGGGATCTTCCAGACTTGAATTGGAGGGTGTGCTTCAGTTCCAGACCATGCTAGAACTGTGGGAAGGTATACTTGTCTACATTATTATCCTGTACTGTAGATTCCAGATTTTCATATGAGTATTTCCTGTTTTTCATATGATCATCTCTCTTAATATTGTTTCATTGTGATTTACCTGTGGATATGAGATCGGATTTAGGCCATAGATTGATTGCATGCTAAGATACCCACCCCCTGGACAGCCGTCATCACCGTATAGCGTATTCGTACCTTATACGGTATAGCTGGCCGTGTACGTCCCCGTATTCCGGTACTGGGGCGTTACATGGTTTTAGTGGTGGCCCATGCAGGTCTCGTTTTGAGATTTTGTTGGGTATCACATGATTATTGATCTCAGTCCACTATTCATTGGTATTCCCACTTGTTACACTTGTCCTTCGCTCTCTTGAACCTTGAACTGGTCCCCATCTCTACCTGGACCTATCTTGCCTTGTCCTGTCTTATTCGTTGTTGTCTACCGTTATTTCTTGTTTTGAGAGACATGGTCCTGTAGTTGGTCATGTCGATCACCTTATCTGGTAAGACAATGTCTGGTCTTATCTTGGGTTACTATATTATTTATCTTGGGTTCTGGACTCTCTACCGTGTTTCGCTTTGGTTGATTTCTTGTTATCTCTTTCGTGCGTTGACTTCGTGTTGACTTAGTATCACTATCGTCCTCTTCGAGCGTTGGCTGGATTGCTGCGGACTGAAGACTTCCTCTGGACTTTGAGATTGGATATTTCAGCATTTGTTGAGTACCCAGTGGATTTTCTTGTACCAATTTAGCTCCTTTGATTCTGGACAGTTCCACAATCATGATTATTTCTTTCAGATATTATTATTTTGATTATGGATATATTTTCTATATATCATGTTTTGACATGGATTTTTGGTTTTGATGTATTTCCTAGGAAATTATCCGGTTATTGAATGTGTTTTTCGATGGATTTACGATTTGACATGGATTATGAGTTATTATTTTGTAGAATTATTATGTTATATTGGTTAGATATTTTATGATTTTAGTGACTTGGACATTTGAGTTGTAGATTTGATTTATTTTGGGTATTTGTCGAGAGTAACTGGATGACCCTAGTATACTTTGACGGCGAGGTAACGAAAGTTGCAGCCGCTCGATTATAGTGCCCTGATGCATCTTTTACAGCCATTCCGGGTGGCGTGGCAGGGATGATCATGACACATTTTCGGATATTCGGAAACTACGGCCATCGTTCGAGACAGATATCCTGTATTTTACGATTTTATGCGGATTTTAGCAGTAGGGATTTTACGTTTTCTGATATGGTTTTTGGAATTTTGTAATTGTTTTGACTTATGGTTATTTAGAGCATGTGAGATTTGAAATTTCGAGGTTCCTTGGTATTTTGTGTTTACCTCATGAGTTATTTGTGTAGCTAGACATTGTTTTTTTTTTCTTGATGTTTTCATATTGAGATTTTGTGCATTTCTTGTTATATTACTTGATTTCTGTAAGGTGGGTAGAGTTTTCATGGCAGATATATATGTACTAGCTTTGAAAACCCTATTTTGATAATTTTGAAATTTTGAGGACGAATTTTTGTAAGGTGGGTAGGATGTAATATTCCTATTTTGAAGTACGTATTTGACCGTATTATTGTATTTGGAGGATTTTAATTTTTTGGGGTATTCTTGAAATTTTTATTATTTTCTTGGAGGTAATTTTATCCTCATTATTATTATTATTATTATTGTTAAATTACCTAGCTACCCCTCCCCAAAATATCTAAACCTAACCCCACCCCCTCTCTCCACTCTTTCTCTCTCCCGACCTCTCTCTCTCCTCCCCCTCACTGGACCAGCACCCTCTCCCGCTCAACTCTCTCTCTCCCTCACTTCCCCTCTCTCCCCGCTCTTCCCTGCCTGGCCCCACCGCGGCCACCACCCCCGGCCATGGTCTCCTCCCACCACGACTCCCAGCTGCGGCCGCCCCCATCTCCGTCGGCGCCACCACCCTCATCATCGTCGGCGTCTTCATCTCCTTCGCCACCATCCTCGTCGCCCCCCCGGCCGCCCTCAGCACCGCGCCGCCGTCTCCACCACTTCCCGCAGCCACCACCACCACCATCCCTGCTTCCCTCACCACCGTAGCAGCCACCGCCTCCATCGCCCCGCCTCCTGCCGCGACCGCCGCCACCAGCACCCTCGTCATCACCTCCCCCCCTTCTCCTTCCTCTTCTCGCTGTGGCGCGGCCAGCCGCCGCGAGCCGCCGCCCATCTGGCTGTCGTCGCCGTCATCTCCTCACGACTTGGCCGCGCCGGCGACGATCTCCCCCTCCCTATCTTCTCCGTCGGCGGTGACCAATCCCGACCTGGCCGAGCACCCCCCCCCCCTCTGGTGAGCTCCGCCACCCTCCTCTCTTCCTTCCTCGGGCTGTGAGCTCCTCGGGAGCGAGCCCCTCGATCGCGCGCCTCGGGCAGCGTGCTGCCTCGAGCAGTGCGCTGCCTTGTGCAGCGTGTCACCTCGGGCAGCGCACCCTCGGTTGGTGCGCTTTCTCGTTCTCATGTTTTCGGGTCGTGCACTCGTGTACGTGTCGCCTCGTTTTGCGAGTACCTCGTCTACGTGCTGCCTAGGACAACGGACGCCTCGAGCCCCGCGCTGTCTCGGGACCGTACCACCTCGGTTTGTGTGATGCCTCGATCCTCGTGTTTCGGCCTTTGTGCCTACCTCGTGACCCTGCCGCCTCGATTTACGTGCACGCACCGATTTGCGTGCGTGCATCGATTTGTGTGCCACCTTGGACTTTGTGCCATCCCGGTTTGCGTGCACGTACTGATTTGTGCCGCCTCGGTTTGCGTTTCACCTTGGGCTTCGCACCGCATCGATTTGCGTGCATACGTCGACTTGTATGCCGCATTGATTTGCGTGCTTCCTTGAATCTCGCTCCGTCTCGATTTGCGTACATGCCTCGATTTGCGTGTCGCATTGATTTGTACGCTATCTGGATATTCGTGATTTTCTCGATCTACGTGCACGTCTCGATTTACGTGCACGTTCTCCTGTTCGTCTCGATATTCGAGTTATCTCGATTCTCGTGCGCGTCGTCCTTTGCGTGCCCGTATCGGTCCGCGTGCCTCGGTTTCCGTGCCAGATCCCTGCGCTACTTGCGGGACCCGTACGTATAGCCTCGTGCCATTCTTCGTGATTTTGTCATTATTTTATTATTTAATTCTAATGATTGTTTATTGTGTGTTCTGAGGATCTCGATTGGCGTGCTAGCTTGGATCGCGACTGTCGAAGACTTGCTTACCTAGCCGAGCCCTCTAGGCAAGTATCCCTTGCTCATCGACGGCTCTTGCCCTCTCTCCTGGATTTTATTTCATTTAATTAATTTGTACTTGTAAATTTTATAACCATGATTAGTGTAGCCTAGTAGTAGAACTGCCATGATGATAACTTAGGATAGCTTGGTCCGATACCGGGGTAGACCGTATCGGGCACTCGGATGGGTCATCCACACCTCCGAGGACACGAGCACGACTCACATGTATGGATTGTCCCTGTATGCCCCGTGTCCGACTCGCGGTCGGGTAACGCTCTGGCTAACTTTACTTGTGGCGGTGATTGTGCTTGGGTTAGGATTTATGGGCATGTTTGTGGTGCGCCCTGCGAGGCGGTTATTTTATTATTATGCATGTTGGCTTGGCGCCCAGTACGCATCGTAGTGCTGCTGGAGGCCGAGACATTAGTGGTCTCGGTCGTTCGATTGATTTCCAGTACGCATCGTAGTGCTGCTGGAGGCCGAGACTTAGTGTTCTCGGCTATCGACTTGTTCCCAGTACGCATCATAGTGCTGCTGGTAGCTGAGACCTAGTGTTCTCAGTCTGCGATTCTGCGATTCCGCGGTGGGTTGCGCCGAGTGGATTTTAGCCCCAACTCGCTGGGAGCTCCTGTCCAGAATACAGAGGAGACTTTGCCGGATTCTTCCAAAATTCCCGATCGGGAATTTGGTTCGAAGGACTGGGCAGAACCATTCCTTTGGTTTGCTGGACTGGGCTCGTGCCTGTTCACCTTGGTAAGTATACCCGATCCCATTGCTTGCTAGGTAGACTCCAGACTAGATCAGTCGCCTAGCTCCTGATATGTCTTGTCCGTCGATAGCGTAAGGAGAGCGGTTCCACTCGGGAGACGGTCTGCAACCCTGGTCCTTGTTTGGTTTAAGGGTTGTGGATTTGCTCCAGAGCGGTCCGTGTAATCCTTGCCACTTCCGGCGATATTTATTACCAGACTCTTGTCCCCTGACCCTTCATCCTAGGGGTTGTCCTAGTCTAGTCAGATAGAGCTGACAGTTGTCCTATGTATTGGGATTGTGACTTGTGGATATGACTGAGGATTGAGTATTATGGAGAGTACGATCTCGGATATTGACTTGGTGGATCTATGTGGATTCTTGGATTTTGGTGATTTCGAATATTTCGTGGAACGAGGAGAATATCGAGGGTATTATTATATGATTTTTACTCGACTTCCCAAACGCCCAAAACCTGGTACCTTTGTGTATTCCGGTAGTCGGGGAACCTGGTTTGATTGCTATGTCTTGGTAGTTGAGGGCTCGTTTTCTAGTGGCTGGTGATCATTGACTTGGAGGATTCTTGTGAGCCAGAGGGCCTAGCGTTGCTTATAGTGATTAGCTTGGTATTTGGTTATTGACCTTCCTGACATGATATTGATTTCCATCGTAGATAGAGACTCCTGATAGTTTGATAAGATGGATGGATCGACTTGATGATTTGAGCTGTAGTTCCCATGTGTACTTGACAGACTATTAGAGTGGAGATTTTGATCTTGTACCCGACTTGTTATCCATGTCACGATTTGGGCATGTGACTTCTTGTGACTGATAGGTCTGACCTTGTTCCTGGTATTACACGATGACCTGGACCTGTCTTGATTCTTGATAGTGGCCCGTAGAGTGCACTCCTGACTAGCACTCTGGACTTGACAGTAAACCTGGCATGTATACTCTTGATTCTTGATAGTGGCCCGTGGTGGCGCACTCCTGACTAGTACTCTCGACATGGCATGTTTACTCTTGATTGCTGTTGCGACAGCCAGTCCTGACTTGCTCAGCATGACCCCGTCTTGACACCGTGGTTGATTTCTCTTGATTGTGCTTGTATAAGCCACCAGTCCAGTCTTGTCTTGCATCATGTCTAGGACATGGATCCCTGAGTACCACGGTCAGGGATCCATAATGAAACTGACTAGGCTAATAACTAGATTAATCATGTAGTTCATGGGGACTTCCCAGTGACTTGTTGCTTGTCTGACCCCGGCCCTATGTATCATATATATATATACTAGGGATTTGTTGCTATCCGTCGAGATGAGCGCATTCCCAGCCCTCCGTCGAGTGTGGCACTTCTTTAGGGCACATGTATCTTACTGCAGTGTGCCTGCTATATCTATCTTTTCTTTTGCTGGGGCCATTCGGGTAGTAGCAAGCAGGAGCTGGACTTTGAAGTCCATTGCATCTTGTTAGTAATTAGGCCTGTGATAACCCTAGTTAGCTAATAATAGCAAGCCATAGGCATTGTGCGGCCGCTTGTCCTTCTGTGTTGTTTGGCTTGTTGCCTGCTAGCCAGCTGATATTGATTTTCAGCTGGCCATGCAGGTGTTAATGGATGCTAGGGAGATTGTGATTGTGTTAGCTTCACTATACTTGTGGATTGTTATCGTGCGTTGGTACCGCACGATCCCTTACCTTTATTTACTGTTTTTAGATGTTATTCTTGTCATATTTTATCCTGTTGGTTTTCTTCGCCCGTCCTTGAGCCTTCCTTTCTGGTACTTGCTGCGGTTGGCCTGACCAACCCTGATTGTTCCCAGATTGTCTGAGACCGATCCGGGGGATCTTCCAGACTTGACTTGGAGGGTGTGCTTCAGTTCCAGACCATGCTAGGAACTGTGGGAAGGTATACTTGTCTACATTATTATGTACTGTAGATTCCAGATTTTCATATGAGTATTTCCTGTTTTTCATATGATCATCTCTCTTAATATTGTTTCATTGTGATTTACCTGTGGATATGAGATCGGATTTAGGCCATAGATTGATTGCATGCTAAGATACCCAACCAGCCTGGACAGCCGTCATCACCGTATAGCGTATTCGTACCTTATACGTGTAGCTGGCCGTGTACGTCCCCGTATTCCGGTACTGGGGCGTTACATGGTTTTAGTAGTGGCCCATGCAGGTCTCGTTTTGAGATTTTGTTGGGTATCACATGATTATTGATCTCAGTCCACTATTCATTGGTATTCCCACTTGTTACACTTGTCCTTCGCTCTCTTGAACCTGTGAACTGGTCCCCATCTCTACCTGGACCTATCTTGCCTTGTCCTGTCTTATTCGTTGTCTACCGTTATTTCTTGTTTTGAGAGACATGGTCCTGTAGTTGGTCATGTCGATCACCTTATCTGGTAAGACAATGTCTGGTCTCATCTTGGGTTACTATATTATTTATCTTGGGTTCTGGACTCTCTATCGGTGTTCGCTTTGGTTGATTTCTTGTTATCTCTTTCGTGCGTTGACTTCGTGTTGACTTAGTATCACTATCGTCCTCTTCGAGCGTTGGCTGGATTGCTGCGGACTGAAGACTTCCTCTGGACTTTGAGATTGGATATTTCAGCATTTGTTGAGTACCCAGTGGATTTTCTTGTACCAATTTAGCTCCTTTGATTCTGGATCCACAATCATGATTATTTCTTTCAGATATTATTATTTTGATTATGGATTATTTTCTATATATCATGTTTTGACATGGATTTTTGGTTTTGATGTATTTCCTAGGAAATTATCCGGGTTATTGAATGTGTTTTTCGATGGATATTACGATTTGACATGGATTATGAGTTATTATTTTGTAGAATTATTATGTTATATTGGTTAGATATTTTATGATTTTAGTGACTTGGACATTTGAGTTGTAGATTTGATTTATTTTGGGTATTTGTCGAGAGTAACTGGATGACCCTAGTATACTTTGACGGCGAGGTAACGAAAGTTGCAGCCGCTCGATTATAGTGCCCTGATGCATCTTTTGCAGCCATTCCGGGTGGCGTGGCAGGGATGATCATGACACACATTTTCGGATATTCGGAAATTACGGCCATCGGTTCGAGACAGATATCCTGTATTTTACGATTTTATGCGGATTTTATGCAGTAGGGATTTTACGTTTTCTGATATGGTTTTTGGAATTTTGTAATTGTTTTGACTTATGGAGTTATTTAGAGCATGTGAGATTTGAAATTTCGAGGTTCCTTGGTATTTTGTGTTTACCTCATGAGTTGATTTGTGTAGCTAGACATTGTTTTTTTTCTTGATGTTTTCATATTGAGATTTTGTGCATTTCTTGTTATTTACTTGATTTCTGTAAGGTGGGTAGAGTTTTCATGGCAGATAATATGTACTATCTTTGAAAACCCTATTTTGATAATTTTGAAATTTCGAGGACGAATTTTTGTAAGGTGGGTAGGATGTAATATTCCTATTTTGAAGTACGTATTTGACCGTATTATTGTATTTGGAGGATTCTAATTTTTTGGGGTATTCTTGAAATTTTTATTATTTTCTTGGAGGTAATTTTATCCTCATTATTATTATTATTATTATTGTTAAATTACCTAGCTACCCCTCCCCAAAATATCTAAACCTAACCCCACCCCCTCTCTCCACTCTTTCTCTCTCCCGACCTCTCTCTCTCCTCCCCCTCACTGGACCAGCACCCTCTCCCGCTCAACTCTCTCTCTTCCTCACTTCCCCTCTCTCCTCTCTGCTCTTCCCTGGCCTGGCCCCACCACGGCCACCACCCCCGGCCATGGTCTCCTCCCACCACGACTCCCAGCTGCGGCCGCCCCCATCTCCGTCGGCGCCACCACCCTCATCATCGTCGGCGTCTTCATCTCCTTCGCCACCATCCTCGTCGCCCCCGGCCGCCCTCAGCACCGCGACGCCGTCTCCACCACTTCCCGTAGCCACCACCACCACCATCCCTGCTTCCCTCACCACCGTAGCAGCCACCGCCTCCATCGCCCCGCCTCCTGCCGCGACCGCCGCCACCAGCACCCTCGTCATCACCTCCGCCCCCTTCTCCTTCCTCTTCTCGCTGTGGCGCGGCCAGCCGCCGCGAGCCGCCGCCCATCAGGCTGTCGTCGCCGTCGTCTCCTCACGACTTGGCCGCGCCGGCGACGATCTCCCCCTCCCTATCTTCTCCGTCGGCGGTGACCAATCCCGACCTGGCCGAGCACCCCCCCCTCTGGTGAGCTCCGCCACCCTCCTCTCTTCCTTCCTCGGGCTGTGAGCTCCTCGGGGAGCGAGCCCCTCGGCGCGCCTCGGGCAGCGTGCTGCCTCGAGCAGTGCGCTGCCTTGTGCAGCGTGTCACCTCGGGCAGCGCACCCTCGGTTGGTGCGCTTTCTCGTTCCTCATATTTTCGGGTCGTGTGCACTCGGTGTACGTGTCGCCTCGTTTTGCGAGTACCTCGGTCTACGTGCTGCCTAGGGCAGCGGGACGCCTCGAGCCCCGCGCTGTCTCGGGCACCGTACCACCTCGGTTTGTGTGATGCCTCGATCCTCGTGTTTCGGCCTTTGTGCCTACCTCGTGACCCGTGCCGCCTCGATTTACGTGCACGCACCGATTTGCGTGCGCGCATCATTTGTGTGCCACCTTGGACTTTGTGCCATCCGGTTTGCGTGCACGTACTGATTTGCGTGCCGCCTCGTTTGCGTTTCACCTTGGGCTTCGCACCGCATCGATTTGCGTGCATACGTCGACTTGTATGCCGCATTGATTTGCGTGCTTCCTTGAATCTCGCTCCGTCTCGATTTGCGTACATACCTCGATTTGCGTGTCGCATTGATTTGTACGCTATCTGGATATTCGTGATTTCCTCGATCTACGTGCACGTCTCGATTTACGTGCACGTTCTCCTGTTCGTCTCGATATTCGAGTTATCTCGATTCTCGTGCGCGTCTCGATTTGCGTGCCCGTATCGGTCCGTGCCTCGGTTTCCGTGCCAGATCCCTGCGCTACTTGCGGGACCCGTACGGTATAGCCTCGTGCCATTCTTCGTGATTTTGTCATTATTTTATTATTTAATTCTAATGATTGTTTATTGTGTGTTCTGAGGATCTCGATTGGCGTGCTAGCTTGGATCGCGACTGTCGAAGACTTGCTTACCTAGCCGAGCCCTCTAGGCAAGTATCCTTGCTCATCGACGGCTCTTGCCCTCTCTCCTGGATTTTATTTCATTTAATTAATTTGTACTTGTAAATTTTATAACCATGATTAGTGTAGCCAGTAGTAGAACTGCCATGATGATAACTTAGGATAGCTTGGTCCGATACCGGGGTAGACCGTATCGGGCAACTCGGATGGGTCATCCACACCTCCGAGGACACGAGCACGACTCACATGTATGGATTGTCCCTGTATGCCCCGTGTCCGACTCGCGGTCGGTAACGGCTCTGGCTAACTTTACTTGTGGCGGTGATTGTGCTTGGGTTAGGGATTTATGGGCATGTGTTGTGGTGCGCCCTGCGAGGCGGTTATTTTATTATTATGCATGTTGGCTTGGCGCCCAGTACGCATCGTAGTGCTGCTGGAGGCCGAGACATTAGTGGTCTCGGGTTCGATTGATTTCCAGTACGCATCGTAGTGCTGCTGGAGGCCGAGACTTAGTGTTCTCGGCTATCGACTTGTTCCCAGTACGCATCATAGTGCTGCTGGTAGCTGAGACCTAGTGTTCTCAGTCTGCGATTCTGCGATTCCGCGGTGGGTTGCGCCGAGTGGATTTTAGCCCCAACTCGCTGGGAGCTCCTGTCCAGAATACAGAGGAGACTTTGCCGGATTCTTCCAAAATTTCCGATCGGGAATTTGGTTCGAAGGACTGGGCAGAACCATTCCTTTGGTTTGCTGGACTGGGCTCGTGCTGTTCACCTTGGTATAGTATACCCGATCCCATTGCTTGCTAGGTAGACTCCAGACTAGATCAGTCGCCTAGCTCCTGATCTGTCTTATCCGTCGGATAGCGTAAGGAGAGCGGTTCCACTCGGGAGACGGTCTGCAACCCTGGTCCTTGTTTGGTTTAAGGGTTGTGGATTTGCTCCAGAGCGGTCCGTGTAATCCTTGCCACTTCCGGCGATATTTATTACCAGACTCTTGTCCCCTGACCCTTCATCCTAGGGGTTGTCCTAGTCTAGTCAGATAGAGCTGACAGTTGTCCTATATATTGGGAGTTGTGACTTGTGGATATGACTGAGGATTGAGTATTATGGAGAGTACGATCTCGGGATATTGACTTGGTGGATCTATGTGGATTCTTGGATTTTGGTGATTTCGAATATTTCGTGGAACGAGGAGAATATCGAGGGTATTATTATATGATTTTTACTCGACTTCCCAAACGCCCAAAACCTGGTACCTTTGTGTATTCCGGTAGTCGGGGAACCTGGTTTGATTGCTATGTCTTGGTAGTTGAGGGGCTCGTTTTCTAGTGGCTGGTGATCATTGACTTGGAGGATTCTTGTGAGCCAGAGGGCCTAGCGTTGCTTATAGTGATTAGCTTGGTATTTGGTTATTGACCTTCCTGACATGATATTGATTTCCATCGTAGATAGGAGACTCCTGATAGTTTGATAAGATGGATGGATCGACTTGATGATTTGAGCTGTAGGTTCCCATGTGTACTTGACAGACTATTAGAGTGGAGATTTTGATCTTGTACCCGACTTGTTATCCATGTCACGATTTGGGCATGTGACTTCTTGTGACTGATAGGTCTGACCTTGTTCCTGGTATTACACGATGACCTGGACCTGTCTTGATTCTTGATAGTGGCCCGTAGAGGTGCACTCCTGACTAGCACTCTGGACTTGACAGTAAACCTGGCATGTATACTCTTGATTCTTGATAGTGGCCCATGGTGGCGCACTCCTGACTAGTACTCTCGACATGGCATGTTTACTCTTGATTGCTGTTGCGACAGCCAGTCCTGACTTGCTCAGCATGACCCCGTCTTGACACCGTGGTTGATTTCTCTTGATTGTGCTTGTATAAGCCACCAGTCCAGTCTTGTCTTGCATCATGTCTAGGACATGGATCCCTGAGTACCACGGTCAGGGATCCATAATGAAACTGACTAGGCTAATAACTAGATTAATCATGTAGTTCATGGGGACTTCCCATGACTTGTTGCTTGTCTGACCCCGGCCCTATGTATCTATATATATATATATATAGGGATTTGTTGCTATCCGTCGAGATGAGCGCATTCCCAGCCCTCCGTCGAGTGTGGCACTTCTTTAGGGCACATGTATCTTACTGCAGTGTGCCTGCTATATCTATCTTTTCTTTTGCTGGGGCCATTCGGGTAGTAGCAAGCAGGAGCTAGACTTTGAAGTCTCATTGCATCTTGTTAGTAATTAGGCCTGTGATAACCCTAGTTAGCTAATAATAGCAAGCCGTAGGCATTGTGTGGCCGCTTGTCCTTCTGTGTTGTTTGGCTTGTTGCCTGCTAGCCAGCTGATATTGATTTTCAGCTGGCCATGCAGGTGTTAGTGGATGCTAGGGAGATTGTGATTGTGTTAGCTTCACTATACTTGTGGATTGTTATCGTGCGTTGGTACCGCACGATCCCTTACCTTTATTTACTGTTTTTAGATGTTATTCTTGTCATATTTTATCCTGTTGGTTTTCTTCGCCCGTCCTTGAGCCTTCCTTTCTGGTACTTGCTGCGGTTGGCCTGACCAACCCTGGATTGTTTCCAGATTGTCTGAGACCGATCCGGGGGATCTTCCAGACTTGACTTGGAGGGTGTGCTTCAGTTCCAGACCATGCTAGGAACTGTGGGAAGGTATACTTGTCTACATTATTATCCTGTACTGTAGATTCCAGATTTTCATATGAGTATTTCCTGTTTTTCATATGATCATCTCTCTTAATATTGTTTCATTGTAATTTACCTGTGGATATGAGATCGGATTTAGGCCATAGATTGATTGCATGCTAAGATACCCAACCAGCCTGGACAGCCGTCATCACCGTATAGCGTATTCGTACCTTATACGGTGTAGCTGGCCGTGTACGTCCCCGTATTCCGGTACTGGGGCGTTACACCCGCCACCCCCCCCCCCCCCCCCCGCCGCCGCCGCTCGACGCCGATCCGAGGGGTCCGCCCGACCCCCCTACCTTTGCTCCCCCCCGCCCCCACCGTCTGGGGGGGTGCCGCCGCTCGCCGCCGTTCCGGGGGGTCCGCCCGACCCCCCACCTTTGCTACCGTCCCCCCTCCGCCTGGGGGGGCACTGTCGCGCGCTCCAGAACCGGGGGGTCCGCCCGACCCCCGCCTTAGCTCCCCCCCCCGCCGCCTGGGGGGGCACCGTCGCCGACCAGGGGGGCAGCCCGGCCCCTCCCTTATTCTCCGACGTCCTCCCCCCCGGCAAGGGGATCCGGCGGCCGCGGGGGAGGAACCCTAGCCTCGCGCGCCCGATCGCCAAAATCGCCCACTGTTTTCCGCACCAGATTGATGTCCAGGGTCTTCGTGGAGATCAAGGCGGACTTGGAACTACCGAGTATGCTTGAGAATCAGGTACCGTCTGGCGAGGTTCTGACACAGTCGGTGGAGTATGATGGGTCCCACCTATGTGTTCATCCTGCGAGTGCTTTGGGCACACTACCAGTGCATGCAAATATAAGGGGAGGGAGGCCGCCAGCCACAGGCGGTTCAGACGGAGGCATCCGGGATGGAGACGGCTCCCAGTCACTTACCTGGAGAGACGACGCCAGACAGACATATGGAGGAGGACACAGTGATGGAGGTCGACAGGAGGCTGGAGTCAGGATCACCGCAGAGACGGGAGAGCACGCAGGGCGCACTGGTCCCTTTCAGGCCACAGAGGACTATTGTGACCAGGGTATGAGCGCGGCTGACAGTGGTCAGATGGTGATGAAGGCCTCCCCGGCGATCATGGTATACAGCAGCAGGAAAAGACACGCTCCGGCCACGCGGGAGGATATCCCTCAGGCGAGGGATATGGACGACCAGACTGAAGCCAATCCTGACTGGACACTTACTCTTAGCAGGATTCAGGCTCATCTTGCTCCTTCCTCCATGGTGGATGCAGTCATTGATCAGGCGGATGAGACACTTCCCTCGAGTGTCGATCCAGACGATTTCCAGGGGGACCCCTCACCTATTAATTAAATGTCGGTCCTAGCATGGAACATTAGGGGGGGTGTTCCATTGGACGATGGAGGAAGATTGGAGGGGTTATGAGGAGAGAGTCGTGTGACATTGCTATCCTGCTGGAGACGAAGATTAGAGGGGCCGTTATGCTCTCGCGTAGGACTCCGACAAACTGGGATCACATTCACAACTTAGATCTTTACGGTATGGCAAGGATCTGGGTTAGGTGGAACCGAGGTAGTGGGAGGTGGTGCAATACATAAATCAGAACAACTCATTGGCATTACTTTCGAGAACAAAGGTGGGTTCCGATTCATCCTGGGTGTTGTATACGGGCACAATGACCGGAGACTCCAGGAGGCTTTGTGGGAGGACATTGTGCACCTGGGTCTTACGGCGGACAGCATGCATCTTCCTCTGCTCATCATGGGGGACTTCAATGCTATGCTGATTCGCCAAGAGAAGGTTGGAGGTCGCCCTATTCCGGATTCGATCTTATATGACTTCCAGAGATGTCTGCTTATGTCAGGGATGCGGGGGCTGGAGAGAGCTGGACATATCTGGACCTGACACAACAAGGCTACACATAATCGGATTGCTTGTCAGTTGGATCAGGCCTTGGGCAATAGTGAATGGTTCCGGTGCTTCCCGAATTCGGTGGCAGAAGGTCTTGCGGCTGGTACTAGCAACCATTCTCCTATCCGGGTTGGCCTCTGTGAGAGACCCACCCTGCGGTCGAGGTCGTTTCGATATAACAACAGCTGGTATCTGTCGGCTGGATATGAGGAGGTGGTTACGGGAGAGATGCAGCACTTCCGGGATGGCACGGCTCAGTTCCGTATGGTTCATAAACTCAAGCAGATCAAGCGTGCTCTCAGGGGTTGGGTGAAGACGAGACCGCGGTCTTCTCTGGCGGATAAGGAAGCCGAGCTTCGGGACACTCAGGTGGCACTCCAAGCTGACATTCTGAACGGGAAGTTGGCGGCTAAGAAGATCCTGATTGAGGAGGTCAGCACCATGAGACTGCAGGAGAGATTAGTGCGGCCCAAAGGGCTACGTACCTGGCTCAAAGATGGAGACCGCTGCACCAAATTCTTCTATGATGTGATCTGCACCCGTCAGCACCGGAACAGCATCCCCAGACTTCTGAATGACGAGGGACGTCTTGTAGGGGACCCGGTGGATTCAGGAGGAGACCGTCAGATTTTACACTGACTTATATCAGCAGACGGATTACACTAGCACGTTTCCAGCCCTTGTCACGAAGAGGCTGGTGACCCACCATGGGAATAGCCTGCTTTTGGCACCTGTGAGGATGGAGGAGGTGGAAGACATTGTGATGAAGGCTAATCCCAACAAAGCACCTGGGCCTGATGGCTTCTCTTCAGGGTTCTTTAAGCGACACTGGGGTGTACTTAAGTCCCCTGTTCTGGCGACGGTACAGGAGTTCTTCGTGGAGGGCAGGCTTCTGAAGGAGATGAACCACACTTTCTTGACGCTGGTTCCTAAGAAGGAGGACGCGACCTCGCTTGCAGATTTTCGACCCATTGCTTGCTGTAACTTTCTTTATAAGATTATCACTCATCTTATGTGCAGGTGAATGGAGGGGATTATGCAGGGATTGGTGTCCCAGAATCAAGCAGCGTTCATCAAGGGCCGGTCGATAGCGGAACACAGCCTACTAGCTCATGAGATGGTGAGGGAGTTCAGCAAACCTGGGAGGATGAAGGCTTGTGTGAAGCTTGACCTCCGGAAAGCCTATGATACGGTCAACCGGGACTTCCTGTGTCACTTGATGCTCGCCATGGAGTTCGACGAGAGGTGGGTTGCGAGGGTGAGGGAGTGCATTTGCTCTCCTACTTTCTCAGTCCTCATCCAGGGCACGCCACATGGCTACTTCAGGAGCAACAGGGGGTTGAGGCAGGGTGACCCCTCTCACCGTATTTGTTTACCTTGGTGATGGAGTACTTTACATGCATGATGGACACGACGGTGCATAGCAAGAGGATCGTCCCCCTTTTCCGGTTGGTGAGACCGGTTGTCTCCCATTTGATCTATGCTGACGACTTATTGGTGCTACTCCAGCCTTCCATGCGGGGCATGAGAGCGCTCTCTGACATTATGGAGGAGTTCGGACGGCTATCTGGGCTCCAGTTAAACAGGAAGAAAAGCAGAGTCTACTTCAGTTGCCGGTGTACACTGCAGGAGGAGAGAGCCTTCGCCTTGGGAGTGGACAAAGGCGAGCTCCCAGTAAAATACTTGGGGGTCCCGCTGACGGTCAACTATGCCAGAGAGCAGGATTGTCACAGCTTGGTAGATTTTGCTCAGAGGAGAGTGGAAGGCTGGTAGGCTGCGGGTCTATCATTTGGAGGAAGGATTGAGTTGGTGCGTTCGGTTATTGCTGGCATCACGATGTACTGCTCAGTCTATCCAGATCCCTACGGCTACTATTCGAAAAGTGGAGGCCATCTGTGCTGACTTCATATGGAGGGGAGGGATACATGCGATCTCCTGGGACCAGCTATGTCGTCCTCGGGAGGAAGGAGGAGTGGGCTGAGGCCTCTTCATGAGGTCAGGAATGCAGCTTGTGTGAAGATGGCCTGGAGATTCATCAAGGGGGTCGCTTTGGGCGGAATGGATGGCGAACAGATACTTAAGGAGGACTAACTTCTGGGCCTGCAGGATAGACAATAATTTTCGGTCACGTTTAAGGCCATTCTGAGGTGTTGGTCGGTGCTTAAGACCGCTATCTGCAGGAACATGAAAGATGGGACGACTACCGACCTCTGGCTTGACCCTTGGTTGGGTTCCAGATCCTTGCTTGAGATATTGGGAGGTCAGCTGGACAGAGAGGCGGACAGGGGACTCACATGCAGTCGGATCATCAGAGATGGAGTTTGGAGGCCAGAAGGATATCCTTATACTGCTCAGCTTGCCGAGGAGATTCGCCTTATTACTATTGAGGCTAGCCAGCATGAGGATTCCTGGAGCTGGGCCGGCCCAGGTCCGGGGGGGGTCAGGTCTATTCTGCTTTCGTAGCTGCTATGACTTGGTTCGGACCCACCACGACCGGGCTGAGGAGGTGGACTTCATTTGGGGCAAGGAGATTGCCCGAAAAATGCAACTATGTGCCTACCGACTTTTACGGGGCAGACTGATGACGAGAGACAGACTCCTCAGGTTTGGGATGCAGATTCCAGATGCCAAGTGTGTGCTATGTAATGGGGAGGACGAATCTCTGGGCATCTCTTCTTTGTATGCCCGATGACCTGGCACATTTGGACTGAGCAGTGCGTGCAGCTGAGAGGAGTTGGGGTGGATAGAGACATCCGGAGCATTCTCAACTGGATCCGAGATCACAGATGCCGGGATCCGGGGTGGGCCAGAAGAGCCAGAGTTCGTCTCTCCGCTTCCGTTTGGCACATCTGGAAGGAGCGAAACAGACGTATTTTCGAGGACTTGACTACCCCCCTATTGGAATTCTACATAACATAGAATTCGATGTATCAGTAATGGTCCCATAATATTATAATTTGGGGCATGAGAAGTTGTGATATTTATGTATTGTAATACTTTTTCCGCTATGTGCGAGGAATAAAGTCACCATTATTCCAAATATATATATATATATATATATATATATAAATAATATATATATATATGCAACTACATAAACATCAAAGTAATAGTAACATCAGGCTTCCATATCTTTGGAATAAATAACTTTAGTTTCAAATCATATTAAAATGCACTATTTTATCCTCAATAAGAACTAAGAATCTAAACATCAATTACCTTCTTACCTGGAAATACTAATTGTGCATTTCTTCTAGATCGCGTTAGAACATGAACTGTATGGCCATCTGCAAAAATGAAATACAAAAAGGTAACTTCATGGCAGAATAATATCACAGCAGTCAGAACCCGAAATTGAGGTACATAATATGTATGACAAAACTAAAGTATGATGACAGTAAAGAAACAAAGGTGTATGAGAATATACATATGGTGCAGTAAGGTAACTATTCCAATTTTAGATTTGCTTCCTGTAAGCTTCGTTGGATCATTTATTTACACGCATGTATACAGAAAGGTTTTTGTTTGGCTTTTATAATCAACGATATGCCTCAGAAGTCAATACCTCCCTTTAGAACAAATTGTCATCTTCTCCCTTCATCCAGACTCAATCCGTGTGCATAAGAATTTTGAGGGGTGTGCCTTGGTTTCATGAGCTTTGTTGAGAAATTGGGATTCATAAGGCAATAGGCACAGGAGATGGAGGACGTGAAGCGATGGTGATTGACACTACTTTTGGTGAAGAGAGATGAATTGTAGGAAATAATCAGCATGCTCTTTAAAGATGAGTTTCTTCTTATTTGTAATAACTCATAATACAAATATGGACCCATCGATTCAATAAGGAAGCTCAATATAGAAATGTAGACTCTTGACTTGGTCTATAAATACAGACTAAACCTTTGGCTAAACCTCATAGGCCCAAACAACCTACTAATCAAAAAATAGACCTAAACATGCCATATTCTTCTAGACTCTCGCCAAGTAGAACATGTTGGAGCATATCTAAAAAAAAAAGAAAAGGGAGTCGTGATCGGCACTGGACAGCAAGGAACAATAGTGAGAAGTGGTCGCATACAAATGGCAACTAGATAACTGATGTGACCACCAGATGGCTATGCAAAGCGGCGATAAGGAGACGGCCAACATGGTGGCAAGGGAGGTGAGGCAACTTCATCGGAAAAAAAGAAGATCGTGGTGCCTATCCATATCCCAGAATAAAGTAGCGGCACAAAGTTGTACCAACAATTGGGCAAAGTGGCCCTGCAGTCTGGCTATCTACAAGAGCTTATTCCAATTCTTATGCATGTGAACCAAAGCATGAGCCCAAAACGTCATGGTGGGGATGTTTAAGCATTCTCGTTAATGCAGAATGACATTTATAGAATAGAAACATACATTATGGAGATGTGTTTTGAAAGAGGTAATTGTTGAATGAGAACCTGCAGATAACTTCTGGACCAATCTTTGACCAACAAAACCGGTAGCCCCCGTGACTGATATAACCATTCGATTATCCTGGAACAAGCATGGAACAATTCAATCAACGAGGGATCGTTCACCCTGTCTACTACCATAGCTAAAAATGAAACTGTATCTCCCACCATAAAATAATGCATGAAACTTTAATATCAAAGTTGATGGAACATACAAGTTTCCATTATTTATCTCTCAGACACAGAAAGTAAAGATGTCGCTACAAGAAACATTAGAAGCACTAAAAGTGGACTGATGATGCTATACCAATCATGTTTATGCTATTCATAACTGAAAAACACGGTGGAATAACAAAGGATCATAGAGCAAAGGCCAAGTTTATGTTGTCTGTTGGTAACAAAGTGTCCTCCTTTACCTGAACTCGGGTGCAAATGGGAAGATAAAACATTAGACACACAAAAGTGGAGTCGTGTTCTAAAGCATACACGGTAGTGTTGGGTTTCAGCCTCGATTCGAGGTGTGTGAAAGAACAATTTGGACATCGTGAAACTTCGATGGAAGTTGCATCGAAGGCGACAGAGGATCGGTGGTTGGACCGGGACTCGAAAAGAGCAACAAAAAAAAAAACATCGGCAGTATACCAGTATTTGGGTGTTTCGTTCCAGAATCTATTCCGAGGGTCTGAATCTATTCCGAGGGTCTGACGGTACACCGTGGTATACCAGTAGTATAGTGCCTATTGAAAATCGGTTCAAAAGTGGGCCCAAGTCAGCATATGTTTTGGCCATGTGATCTAATCTGGACGACCAAAATTATTTCTAGACTAATTTAGGGATTTTCTAATCCTAAATTAGGGTTTCTTAATCTATATAAAGAAGCTAAGGGAAGTTGCTCAACAGAAGCTCATACGAGAGATTCAAGAGAGTCAAGTCCATAGAAACCTACGAGAAAGTTCGTACTTTGTTCTTAGGGCTCGCTTTTCAAGACAGACTAAAGGAAACATATGTTCGAGGAGTCGTCTTCTTCGTTCAGGGGATCATCACAAGGTTGGGTGAATGATTTCGATTGTAACATTCTTCTTCTTTCTTGAGATTGGTGAGGGGGTTAAACTTGAGGGCAAAAGATTCAACATTATTTAATCAGTCTTGTATTATTGAGATATATAGATCGGGATTTGTCGAGGTGACAAAGTCACCGTGCTAGCATGGGACGGGAGTTTGTTTCGTTTCTGCGGCGTTTTTGCGACCAACGAGAGCCCCTCACCATAGGAACACCAAAAACTAACATGCTATTTGGTGAACATTGGTATAACTTACATAAATGTAAATCTGTTCTGTTCAACCCCCAACCCTCGCATCCCTCGCTAAGAACTTCCTAATTGTAGCAAACTGCAGTAAAAGAATGATGTTCGTCGAGAACAGAGAGGAACTGAGCAAATTGTGCTGATGGCAAGTTATTGTTATGTTCTTCCTACTTGTACACAATAATTAACACAAATGTCCCTCTCTCTTTTTTTCTCTTCCTGTGCTCTATATATGACTAGGTTGGTGTTGCCAGAGTTTGTATCATACCCGGACTTGATATGAGGCCTATAAGGCGAGTGCCTCACCCCCAAAATTTTAGAGGGCACCAAATTTATATATATTATTTAATTATGTAAGTCCAATTATGAACAAAGGCCCAATAGACTCATTTTAATTATTCCGCGCAAAAAGTTGTTTTTTTTTGTTATAGGATATCTAAATGCCATGTACTAGAATACCAAAAGACAAGTCGGTTAGTCATAATGAAGAGAAAAAAAAATTGGTGCAATCGCTGTCAAAATTAAATCCTCTCCCTTTTCATCGTTCTAACAGTCTGACGCTCCCAATCTCCTTCTACCCTTCCGCCGTTGCCAATCTCTTCTCTCTCGGTCCTCTTGGAGGTAATTGAACAATAAAACAAGTTACAATTTTTTTTTATCATATACAATAAACTACCCCAAACATTATTTATTTATTTATTATTAATTAATTTGTTTATTTGTCTAGAACATCAAATTTATTTTCGGTTTGGAATATATTCAGTTTTATTAGTATTTCATTACGACATATATTATTTTGGATATTATATTTTGTTTATTATTAATTTCTTGAATTTTGTGCTATTATCGTCGTCCAGGAAAAAAAAATTATATGAGCATTAAGCTTTGAAGGCACCACTTTTAGAATTTGCGTCAGGTCTCAAAATTTAAAATCCGACACTGGTTTGTATTGTATATGGGTACAACAAATGTTGTGTTGTGGGTAGATGCGAACAAGTAAAAGTTGTAAAACAACACCAAGAAGAAGAA
>JANAVB010009398.1:5814803-6312843 GCA_029216955.1 Iris pallida | reverse complement strand
CCGCCTTCGTTCCCGCCCACCACACCCCCCCTGTAATATTCCGATTTTGAAGTACGATTTGACCGTTTATTGTTTTGGAGGATTTTAATTTTTTGGGGTATTCTTGAAATTTTTATTATTTCTTGGAGGTAATTTTATCCTCATTATTATTATTATTATTATTATGTTGTTAAATTACCTAGCTACCCCCTCCCCAAAATATCTAAACCTAACCCCACCCCCTCCTCCACTCTTTCTCTCTCCCGACCTCTCTCTCTCCTCCCCCTCACTGGACCAGCACCCTCTCCCCGCAACTCTCTCTCTTCTCACTTCCCCTCTCCCCTCCTTCTGCTCTTCCTGGCCTGGCCCCACCGCGAGCCCCACCCCCGCCATGGTCCTCCCTCCCACACGACACCGCTGCGGCCGCCCCCATCTCCGTCGGCCCACCACCCTCCTCATCGTCGGCGTCTTCATCTCCTTCGCCACCATCCTCGTCGCCCCCGTCCGCCCTCAGCACCGCGACGCCGTCTCCACCACTTCCCGCAGCCACCACCACCACCATCCCTGCTTCCCTCACCACCGTAGCAGCCACCCGCCTCCATCGCCCCGCCTCCTGCCGCGACCGTCGCCACCAGCACCCTCGTCATCACCTCCGCCCCCTTCTCCTTCCTCTTCTCGCTGTGGCGCGCCAGCCGCCACGAGCCGTCGCCCATCTGCTGTCGTCGCCGTCGTCTCCTCACGACTTGCCGCGCGGCGACGATCTCCCCCTCCCTATCTTCTCCGTCGCGGTGACCAATCCAGACCTGGCCGAGCACACCCCCCCCCCCTCTGGTGAGCTCCGCCACCCTCCTCTCTTCCTTCCTCGGCTGTGAGCTCCTCGGGACGAGCCCCTCGATCGCGCGCCTCGGGCACGTGCTGCCTCGAGCACTGCGCAGCCTTGTGCAGCGTGTCACCTCGGGCATCGCACCCTCGGTTGGTGCACTTTCTCGTTTCTCGTTTCGTGTTTTCGGGTCGTGTACACTCGTGCACGTGTCGCCTCGTTTTGTGAGTACCTCGGTCTACGTGCTGCCTAGGAGCGGACCCTCGAGCCCCGCGCTGTATCGGGCACCGTACCACCCTCGTTTGTGTGATGCCTCGATCCTCGTGTTTCGGCCTTTGTGCCTACCTCGTTACCCGTGCCGCCTCGATTTACGTACATACACCGATTTGCGTGCGCGCATCGATTTGTGTCACCTTGGACTTTGTGCCATCCCGGTTTGCGTGTACGTACTGATTTGTGCCGCCTCGGTTTGCGTTTCACCTTGGGCTTCGCACCGCATCGATTTGCGTGTATACGTCGACTTGTATGCCGCATTGATTTGTGTGCTTCCTTGAATCTCGCTCCGTCTCGATTTGCGTACATGCCTCGATTTGCGTGTCGCATTGATTTGTACGCTATCTGGATATTCGTGATTTTCTCCTACGGCACGTCTCGATTTACGTGCACGTTCTCCTCTTTCGTCTCGATATTCGGTTATCTCGATTCTCGTGCGCGTTTCGATATACGTGCGCGTCTCGATTTGCGTGCCCGTATCGGTCCGCGTGCCTCGTTTCCGTGCCAGATCCCTGCGCTACTTGCGGACCCGTACGGTATAGCCTCGTGCCATTCTTCGTGATTTTGTCATTATTTTATTATTTAATTCTAATGATTGTTTATTGTGTGTTCTGAGGATCTCGATTGGCGTCTAGCTTGGATCGCGACTGTCGAAGACTTGCTTACCTAGCCGAGCCCTCTAGGCAAGTATCCCTTGCTCATCGACGGCTCTTGCCCTCTCTCCTGGATTTTATTTATTTAATTAATTTGTACTTGTAAATTTTATAACCATGATATGTGTAGCCTAGTAGTAGAACTGCCATGATGATAACTTAGGATAGCTTGGTCCGATACCGGGGTAGACCGTATCGGGCAACTCGGATGGGTCATCCACACCTCCGAGGACACGAGCACGACTCACATGTATGGATTGTCCCTATATGCCCCGTGTCCGACTCGCGGTCGGGTAACGGCTCTGGCTAACTTTACTTGTGGCGGTGATTGTGCTTGGGTTAGGATTTATGGGCATGTATTGTGGTGCGCCCTGCGAGGCGGTTATTTTTATTATGCATGTTGCTTGGCATCCCAGTACGCATCGTAGTGCTGGAGGCCGAGACATTAGTGGTCTCGGGTTCGATTGATTTCCAGTACGCATCGTAGTGCTGCTGGAGGCCGAGACTTAGTGTTCTCGGCTATCGACTTGTTCCCAGTACGCATCATAGTGCTGCTGGTAGCTGAGACCTAGTGTTCTCAGTCTGCGATTCTGCGATTTCGCGGTGGGTTGCGCCGAGTGGATTTTAGCCCCAACTCGCTGGGCTCCTGTCCAGAATACAGAGGAGACTTTGCCGGATTCTTCCAAATTCCCGATCGGGAATTTGGTTCGAAGGACTGGCAGAACTATTCCTTTGGTTTGCTGGACTGGGCTCGTGCCTGTTCACCTTGGATAGTATACCCGATCCCATTGCTTGCTAGGTAGACTCCAGACTAGTCAGTCGCCTAGCTCCTGATCTGTCTTGTCCGTCGGATAGCGTAAGGAGAGCGGTCCACTCGGGAGACGGTCTGCAACCCTGGTCCTTGTTTGGTTTAAGGGTTGTGGATTTGTTCCAGAGCGGTCCGTGTAATCCTTGCCACTTCCGGCGATATTTTTTACCAGACTCTTGTCCCCTGACCCTTCATCCTAGGGTTGTCCTAGTCTAGTCATAGAGCTGACAGTTGTCCTATGTATTGGGAGTTGTGACTTGTGGATATGACTGAGGATTGAGTATTATGGAGAGTACGATCTCGGGATATTGACTTGGTGGATCTATGTGGATTCTTGATTTTGGTGATTTCGAATATTTCGTGGAACGAGGAGAATCGAGGGTATTATTATATGATTTTACTCGACTTCCCAAACGCCCAAAACCTGGTACCTTTTGTATTCTGGTAGTCGGGGAACCTGGTTTGATTGCTATGTCTTGGTAGTTGAGGGGATCGTTTTCTAGTGGCTGGTGATCATTGACTTGGAGGATTCTTGTGAGCCAGAGGGCCTAGCGTTGCTTATAGTGATTAGCTTGGTATTTGGTTATTGACCTTCCTGACATGATATTGATTTCCATCGTATAGAGACTCCTGATAGTTTGATAAATGGATGGATCGACTTGATGATTGAGCTGTAGGTTCCCATGTGTACTTGACAGACTATTAGAGTGGAGATTTTGATCTTGTACCCGACTTGTTATCCATGTCACGATTTGGGCATGTGACTTCTTGTGACTGATAGGTCTGACCTTGTTCCTGGTATTACACGATGACCTGGACCTGTCTTGATTCTTGATAGTGGCCCGTAGAGGTGCACTCCTGACTAGCACTCTGGACTTGACAGTAAACCTGGCATGTATACTCTTAATTCTTGATAGTGGCCCGTGGTGGCGCACTCCTGACTAGTACTCTCGACATGGCATGTTTACTCTTGATTGCTGTTGCGACAGCCAGTCCTGACTTGCTCAGCATGACCCCGTCTTGACACCGTGGTTGATTTCTCTTGATTGTGCTTGTATAAGCCACCAGTCCAGTCTTGTCTTGCATCATGTCTAGGACATGGATCCCTGAGTACCACGTCAGGATCCATAATGAAACTGACTAGCTAATAACTAGATTAATCATGTAGTTCATGGGGACTTCCCAGTGACTTGTTGCTTGTCTGACCCCGGCCCTATGTATCTATATATATATATACTAGGGATTTGTTGCTATCCGTCGAGATGAGCGCATTCCCAGCCCTCCGTCGAGTGTGGCACTTCTTTAGGGCACATGTATCTTACTGCAGTGTGCCTGCTATATCTATCTTTTCTTTTGCTGGGGCCATTCGGGTAGTAGCAAGCAGGAGCTGGACTTTGAAGTCTCATTGCATCTTGTTAGTAATTAGGCCTGTGATAACCCTAGTTAGCTAATAATAGCAAGCCGTAGGCATTGTGCGGCCGCTTGTCCTTCTGTGTTGTTTGGCTTGTTGCCTGCTAGCCAGCTGATATTGATTTTCAGCTGGCCATGCAGGTGTTAGTGGATGCTAGGGAGATTGTGATTGTGTTAGCTTCACTATACTTGTGGATTGTTATCGTGCGTTGGTACCGCACGATCCCTTACCTTTATTTACTGTTTTTAGATGTTATTCTTGTCATATTTTATCCTGTTGGTTTTCTTCGCCCGTCCTGAGCCTTCCTTTCTGGTACTTGCTGCGGTTGGCCTGACCAACCTGGATTGTTCCCAGATTGTCTGAGACCGATCGGGGATCTTCCAGACTTGAATTGGAGGGTGTGCTTCAGTTCCAGACCATGCTAGAACTGTGGGAAGGTATACTTGTCTACATTATTATCCTGTACTGTAGATTCCAGATTTTCATATGAGTATTTCCTGTTTTTCATATGATCATCTCTCTTAATATTGTTTCATTGTGATTTACCTGTGGATATGAGATCGGATTTAGGCCATAGATTGATTGCATGCTAAGATACCCACCCCCTGGACAGCCGTCATCACCGTATAGCGTATTCGTACCTTATACGGTATAGCTGGCCGTGTACGTCCCCGTATTCCGGTACTGGGGCGTTACATGGTTTTAGTGGTGGCCCATGCAGGTCTCGTTTTGAGATTTTGTTGGGTATCACATGATTATTGATCTCAGTCCACTATTCATTGGTATTCCCACTTGTTACACTTGTCCTTCGCTCTCTTGAACCTTGAACTGGTCCCCATCTCTACCTGGACCTATCTTGCCTTGTCCTGTCTTATTCGTTGTTGTCTACCGTTATTTCTTGTTTTGAGAGACATGGTCCTGTAGTTGGTCATGTCGATCACCTTATCTGGTAAGACAATGTCTGGTCTTATCTTGGGTTACTATATTATTTATCTTGGGTTCTGGACTCTCTACCGTGTTTCGCTTTGGTTGATTTCTTGTTATCTCTTTCGTGCGTTGACTTCGTGTTGACTTAGTATCACTATCGTCCTCTTCGAGCGTTGGCTGGATTGCTGCGGACTGAAGACTTCCTCTGGACTTTGAGATTGGATATTTCAGCATTTGTTGAGTACCCAGTGGATTTTCTTGTACCAATTTAGCTCCTTTGATTCTGGACAGTTCCACAATCATGATTATTTCTTTCAGATATTATTATTTTGATTATGGATATATTTTCTATATATCATGTTTTGACATGGATTTTTGGTTTTGATGTATTTCCTAGGAAATTATCCGGTTATTGAATGTGTTTTTCGATGGATTTACGATTTGACATGGATTATGAGTTATTATTTTGTAGAATTATTATGTTATATTGGTTAGATATTTTATGATTTTAGTGACTTGGACATTTGAGTTGTAGATTTGATTTATTTTGGGTATTTGTCGAGAGTAACTGGATGACCCTAGTATACTTTGACGGCGAGGTAACGAAAGTTGCAGCCGCTCGATTATAGTGCCCTGATGCATCTTTTACAGCCATTCCGGGTGGCGTGGCAGGGATGATCATGACACATTTTCGGATATTCGGAAACTACGGCCATCGTTCGAGACAGATATCCTGTATTTTACGATTTTATGCGGATTTTAGCAGTAGGGATTTTACGTTTTCTGATATGGTTTTTGGAATTTTGTAATTGTTTTGACTTATGGTTATTTAGAGCATGTGAGATTTGAAATTTCGAGGTTCCTTGGTATTTTGTGTTTACCTCATGAGTTATTTGTGTAGCTAGACATTGTTTTTTTTTTCTTGATGTTTTCATATTGAGATTTTGTGCATTTCTTGTTATATTACTTGATTTCTGTAAGGTGGGTAGAGTTTTCATGGCAGATATATATGTACTAGCTTTGAAAACCCTATTTTGATAATTTTGAAATTTTGAGGACGAATTTTTGTAAGGTGGGTAGGATGTAATATTCCTATTTTGAAGTACGTATTTGACCGTATTATTGTATTTGGAGGATTTTAATTTTTTGGGGTATTCTTGAAATTTTTATTATTTTCTTGGAGGTAATTTTATCCTCATTATTATTATTATTATTATTGTTAAATTACCTAGCTACCCCTCCCCAAAATATCTAAACCTAACCCCACCCCCTCTCTCCACTCTTTCTCTCTCCCGACCTCTCTCTCTCCTCCCCCTCACTGGACCAGCACCCTCTCCCGCTCAACTCTCTCTCTCCCTCACTTCCCCTCTCTCCCCGCTCTTCCCTGCCTGGCCCCACCGCGGCCACCACCCCCGGCCATGGTCTCCTCCCACCACGACTCCCAGCTGCGGCCGCCCCCATCTCCGTCGGCGCCACCACCCTCATCATCGTCGGCGTCTTCATCTCCTTCGCCACCATCCTCGTCGCCCCCCCGGCCGCCCTCAGCACCGCGCCGCCGTCTCCACCACTTCCCGCAGCCACCACCACCACCATCCCTGCTTCCCTCACCACCGTAGCAGCCACCGCCTCCATCGCCCCGCCTCCTGCCGCGACCGCCGCCACCAGCACCCTCGTCATCACCTCCCCCCCTTCTCCTTCCTCTTCTCGCTGTGGCGCGGCCAGCCGCCGCGAGCCGCCGCCCATCTGGCTGTCGTCGCCGTCATCTCCTCACGACTTGGCCGCGCCGGCGACGATCTCCCCCTCCCTATCTTCTCCGTCGGCGGTGACCAATCCCGACCTGGCCGAGCACCCCCCCCCCCTCTGGTGAGCTCCGCCACCCTCCTCTCTTCCTTCCTCGGGCTGTGAGCTCCTCGGGAGCGAGCCCCTCGATCGCGCGCCTCGGGCAGCGTGCTGCCTCGAGCAGTGCGCTGCCTTGTGCAGCGTGTCACCTCGGGCAGCGCACCCTCGGTTGGTGCGCTTTCTCGTTCTCATGTTTTCGGGTCGTGCACTCGTGTACGTGTCGCCTCGTTTTGCGAGTACCTCGTCTACGTGCTGCCTAGGACAACGGACGCCTCGAGCCCCGCGCTGTCTCGGGACCGTACCACCTCGGTTTGTGTGATGCCTCGATCCTCGTGTTTCGGCCTTTGTGCCTACCTCGTGACCCTGCCGCCTCGATTTACGTGCACGCACCGATTTGCGTGCGTGCATCGATTTGTGTGCCACCTTGGACTTTGTGCCATCCCGGTTTGCGTGCACGTACTGATTTGTGCCGCCTCGGTTTGCGTTTCACCTTGGGCTTCGCACCGCATCGATTTGCGTGCATACGTCGACTTGTATGCCGCATTGATTTGCGTGCTTCCTTGAATCTCGCTCCGTCTCGATTTGCGTACATGCCTCGATTTGCGTGTCGCATTGATTTGTACGCTATCTGGATATTCGTGATTTTCTCGATCTACGTGCACGTCTCGATTTACGTGCACGTTCTCCTGTTCGTCTCGATATTCGAGTTATCTCGATTCTCGTGCGCGTCGTCCTTTGCGTGCCCGTATCGGTCCGCGTGCCTCGGTTTCCGTGCCAGATCCCTGCGCTACTTGCGGGACCCGTACGTATAGCCTCGTGCCATTCTTCGTGATTTTGTCATTATTTTATTATTTAATTCTAATGATTGTTTATTGTGTGTTCTGAGGATCTCGATTGGCGTGCTAGCTTGGATCGCGACTGTCGAAGACTTGCTTACCTAGCCGAGCCCTCTAGGCAAGTATCCCTTGCTCATCGACGGCTCTTGCCCTCTCTCCTGGATTTTATTTCATTTAATTAATTTGTACTTGTAAATTTTATAACCATGATTAGTGTAGCCTAGTAGTAGAACTGCCATGATGATAACTTAGGATAGCTTGGTCCGATACCGGGGTAGACCGTATCGGGCACTCGGATGGGTCATCCACACCTCCGAGGACACGAGCACGACTCACATGTATGGATTGTCCCTGTATGCCCCGTGTCCGACTCGCGGTCGGGTAACGCTCTGGCTAACTTTACTTGTGGCGGTGATTGTGCTTGGGTTAGGATTTATGGGCATGTTTGTGGTGCGCCCTGCGAGGCGGTTATTTTATTATTATGCATGTTGGCTTGGCGCCCAGTACGCATCGTAGTGCTGCTGGAGGCCGAGACATTAGTGGTCTCGGTCGTTCGATTGATTTCCAGTACGCATCGTAGTGCTGCTGGAGGCCGAGACTTAGTGTTCTCGGCTATCGACTTGTTCCCAGTACGCATCATAGTGCTGCTGGTAGCTGAGACCTAGTGTTCTCAGTCTGCGATTCTGCGATTCCGCGGTGGGTTGCGCCGAGTGGATTTTAGCCCCAACTCGCTGGGAGCTCCTGTCCAGAATACAGAGGAGACTTTGCCGGATTCTTCCAAAATTCCCGATCGGGAATTTGGTTCGAAGGACTGGGCAGAACCATTCCTTTGGTTTGCTGGACTGGGCTCGTGCCTGTTCACCTTGGTAAGTATACCCGATCCCATTGCTTGCTAGGTAGACTCCAGACTAGATCAGTCGCCTAGCTCCTGATATGTCTTGTCCGTCGATAGCGTAAGGAGAGCGGTTCCACTCGGGAGACGGTCTGCAACCCTGGTCCTTGTTTGGTTTAAGGGTTGTGGATTTGCTCCAGAGCGGTCCGTGTAATCCTTGCCACTTCCGGCGATATTTATTACCAGACTCTTGTCCCCTGACCCTTCATCCTAGGGGTTGTCCTAGTCTAGTCAGATAGAGCTGACAGTTGTCCTATGTATTGGGATTGTGACTTGTGGATATGACTGAGGATTGAGTATTATGGAGAGTACGATCTCGGATATTGACTTGGTGGATCTATGTGGATTCTTGGATTTTGGTGATTTCGAATATTTCGTGGAACGAGGAGAATATCGAGGGTATTATTATATGATTTTTACTCGACTTCCCAAACGCCCAAAACCTGGTACCTTTGTGTATTCCGGTAGTCGGGGAACCTGGTTTGATTGCTATGTCTTGGTAGTTGAGGGCTCGTTTTCTAGTGGCTGGTGATCATTGACTTGGAGGATTCTTGTGAGCCAGAGGGCCTAGCGTTGCTTATAGTGATTAGCTTGGTATTTGGTTATTGACCTTCCTGACATGATATTGATTTCCATCGTAGATAGAGACTCCTGATAGTTTGATAAGATGGATGGATCGACTTGATGATTTGAGCTGTAGTTCCCATGTGTACTTGACAGACTATTAGAGTGGAGATTTTGATCTTGTACCCGACTTGTTATCCATGTCACGATTTGGGCATGTGACTTCTTGTGACTGATAGGTCTGACCTTGTTCCTGGTATTACACGATGACCTGGACCTGTCTTGATTCTTGATAGTGGCCCGTAGAGTGCACTCCTGACTAGCACTCTGGACTTGACAGTAAACCTGGCATGTATACTCTTGATTCTTGATAGTGGCCCGTGGTGGCGCACTCCTGACTAGTACTCTCGACATGGCATGTTTACTCTTGATTGCTGTTGCGACAGCCAGTCCTGACTTGCTCAGCATGACCCCGTCTTGACACCGTGGTTGATTTCTCTTGATTGTGCTTGTATAAGCCACCAGTCCAGTCTTGTCTTGCATCATGTCTAGGACATGGATCCCTGAGTACCACGGTCAGGGATCCATAATGAAACTGACTAGGCTAATAACTAGATTAATCATGTAGTTCATGGGGACTTCCCAGTGACTTGTTGCTTGTCTGACCCCGGCCCTATGTATCATATATATATATACTAGGGATTTGTTGCTATCCGTCGAGATGAGCGCATTCCCAGCCCTCCGTCGAGTGTGGCACTTCTTTAGGGCACATGTATCTTACTGCAGTGTGCCTGCTATATCTATCTTTTCTTTTGCTGGGGCCATTCGGGTAGTAGCAAGCAGGAGCTGGACTTTGAAGTCCATTGCATCTTGTTAGTAATTAGGCCTGTGATAACCCTAGTTAGCTAATAATAGCAAGCCATAGGCATTGTGCGGCCGCTTGTCCTTCTGTGTTGTTTGGCTTGTTGCCTGCTAGCCAGCTGATATTGATTTTCAGCTGGCCATGCAGGTGTTAATGGATGCTAGGGAGATTGTGATTGTGTTAGCTTCACTATACTTGTGGATTGTTATCGTGCGTTGGTACCGCACGATCCCTTACCTTTATTTACTGTTTTTAGATGTTATTCTTGTCATATTTTATCCTGTTGGTTTTCTTCGCCCGTCCTTGAGCCTTCCTTTCTGGTACTTGCTGCGGTTGGCCTGACCAACCCTGATTGTTCCCAGATTGTCTGAGACCGATCCGGGGGATCTTCCAGACTTGACTTGGAGGGTGTGCTTCAGTTCCAGACCATGCTAGGAACTGTGGGAAGGTATACTTGTCTACATTATTATGTACTGTAGATTCCAGATTTTCATATGAGTATTTCCTGTTTTTCATATGATCATCTCTCTTAATATTGTTTCATTGTGATTTACCTGTGGATATGAGATCGGATTTAGGCCATAGATTGATTGCATGCTAAGATACCCAACCAGCCTGGACAGCCGTCATCACCGTATAGCGTATTCGTACCTTATACGTGTAGCTGGCCGTGTACGTCCCCGTATTCCGGTACTGGGGCGTTACATGGTTTTAGTAGTGGCCCATGCAGGTCTCGTTTTGAGATTTTGTTGGGTATCACATGATTATTGATCTCAGTCCACTATTCATTGGTATTCCCACTTGTTACACTTGTCCTTCGCTCTCTTGAACCTGTGAACTGGTCCCCATCTCTACCTGGACCTATCTTGCCTTGTCCTGTCTTATTCGTTGTCTACCGTTATTTCTTGTTTTGAGAGACATGGTCCTGTAGTTGGTCATGTCGATCACCTTATCTGGTAAGACAATGTCTGGTCTCATCTTGGGTTACTATATTATTTATCTTGGGTTCTGGACTCTCTATCGGTGTTCGCTTTGGTTGATTTCTTGTTATCTCTTTCGTGCGTTGACTTCGTGTTGACTTAGTATCACTATCGTCCTCTTCGAGCGTTGGCTGGATTGCTGCGGACTGAAGACTTCCTCTGGACTTTGAGATTGGATATTTCAGCATTTGTTGAGTACCCAGTGGATTTTCTTGTACCAATTTAGCTCCTTTGATTCTGGATCCACAATCATGATTATTTCTTTCAGATATTATTATTTTGATTATGGATTATTTTCTATATATCATGTTTTGACATGGATTTTTGGTTTTGATGTATTTCCTAGGAAATTATCCGGGTTATTGAATGTGTTTTTCGATGGATATTACGATTTGACATGGATTATGAGTTATTATTTTGTAGAATTATTATGTTATATTGGTTAGATATTTTATGATTTTAGTGACTTGGACATTTGAGTTGTAGATTTGATTTATTTTGGGTATTTGTCGAGAGTAACTGGATGACCCTAGTATACTTTGACGGCGAGGTAACGAAAGTTGCAGCCGCTCGATTATAGTGCCCTGATGCATCTTTTGCAGCCATTCCGGGTGGCGTGGCAGGGATGATCATGACACACATTTTCGGATATTCGGAAATTACGGCCATCGGTTCGAGACAGATATCCTGTATTTTACGATTTTATGCGGATTTTATGCAGTAGGGATTTTACGTTTTCTGATATGGTTTTTGGAATTTTGTAATTGTTTTGACTTATGGAGTTATTTAGAGCATGTGAGATTTGAAATTTCGAGGTTCCTTGGTATTTTGTGTTTACCTCATGAGTTGATTTGTGTAGCTAGACATTGTTTTTTTTCTTGATGTTTTCATATTGAGATTTTGTGCATTTCTTGTTATTTACTTGATTTCTGTAAGGTGGGTAGAGTTTTCATGGCAGATAATATGTACTATCTTTGAAAACCCTATTTTGATAATTTTGAAATTTCGAGGACGAATTTTTGTAAGGTGGGTAGGATGTAATATTCCTATTTTGAAGTACGTATTTGACCGTATTATTGTATTTGGAGGATTCTAATTTTTTGGGGTATTCTTGAAATTTTTATTATTTTCTTGGAGGTAATTTTATCCTCATTATTATTATTATTATTATTGTTAAATTACCTAGCTACCCCTCCCCAAAATATCTAAACCTAACCCCACCCCCTCTCTCCACTCTTTCTCTCTCCCGACCTCTCTCTCTCCTCCCCCTCACTGGACCAGCACCCTCTCCCGCTCAACTCTCTCTCTTCCTCACTTCCCCTCTCTCCTCTCTGCTCTTCCCTGGCCTGGCCCCACCACGGCCACCACCCCCGGCCATGGTCTCCTCCCACCACGACTCCCAGCTGCGGCCGCCCCCATCTCCGTCGGCGCCACCACCCTCATCATCGTCGGCGTCTTCATCTCCTTCGCCACCATCCTCGTCGCCCCCGGCCGCCCTCAGCACCGCGACGCCGTCTCCACCACTTCCCGTAGCCACCACCACCACCATCCCTGCTTCCCTCACCACCGTAGCAGCCACCGCCTCCATCGCCCCGCCTCCTGCCGCGACCGCCGCCACCAGCACCCTCGTCATCACCTCCGCCCCCTTCTCCTTCCTCTTCTCGCTGTGGCGCGGCCAGCCGCCGCGAGCCGCCGCCCATCAGGCTGTCGTCGCCGTCGTCTCCTCACGACTTGGCCGCGCCGGCGACGATCTCCCCCTCCCTATCTTCTCCGTCGGCGGTGACCAATCCCGACCTGGCCGAGCACCCCCCCCTCTGGTGAGCTCCGCCACCCTCCTCTCTTCCTTCCTCGGGCTGTGAGCTCCTCGGGGAGCGAGCCCCTCGGCGCGCCTCGGGCAGCGTGCTGCCTCGAGCAGTGCGCTGCCTTGTGCAGCGTGTCACCTCGGGCAGCGCACCCTCGGTTGGTGCGCTTTCTCGTTCCTCATATTTTCGGGTCGTGTGCACTCGGTGTACGTGTCGCCTCGTTTTGCGAGTACCTCGGTCTACGTGCTGCCTAGGGCAGCGGGACGCCTCGAGCCCCGCGCTGTCTCGGGCACCGTACCACCTCGGTTTGTGTGATGCCTCGATCCTCGTGTTTCGGCCTTTGTGCCTACCTCGTGACCCGTGCCGCCTCGATTTACGTGCACGCACCGATTTGCGTGCGCGCATCATTTGTGTGCCACCTTGGACTTTGTGCCATCCGGTTTGCGTGCACGTACTGATTTGCGTGCCGCCTCGTTTGCGTTTCACCTTGGGCTTCGCACCGCATCGATTTGCGTGCATACGTCGACTTGTATGCCGCATTGATTTGCGTGCTTCCTTGAATCTCGCTCCGTCTCGATTTGCGTACATACCTCGATTTGCGTGTCGCATTGATTTGTACGCTATCTGGATATTCGTGATTTCCTCGATCTACGTGCACGTCTCGATTTACGTGCACGTTCTCCTGTTCGTCTCGATATTCGAGTTATCTCGATTCTCGTGCGCGTCTCGATTTGCGTGCCCGTATCGGTCCGTGCCTCGGTTTCCGTGCCAGATCCCTGCGCTACTTGCGGGACCCGTACGGTATAGCCTCGTGCCATTCTTCGTGATTTTGTCATTATTTTATTATTTAATTCTAATGATTGTTTATTGTGTGTTCTGAGGATCTCGATTGGCGTGCTAGCTTGGATCGCGACTGTCGAAGACTTGCTTACCTAGCCGAGCCCTCTAGGCAAGTATCCTTGCTCATCGACGGCTCTTGCCCTCTCTCCTGGATTTTATTTCATTTAATTAATTTGTACTTGTAAATTTTATAACCATGATTAGTGTAGCCAGTAGTAGAACTGCCATGATGATAACTTAGGATAGCTTGGTCCGATACCGGGGTAGACCGTATCGGGCAACTCGGATGGGTCATCCACACCTCCGAGGACACGAGCACGACTCACATGTATGGATTGTCCCTGTATGCCCCGTGTCCGACTCGCGGTCGGTAACGGCTCTGGCTAACTTTACTTGTGGCGGTGATTGTGCTTGGGTTAGGGATTTATGGGCATGTGTTGTGGTGCGCCCTGCGAGGCGGTTATTTTATTATTATGCATGTTGGCTTGGCGCCCAGTACGCATCGTAGTGCTGCTGGAGGCCGAGACATTAGTGGTCTCGGGTTCGATTGATTTCCAGTACGCATCGTAGTGCTGCTGGAGGCCGAGACTTAGTGTTCTCGGCTATCGACTTGTTCCCAGTACGCATCATAGTGCTGCTGGTAGCTGAGACCTAGTGTTCTCAGTCTGCGATTCTGCGATTCCGCGGTGGGTTGCGCCGAGTGGATTTTAGCCCCAACTCGCTGGGAGCTCCTGTCCAGAATACAGAGGAGACTTTGCCGGATTCTTCCAAAATTTCCGATCGGGAATTTGGTTCGAAGGACTGGGCAGAACCATTCCTTTGGTTTGCTGGACTGGGCTCGTGCTGTTCACCTTGGTATAGTATACCCGATCCCATTGCTTGCTAGGTAGACTCCAGACTAGATCAGTCGCCTAGCTCCTGATCTGTCTTATCCGTCGGATAGCGTAAGGAGAGCGGTTCCACTCGGGAGACGGTCTGCAACCCTGGTCCTTGTTTGGTTTAAGGGTTGTGGATTTGCTCCAGAGCGGTCCGTGTAATCCTTGCCACTTCCGGCGATATTTATTACCAGACTCTTGTCCCCTGACCCTTCATCCTAGGGGTTGTCCTAGTCTAGTCAGATAGAGCTGACAGTTGTCCTATATATTGGGAGTTGTGACTTGTGGATATGACTGAGGATTGAGTATTATGGAGAGTACGATCTCGGGATATTGACTTGGTGGATCTATGTGGATTCTTGGATTTTGGTGATTTCGAATATTTCGTGGAACGAGGAGAATATCGAGGGTATTATTATATGATTTTTACTCGACTTCCCAAACGCCCAAAACCTGGTACCTTTGTGTATTCCGGTAGTCGGGGAACCTGGTTTGATTGCTATGTCTTGGTAGTTGAGGGGCTCGTTTTCTAGTGGCTGGTGATCATTGACTTGGAGGATTCTTGTGAGCCAGAGGGCCTAGCGTTGCTTATAGTGATTAGCTTGGTATTTGGTTATTGACCTTCCTGACATGATATTGATTTCCATCGTAGATAGGAGACTCCTGATAGTTTGATAAGATGGATGGATCGACTTGATGATTTGAGCTGTAGGTTCCCATGTGTACTTGACAGACTATTAGAGTGGAGATTTTGATCTTGTACCCGACTTGTTATCCATGTCACGATTTGGGCATGTGACTTCTTGTGACTGATAGGTCTGACCTTGTTCCTGGTATTACACGATGACCTGGACCTGTCTTGATTCTTGATAGTGGCCCGTAGAGGTGCACTCCTGACTAGCACTCTGGACTTGACAGTAAACCTGGCATGTATACTCTTGATTCTTGATAGTGGCCCATGGTGGCGCACTCCTGACTAGTACTCTCGACATGGCATGTTTACTCTTGATTGCTGTTGCGACAGCCAGTCCTGACTTGCTCAGCATGACCCCGTCTTGACACCGTGGTTGATTTCTCTTGATTGTGCTTGTATAAGCCACCAGTCCAGTCTTGTCTTGCATCATGTCTAGGACATGGATCCCTGAGTACCACGGTCAGGGATCCATAATGAAACTGACTAGGCTAATAACTAGATTAATCATGTAGTTCATGGGGACTTCCCAGTGACTTGTTGCTTGTCTGACCCCGGCCCTATGTATCTATATATATATATATACTAGGGATTTGTTGCTATCCGTCGAGATGAGCGCATTCCCAGCCCTCCGTCGAGTGTGGCACTTCTTTAGGGCACATGTATCTTACTGCAGTGTGCCTGCTATATCTATCTTTTCTTTTGCTGGGGCCATTCGGGTAGTAGCAAGCAGGAGCTGGACTTTGAAGTCTCATTGCATCTTGTTAGTAATTAGGCCTGTGATAACCCTAGTTAGCTAATAATAGCAAGCCGTAGGCATTGTGTGGCCGCTTGTCCTTCTGTGTTGTTTGGCTTGTTGCCTGCTAGCCAGCTGATATTGATTTTCAGCTGGCCATGCAGGTGTTAGTGGATGCTAGGGAGATTGTGATTGTGTTAGCTTCACTATACTTGTGGATTGTTATCGTGCGTTGGTACCGCACGATCCCTTACCTTTATTTACTGTTTTTAGATGTTATTCTTGTCATATTTTATCCTGTTGGTTTTCTTCGCCCGTCCTTGAGCCTTCCTTTCTGGTACTTGCTGCGGTTGGCCTGACCAACCCTGGATTGTTCCAGATTGTCTGAGACCGATCCGGGGGATCTTCCAGACTTGACTTGGAGGGTGTGCTTCAGTTCCAGACCATGCTAGGAACTGTGGGAAGGTATACTTGTCTACATTATTATCCTGTACTGTAGATTCCAGATTTTCATATGAGTATTTCCTGTTTTTCATATGATCATCTCTCTTAATATTGTTTCATTGTGATTTACCTGTGGATATGAGATCGGATTTAGGCCATAGATTGATTGCATGCTAAGATACCCAACCAGCCTGGACAGCCGTCATCACCGTATAGCGTATTCGTACCTTATACGGTGTAGCTGGCCGTGTACGTCCCCGTATTCCGGTACTGGGGCGTTACACCCGCCACCCCCCCCCCCCCCCCGCCGCCTGGGAGGGCGCCGCCGCTCGACGCCGATCCGAGGGGTCCGCCCGACCCCCCTACCTTTGCTCCCACCCCGCCCCCACCGTCTGGGGGGTGCCGCCGCTCGCCGCCGTTCCGGGGGGTCCGCCCGACCCCCCCACCTTTGCTACCGTCCCCCCCTCCGCCTGGGGGGGCACTGTCGCGCGCTCCAGAACCGGGGGGTCCGCCCGACCCCCCGCCTTAGCTCCCCCCCCCCCGCCGCCTGGGGGGGCACCGTCGCCGACCAGGGGGGCAGCCCGGCCCCTCCCTTATTCTCCGACGTCCTTCCCCCGCCGGCAAGGGGATCCGGCGGCCGCGGGGGAGGAACCCTAGCCTCGCACGCCCGATCGCCAAAATCGCCCACTGTTTTCCGCACCAGATTGATGTATGCCAGGGTCTTCGTGGAGATCAAGGCGGACTTGGAACTACCGAGTATGCTTGAGAATCAGGTACCGTCTGGCGAGGTTCTGACACAGTCGGTGGAGTATGACTGGATCCCACCTATGTGTTCATCCTGCGAGTGCTTTGGGCACACTACCAGTGCATGCAAATATAAGGGGAGGGAGGCCGCCAGGCCACAGGCGGTTCAGACGGAGGCACCGGGATGGAGACGGCTCCCAGTCACTTACCTGGGGAGACGACGCCAGACAGACATATGGAGGAGGACACAGTGATGGTGGTCGACAGGAGGCTGGAGTCAGGATCACCGCAGAGACGGGAGAGCACGCAGGGCGCACTGGTCCCTTTCAGGCCACAGAGGACTATTGTGACCAGGAGTATGAGCGCGGCTGACAGTGGTCAGATGGTGATGAAGGCCTCCCCGGCGATCATGGTATACAGCAGCAGGAAAAGACACGCTCCGGCCACGCGGGAGGATATCCCTCAGGCGAGGGATATGGACGACCAGACTGAAGCCAATCCTGACTGGACACTTACTCTTAGCAGGATTCAGGCTCATCTTGCTCCTTCCTCCATGGTGGATGCAGTCATTGATCAGGCGGATGAGACACTTCCCTCGAGTGTCGATCCAGACGATTTCCAGGGGGACCCCTCACCTATTAATTAAATGTCGGTCCTAGCATGGAACATTAGGGGGGGTGTTCCATTGGACGATGGAGGAAGATTGGAGGGGTTATGAGGAGAGAGTCGTGTGACATTGCTATCCTGCTGGAGACGAAGATTAGAGGGGCCGTTATGCTCTCGCGTAGGACTCCGACAAACTGGGATCACATTCACAACTTAGATCTTTACGGTATGGCAAGGATCTGGGTTAGGTGGAACCGAGGTAGTTGGGAGGGGGTGCAAATACATAAATCAGAACAACTCATTGGCATTACTTTCGAGAACAAAGGTGGGTTCCGATTCATCCTGGGTGTTGTATACGGGCACAATGACCGGAGACTCCAGGAGACTTTGTGGGAGGACATTGTGCACCTGGGTCTTACGGCGGACAGCATGCATCTTCCTCTGCTCATCATGGGGGACTTCAATGCTATGCTGATTCGCCAAGAGAAGGTGGGAGGTCGCCCTATTCCGGATTCGATCTTATATGACTTCCAGAGATGTCTGCTTATGTCAGGGATGCGGGGGCTGGAGAGAGCTGGACATATCTGGACCTGACACAACAAGGCTACACATAATCGGATTGCTTGTCAGTTGGATCAGGCCTTGGGCAATAGTGAATGGTTCCGGTGCTTCCCGAATTCGGTGGCAGAAGGTCTTGCGGCTGGTACTAGCAACCATTCTCCTATCCGGGTTGGCCTCTGTGAGAGACCCACCCTGCGGTCGAGGTCGTTTCGATATAACAACAGCTGGTATCTGTCGGCTGGATATGAGGAGGTGGTTACGGGAGAGATGCAGCACTTCCGGGATGGCACGGCTCAGTTCCGTATGGTTCATAAACTCAAGCAGATCAAGCGTGCTCTCAGGGGTTGGGTGAAGACGAGACCGCGGTCTTCTCTGGCGGATAAGCAAGCCGAGCTTCGGGACACTCAGGTGGCACTCCAAGCTGACATTCTGAACGGGAAGTTGGCGGCTAAGAAGAAGATCCTGATTGAGGAGGTCAGCACCATGAGACTGCAGGAGGAGATTAGTGCGGCCCAAAGGGCTACGTACCTGGCTCAAAGATGGAGACCGCTGCACCAAATTCTTCTATGATGTGATCCGCACCCGTCAGCACCGGAACAGCATCCCCAGACTTCTGAATGACGAGGGACGTCTTGTAGGGGACCCGGTAGAGATTCAGGAGGAGGCCGTCAGATTTTACACTGACTTATATCAGCAGACGGATTACACTAGCACGTTTCCAGCCCTTGTCACGAAGAGGCTGGTGACCCACCATGGGAATAGCCTGCTTTTGGCACCTGTGAGGATGGAGGAGGTGGAAGACATTGTGATGAAGGCTAATCCCAACAAAGCACCTGGGCCTGATGGCTTCTCTTCAGGGTTCTTTAAGCGACACTGGGGTGTACTTAAGTCCCCTGTTCTGGCGACGGTACAGGAGTTCTTCGTGGAGGACAGGCTTCTGAAGGAGATGAACCACACTTTCTTGACGCTGGTTCCTAAGAAGGAGGACGCGACCTCGCTTGCAGATTTTCGACCCATTGCTTGCTGTAACTTTCTTTATAAGATTATCACTCATCTTATGTGCAGGTGAATGGAGGGGATTATGCAGGGATTGGTGTCCCAGAATCAAGCAGCGTTCATCAAGGGCCGGTCGATAGCGGAACACAGCCTACTAGCTCATGAGATGGTGAGGGAGTTCAGCAAACCTGGGAGGATGAAGGCTTGTGTGAAGCTTGACCTCCGGAAAGCCTATGATACGGTCAACCGGGACTTCCTGTGTCACTTGATGCTCGCCATGGGGTTCGACGAGAGGTGGGTTGCGAGGGTGAGGGAGTGCATTTGCTCTCCTACTTTCTCAGTCCTCATCCAGGACACGCCACATGGCTACTTCAGGAGCAACAGGGGATTGAGGCAGGGTGACCCCCTCTCACCGTATTTGTTTACCTTGGTGATGGAGTACTTTACATGCATGATGGACACGACGGTGCATAGCAAGAGGATCGTCCCCCTTTTCCGGTTGGTGAGACCGGTTGTCTCCCATTTGATCTATGCTGACGACTTATTGGTGCTACTCCAGCCTTCCATGCGGGGCATGAGAGCGCTCTCTGACATTATGGAGGAGTTCGGACGGCTATCTGGGCTCCAGTTAAACAGGAAGAAAAGCAGAGTCTACTTCAGTTGCCGGTGTACACTGCAGGAGGAGAGAGCCTTCGCCTTGGGAGTGGACAAAGGCGAGCTCCCAGTAAAATACTTGGGGGTCCCGCTGACGGTCAACTATGCCAGAGAGCAGGATTGTCACAGCTTGGTAGATTTTGCTCAGAGGAGAGTGGAAGGCTGGCAGGCTGCGGGTCTATCATTTGGAGGAAGGATTGAGTTGGTGCGTTCGGTTATTGCTGGCATCACGATGTACTTGCTTCAGTCTATCCAGATCCCTACGGCTACTATTCGAAAAGTGGAGGCCATCTGTGCTGACTTCATATGGAGGGGAGGGATGCATGCGATCTCCTGGGACCAGCTATGTCGTCCTCGGGAGGAAGGAGGAGTGGGGCTGAGGCCTCTTCATGAGGTCAGGAATGCAACTTGTGTGAAGATGGCCTGGAGATTCATCAAGGGGGTCGCTTTGGGCGGAATGGATGGCGAACAGATACTTAAGGAGGACTAACTTCTGGGCCTGCAGGATAGACAATAATTTTTCGGTCACGTTTAAGGCCATTCTGAGGTGTCGGTCGGTGCTTAAGACCGCTATCTGCAGGAACATGAAAGATGGGACGACTACCGACCTCTGGCTTGACCCTTGGTTGGGTTCCAGATCCTTGCTTGAGATATTGGGAGGTCAGCTGGACAGAGAGGCGGACAGGGGACTCACATGCAGTCGGATCATCAGAGATGGAGTTTGGAGGCCAGAAGGATATCCTTATACTGCTCAGCTTGCCGAGGAGATTCGCCTTATTACTATTGAGGCTAGCCAGCATGAGGATTCCTGGAGCTGGGCCGGCCCAGGTCCGGGGGGAGGGTCAGGTCTATTCTGCTTTCGTAGCTGCTATGACTTGGTTCGGACCCACCACGACCGGGCTGAGGAGGTGGACTTCATTTGGGGCAAGGAGATTGCCCGAAAAATGTAACTATGTGCCTACCGACTTTTACGGGGCAGACTGATGACGAGAGACAGACTCCTCAGGTTTGGGATGCAGATCCCAGATGCCAAGTGTGTGCTATGTAATGGGGAGGACGAATCTCTAGGGCATCTCTTCTTTGTATGCCCGATGACCTGGCACATTTGGACTGAGCAGTGCGTGCAGCTGAGAGGAGGAGTTGGGGTGGATAGAGACATCCGGAGCATTCTCAGCTGGATCCGAGATCACAGAGGCCGGGATCCGGGGTGGGCCAGAAGAGCCAGAGTTCGTCTCTCCGCTTCCGTTTGGCACATCTGGAAGGAGCGAAACAGACGTATTTTCGAGGACTTGACTACCCCCCTATTGGAATTCTACATAACATAGAATTCGATGTATCAGTAATGGCCCCATAATATTATAATTTGGGGCATGAGAAGTTGTGATATTTATGTATTGTAATACTTTTTCCGCTATGTGCGAGGAATAAAGTCACCATTATTCCAAATATATATATATATATATATATATATATATATATATATATATATATATATATATATATATATATATATATATGCAACTACATAAACATCAAAGTAATAGTAACATCAGGCTTCCATATCTTTGGAATAAATAACTTTAGTTTCAAATCATATTAAAATGCACTATTTTATCCTCAATAAGAACTAAGAATCTAAACATCAATTACCTTCTTACCTGGAAATACTAATTGTGCATTTCTTCTAGATCGCGTTAGAACATGAACTGTATGGCCATCTGCAAAAATGAAATACAAAAAGGTAACTTCATGGCAGAATAATATCACAGCAGTCAGAACCCGAAATTGAGGTACATAATATGTATGACAAAACTAAAGTATGATGACAGTAAAGAAACAAAGGTGTATGAGAATATACATATGGTGCAGTAAGGTAACTATTCCAATTTTAGATTTGCTTCCTGTAAGCTTCGTTGGATCATTTATTTACACGCATGTATACAGAAAGGTTTTTGTTTGGCTTTTATAATCAACGATATGCCTCAGAAGTCAATACCTCCCTTTAGAACAAATTGTCATCTTCTCCCTTCATCCAGACTCAATCCGTGTGCATAAGAATTTTGAGGGGTGTGCCTTGGTTTCATGAGCTTTGTTGAGAAATTGGGATTCATAAGGCAATAGGCACAGGAGATGGAGGACGTGAAGCGATGGTGATTGACACTACTTTTGGTGAAGAGAGATGAATTGTAGGAAATAATCAGCATGCTCTTTAAAGATGAGTTTCTTCTTATTTGTAATAACTCATAATACAAATATGGACCCATCGATTCAATAAGGAAGCTCAATATAGAAATGTAGACTCTTGACTTGGTCTATAAATACAGACTAAACCTTTGGCTAAACCTCATAGGCCCAAACAACCTACTAATCAAAAAATAGACCTAAACATGCCATATTCTTCTAGACTCTCGCCAAGTAGAACATGTTGGAGCATATCTAAAAAAAAAAGAAAAGGGAGTCGTGATCGGCACTGGACAGCAAGGAACAATAGTGAGAAGTGGTCGCATACAAATGGCAACTAGATAACTGATGTGACCACCAGATGGCTATGCAAAGCGGCGATAAGGAGACGGCCAACATGGTGGCAAGGGAGGTGAGGCAACTTCATCGGAAAAAAAGAAGATCGTGGTGCCTATCCATATCCCAGAATAAAGTAGCGGCACAAAGTTGTACCAACAATTGGGCAAAGTGGCCCTGCAGTCTGGCTATCTACAAGAGCTTATTCCAATTCTTATGCATGTGAACCAAAGCATGAGCCCAAAACGTCATGGTGGGGATGTTTAAGCATTCTCGTTAATGCAGAATGACATTTATAAGAATAGAAACATACATTATGGAGATGTGTTTTGAAAGAGGTAATTGTTGAATGAGAACCTGCAGATAACTTCTGGACCAATCTTTGACCAACAAAACCGGTAGCCCCCGTGACTGATATAACCATTCGATTATCCTGGAACAAGCATGGAACAATTCAATCAACGAGGGATCGTTCACCCTGTCTACTACCATAGCTAAAAATGAAACTGTATCTCCCACCATAAAATAATGCATGAAACTTTAATATCAAAGTTGATGGAACATACAAGTTTCCATTATTTATCTCTCAGACACAGAAAGTAAAGATGTTGCTACAAGAAACATTAGAAGCACTAAAAGTGGACTGATGATGCTATACCAATCATGTTTATGCTATTCATAACTGAAAAACACGGTGGAATAACAAAGGATCATAGAGCAAAGGCCAAGTTTATGTTGTCTGTTGGTAACAAAGTGTCCTCCTTTACCTGAACTCGGGTGCAAATGGGAAGATAAAACATTAGACACACAAAAGTGGAGTCGTGTTCTAAAGCATACACGGTAGTGTTGGGTTTCAGCCTCGATTCGAGGTGTGTGAAAGAACAATTTGGACATCGTGAAACTTCGATGGAAGTAGCATCGAAGGCGACAGAGGATCGGTGGTTGGACCGGGACTCGAAAAGAGCAAAAAAAAAAAAAACATCGGCAGTATACCAGTATTTGGGTGTTTCGTTCCAGAATCTATTCCGAGGGTCTGACGGTACACCGTGGTATACCAGTAGTATAGTGCCTATTGAAAATCGGTTCAAAAGTGGGCCCAAGTCAGCATATGTTTTGGCCATGTGATCTAATCTGGACGACCAAAATTATTTCTAGACTAATTTAGGGATTTTCTAATCCTAAATTAGGGTTTCTTAATCTATATAAAGAAGCTAAGGGAAGTTGCTCAACAGAAGCTCATACGAGAGATTCAAGAGAGTCAAGTCCATAGAAACCTACGAGAAAGTTCGTACTTTGTTCTTAGGGCTCGCTTTTCAAGACAGACTAAAGGAAACATATGTTCGAGGAGTCGTCTTCTTCGTTCAGGGGATCATCACAAGGTTGGGTGAATGATTTCGATTGTAACATTCTTCTTCTTTCTTGAGATTGGTGAGGGGGTTAAACTTGAGGGCAAAAGATTCAACATTATTTAATCAGTCTTGTATTATTGAGATATAGATCGGGATTTGTCGAGGTGACAAAGTCACCGTGCTAGCATGGGACGGGAGTTTGTTTCGTTTCTGCGGCGTTTTTGCGACCAACAAGAGCCCCTCACCATAGGAACACCAAAAACTAACATGCTATTTGGTGAACATTGGTATAACTTACATAAATGTAAATCTGTTCTGTTCAACCCCCAACCCTCGCATCCCCTCGCTAAGAACTTCCTAATTGTAGCAAACTGCAGTAAAAGAATGATGTTCGTCGAGAACAGAGAGGAACTGAGCAAATTGTGCTGATGGCAAGTTATTGTTATGTTCTTCCTCCTTGTACACAATAATTAACACAAATGTCCCTCTCTTTTTTTTCTCTTCCTGTGCTCTATATATGACTAGGTTGGTGTTGCCAGAGTTTGTATCATACCCGGACTTGATATGAGGCCTATAAGGCGAGTGCCTCACCCCCAAAATTTTAGAGGGCACCAAATTTTATATATATTATTTAATTATGTAAGTCCAATTATGAACAAAGGCCCAATAGACTCATTTTAATTATTCCGCGCAAAAAGTTGTTTTTTTTTTGTTATAGGATATCTAAATGCCATGTACTAGAATACCAAAAGACAAGTCCGTTAGTCATAATGAAGAGGAAAAAATTGGTGCAATCGCTGTCAAAATTAAATCCTCTCCCTTTTCATCGTTCTAACAGTCTGACGCTCCCAATCTCCTTCTACCCTTCCGCCGTTGCCAATCTCCTCTCTCTGGGTCCTCTTGGAGGTAATTGAACAATAAAACAAGTTACAATTTTTTTTTATCATATACAATAAACTACCCCAAACATTATTTATTTATTTGTTAATTAATTAATTTGTTTATTTGTCTATAACATCAAATTTATTTTCGGTTTGGAATATATTCAGTTTTATTAGTATTTTATTATGACATATATTATTTTGGATATTATATTTTGTTTATTATTAATTTCTTGAATTTGTGTTGATAATACTATTATCGTCGTCCAGGAAAAAAATTATATGAGCATTAAGCTTTGAAGGCACCACTTTTAGAATTTTTTTTTTTTTAGAATTTGTGTCAGGTCTCAAAATTTAAAATCCGACACTGGTTTGTATTGTATATGGGTACAACAAATATTGTGTTGTGGGTAGATGCGAACAAGTAAAAGTTGTAAAACAACACCAAGAAGAAGAATGAGTTGAAGACCTTGGAGGCAGGGTTGGCACCGGTACTCGGCGCAGCACACAGCACCACCACCGCCGCCACTCCCGCCTTGTTTCTTTCGAAGTTGGTCTTCTGCAAATAGAGGAGCGCAACGTTTTCATTTATTTTTATTTTTTCAAAAATGTTTGTTGGTAATGGCAAGCGAGAGGGTGAGATTCACATTCACCTGGTGATGGGTGCGCCGCGTGACGGGGAGGAGGAAAGATGGTGCCACGGAGAGCGAGGCCCTGCACAGCTCCATGCTGCTCATGCTGCTGCTGCTGATGATGATGAGAGAGAGAGAGAGTATGGGGAGTAAGAACAAGAAGAATAGTGGGAGAGGGAGAGGAGCTGGGCTCGTGTTCTTCGGAGGGCCACAGCAAAGTGGCAAGTTCTATCCACGGAAATAAACGGAAAAAAAAATAATCAATCTTTTCATACTTTTTAGTCTGGGTGGCCGTTTGGTTCCTAGTCTTGGAGCATATGCAGCTCAAAAATACATCTTCAAATCCAAATTTATAAAAAAAAAATATATATATATATATCTATTTTACTATATCTATTCTACTATATAATAGGAAAACTTAGATGGTGAAACTTTTGAATTCCAAAAATACCCTTACATACTTATACTAATTAAAAATAGTTCATTAATTTTAATAAGGACAACTTAGTAATTAGGAAGACTACCCTTTGGTCTTCTTAAAGAATCTTTCTAAACTAATTAAAAAATGTTAAAGTACGTGCAAGGCACGTGCACATATGCTAGTATATAAAAAATGATTAATGGATTGGTTTTTCACGACAAGGTTGTATAGTCCAAAATTAATGTGACAATTCTTTTTATAAAAATACTATATATACCTCCAAAATTTTATCCATTTATGTCTCTCCGCCACGTGATCATTTTCTATTCGCTTATATTTTTTCCCAACCTCCTCTCCTGTTTGCTTCGGTCAATAAAAGAGTGCCACGTGACAGAAGGACATGGAGGGATAAGATTTTTGAAGGTACATGTAGCATCACACAAAAAATTAATATAAGATCTAAAATATAGAAATTGAAATGGTTTTTACTATCATACAAGATGAGTTCCTACATTCTGAATGCATAAATTATGAGGTACAAGCTATAGCTCATACGGATGGGTTGAGATCATCATGGAACTCCAATAGAACATTATTATTCTACAAGATGAATTCCTACATTCTGAATTCTGAATCTAAGAATTGGGATGGGCCTTACTAGTAATGCTCTTAGGGTGTGTTTGGTTCGCAGAAGTCCGCCTTCCGAAACTCATATTTTGTACTATTCATTGTTATTAAACTTCCGTTGTTTTGTTAGTCATTTCAAGAAGACTGGAACTCCTATAAATAGTAGTTCCAAAAATGTACTGTTTATACTTTTTAACTTCCCAAAAAATTGGCCGAAGTGTCCCAAACTCCACTTGGGTTCCGAAAAAAATTTAAACTCCGAAATAATAATAATAATAATAATAATAATAATAATAATAATAATAATAATAATAATAATAATAATAATAATAACCGATATTATTATTATTATTATTATTATTATTAAATAATAATAATAATAATAATAATTTTAAATAATACAAAATAAAAATAAAAACTATGTCACTTCTCAACTACAACTTCCAACAACCATCCAAACGAAGGAACTACAAAAGCCTAACTTTTAAACTTACTTCCAATAACCATCCAAACGAAAGAACTCATAAAATATGCATATGCATGACACAAATATGCAATGCGCACGTAAACTTTCTACTTTCAAAAATTTTACTTCGTTCTACTTCCGCGAACCAAACTGTCACGTCCCGCTTCCCAGATTCAAACGGTGACGTCATAAACACATCCCCAGGCTACGCGCCGAATTCGCGATTGTCGCCCGTAAGGTTCGTGCATAGGTAAAAGCAGGTCATACTTACATAAATTTAAGTCAACAATAATCTAAAACTAAGATATTCTAACTAATTGAACATAAACATAACTATTTCTACCCGGTACAATTTTAAGTCCAACAATTATACCTTAAACAAGTAGATAAAAAGAATTCTTGTTCCAACTTGAACGTCTCCAATGGTATCATCACGTCCTTGATCTCCAGTTGTCCTTCAGTACTTGATAGCGGCTTCACTTGGTACACTGCTACAAAATCTAGTGAACAATACTAGGTCGCTTAGAAACGACAAGCAAGTCCTCGGCAAAAAACGCTTAAGAAAAATATAATAAGGAATGAAACATAAGAATTTTCTATTAAAAAAAATAGGAATATGTAATTTTACATTGTTATAGTTTTCATTCATTTAAGTAGTATAAACATCCTTTCGGCTTTAACAAAAATGGAAGTAATTTTCTCCTAGAATGAAATAAAATTTGAAAGATATGTTACTGTCGATGTAGATGTAAAAATTCCGAACTTCCCTTGAGCTTATCATAAAAAAATTGCCTCCCTTGGACAAAATTGAAATATGCCTCCCTTGGGCTAACCCTAAAATGTAATGCAATTTGAAGAACAATCCCTGAATATTCATCTAAACATTTCCGTCAACAATCCCGTTAACCCGGGATCAGGCTGTGAATTCGGAGCCTCCCTTGGGCTAACCCTAAAATGTAATGCAATTTGAAGAACAATCCCTGAATATTCATCTAAACATTTCCGTCAACAATCCCGTTAACCCGGGATCAGGCTGTGAATTCGGAGCCTCCCTTGGGCTTAACAATCATCTACTCGATGTTACTGTCGAAATAGATGTAAAAAAAAATTTCCCAGCCTCCCTTGGACTTAGTTTGCCTCCCTTGAGCAAACAAAATAAGAGCCTCCCTTGGGCTTAGTTTGCCTCCCTTGAGCAAACAAAATAAGAGCCTCCCTTGGGCTTAGTTTGCCTCCCTTGAGCAAACAAAATACTGATCAGCTTTTTGTTGTAATTATGTTACGGGACATTTAGGGATATTCAGTATGTTCTCCCCCGTCCAATGCTTCCTAAATGATTCTAAGTATCTTTCCTAAATGACTTTAGATCTTAGAGAGTAACCCGATTTTTCTGAAGGTCGAAAATTGACTCTCTTGAATTTTCTAAAAATTTTGGCAGAGTCTCCTTTGTATTGGGTGACTCCGTAAATTCACAAGAGACAAATATACGATAAAAGTATAAATCTCGGGTTCGCCGACCCCTTCGGTGGAGCAACTCTCAACACCGGAACCACGCAAGTAATAATTCAGGTTCGCCGACCCCTTCGGTGGAGCAACTCTCAACACCGGAACCTCACGCAACCATCATATATATATGTATATATATAAATGCTGAATAAAAAAATTTCTCTCTTACCATGGCAATTAAGCAAGCAAGCAAGCAAGCATTTTAATCTTTCTTTCTGATTATTGCGATTTGCTCTGTTTATAAATTAATCAAATATCTCGGAACAAAAATTGTTAGCAACATGAAAATATATAACATATAACTATCAACCGATGTCACTAAATATTAAATTATTATCTATGCTCCTTTAAAGATGCAATTAAGGAAAAGAAAATTGAGAATTAATAGGGGTATGGTTACCATAATATATAGGTACCCAAAATACCTATTTTAACTAATAATCATGCCGAGACATGTTAATTATGCACAATCTTAAGTAGGGACAGATTTGAAATAATATGTTAAAAATTAAAACTAACTCTTATTTATACATGCCATAATAAGGGAGAAAACTCTTATCTGCATATGACGTGTCAAAGAATATAAAATTTATATGTAAGGATTTTCCTTTAAGCATATATATGGAATCCCTAAAGTATGTCAAAACTTATAGGTGTCCATAAAAATTTTTTAAGTACTTGTATTTGTGTCCACACAACATGTCAGGGTGTGTACATGTATGAGAGATATATACATACATATTGTTAGGTGGATTTCAACCAACAAAAATTTAATGGAAAGTATTCATTAGTATATAAGTACATGAATTGCATTAAAAAAATATGCCAAGATATATATGTATGTGTGTACATGAACATAAGTGTCCTTGCATATATGTATTTACATTCAAAGTACCTTATATTGTGTCAAGTTGTGTCCATACATATTATCCTTCAAAGTATCTCATATTGTGTCATGTTATATATATATATATATATATATATATATATATATATATATATATATATATATATATAAAAGAAAAAAATATATATATATATATATATATATGTTAGTAGTGCTAGTAAAAATATATATATATATATATATATATATATATATATATATATATATATATATATATATATATATATGTTATATATATATATATATATATATATATATATATATATATATATATATATATATATATATATATATATATATATATATATCAACTAGCACTACTAAAATAACCCCTTTTAGCGACGTCAGAGAACGTCGCTAAAAAAGGAAAATCCGTCACTAACGTCTATTAGCGACGTATTTAGCGACGAAAAATGGATGTCGCTTATAAGCTTGTCGCAGATTACAATTTTGTCGCAATTCGTCGCTAGTTACGACGTCACGTTTAGTGTCGCTAGACGTCGCAATATTAGCGACAGATAGCGACGTCATCATACGTCGCCAGTATAGCGACGTAGGGCGACCACTTAGCGACGCCGTTAACTTTACATATGATGACATGGCATGGCAGCCACGTCAGCATTTTAGCGACGCCTAGCGACAACTCTAGCGACGTCGGCTCTCAGGTTGTCATATACACGTCAGCAGTATATCGACGGATAGCGACGTTACGTCACTATTTGGTGACGTATAGCGACGTGTACAGGACGTCGCAAAATGTCGCAGAACGTCGCTATACATCGCAGATGTTATGAAAAAAATTTAAAAAAATAATTTATATTTTAGTTATGCTGTGTGTCTGTGTTTACAGTGTGTGTAAAGTGCAGTATTCGAACCATCGACAGTTTCGCTTACTGTTCTATGTTTTATCTTGGATAGAAAGAGTAAAAGTTCAGGGTGCACTTCTCAGAACTTCCTCTTCACGTCCTTCACCTTCTCGGGATCCTTTACGACGTCCCGAGAAAGTGAAGGACGTGAAAATGAAGCTCTCAGAAGTACACCCTGAACTGTTGCTCTTTCTATCCAAGATAAAACATACAACAGTAATCGAAACTGTCGATGGTTCCAAACACTGCATTTCACATTCACTGTAAACACAGACACACATCATCACAAAAATACATATTATATTTTTTTAAAACTTGGGCAGCACCTCCTTTGTATATCAGATCATCGCTTATAACCCAGCGTAGGTATATTTGTCATCCCCGTCGCAGATATCATCACAATTAACAGTCTCCCATCATAACAGTCTATAACTAATAGATGAATAACAGTCTCCCATCATAACAGTCTACAACTAAATATCATACATGTACTCAATAAAAATACCAACAAATTAAATATCACCAACATACATGTCCAACAGAGTCAAATAATATTCAAAATCAGTGTACAGAATGGTAAATGGGCCCATAGGGCCAATAAATACAAAGATGATAAAAAAATCTACTGGATCATTGAGGACCACTGCCGTACATCTGGGATAGCATGTACTCATACTGCTCCTGTGTGAGCTGCACTGTAGGGGCAGTAGGAGGCAGCACAATGTCTGGAGTCGGCGCCGTCGATGGAACGGGAGGACGTATCTGCTCCAGCTCTCGCAGTCGCTCACCATAAACAGCAAGGGTACTCACCACCCTCTCAGTACTCGTCTCAAGCGAAGCCGATACCTGAGTGAGTGAGGCAGACATGCTCCTCTGCGATCCCTCCAGCTCGACCTGTCTACGCTCTGTGCGCTGCGTAGACTCGGTGAACGTGTGCAAGCTGGCAGCTGTAGCCTGCTGCAGACTCATCAGCTCCTGTATACTGCGCTCGATCGCATCAAATCGTCCGGTGACGATCGGAGGGTCGGATCGTCGCTCGACCGCATCAGAAATCTGCTGCTGCAACTCGCGACGCAGCTCCTCGATCTGACGACGAATATCCTGAGCTCGTGACGACGCCTGCGAAGCCGGAGACTGCGCACTGACAGAGGGGGCCCGGGATGACTCCGAAGCCAAATACGCGTCGTAGGATCCCGTACCGTAGTACGTACCCTTCTGAAGACCGCCAACGGCGGTCATCCAGAGGTCATCCGGCGATGGAGCTGTAGACGGCTGGGAGGAAGTACCAGCCCCTCCCTCTGCTGGCGCACTAGCAGCAGCAGCCGCCTCCTCCTGTAGCCGAACAAACTCGGCCTAGAACATGTTTGCTAACGTGTAAGTGTTTGCTAAAGTCTATATTGATATCTATTTTCCTGTTTTCTAAATTATAGTAAATTAATATAAAGAATAGAACGTACATATGCCTGCGTCGCCCTCTCGTCAATGAACTCCCCAGCCCTTCAATGGGTGACCAGAAAGACGGTCACCATGTTCGGGTCCTCACCCTTTTTTACCTGTTAAAATATATTATCTATTATTAGTATTAAACATTCTATCGAACTATATATAAATTAATATCCGTCATAGGAAACGTACCAGACGACGAAAATGCTCCGTCATCGGAATGGAGCCACCACACCACTTACCGGCGCTCGACCGCGCTACCTTGGCCTTGTCAGACCGCTCCTGGTACTTGGACTCGCTAAATCTAGCCTTCATCGCAGCCCACTGCTCTGGCGTGATCCAACCATGGATCGGCTGTCCGGAGCAATCACGAGACTTCTGGTCGTGGATCGCATCACGGATGAGCTTGGCTGCGACGACAGAAAATTGGCCCTCGATCTTCGCCGCCCGGTGTGGTGGATAGAAATAGGTCCTCTACAAGAAGTAAAATAGAAAAGTTGTATAATATACACAAATGATTATTAAAATTTAAAAATAAACAAATTTTTTACCTTGAAGTGGGCGAACCAAAAGGCCTTCCTATCTGCGGGAGCATCTGAGTAGTTAATCCAAGGCCCACCATAGTTCTGCCTCAGAAATACCCCAAACTGTCTCTGTACTGCAGAAGGCCGATATCTATACAATAATAATTTTCATGAATATATATGTACATATAATCATTTGAGAAATATATATTAATTAATTAACTTACTTCGTAGGCCCGTCCGTCCAAATCTCCATACGCGTCTCGCCCGGGGAAGCGCATGGAGGGTCGCTCTCATCTCCTGCCTGGACAGGATCAGTCTGATCGCCGTCCTCCATATGCTCGGCGTCGGCTCCCCCCATAGAGTCGACAGGAGGAATGCTGGACGGGGGATCAGGGATGCTGGACGCGGGATCAGGAAGGCTAGACGACGAGGGAGGAGTCGCCAACCTGCTGGAACTGTCCTGTCCCGGTAATGGACCGGGAACAGAACGGTACAATGGCATACTCGGAGATGAGGATGAGGGTACGGAATCTCCATCCCCAGCCCGAGGCTGACGGGACTGCCTAATATAAAATCTTCTGCGTCGTCCAGATGGTCTAGTCATACCTGATAATAACATATGACAATAAAACAAAAAAACATATTTATATGATAGACGTCACAGATTTTTGAAAAATATCATAGTCACAGATAAAAGTGTCAATAAAGTGTCACTGAAGTATCACAGATTTATATGATAGAAGTGTCACTAAAGTGTCAAATATGATGATAAAACAAACGTACAGATTTAATCCTCTTCTGAAAATTCATCTAGTTCGTTTAGCTCATCTACTTCTTCTTCTTCTTCTTCTTCTTCTTCTTCTTCTTCTTCTTCTTATTCTTCCTCCTCTACATCTTCACTTTCATCTGCATCTTCCTCTTCAAATAATTCTACTTCTTTTACACAATTAGATGTGTAATGAGGAACTTCCGTCGTGTCCACTTCTATAATATTTGTTACAAGAGGTAGTTCATCCTCTTGATAAGCTATATCGTCAACCTCAAAGGTATTTCTAGCTTTGGTCTTGCATACTGCCCACCAGTCCGACCTTGTTGTTCCCCGTTTAGGATAACTTGTGAAGTACACAAGCTGAGCCTGACTTGATAGGACAAATGGTTCATAGTCTTGATATCGACGTCGATAGTTTATATCAACAAGATCGTGCTTGTCTACTTTCCAACCTTGACCTTCAATCGGATCGAACCAATCACACCTGAATAACACAATCTTAGCAGGCTCTATTCCATAACTATATGTCAGCTCCACGATCTCCCGTAGCACGCCAAAGAAATCGTTGTCCGTATCAACATCTTTGTAGTTCGAAGATCTGATACACAAACAGCTATTTTTGGTGGAGTCGAGATCCACAAAGTTGTCTCTGATCGGGCAAGTTGTTGACTTGAACCTAAACCCATTAACACAGTAGCTTGGCCATATTTTTGCAGCATAAATTGGTCCCTTGGCTAGCGTTCTAATAGACTCATTCTCAAGTCTTGCGTATGGACGATCGACCTAAATACCACGAAAGAAGCAATTAAGCTCATTCTCAATCAAGTGCATATACAGAAAGGTAATTACAGAGTTCTCAAGTCTTACATATGCACTCAACCATGATGGAAAATAATGCCTCATTTCTTGTTCTAGTTCTTCTTCTGTTATGTGTGGCCTACCTGACCTCACATCATTATTAAATATACTGAAAACAATATCGTACAATTAATGTAATAGTATAATAATCAACACTATTAAAATAATGTAGACATATTAATTACTTATCCCTCCAGTTTCTCTACTTCCTCCTCGTCGCAGTTGAGTAATACATACACCTGAGCAGCCCTTAGCTCATCATCGTTCATATATCTCTTCTTCATTTTATCCGATGGCTTTCCTGGAGCATTGAATACCTTCAGTATTGTATCATTACTTTCATGATCTCCATCGTTGTTTCTGGAAGCTCTCGTTCTATTAGTTGCAACATGAGGCTTGAAATACATCGAACAAAAGTTTGTAATCTCCTCGAGAACATAGGCTTCACAAATAGAACCCTCGACCCGTGCCTTATTTTTCAACGTGTCACGACCCGTACCCACCGTGAGGGTACGGGAACGTAACAACGCCCAGCCTACGCCACAGTGTCGGCGGTAGAACGCTGTTCTAGGTCATGAACTATAACTACATAACATGAAATATACTCTCCAGAAGGAGGCCAACACCGAGGTACAACTCAATCACAATCTAAGGTAGAATGTAGCACGATGGAAATAGATAAGAAATCCTCAACTGAGGTACAGCAGAAATAAATAACAAGTCTCAACATCTATAAAATATACAACTCTGAAAATAAAGACAACAGTTTAAACATGAAAAGAGAGGACAGTCTAAGCTATCTACACTATATAAGGTATCATCCTGAGCAGCTGCCTGAACCTCCCCAGGGGTCCAGGTCGCGAGTGTCAACTAGGCAAACTCCAAGTAAGGGTGCAGGGTTCCTCATCATCCTCTATAAAATTTTCAACAGGTCCAGTCAGGACGGGAGCGAGCACAAAACATCTCACGCAGTTCATATCATGTTAGGAAATATAAAGCATGCAATAGAGTAAGGTACATGAAACGCTGAAAGAAGAATGTATATGAAAACAGCAAAGATTTGATAATGGAAAATATCTATATATGATAAGTAAGAAATGTAAGCAACATGTGATTTAGAGCACAATATGGTTATGTAAACGGGTTAGGTTATACAATAAAATGGGACTCCTTTGTACGTGGGTGTACAATGGACATATACAATTTCTTATACAATAGGATTGATCACATAACCATTTTTACTCTCCTTCCCCAATCAATACACAAGGATCCAATTCAGTTACGTTACCTTATACAATGGCTTGTACAATGGCTTATACAATGGCTTATACAATGGCTTGTACAATGGCTTGTACAATGGCTCAATGTGATAATGAGAGTACAATATGCACAATGAGTGTACAATGATAAGGGTATTCAATAAATACAATATGTAAGTGAAACGCACATCACAATATGTATTTAGTGAATACAAGGAGATAACATCTCAGAAGAAGATCCACATAGTACCAATCCGTGATAATGATCGTGTCAGCATCAAGTACAGTAATCTAGAGCAAGAATGTAAATCCAGACAAGTATGAAACGGTCAGAGAATGTACTCGCCTCGTATCTGAATGTCTGAAGTAAATGTACCGTCCGAGATGAGGTACCTGACTCCTATTTAGAGCAACACAAGTCAAGATGTATACAGGAGATGATAAATGTAATCTACAATGCATCTGCATGCTGTCTAGGTCAAACTAGACCAAAGTCAACTCTCGGTCAACTCTAGTCAACTAGACTGGTCAAACTAGGTCAAGCCTAAGCCAAACAAGTCTAACAAGTCTCACTAGGCCTAACCAAGCCTAGTCTAGCAATCACACACCAATCACAAGTCATACTAGACTACCAACACACAACATTGGTGTATTCATATCATACACATAGGCCATATGCCCTATAGTCCACATCACACATATTTCACATATCATATACATAACAATATATATATCTAAAATATAATACACCCACATATTATAATATATAGGATACCTATATATTCATCTCACATATATACACATATGTCCATAAATGTATCTGATATAATATAGTGAACTCATATATTTGTAGGATACATTAAAAATGTGAGTCTAACATGCACATATATATATATATATATATATATATATATATATATATATATATATATATATATATATATATATATGTACACATATCCATAGGAAAAAAGAAGAATGAAAGTGCATGTGTTCAAGTGTATGTGTGTGTGTGTCATGTGACATGAGAGTGTCACTTGAGGGTGTAAAACATGTGTGTGCGTGTACATGAAAAGAAAAATCAACACTAGTTATGAGTTTACACTACACATGGCACAAAGCTAACCCATCTACATTACACATGTATTATACTTAACATGCATGGCTACAAGTATACATCTATATACATTAGAGTAGAGACTATTTAAGTTATAACTAACATGCATCTATACTTTACATAAATCTATATATATTATAGCAATCATTTAGAGAAGGGTTACATGGCATGGTGGTTGATATAGAGTGGGGTGTCCTTGTGCAGAGGGTGAAGTTCATTCTCAGTTTAGTTCCACATTTACATATAAACTAAAGTGAGCTATCCCATAAACTAGTGTAACTAACCACATAAAATGAACCATGTTATCTGAAATCTGCCATTAAGCCAACATCCCATATGCATACAGCTCATGCATTGTCTAATACTGAAATTAACTGACATTTCGAATTAAGGGGTTGAAGGTTAACATTACATTCATAGACATTCCACTATATTGAAAACTGAAATTGGCTTGGCAATAGGAAAAGGAAGGTATATATGCTTACATGGACAGTTCAGTGTTCGAACAACCTAAAATGAACTAACATTCAATCTAAATATCAGCTATGCATTGGTTCTATGTCTACATATGAAATCTGATATTGCATTTATAATATTTATACATTATGCATTCATATCTATCATTATATATATACCTTACATTTATATCTAGCATTCATTATATACTTTCATGCATGCATTGTATATCATTCTTTCATTCATGCATTTATGCATTGCTTACATATATTACATTAATTACATTCCTACATGCTTGCTTCAACCACATATATACATTAATGTAAAGAGGATATATATCATATATATATCATTTCATTCATCTAACATATCATGCATTACATACTCTATATTCATTTAATATCCATACTACATAGGCTCATAGGTTACACAAAATGCATATATCGTATAGTCACTCTTTTATTTAAAACCAATACTGTACCAATTGGGCATTCACTAAATTCTAGGATTAAAGTATGTTATAGTACTTCATGTTAGCTTTCCGAAACTTCAAACGGATCGCATTTTCGTGTCCGGAAGCTCCCGGAATCGCGAAAATACTGAAACGCATTCGTCTTTCGTACAGCTGACACTCAAATAATTCTACAGAAAGTTACATAAAGAATTTGTGTATTAAAATATATATTTGGAAAGCTAACTTCGATACGGTTCTTTTAAAAAAACAGGAGACAAATCGGAGTTTTAAGCTAAAAGTTATGATATTTCTAAGTTGCTATTACTACTAAAAACGTGGATAAAAATTATGACGAATTTGGGTAGTTTGAGACAAATGAACACAAGTATATAACATAGTATATCAAGAACTCACTCTCTACACTAATATATATATATGAGAAACTATAGAACACATCTCCAATACAAAAATATGAGATTAAACATGTAATAATTTATTCAAACATAACAACAACACATAGTGTGTCCAAATTTGGGGTTTTTCCACATGGACACAACCACAAGACAAAGGACACTCCTATGACCTCCAAATGGACACGAAATGGACACAAATGGAGATACAACCATGGGGGTCATTCCTATGGGTTCAAAATAGACCTATATGCATGAGAAAATGAAAAGGAGAAGGGATTTATACCTCCCGGTAGATCGAATCGAAGAAAAGCCTTCCCGGAGCGACACCGACACGTAGAGATTCCAAAAGGACACGAACGAGCTCCGAATCCTCCCAAACTTGGGTAGCTTCCTCCTTGGCTAGAATGGAGAAGGAAAGAAGAAGATTTGGTGGCGAAATGGAAGGATTTGGTGGAGAAATTGCTAGGAATTGCTCTCTAGAAATTTGGGGAAGAACAAGAGAGAGAGTGTAGATGAGAATAATGAAATGAACTTGAGCCTATCCTCTCCCAAAGTGGCTGGCCATATGGGGCTATTTTTCCTATTATGGTAAGGTCCAAAATGCCCCCACTAACCTATTCTATTAGTATTAGGAAAGGGCTAATTGGTTGGGGCTAAATTAGTCATTCTAAAGTCTCTAATCACACTAACCTTATCCATAATAATTAGTCTAACCTCTAACTAAAATATTTCTATCATGTGGACCATGGCTAACTAATGTGTGGGTTCACTAAAGTCAACACTATCCTCGGGTTCCCGTTTCAAGTCGGATTGAGCTGAAATTCGAACCCGACTCAAATAATCCCAAAACAATATCATAAATAATAAAATAAATTTCAAAAATATTTCAAAAATACAAAATGGTAAAAATATCCCTGTTCCTAAAAACTAGGGGTGACAAATTCCTCGAAATTAAAACCAAACAATAGTAAAATGTCAAAATTACAAGTCATAATTTTAAATAGTTTAAAAATGATTAAAAATTACCAAAAATTATAATATGAAATAATTATCAATAAATAATAATTATAATTATAAAATTTCAAAATTACCCTCATCTGGAAAATTGGATGTTACAATCCTACCCACCTTATAAAAATTTCGTCCTCGAAATTAAGATGATCGCACCCCCTTCTAGGTCAAACATAGTCAAGGGTCAATCACTAGTCAATTTCTCAACATCCAAGTACTTGGTCATCAACTGGTCAACTTCTTAGGGTTTTACCTATGCTAGCTATTTAGGTGTTGGCAACTAGAATTTAGCAAAAGAGAAACTCTATAATAGACTAGCTCTTAACTTTCCAATCCCATCAAGTCACCTATAACTAAATACCAACAAGCTAAGCACATGAATACCAAATACCACACATATATATATATATATGCTCAAGAACAACAACCCATCACATATATCCTAAGTATATCATCTATATATATATACATGACTGATCAACCAAGGGTTAAGGCAGACTAAACTTATAAGGGTCTGAAACAATACTTAGAACTAGGCTAAAGATGAATGGTCTGAATCAAGGGGACATGGTATCTAGGGAAGGGTCTGCACACTGCCTATAAAGGTGATCAACACAAAGGAACTCAACACGAAGAGAACTTAACTAAAATGGAAAACTGAACCAAGTATAGGCTAAACAACATGTTTATAACCCTATACAACAATGGCCTATAGATACCAACTAACCTATATCCCATATGCCAATATCATCTGCAATCTATCTATACAAATAGACCTCTCGGTCTTAGGTGAAACTACAACTATACTCAAAGGCAGGCTCTGGTCATGGGTGCCTCACTAGAAAAGGTAAGAGAAAGTAGTAATAATCATCAAGGCTGTAAGGCATACTAACATCCTATGTGTAACTGGTTGGTATTATAGATAACATGAGAATTATCTGCAATGGGTTACTATTCTAACACCAATTCTAACTGTCACCTCTAGGGTACAGACACTCTACAAGTCATCATACCATTATACTATGAAGGAACTACCTATGAATAAGCTCCACAAAACTAAATATTCCTACTCCTAAGTCATTTATAACAATCAAAAGGGTATGATGTTTAAACCTTCTCAAGATACAATCTGTTAATCATATGCGTCTGTCCAAAATCATGTTGTCCATAGTCTTCATCATGCTAGTGAGCAAGGCTACGATAATCACAGAGTCCTTGACTAAGGTACGTACCTCTAGGTTCATGGTATTTACAATTTTCGTACTGCCGCATGCGACGGCGAAAACCTTAAATTCCCATACCCGAGAATACATCCAAAATCTGACTACATGTCCTTACTATGCCAACTAACACGACTATCGAGGATTCTAGATCCCATGATTTAGGCGACCTAGCCCATATAATTTTCTCAGAAGAAAAAACAAACACAACAAAAGAGTAACATGACAAAATTAATCAATCAACAAGGAACAGATGGAATCGAATTTCAAGGTAATTATAAAAGACAATTGCGGGAATGGATCATTGAGAAGAACGGAACTTGCAGCAAGATCTCCAACGGTCTGTGCATCCTCGACTGTCCTGATGATGCTGCATGAATCGCTGCTGCTGAGAGAAACCAGAAATGAAAGAAAAAGTCTCTGTACAGATGGAGGTGCACCTCCAATATAGCAGAAACGCCAACCTGAGTCGGCACAACAGAAGCTGCGGTCTCGAGGTCCTGATGAACAGGACGAGAGGTGGCCAGCCTCTCGATAGTATCCCCCGAACCGAAGCGATGAGATCGTGTCTTCATAACCATTATGAAGACAGATCAAAACAAGAAGCAATTTCTGAGAATGAAGCGAAAATTCAAAGGAGAACAATTTATATTCAAGGGAAGTCAATAAGCAACAATTTTAGACAAAAAGAATCGGATTAAGAGTTTTTCCTAATGTGATTGAGTACCTCCAAAAATATCCTAATCCTACTGCAGGCTGTAGTGATACTCTAGTTCGAATACCACTACATAAACTCGACCTGCATGGGCCACAACTAAAAACGTGTCACGACCCGCACCCACCGTGAGGGTACGAGAACGTAACAACGCCCAGCCTACGCCGTAGTGTCGGCGGTAGAACGCTGTTCTAGGTCATGAACTATAACTATATAACATGAAATATACTCTCCAAAAGGAGGCCAACACCGAGGTACAACTCAATCACAATCTAAGGTAGAATGTAGCACGATGGAAATAGATAAGAAATCCTCAACTGAGGTACAGCAGAAATAAATAACAAGTCTCAACATCTATAAAATATACAACTCTGAAAATAAAGACAACAGTTTAAACATGAAAAGAGAGGACAGTCTAAGCTATCTACACTATATAAGATATCATCCTGAGCAGCTGCCTGAACCTCCCCAGGGGTCCAGGTCGCGAGTGTCAACTAGGCAAACTCCAAGTAAGGGTGCAGGGTTCCTCATCATCCTCTGTAAAATTTTCAACAGGTCCAATCAGGACGGGAGCGAGCACAAAACATCTCACGCAGTTCATATCATGTTAGGAAATATAAAGCATACAATAGAGTAAGGTACATGAAACGCTGAAAGAAGAATGTATATAAAAACAACAGAGATTTGATAATGGGAAATATATATATATGATAAGTAAGAAATGTAAGCAACATGTGATTTAGAGCACAATATGGTTATGTAAACGGGTTAGGTTATACAATAAAATGGGACTCCTTTGTACGTGGGTGTACAATGGACATATATAATTTCTTATACAATAGGATTGATCACATAACCATTTTTACTCTCCCTCCCCAATCAATACACAAGGATCCAATTCAGTTACGTTACCTTATACAATGGCTTGTACAATGGCTTATACAATGGCTTATACAATGGCTTGTACAATGGCTCAATGTGATAATGAGAGTACAATATGCACAATGAGTGTACAATAATAAGGGTATTCAATAAATACAATATGTAAGTGAAACGCACATCACAATATGTATTTAGTGAATACAAGGAGATAACATCTCAGAAGAAGATCCACATAGTACCAATCCGTGATAATGATCGTGTCAGCATCAAGTACAGTAATCTAGAGCAAGAATGTAAATCCAGACAAGTATAAAACGGTCAGAGAATGTACTCGTCTCGTATCTGAATGTCTGAAGTAAATGTACCGTCCGAGATGAGGTACCTGACTCCTATTTAGAGCAACACAAGTCAAGATGTATACAGGAGATGATAAATGTAATCTACAATGCATCTGCATGCTGTCTAGGTCAAACTAGACCAAAGTCAACTCTCGGTCAACTCTAGTCAACTAGACTGGTCAAACTAGGTCAAGCCTAAGCCAAACAAGTCTAACAAGTCTCACTAGGCCTAACCAAGCCTAGTCTAGCAATCACACACCAATCACAAGTCATACTAGACTACCAACACACAACATTGGTGTATTCATATCATACACATAGGCCATATGCCCTATAGTCCACATCACACATATTTCACATATCATATACATAACAATATATATATCTAAAATATAATACACCCACATATTATAATATATAGGATACCTATATATTCATCTCACATATATACACACATGTCCATAAATGTATCTGATATAATATAGTGCACTCATATATTTGTAGGATACATTAAAAATGTGAGTCTAACATGCACATATGTATATATATATATATATATATATATGTGTGTGTGTACACATATCCATAGGGAAAAAGAAGAATGAAAGTGCATGTGTTCAAGTGTATGTGTGTGTGTGTCATGTGACATGAGAGTGTCACTTGAGGGTGTGAAACATGTGTGTGTGTGTGTACATGAAAAGAGAAATCAACACTAGTTATGAGTTTACACTACACATGGCACAAAGCTAACCCATCTACATTATACATGTATTATACTTAACATGCATGGCTACAAGTATACATTTATATACATTAGAGTAGAGACTATTTAAGTTATAACTAACATGCATCTATACTTTACATAAATCTATATATATTATAGCAATCATTTAGAGAAGGGTTACATGGCATGGTGGTTGATATAGAGTGGGGTGTCCTTGTGCAGAGGGTGAAGTTCATTCTCAGTTTAGTTCCACATTTACATATAAACTAAAGTGAGCTATCCCATAAACTGGTGTAACTAACCACATAAAATGAACCATGTTATTTGAAATCTGCCATTAAGCCAACATCCCATATGCATACAGCTCATGCATTGTCTAATACTGAAATTAACTAACATTTCGAATTAAGGGGTTGAAGGTTAACATTACATTCATAGACATTCCACTATATTGAAAACTGAAATTGGCTTGGCAATAGGAAAAGAAAGGTATATATGCTTACATGGACAGTTCAGTGTTCGAACAACCTAAAATGAACTAACATTCAATCTAAATATCAGCTATACATTGGTTCTATGTCTACATATGAAATCTGATATTGCATTTACAATATTTATACATTATGCATTCATATCTATCATTACATATATACCTTGCATTTATATCTAGAATTCATTATATACTTTCATGCATGCATTGTATATCATTCTTTCATTCATGCATTTATGCATTGCTTACATATATTACATTAATTGCATTCCTACATGCTTGCTTCAACCATATATATACATTAATGTAAAGAGGATATATATCATATATATATCATTTCATTCATCTAACATATCATGCATTACATACTCTATATTCATTTAATATCCATACTACATAGGCTCATAGGTTACACAAAATGCATATATCGTATAGTCACTCTTTTATTTAAAACCAATACTGTACGAATTGGGCATTCACTAAATTCTAGGATTAAAGTATGTTGTAGTACTTCATGTTAGCTTTCCGAAACTTCAAACGGATCGCATTTTCGTGTCCGGAAGCTCCCAGAATCGCGAAAATACTGAAACGCATTCGTCTTTCGTACAACTGACACTCAAATAATTCTACAGAAAGTTACATAAAGAATTTGTGTATTAAAATATATATTTGGAAAGATAACTTCGATACGGTTCTTTTAAAAAAAAGGGAGACAAATTGGAGTTTTAAGCTAAAAGTTATGATATTTCTAAGTTGCTATTACTACTAAAAACGTGGATAAAAATTATGACGAATTTGGGTAGTTTGAGACAAAAGAACACAAGTATATAACATAGTATATCAAGAACTCACTCTCTACACTAATATATATATGAGAAACTATAGAACACATCTCCAATACAAAAATATGAGATTAAACATGTAATGATTCATTCAAACATAACAACAACACATAGTGTGTCCAAATTTGGGGTTTTCCCACATGGACACAACCACAAGACAAAGGACACTCCTATGACCTCCAAATGGACACGAAATGGACACAAATAGAGATACAACCATGGGGGTCATTCCTATGGGTTCAAAATAGACCTATATACATGAGGAAATGAAAAGGAGAAGGAATTTATACCTCCCGGTAGATCGAATCGAAGAAAAGCCTTCCCGGAGCGACACCGACACGTAGAGATTCCAAAAGGACACGAACGAGCTCCGAATCCTCCCAAACTTGGGTAGCTTCCTCCTTGGCTAGAATGGAGAAGGAAAAAAGAAGATTTGGTGGCGAAATGGAATGATTTGGTGGAGAAATTGCTAGGAATTGCTCTCTAAAAATTTGGGGAAGAACAAAAGAGAGAGAGTGTGGATGACAATAATGAAATGAACTTGAGCCTATCCTCTCCCAAAGTGGCTGGCCATATGGGGCTATTTGTCCGATTATGGTAAGGTCCAAAATGCCCCCACTAACCTATTCTATTATTATTAGGAAAGGGCTAATTGGTTGGGGCTAAATTAGTCATTCTAAAGTCTCTAATCACACTAACCTTATCCATAATAATTAGTCTAACCTCTAACTAAAACATTTCTATCATGTGGACCATGGCTAACTAATATGTGGGTCTACTAAAGTCAATACTACCCCTGGGTTTCCGTTTCAAGTCGGATTGAGCTGAAATTCGAACCCGACTCAAATCCCAAAACAATATCATAAATAATAAAATAAATTTCAAAAATATTTCAAAAATACAAAATGATAAAAATATCACTGTTCCTGAAAACTAGGGGTGACAAATTCCTCGAAATTAAAGCCAAACAATAGTAAAATATCAAAATCACAAGTCATAATTTTAAATAGTTTAAAAATGATTAAAAATTACCAAAAATTATAATATGAAATAATTATCAATAAATAATAATTATAAAATTTCAAAATTACCCTCATCTGGAAAATTGGGTGTTACATACCTTTCTTTTTAGGTGATTCAAATGTCGCTCGAACGGGTACATCCATCGATATTCGACGGGTCCACCAACACGTGCCTCATAGGATAGATGAATCAGCAAATGCTCCATAGAGTCGAAGAATCCAGGAGGAAGCACCCTCTCTAGCTTGCATAGTGTTACCGCAATGTCCTTCTCTTGTTTTTCTAGACGATCAACGAGCAATTTCTTAGAACAAAGATCCCTGAAGAATATGCTAAGCTCCGTCAATGGATCCCAAACTGCCTGCGGTAAGAATTCCTGAAATGCAATCGGAATTAACCTCTCCATGAATACGTGACAGTCGTGGCTCTTCATACCCGTCAATTTATTTTCCTTCGGATCGACACATCTTCTCAGATTTGACACATATCCGTCTGAAAATTTTAGGTCCTGGATCCACCGACAAAGTCTCACTTTATCCTCCTTGTCCAGCGAGAAAATTGACTTCGGCAGGAACTGTTTTCCATTCTGCTCTATCAAATACAACGCAGGGCGTTTGCATATTTCTTCTAAGTCCAACCTGGCCTTGGAATTGTCTTTCGTTTTTCCCTTTACGTCCATCACAGTATTAATTATGTTATCAAACACATTCTTCTCAATATGCATGACATCAAGATTATGTCTGATCAGATTGGTACTCCAGTATGGCAGATCCCAGAATATGCTCCTCTTTGTCTAGTTATGATCTCTACCAAATCCATCGCATTTGTACCCAGTTGTAGGATCTTCGATAGCACTTGAAAAATCTCTAACCTCCTCCCATATCGTGGCTCCGCACCACCTTGGCGGTGGATCACCCTTCTCTACAACGCCGGTACGAAATGCATTCCTGTTCCTTCTGAACGGATGATCTTTTGGCAAAAATTGCCGATGACAATCAAAGAAGCACGATTTTCCTCCGTGTTTCAAGCAGAAAGCCTTACTACGGTCCATGCAATACGGACATGAGAGACGGCCATGAGTGCTCCATCCAGATAACATTTCATAGGCCGAAAAGTCGTTGATGGTCCACATAAGGGTTGCCTTCATCTGAAAATTCTGCTTCCTGGAAACATCGTACGTGTTAGCACCTACTTCCCATAACTGATTCAACTCATCTATCAAAGGCTGTAAGTACACATCAATGTTCCTCTTGGGATTGTTCGGACCAGAAATTATAACGGTTAGAAACATGTACTGAGTCTTCATACACATCCAAGGCGGTAGGTTATACGGAGTGACAATCACAGGCCAGCACGAATACTGGGATCCCGAAAGACCAAAAGGAGTAAAACCGTCAGAAGATAGACCCAACCTGACATTACGCGGATCTGAAGCAAAATCAGGATACACTCGATCAAAGTGCTTCTACGCTTCTCCATCGGATGGGTGATCCAACACTCCTTTAATATGTTCTCGCATGTGCCAACTCATATTTTCGGCCGTCTCTTTCACCATAAATAATCTTTGCAACCGCGACGTTAAAGGCAAGTAGTGCATTGAATCGGTCGGTCTTCTTGCACCGGTAGACCTTCCTGTACTAGTTGTCTTATAGCGATCAGCACCACAAAATCTGCACACATCTGCGTCCTTGTCGTCTTTGTAGTACAGCATACACCCATTACGACAAGAATCAATTTTCTCGTATCCCATCCAGAGTGATCTCACCATCCTCTTAGACCGGTAGAAGTCTTTCGGCAACTTAGCACCCGCCGGCAAGATCTCTATAATCAACTCCAACAATCGATTGTAGCATTCTTGCGACATGTTAAAATCTGACTTAATGCTCAACAGTCTTGTAACCACCTCCAACGGTGAATGATCCTCACAACCAGGATACAATGGAGTCCTTGCATTCTCCAGCAACTCCATAAACTGTGCAGATCGGCGTTCGGTGCCTCCTCAGGTGCATCATGAACGAAACTAGGCCCCGCAGCATCGAAAACCATGTTCACGCACCCGTCGTCGTATGCATGATTATCTGAAACAAAATTAGGTCCCGCATGCATATACGGCTCAACATAAGGCTCCGGCTCTGATGCTAAAGACACAAGTTCTCCGTGTGCGGTCCACTGATAGTAATTAGGCGTGAAACCCCTCGAGTACAAATGATATGTCACTTCCACTTCTGGATAATATTTCACGTTATGACATTTCACACACGGACACTTAATTTTGGTGCCGTCCATGTACTGAGGGAACGCCTTAGCAAACTGCAGGAACTGCTCTACTTCCGCTATGTATTCATCCCGTACACCACACATATCATCAGGACGACGATTGTACATCCATGAACGATTCCGCAAGTAGTAATTCATATCCATTTGGAAATAATTCTGCAAAGATGGACACACATTATCCAATAGGCACAAATTCGTATATTATGTCTTATTATGGGACACACATTAGTAGCGGATAGTTACTAATAACAATGATATGCAATCTAGGTCAAACTAGGTTGTACTAAGTCAAACAAAGTCAAACAAGGTCAAGCTAAGTCAAGCAAAGTCAAACAAGGTCAAAGTAGGTCAAGGGTTGACCTATAGTTGACTTTGTCAACTCTTAGTCCAATCTAGGTCAGATGTTGACTCTACTTTGACTTTCAGTCAAAATAGTCAACCTTGGTCAAACAAGGTCAAATCTAAGTCAAATATCATATTTCTAGTCATTTCCTACCAAGGTACCCTTTACCTTATCGCTATTGGTATCCCAATACCAATACCTTAAGTTGGTACCCTTTACCTTATCGCTATTGGTACCCTTTACCTTATCGCTATTGGTATCCCAATACCAATACCGCGGTAACATGGTTGGTACATTAAGGGTCTTTGACAAGATGACATGTTGCAAAAAGATATATCCTTATATATAGTTCTCCTACGAATTTTCTTTAACATTACGTAGGAGAACTATAAGGATATATCTGTTCACAACATGTCACCTCCTCAAAGACCCTTAATGTGACAACCATGTCACCCTCTCAGTCATATCCCTAAGCTATGATGCAGCTGCAGGCATTTAACATATCACGGTTTATAAAAATAACTAATAAATCTCTATCCTAACTAATAAATTAATATCATACTTTAACATCTAATAACTCTCATATTCCTGCAGCTACAATGCAGTTATAGGCAGTTCCTTCTAACATAAACTAATATCCTAATCTAAACTAACCCTTTAACTGAAACTAATATCTAAACAATGTTAATCATGAACTGTACACTACTACCTAACATTCACATGAACTATCTATCTCAAACTCTCTATCATAACTAATAAATTAATATCCTACTTTAACATCTAATAACTCTCATATTCCTGCAACTAAAAGGCAAAACCATGGTATATATATCGTCAATATTTCAGATTCTTAAAATGAATTTCAAATGGATTTTTGATTGTATATATATGTGTATTTGTGTGTATATACATTGTATACATATATATTTATATATGTATTTGTGTGTGTATGTAAGTGTGTGAGTATATATATACATGTATATATGTAGATATGTGTATTTATATATATAGGTATATATGTATGTATTGTGTGTGTGTGTGTCCTGTGTCCTGTGTTCTGTGTCACAGAGTCGTGTCCGAAATAGGGTTAGGGTCCTGTCCCCTGCCCCCCTCACCCTACCCCTGCACCCACCCACCCCTGCCCCCCTCTTCCCTACCCCCCTCGACAGCAAGGCCCCCCTCCCCTGCCCCCCCTATACAGCAAGACCCCCCCTCCCCTGCCCCCCCCGCACCCACCTACCCCTGCCCCCCTCCCCCTACCCCTGTACCCACCCACCCCTGCCCTCCTCCCCCTACCCCCCTCGACAGCAAGACCCCCCCTCCCCTGCCCCCCTCCCCCTACTCCTGCACCCACCCCAACCCTGCCCCCATCGACAGCAAGACCCTCCACCCCCGGGTACCCCCACCCCTCGACAGTAAGACCCCTCCACCCCCCTGCACCCACCCCCACCCCTCTCTCCCCCCCTCGACAGCAAGACCACCCCGGCTAGGGTTAGGGTTCTCGTGTCCGTGTCTGTGTCTAGATAGCTAGGGCTAGGGTTAGGGTTTACCTGAGGAGGGTGGCTTCGTCGGAGGATGAAGGCGGCGAGGAGGGTGGCTTCGTCGAAGGAGGAAGGCGGCGAGGAAGGAGACTTCGTCGGAGGAGGGAGGCTGGTCGCCGGAGGGAGGGGTCAGCGGGCGAGCGGGGGCATCGGGGGGAGAAGGGGAGGGTGTCGCCGGAGGGAGGGGTCGCCGGAGGGAAGGGGTCGCCGGAGGGGAGGGTTCGCCGGGGGGAGAGGGGAGAGGGGGATCGAGCGGGAAGAAAAAATTTGGGTGAAAAATTTGTGATTTCGATCGGGCTAGGAACCCTATATGAAATAAGTCAGCGACGTATAAAATATACGTCGCAAAACGTCGCAAGACAGCGACGTAAAAAGTATGTCCGTCGTACAACGTCGCGCTTCAGCGACGTAACAGATACTACGTTGCTGAACGTCGCTATGCAGCGACGGTCAGCGATGTGTCGCACTAGGAGTCGCTATTGGCAATTATCAGCGACTGCTTTTCCGCCGTCGCTAATAGACGTCGCTATTCTAGCAGATTTTAGTAGTGTAGATTTTTTTTAATATATAAAAATTCTTTAGATGGAAACCAGATGATATCACTTGAAAATTTAAAGTTGAAGTGCCCATACATATTCAAATATTTATAGTGTTGAGTGCAACACATGTGCCCAACTTATACATTTATATATATCATCTTGTGTCCAAGTATCTATTTATGTGAGTCTAATATACATATATATACATATATGTATATATTGTATTGTGTCCAATATATATTTTTGTATTGTGTCCAAGATGCATACCCATCTCTATATTCATGCTACAATATTACATGGTGGGTTTTAACCACAATATATATTTTCAGAGAATGGAAATAATCCCTAACTTATTTCATTATGAAATTTAGAGCTAAAAAAAAAGATAAGTCTCAAGGAAGAGGGAAGGAAGGAGAGGACTTGCCTTGGGTTCTTGAGTGGGACCTATGATTTCTCCAAACTTCTTCTAAATTAACCCCATAATATTGATAATTTCAGCAAATAATTAATTACAGAAAATTATAACCAATTTTATCAAAGATGAACAAAATATTGAAGAAGAAAATTTATACCCAAGATGGATTTGGGGATTAGGGCTTGGTTCTTCCATTCTTCTTCATCTTCTTCTCCAATTTCTTCTTTCTTCTTTTTTTTGAAGAATAAGAGGGTTAGGTTTTTGAAGATGGTGGTGGTGATGATGGTGGAGATGGAGATGAAGATGGAGATGATGGTGTTGGAGGTGGAAATGAAGGAGGAAGGAGAGGAGGATGAAGAGGTGGCCGGCCGGAGAGGGGTGGCCGGCGGCGGCGGCAGGCGGGCGGCGGCGGCGGCGACGGCAGCAGGAAGTCCGGCGACAGCAGCAGCAGCAGCAGCGCAGTAACAGTAGCAGCAGTAGCAGTAGTAAGGAAAGGGAAGGAGGAGAAGAGGAAGAGTGGAGGAGAGAGATGGAGAGGAATAGGGAGATGAGAGTGAGAGAGGGAGATATATAGATAGGAAGAGAGAGAGAGAGAGAGAGAGAGAGAGATGACCGAGAGAGGGAGAGAGAGAAAGAGTGTTCGAGAGAGGGAGAGAGAGATCGAGAGAGAGAAAGAGTGTTCGAGAGAGGGTGCGGGTGAGGGGCTGCCCCTCTCTCTTTCTCTAAATATAAAAAAAAATTCTTAGGGTTTAAAAATGAAAATCTCTAAAAATAAGAAAGAAAACATTATTATTATTATTATTATATCAATTATTGTTTATAAAAAAATTAGAGCAAAAAATTTAATTAGATAAAAATATAATAAAATATTAATACATTAATTATTGAAAAGCAGCTATGACACTCTAACCATCTTACAAAAATTTCGTCTTCGAAATTTAAATTTAAAGATAAGCTTTTCAAAAACGATCACAGAAAAAACAAATATTCTACCCACCTTACAGAGGTGAAGTAGTAATTTATTAAATTATTAAACAAAATATCTTGAAATATAGTTATCAAAAGCTTCACGAAGATAAGAACAATCTGAAAATTAATAGAAATCATCAAGATTCTTGAAATTCCATAAAGCCAAATAGAATTGGTCAGATACCATGTTGTTTCAAACCATAAACATGTATGATCTTTGAATTCAAAATCATATTTCTTATTCTCATTTTCTGGCGTGATATAGTAATCTTGTGCCTCGCCATTACGCATATGGCTGCAACAAAGATACTATTTCACTATCAGGATTCATGGCTGCAGCTTTTGCTACCACGCCAATGATATCCATAGAATGAGTAAGAATCATGATTGTGAAGTAGCTTTACATATTATGATATTCTTAGTAATCCAAAATATATTCAAGAAGCAATACTTATTTTCAAGTTCTCCAAATATCATCAACGTTATTTTATCATGGTATCAAACTAATAGATAATATTATAACATAAAATAAACTCATATATCTATATTATCAAAAGTATTATATGTCATTTTAAATGACGTTTTTTTCAAATTCTAAATCAAGGTAAAAATGAAATCAAAATTCGAATATCATCCAAAAATTTATTATGAAAAATTATGTCTTGATCCCCAAAATTTTATTGAATTCCTGAATCATATTTCGAGAATATGTGCCTCGCCAGTTTGGATGGCCAGTCCGAATGGCTGCAACAACTTCTCCTTTCATGATTCACTAGAAAATTTTAGGTGTCAAGACACAACAAGTATTCATTCACATAAATATCATTTACACAAAATCCAATCAAAGTATTCACTTCACAGAAAGGAAAAATATCAAAAGAGTAAATTACAATGGATATTAGGTAGAGGGCAATTCCTGAAATAGGGATGCCAGAAAAAGATGTAAATGGAAAAAGATTGAGGATACAATTCTAGATTTTCATTTAGTGAATGTTAAGTGAAGCAACAAAATTGAAAATCTTGAAGAAGATTGGGTTATGTGAAATAACCCGACCACAGAAATATAAGAGAACGAGTCGGGACTTAGGCATCGATAGAAGTCTAGAGGGATTAAGGAATAAGGAATTAGCTTCTTAATATAATATGTATATAATACTCTATATAATAACTATTATGCAAAACCCTGGACAAGTTATTGCTGGTACTTCCCTCCCCAGTAGTCATTCAAAATATATTTATATCTATACTTATCCCTTAACCATTTCTAACTATGTAATGGTTCAAAGATATATTTGAACTCCGGGTTTACTAGAGATACCAAGTCCAAGATTCTCAAGGAGTCTTCTAGATTCTTTTACCAGCTCAGACGAGAATACTTGTCCTATTCTCCCTAACTTAATAGGCCTAGAATGATTATGTCTATCCTTATACTACCCATGACCTAGGTAAGGACACCTGATCATAGATACTCACTATAGAAATTTTATAAAGACACTATGGAATACAATCTAACATAAACAATTCTATTTGGTATCTCTTGGATATTTTCTAAAACATATCTTAAAGTTTATACCTTAGCCTATAGGGTCTCCCCAAAATCTTGACCAACATCTTATCTCAGCTTGCATAGGTTTCCCTAGAACTTGGCCTATATCCTATCCTTGGGTTGTCAGACCTGCACCCTATCCTATTTCCTCTATGCAATGTCTGACCTGCATCCTATCCTAGATTTTCCATTCTTTGCTGACCTGTATCCTATCCTAATTCTTCTATGAAATGTCTGACCTGTATGGGCCACCACTAAAAGATGTGTCACGTCCCGCTTTCCAGATTCAAATGGTGACGTCATAAACACATCCCCAGGCTACGCGCCGAATTTGCGATTGTCGCCCGTAAGGTTCGTGCATAGGTAAAAGCAGGTCATACTTACATAAATTTAAGTCAACAATAATCTAAAACTATGACATTCTAACTAATTGAACATAAACATAACTATTTCTACCCAGTACAATTTTGAGCCCAACAATTATACCTTAAAAAAGTAGATAAAAAGAATTCTTGTTCCAACTTGAACGTCTCCAATGGTATCATCACGTCCTTGATCTCCAGTTGTCCTTCAGTACCTGATAGCGGCTTCACTTGGTACACTGCTACAAAACCTAGTGAACAATACTAGGTCGTTTAGAAACGACAAGCAAGTCCTCGGCCAAAAATGCTTAAGAAAAATATAATAAGGAATGAAACATAAGGATTTTCTATTAAAAAAATAGGAATATGTAATTTTACATTGTTATAGTTTTCATTCATTTAAGTAGTATAAACATCCTTTCGGCCTTAACAAAAATGGAAGTAATTTCCTCCTAGAATGAAATGAAATTTGAAGGATATGTTACTGTCGATGTAGATGTAAAAATTTTGAGCTTCCCTTGGGCTTAGTTTGCCTCCCTTGAGCAAACAAAATATTGATCAGCTTTTTGTTGTAATTATGTTACGGGACATTTAGGGATATTCAGTTTGTTCTTCCCCGCCCAATGCTTCCTAAATGATTCTAAGTATCTTTCCTAAATGACTTTAGATCTTAGAGAGTAACTGATTTTTCTGAAGGTCGGAAATTGACTCTCTTGAATTTTCCAAAAATTTCGACAGAGTCTCCTTTGTATTGGGTGACTCCGTAAATTCACAAGAGACAAATATACTATAAAAGTATAAATTTCGGGTTCGCCGACCCCTTCGGTGGAGCAACTCTCAACACCGGAACCACGCAAGTAATAATTCGGGTTCGCCGACCCCTTCGGTGGAGCAACTCTCAACACCGGAACCTCACGCAACCATCATATATATATATATGTATATATATATATATAAATGGTGAATAAACAAATTTCTCTCTTACCATGGCAATTAAGCAAGCAAGCAAGCATTTTAAACTTTCTTTCTGATTATTGCGATTTGCTCTGTTTATAAATTAATCAAATATCTTGGAACAAAAATTGTTAGCGACATGAAAATATATAACATCTAACTATCAACCGATGTCACTAAATATTAAATTATTATCTCACTACTAAAATAAGACAAATTAGCGACGTCAGGATACGTCGCTAATTACGTCGCTAATCGTAATTGGCGACGGCTTTAGCGACGTAAAGTGAAGGTCGCTTTTTAGCTAGTCGCAGATGGCCAATATGTCGCCCTACGTTTCTATTTGCGACGTCCCACCCGTGTCGCTAGGTCGTCGCAAAGTTAGCGACGTAGAGCGACGAGAACTTTACGTCGCAAACTTAGCGACGTAGTACGACATTGTAGCGACGTTTAGTTCTATTGACGTGATGACATGGCAATGCCTGCCACGTCAGCAAGGTGGTGACGTACAGCGACGTACCGCCGCTAATTAGCGACGTATAGCGACGTCCACTTTCCGTCGCTATCCTTCGCTATACGTCGCTAACCGTCGCAGAATACTGAAAAAAATTAAAAAAATATAATGTGTATTTTTGTTATGTTGTGTGTCTGTGTTTACAGTGTGTGTGAACCGAACACTGCATTTCACATACACTATAAACACAGACACACATCATTACAAAAATACATATTATATTTTTTTAAAATTTGGGCAGCACCTCATTTGTATATCAGATCATCGCTTATAACCCAGCGTAGGTATATTTGTCATCTCCGTCGCAGATATCATCATAATTAACAGTCTTCCATCATAACAGTCTACAACTAATAGATGAATAACAGTCTCCCATCATAACAGTCTACAACTAAATATCATACATGTACTCAATAAAAATACCAACAAATTAAATATCATAAACATACATGTCCAACAGAGTCAAATAATAATGAAAATCAGTGTACAGAACGGTCAATGGGCCCATAGGGCCAATAAATACAAAGATGATAAAAAAAAATCTACTTGATCACTGAGGACCCCTGTCACGCATCTGGGATAGCATGTACTCATACTGCTCCTGTGTGAGCTGCACCGTAGGGGCAGTAGGAGGCAGTGCAATGTCTGGAGTTGGTACCGTCGATGGACCGGGAGGTCGTATCTGCTCCAGCTCTCGCAGTCGCTCACCATGCGCAGCAAGGGTACTCACCATCCTCTGAGTACTCTCCTCAATCGAAGCCGATACCTGAGTGAGTGAGGCAGACATGGTCCTCTGCGATCCCTCCAGCTCGACCTGTGTCTATGCTCTGTGCGCTGCGTAGACTCGGTGAGCGTGTGCAAGCTGGCAGCTGTAGTCTGCTGCAGACTCATCAGCTCCTGTATACTGCGCTCGACCGCATCAAATCGTCCGGTGATCATCGAAGGGTCGGATCGTCGCTCGACCGCATCAAAAATCTGCTGCTGCAACTCGCGACGTAGTTCGTCGATCTGACGACAAATATCCTGAGCTCGTGACGATGCCTGCAAAGTCGGAGACTGCGTACTGACAGAGGGGGCCCGGGATGACTCTGAAGCCAAATACGTGCCGTAGGATCCCGTACCGTAGTACGTACCCTTCTAAAGATCGCCAACGACGGTCATCCAGAGGTCGTCTGGCGATGGAGCTGTAGGCGGCTGGGAGGAAGTACCAGCCCCTCCCTCTGCTGGCGCACTAGCAGCAGCAGCCGCCTCCTCTTGTAGCCGAACAAACTCGGCCTAGAACATGTTTGCTAACGTGTAAGTGTTTGCTAAAGTCTATATTGATATCTATTTTTCTGTTTTCTAAATTATAGTAAATTAATATAAAGAATAGAACGTACATATGCCTGCGTCGCCCTCTCGTCAATGAACTCCCCAGCCCTCCGATGGGTGACAAGGAAGACGGTCACCATGTTCGGATCCTCACCCTTTTTTACCTGTTAAAATATATTATCTATTATTAGTATTAAACATTCTATCAAACTATATATAAATTAATGTCCGTCATAGGAAACGTACCAGACGACGAAAATGCTCCGTCATCGGAATGGAGCCACCACACCACTTACCGGTGCTCGACCGCGCCACCTTGGCCTTGTCAGACCGCTCCTGGTACCTGGGCTCGCTGAATCTAGCCTTCATCGCAGTCCACTGCTCTGGCATGATCCAACCATGGATCGGCTGTCCGGAGCGATCACGAGACTTCTGGTCGTGGATCGCATCACAGATGAGCTTGCCTGCGACGGCAGAAAATTGGGCCTCGATCTTCGCCGCCCGGTGTGGTGGAAAGAAATAGGTCCTCTACAAGAAGTAAAATAGAAAAGTTGTATAATATACACAAATGATTATTAAAATTTAAAAATAAACAAATTTTTTACCTTGAAGTGGACGAACCAAAAGGCCTTCTTATCTGCGGGAGCATCTGAGTAGTTAATCCAAGGCCCACCATAGTTCTGCCTCAGAAATACTCCCAGCTGTTTCTGTACTGCAGGAGGCCGATACCTATACAATAATAATTCTCATGAATATATATGTACATATAATCATTTGAGAAATATATATTAACTAATTAACTTACTTCGTAGGCCCGTCCGTCCAAATCTCCATACGCGTCTCGCCCGGGGGAGCGCATGGAGGGTCGCTCTCACCTCCTGCCTGGACAGGATCAGTCTGATCGCCGTCCTCCATATGCTCGGCGTCGGCTCTCCCATGGAGCCGTCGACAGGAGGAATGCTGGACTCGGGATCAGGAATGCTGGACGCGGGATCAGGAATGCTGGATGCGGGATCAGGAACGCTGGACGACGATGGAGGAGTCGCCAACCTGCTGGAACTGCCCTGTCCCGGTAATGGACCGGGAACAGAACGGTATAATGGCGTACTCGGAGATGAGGATGAGGGTACGGGATCTCCATCCCCAGCCCGAGGCTGACGGGATTGCCTAATATAAAATCTTCCATGTCGTCCAGATGGTCTAGTCATACCTGATAATAACATATGACAATAAAACAAAAATACATATTTATATGATAGACATCACAAATTTTTGAAAAATATCGTAGTCACAGATAAAAGTGTCACTAAAGTGTCACAGATTTATATGATAAAAGTGTCACTAAAGTGTCAAATATGATGATAAAACAAACGTACAGATTTAATCCTCTTCTGAAAATTCATCTAGTTCGTTTAGCTCATCTTCTTCTTCTTCTTCCTCCTCTACATCTTCACTTTCATCTGCATCTTCCTCTTCAGATAATTCTACTTATTCTACACAATTAGATGTGTAATGAGGAACTTTCGTCGTGTCCACTTCTATAATATTTGTTACAAGAGGTAGTTCATCCTGTTGATAAGCTATATCGTCAACCTCAAAGGTATTTCTAGCTTTGGTCTTGCATACTACCCACCAGTCCGACCTTGTTGTTCCCCGTTTAGGATAACTTGTGAAGTACACGAGCTGAGCCTGACTTGATAGGACAAATGGTTCATAGGCTTGATATCGACGCCGATAGTTTATATCAACAAGACCGTGCTTGTCTACTTTCCAACCTTGACCTTCAATTGGATCGAACCAATCACACCTGAATAACACAATCTTAGCAGGCTCTATTCCATAACTATATGTCAGCTCCACGATCTCCCGTAGCACGCCATAGAAATCGTTGCCCGCATCAATATCTTTGTAGTTCGAAGATCTGATACATAAACAACTGTTTTTGGTAGAGTCGAGATCCACAAAGTTGTCTCTGATCGGGCAAGTTGTTACCTTGAACCGAAATCCATTAACACAGTAGCTTGGCCATATTTTTGTAGCATAAATTGGTCCCTTGGCTAGCGTTCTAATAGACTCATTCTCAAGTCTTGCGTATGGATGATCGACCTAAATACCACGAAAGAAGAAATTAAGCTCATTCTCAATCAAGTGCATATACAGAAAGGTAATTACAGAGTTCTCAAGTCTTACATATGCATTCAACCATGATGAAAAATAATGCCTCATTTCTTGTTCGAGTTCTTCTTCTGTTATGTGTGGCCTACCTGACCTCACATCATCATTAAATATGCTGAAAACAACATCGTTCAATTAATGTAATAGTATAATAATCAACACTATTAAAATAATATAGACGTATTAATTACTTACCCCTCCAGTTTCTCTACTTCCTCCTCGTCGCAGTTGAGTAATACATACACCTGAGCAGCCCTTAGCTCATCATCGTTCAGATATCTCTTCTTTATTTTTTTCGATGGTTTCCTGGAGCATTGAATACCTTTAGTATTGTATCATTACTTTCATGATCTTCGTAGTCGTTTCTGGAAGCTCTCGTTCTATTAGTTGCAACATGAGGCTTGAAATATATCGAACAAAAGTTTGTAATCTCCTCGAGAACATAGGCTTCACAAATAGAACCCTCGACCCGTGCCTTATTTTTCACTTTTCTTTTTAGGTGATTCAAATGTCGCTCGAACGGGTACATCCATCGATATTTGACGGGTCCACCAACACGTGCCTCATAGGATAGATGAATCAGCAAATGCTCCATAGAGTCGAAGAATCCAGGAGGAAACACCCTCTCTAGCTTGCACAGTATTACCGCAATGTCCTTCTCTTGCTTTTCTAGATGATCAACGAGCAATTTCTTAGAACAAAGATCCCTGAAGAATATGCTAAGCTCCGTCAATGGATCTCAAACTGCCTGCGGTAAGAATTCCCGAAATGCAATCGGAATTAACCTCTCTATGAATACGTGACAGTCGTGGCTCTTCATACCTATCAATTTGTTTTCCTTCGGATCGACACATCTTCTCAGATTTGACACATATCCGTCTGGAAATTTTAGGCCCTGGATCCACCGATAAAGTCTCACTTTATCCTCCTTGTCCAGCAAAAAAATTGACTTCGGCAGGAACTGTTTTTCATTCTGCTCTATCAAATGCAACGCAGGGCGTTTGTATATTTCTTCTAAGTCCAACCTGGCCTTGGGATTGTCTTTCGTTTTTCCCTTTACGTCCATCACAGTATTAATTATATTATCAAACACATTCTTCTCAATATGCATGACATCAAGATTATGTCTAATCAGATTGGTACTCCAGTATGGCAGATCCCAGAATATGCTCCTCTTTGTCCAGTTATGATCTCTACCAAATCCATCGCACTTGTACCCAGTTGTAGGATCTTCGATAGCACTTGGAAAATCTCTAATCTCCTCCCATATCGTGGCTCCGCACCACATTGGCGGTGGATCACCCTTCTCTACAACGCCGACACGGAATGCATTCCTGTTCCTTCTGAACGGATGATCTTTTGGCAGAAATTGCCAATGACAATCAAAGAAGCACGGTTTTCCTCCGTGTTTCAAGCGAAAAGCCTTACTACGGTCCATGCAATACGGACATGAGAGACGGCCATGAGTGCTCCATCCAGATAACATTCCATAGGCCGAAAAGTCGTTGATGGTCCACATAAGAATTGCCTTCATCTAAAAATTTTGCTTCCTGGAAACATCGTACGTGTTAGCGCCTACTTCCCATAACTGATTCAACTCATCTATCAAAGGCTGTAAGTACACATCAATGTTCCTCTTGGGATTCTTCGGACCAGGAATTATAACGGTTAGAAACATGTACTGAGTCTTCATGCACATCCAAGGCGGTAGGTTATACGGAGTGACAATCGCAGGCCAGCACGAATACTGGGATCCCGAAAGACCAAAAGGAGTAAAATCGTCAGAAGATAGCCCCAACCTAATATTACGCGGATCTGAAGCAAAATTAGGATACACTCGATCAAAGTGCTTCCACGCTTCTCCATCGGATGGGTGATCCAACACTCCTTCAATCTGTTTTCGCATGTGCCAACTCATATTTTCGGCCGTCTTTTTTACCATTAATCTTTGCAACCGCGGCATTAAAGGCAAGTAGTACATTGAATCGGTCGGTCTTCTTGCACCGGTAGACCTTCCTGTACTAGTTGTCTTATAGTGATCAGCACCACAAAATCTGCACACATCTGCATCCTTGTCGTCTTTGTAGTACAGCATGCACCCATTGCGACAAGAATCAATTTTCTCGTATCCCATCCAGAGCGATCTCACCATCCTCTTAGACCGATAGAAGTCTTTAGGTAACTTAGCACCCGCCGGCAAGATCTCTATAATCAACTCCAACACTCGGTTGTAGCATTCTTGCGACATGTTAAAATCTGACTTAATGCTCAACAATCTTGTAACCACCTCCAATGGTGAATGATCCTCACAACCAGGATACAATGGAGTCCTTGCATTCTCCAGCAACTCCATGAACTTTACAGCATCGATATTCGGTGCCTCCTTAGCTGCATCATGAACGAAACTAGGCCCCGCAGCGTCGAAAACCATGTTCACGCACCCGTCGTCGTATGCATGATTATCTGAAATAAAATTAGGTCCCGCATGCATATACGGCTCAACATAAGGCTCCGGCTCTGATGCTAAAGACATAAATTCTCCGTGTGCGGTCCACTGATATTAATTAGGCGTGAAACCCCTCGAGTACAAATGATATGTCACTTCCACTTCTGGATAATATTTTATGTTATGACATTTCACACACGGACACTTAATTTTGGTACCGTCCATGTACTGAGGGAACGCCTTAACAAACTGCAGGAACTGCTCTACTTCCGCTATGTATTCATTCCACACACCACACATATCATCAGGACGACGATTGTACATCCATGAACGATTCCGCAAGTAGTAATTCATATCTATTTGGAAATAATTCTGCAAAGATGGACACACATTATCCAATAGGCACAAATTCGTATATTATGTCTTATTATGGGACACACATTAGTAGCGGACAGTTACTAATAATAATGTTAGGCATGATTTCTAGTGTATGATATGCAATCTAGGTCAAACTAGGTTGTACTAAGTCAAACAAAGTCAAACAAGGTCAAGCTAAGTCAAACAAAGTCAAACAAGGTCAAACTAGGTCAAGGGTTGACCTATAGTTGATTTTGTCAACACTTAGTCCAATCTAGGTCAGATGTTGACTCTACTTTGACTTTCAGTCAAAATAGTCAACCTTGGTCAAACAAGGTCAAATCTAAGTCAAATATCCTATTTCTAGTCATTACCTACCAAGGTACCCTTTACCTTATCGCTATTGGTATCCCAATACCAATACCTTAAGTTGGAATCTCAATATCTTAGTCTAGGTAACTAATACCTTAACATCCTGTCACGCCCCAGTTCCAAATAATCGGATTGGGAACACGTGGCATGCCAGCTGTACAATCTAGCATAGCTAAACCCAATTTAATGGACTATGATTCGATTGTAGTACGCTGAAGTATAACTAATAAGTAACATCACAGGCAGGTAAACTAGTCTCATCCATGAAATAATGTAATAGATAACTGAATGGAAAATCATCAGTGCCACAGAATCCAAATGTCAACTATGGCTAGAGGAGAACAATTCACTAAAAGTAAATGAGTACATCTGGAATGAAATGAAGTAGCAAAAGAATTAAACAGAACACTGGAAATGGAACCCACGTCTGAAGATGTAGCTAGCCTCCAGAGGATCAAGGCTGCGGCTCCACCTCAAAGTCGTCGTCAACAAGTCCGTCAACTCCGTAATCAGCCGGGAACGAGTACTCGTCGAGCTCTGGAAAAGATACCAGGTCCTCAGAGGGACATAACAAATACACAGGAAAAATACATGCAAGAAAATACTAAGCAGTAATGTAAATGTACTAGTAAGAATGCCACCCAGTATTTCCCTAACCAAACAAGGACAGGAAATACAAGGAGACAATAAGGTGTTCTAACCATCTATGTGAAAATGCACTCGAGACATCTCTAGTGGCACATGAGAGGGGGAGAAGAAGAAGAAACTGCCACCAAGCGTCCTACGGTTTGAGGAACGAGGGGCTACGAGCATCCAGCGTCCATTGGAAATAGAAATTCTCATACACCACTAGTAGACTCTCTCCACCCAATGTACTCGTACCGTATACGCGGTACGAACAATATGCAAGACGTCATATATATATAGTAAAACTAACCAAACTTCTAACAGACTCAAGATCACATGGTAATGGCCAGTCAACACAGATCCTCTGCACTCAACTCACTAATATGTGATACGTGACTGAGACAGTGTCAAGTTTATACTAACTCTATACAAGGTAGTCATCAATGGAGACGAGTGCACACAATAGCAATAACTGGTCAAATGTAAATACTGCATAGTAAATGTCAAGCAAGGTGTACTTGCCTGTGTCCAGCAACTGAGTATCCGGGTCCAAAATAGAGTCCGAGTCCCGCGAAGCAAATAACCCTATATAAGCATTAACTATAATTAATTACTAATTAGCCAAATTAAACAATACATATAATTTCTATTTAATCAATAATTAATATCAAACCATTATTACTAGCTAATAAGTACCAATAATTATGAATAATAATAATATACAATAATAAGTATGAAGTACTTATTATTATAATTTTATATTCTGAAATTATTAATACAACTAATATATATTTAATAATTAATTAATTACTTATAAATAATTAATTAATCAATTAATAAACACAAGCATTCACAAATTCCTAATAATACCAACAAAATTTGTAAAAATCCATAAAAATCATTTTTATTCTAATAAGCTAAATAATGACAGAAATTTAGATATATATTATTTAAAAAAAATCATAATTAGAATTTCTTTATTTAATATATAAATCTATCTAATAACTAGATTAGTGCTAATAATTATAAATACTAGTTAATAAATAGTAAAAAGATCTAAATTGGGTTATAAAACACTTTTCCATGAAAACCCACTGTAAATAACATATTTAATATTATTTACCTAATTATAAGTAATTAAAAACATTTAACTACTAATATATAAAAATTACTATTTTGGCTATTGAAATTAGAATTAAATATTAAAAATTTACTAATAAATTGTGAAAAATCATACTTCACAGAAAATAACATATCTCCAACCGTGAATATACCTTTATGAACATTACCATAATAATTTATATTTAATAAAAATTAAAACTTAGTAATGAACAAATTATATATACAATATAATTTAACACTAATTAAATATAAATAAATAACTAATATAATTATTTTATTCTGGAAATTTTACAGTAAATAGATATAAATATTATTTACAAGTCTTGTATAGATACCATTAATTAATTCTTAGTGAATTAATTAATAAAAATCCGAAACAGTGAAATTAAACTGTCATTTAGATACAATAATTCCCAGTTTAAAATATAACTAAAATATCTAAACTATTTATTAAATCCTGAAAATTTAACAGTAATTAGATTACATAATTACCTACAAATTATGTATAGATCATAACAAGTAATTCCTAATGAATTAAATTCTAAAAAATCAAAACAGAATATATAATACTGTGGAATTTACACAAAAAATGCATTAATGCCACCAGTTAAATGCTTAATAATTACGAATAAATTATATAAAAATCTGACATAATTAATATAGAATCTACACTAATGACTCTAATCATTAGGCTAATAGTTTAGATCGTAATTAGCATCAATTAATCATTAATTAAATAATTAAATAGCCATATAATTACACAGAATATTCAACAATGCAAATAACCTAATTATTGCAACCTAATCACACGTGTCAGAGGACACGTGGGTGGTCGGGGCAATACCTCGCCACGCCGCAGGGGGGTGGCTCGCCGGATCGGGGCCGGTCGGCTGCAGCGAGCGCGGGAGGGCCGGCTGCACGTGCGGAAGGCCGGGGCGCGCGCTTCCGTCGCCCGATGGCGGGGCTTAGTCCGAAGGGGGGGGGTCGGGATTGGAGAGAGAGAGAGGGATAGGGTGGCGGTGAGGATGGGAAGAGGTGGAGGCTTGTGGAGAAAATTATTAGGGTTAGGTTTGAGAGAAGTTGCTTAGATATATATGCATGGATGAGATCCAAAGGCTTAGGAATTCCTAATGGGTTGGGCCTAGGTTAGGGTTAGTTAGTTTGCCCATGGGCTGAGCTAAGGTTGGGTTTGGAATAAATGAAATGGATTTGGGTTTTGCTCAAGTTGTAATGCCATAACTAAAAGTATAGATATAATACATATACTCCAATAATAAAAACTGATGAATAGTAATACTTTATATATATAAGTAGATATATATATAAATAATCTAGAAAAAATCTAAATGAGTCTAAGGTTAGAGTTAACCTAAGTTTAGTCTTAGGGTTAAGGGTGAGGGTTATATAATACAATGCACACACAAACTTTGCATATATATACATATATAACATATTTTTTCTAAACTATATATATTCAATTTAAAATTTGGGTAAAAGCATTTTATTTAACGAATAACAAAATTTTGTAACAAAATATAAAAAAAATAAAAAAAAATAAAATATTTTGAGGGGTTTTACATTCTCCCCAACTTATTAAAATTTCGTCCTCGAAATTAAAGCAAGCTGGGATAAAAGAAATCACACAATCATCATTCTAAATCTTAGGAAATTACAACTAAGTTAAGCAAAATCTAGAGAGTGAATATTAACAGAATTAAGTCATACCAGACGCCTCACGTAGGTATGGAAAACGCTCCAGAATAGAATCTTCCCGCTCCCAAGTCGATTCGCCTGGAGAATGGTGTTTCCACGCAACTCGGACTAGTCGAATGGTCTTCCCTTTCAACACTTTCTCTCTGCGGTCTAGGATCTCCACAGGCTGCTCCTCGTAGGACAAAGTCGGTCCCACGGTGATCTCTGAATGATCAAGTATGTGGTTAGGGTCTGCCACATATTTCCTCAACTGGGAGACATGAAATACATCATGGACGCCTTCCAATGACTGCGGAAGTGCCAATCTGTATGCAACCTCGCCAACTTTCTCCAACACATCGAACGGTCCGATGTACCTTGGGCTGAGCTTTCCTCTGACTCCAAATCTGATTGTACCTCTAGTCGGGGAGATTCTCAAGAACACATGATCTCCTTCCTTGAACTCAAGAGGTCGCCTATGAGTGTCTGCCCACTGTTTCTGCCGGTCCTGTGCTGCTCGTAGATGTCCCTGAATCTTCTTGACTGTATCTACTGTACGAGTCACCAACTCTGGTCCCAATATCTGTCTCTCGCCTACATCACCCCAATATGCTGGCGATCGACACTTCCTTCCGTACAATGCTTCAAAAGGGGCCATCTGGATACTTGCCTGATAGCTATTATTATAAAAAAACTCTACCAAATGCAAGTGATCCTTCCAGGATCCTCCAAAATTCAACATGCAAGCTCTCAACATGTCCTCCAACATCTGAATGGTACGCTCTGATTGCCCGTCTGTCTGAGGGTGATAAGCTGTACTGAACTTCAGTCTTGTGCCCAGACTTTCCTGCATGCTCTTCCAGAAGTGCGATGTGAATCTCGTATCTCGATCGGAGACTATACTGACTGGTACTCCATGTAATCGCACTATCTCCTTCATATATAAGTCTGCCAATACCTCTGTAGATTGCCCCACTCGGAATGGTATGAAATGAGCAGACTTCGATAATCTGTCCACAATCACCCAAACTGCATCTCGTCCAGCTGGGCTCCTCGAAAATCCCGTAACAAAATCCATAGTGATGTGCTCCCACTTCCACTCAGGTATCGGAAGCGGTTGCAACAATCCTGCGGACCTCTGATGTTCAGCCTTGACTTGCTGTCACACCAAGCACTTTGCTACGAACCGTGCTATTTTATGCTTTATTCCATGCCACCAGTAGTGCTGTCTCAGGTCCCTGTACATCTTCGTACCTCCTGGATGAATAGAATAAGTCGAGCTATGAGCCTCTGTCATCAGCTCCTGCCTGATCTCTCCATTAGGAACATAGAGACGGTCTCCACACCTCAAGGTCCCATCTTCGTGAATCCTCAATCCAGTCTGCAGTCCTAGCTCCGTCCTCTGTCGAAGCCTCTGGTATCTGGCATCTGTCGGTAAGGTCGCCTTGATCCGCTCTACCAACGAAGACTGAACCTGAATATTCATCATCTGTGCAACTCCTCCAGGCCTAACAACTTCAATGTCCATCTTTTCCAAGTCATACAACAACTCCTTTTGTGATGTCAGGAAGTGTGCCATAGGCCTCCGGCTCAATGCATCTGCTACTGAATTTGCCTTCCCTGGATGGTACTGTAACTCAATATCAAAATCTACCATCAACTCAAGCCAACGCCTCTGTCTCAAATTTAAATCCTTCTGAGTATAGACATACTTGAGGCTCTTATGATCTGTATATACCTCCACTGTTTCTCCATACAGATAATGCCTCCAAAGCTTCAAGGCAAATATCACCGCCGCAAGCTCTAAGTCGTGCGTAGGATAATTCTTCTCATGGGTCCTCAACTGCCGAGAACCATATGCAACTACCTTCCCATGCTGCATCAATACGCATCCTAATCCCTTCCCGGATGCATCACTATAGATGACAAAACCTCCTGATCCCGATGGAATGGTCAAAACTGGTGCAGTAGTAAGGCGCTTCTTCAAATCATCAAAGACAGCTTGGCACTCTTCCGTCCACTCAAACTTCTGATCCTTGCGAGTCAACTTTGTCATGGGCTCCACAATTCTTGCAAAATTCTCTACGAACCTCCGGTAATATCCGGTAAGCCCCAGAAAACTTCGTACCTCTGAAACATCGGTTGGAGTTGGCCACGACTCCACTGCTGATATCTTCGTCGGATCCACTTCTATGCCTTTCCATGAGATAACGTGTCCAAGAAATGAAACATGATCTTGCAGAAATTCACACTTACTCAGCTTTGCATATAACTTCTGATGCCTCAAGATCTCCAGCACCTTCCTCAAGTGATCCTCATGCTCTTCATGGTTCTTTGAATACACCAAAATGTCGTCGATAAATACTACGACAAATTTATCAAGATATTCATGGAATACTCTATTCATTAAATTCATGAACACAGCAGGTGCATTATTCAAACCAAAGGGCATTACTAAGAACTCGTAATGACCATACCGAGTCCTGAATGCCGTCTTCTGAATGTCTTCTCTCCGAACCTTCACTTGATGGTATCCCGATCTCAGATCAATCTTCGAGAATACCTAGGCTCCTGTCAGCTGGTCAAATAGATCATCAATTCTGGGCAGGGGATACTTGTTCTTGATCGTCACAGCATTAAGAGCCCTATAATCAATGCACATGCGTACTGTTCCATCTTTCTTTGGCACAAACAAGACCGGGGCTCCCCATGGTGATGCACTTGGTCTGATAAACCCCTTGTCTTGCAACTCCTGCAACTGCACCTTCATTTCATCCAGCTCCTTCTTTGCCAGTCGATAAACATTCGAAGAGATTGGTGCCGCTCCTGGTATGAGCTCAATGGTGAACTCAACCTCTCTGTCGGGTGGTAGACCCGGCAGATCATCGGGAAAGACATCAAAAAACTCATCAATGATCGGTGGCGGGGCAACCTCCATCGCCATGCAAGCTCCATGATACTGAGATACTCCCTTCTCAATGCTTCCTCTCTGAAATTCAAACTCTGGCTGACCTGGCGGTCTAAATATAGCACAACCCTTGTGGCAGTCCAATATAGCATGATATTGACTAAGCCAATCCATACCCAGTACTACGTCGAAATTTGGCATGGGTAATACCAAAAGTCAAGCTCTCATCTCTCGGCCACAAATAACTACCAAACAGGTTCTACATGTACTAGTCACAGGTACTATACCCCCACCAGTAATAATTTTCCAACTCTTAGGCATAGTAGAAGTAGCTATCCTATGCACAGCTACAAATCTAGATGATATAAATGATAAGGTGGTACCAGAATCAAATAACACTGTAGCAGGCAATGAACCTACTAAAATAGTACCTGTGATAGCCTCACCTTCGGTTTCATCTTCTCCTTGAGTGAGAGCAAAAATCTGTCCTTGCTTCTTGTTTCCTGCCTGCTGCTTGGCTTTCTCAAACTGTGCTGACTGTGAAGGGAGTATAGGTCCTCTCTGCTGACCTCCTGGTGCTGGTGGCTTCTGACCTCCAGCTGGCACAATGGCTCCCCGAACTGGGCAATCTCGAGCCTGATGCTGGCTCAATCCACAAGCTAAGCAAGTACCCAGCATCTTTCTGCACTCTCTCTGTAAGTGTCCCTTCCTGCCACAGTAATGGCAAGTCGGAAGCTCCTTAGACTGGTAGGGTCCAGTCTTCTGCTGATGCTGATGATGTCCCATAGGTCTCTTGATAGGACCTCCTTGCTGCATCTTCGTCTGCACTGGCTGGTTCTTCTGCTGGTTCAGCTTCCCCTTGCTAATTGTCTCTTGAATCCTGGCCTCCGTCAGCAACTCAGCATAAGAGATTCGGGACTGAGAGCTAGTATAATGCTGTAGGTCCTGCCTCAGCCCGTTGTGAAATCTCTTGGCCTTCTCCAGATCATTGAGTATCAGTACCTCTCCATACTTGCTGAGTCGACTGAACTCCGAGTCATACTCGTCCACAGTCTTGTTCCCCTGCTCCAGATGCAAAAACTGGTTGTATAAGGTATTCTTCACAGTAGTAGGGAAATACTTCGTATCAAAGAACTCCAGAAACTGCTCCGACGACTGACGAGTACCCAACTGACGCTCCATAGAATCCCACCAGTGATGGGCATTCCCCTCCAACTGAGTTCTTACGCCAGTCATCCATAAATCTTCTGGCAACTGAGATGCCTGCAATTTCTTCTTGGTGTTGGTAATCCAATTAGTGGTCTCCTCCGGACTCTCATTTTCCTTATAAGGTTTGGGGTCCATCTGCACGTAGTCCTTCACTGAACCTACCCGTGCTGGTCTCACGGGAGCTAGTGTCGGAGCTGGTGCAGGTGCTGGTGCTGTCATCCTCTCCATAGCTGCCAGGAATCCCTGTCTCATCTCAGCAGCTTCCCGTCTTTGTTCAGCAGCTACCTGCCTCTGCTCAGCTGCTTCTTGCCTCTGCTCTGCTGCTTGCTGTCTCTGCTCTTGCATCATCATGTGCATGAACTGAAACATCTGTGCCTGACTGTCTTGTGGCACAGCCGGGGGCACTCCATATGGTGTCTGAGGGTACTGCGGGGGAGGAGGGGGTACCCCAGTCGGTTGTGCACCAACTGGCTGAGACGTCTGCCCTGGTAGCATAGGGTGGATTGGAACTACCCTTGCGGACTGCTCATCCGTACCAGATGACTGGTTGTCTCTACCGGCAGCGGTACGTCCACTCCTTAGATTCATGATTCTGCAGAAATAAGATAGAAGGAATTGAGAATAGGACGGAAACAAACGAGATGCAAAAGAATTTGTTCAAGGTTAATCAAGAATGATATAGTCAAGTATGGATGAGACCCTATATTCTAAACCTAATTTGCAGGCTTGTTTGGTACAGTAACGTAACCAAACAAATTTTTATGACCTGCATGGGCCACCACTAAAACATGTCATGTCCCAGTTCCAAATAATCGGATTGGGAACACGTGGCATGCCAGCTGTACAATCTAGCATAGCTAAACCCAATTTAATGGACTATGATTCCATTGTAGTACGCTGAAGTATAACTAATAAGTAACATCACAGGCAGGTAAACTAGTCTCATCCATGAAATAATGTAATAGATAACTGAATGGAAAATCATCAGTGCCACAGAATCCAAATGTCAACTATGGCTAGAGGAGAACAATCCACTAAAAGTAAATGAGTACATCTGGAATGAAATGAAGTAGCAAAAGAAATAAACAGAATACTGGAAATGGAACCCACGTCTGAAGATGTAGCTAGCCTCCAGAGGATCAAGGCTGCGGCTCCACCTCAAAGTCGTCGTCAACAAGTCCGTCAACTCCGTAATCAGCCGGGAACGAGTACTCGTCGAGCTCTGGAAAAGATAACAGGTCCTCAGAGGGACATAACAAATACACAGGAAAAAGACATGCAAGAAAATACTAAGCAGTAATGTAAATGTACTAGTAAGAATGCCACCCAGTATTTCCCTAACCAAACAAGGACAGGAAATACAAGGAGACAATAAGGTGTTCTAACCATCTATGTGAAAATGCACTCGAGACATCTCTAGTGGCACATGAGAGGGGGAGAAGAAGAAGAAACTGCCACCAAGCGTCCTACGGTTTGAGGAACGAGGGACTACGAGCATCCAACGTCCATTGGAAACAAAAATTCTCATACACCACTAGTAGACTCTCCCCACCCAATGTACTCGTACCGTATACGCGGTACGAACAATATGCAAGACGTCATATATATATAGTAAAACTAACCAAACTTCTAACAGACTCAAGATCACATGCTAATGGCCAGTCAACACAGATCCTCTGCACTCAACTCACTAATATGTGATACGTGACTGAGACAGTGTCAAGTTTATACTAACTCTATACAAGGTAGTCATCAATGGAGACGAGTGCACACAATAGCAATGACTGGTCAAATGTAAATACTGCATAGTAAATGTCAAGCAAGGTGTACTTGCCTGTGTCCAGCAACTGAGTATCCGGGTCCAAAATAGAGTCCGAGTCCCGCGAAGCAAATAACCCTATATAAGCATTAACTATAATTAATTACTAATTAGCCAAATTAAACAATACATTTAATTTCTATTTAATCAATAATTAATATCAAACCATTATTACTAGCTAATAAGTACCAATAATTATGAATAATAATAATATACAATAATAAGTATGAAGTACTTATTATTATAATTTTATATTCTAAAATTATTAATACAACTAATATATATTTAATAATTAATTAATTACTTATAAATAATTAATTAATCAATTAATAAACACAAGCATTCACAAATTCCTAATAATACCAACAAAATTTGTAAAAATCCATAAAAATCATTTTTATTCTAATAAGCTAAATAATGATAGAAATTTAGATATATATTATTTAAAAAAAAATCATAATTAGAATTTCTTTATTTAATATATAAATCTATCTAATAACTAGATTAGTGCTAATAATTATAAATACTAGTTAATAAATAGTAAAAAGATCTAAATTGGGTTATAAAACACTTTTCCATGAAAACCCACTGTAAATAACATATTTAATATTATTTACCTAATTATAAGTAATTAAAAACATTTAACTACTAATATATAAAAATTACTATTTTGGCTATTGAAATTAGAATTAAATATTAAAAATTTACTAATAAATTGTGAAAATTCATACTTCACAGAAAATAACATATCTCCAACCGTGACTATACCTTTATGAACATTACCATAATAATTTATATTTAATAAAAATTAAAACTTAGTAATGAACCAATATACAATATAATTATATAAATCTATCTCCAACCGTGACTATACCTTTATGAACATTACCATAATATATACAATATAATTTAACACTGATTAAATATAAATAAATAACTAATATAATTATTTTATTCTGGAAATTTTACAGTAAATAGATATAAATATTATTTACAAGTCTTGTATAGAGACCATTAATTAATTCTTAGTGAATTAATTAATAAAAATCCGAAACAGTGAAATTAAACTGTCATTTAGATACAATAATTCCCAGTTTAAAATATAACTAAAATATCTAAACTATTTATTAAATCCTGAAAATTTAACAGTAATTAGATTACATAATTACCTACAAATTATGTATAGATCATAACAAGTAATTCCTAATGAATTAAATTCTAAAAAATCAAAACAGAATATATAATACTGTGGAATTTACACAAAAAACTGTATTAATGCCACCAGTTAAATGCTTAATAATTACGAATAAATTATATAAAAATCTGACATAATTAATATAGAAGCTACACTAATGACTCTAATCATTAGGCTAATAGTTTAGATCGTAATTAGCATCAATTAATCATTAATTAAATAATTAAACAGTCATATAATTACACAGAATATTCAACAATGCAAATAACCTAATTATTGCAACCTAATCACACGTGTCAGAGGACACGTGGGTGGTCGGGGCAATACCTCACCATGCCGCAGGGGGGTGGCTCGCCGACGAGGGGGGGTCGCCGGATCGGGGCCGGTCGGCTGCAGCGAGCGCGGGAGGGCCGGCTGCACGCGCGGAAGGCCGGGGCGCGCACTTCCGTCGCCCGATGGCGGGGCTTAGTCCGAAGGGGGGGGGGTCGGGATTGGAGAGAGAGAGAGGGATAGGGTGGCGGTGAGGATGGGAAGAGGTGGAGGCTTGTGGAGGAAATTATTAGGGTTAGGTTTGAGAGAAGTTGCTTAGATATATATGCATGGATGAGATCCAAAGGCTTAGGAATTCCTAATGGGTTGGGCCTAGGTTAGGGTTAGTTAGTTTGCCCATGGGCTGAGCTAAGGTTGGGTTTGGAATAAATGAAATGGATTTGGGTTTTGCTCAAGTTGTAATGTCATAACTAAAAGTATAGATATAGTACATATACTCCAATAATAAAAACTGATGAATAGTAATACTTTATATATATAAGTATATATATATAAATAATCTAGAAAAAATCTAAATGAGTCTAAGGTTAGAGTTAACCTAAGTTTAGTCTTAGGGTTAAGGGTGAGGGTTATATAATACAATGCACACACAAACTTTGCATATATATACATATATATGATTTATATTTTATTAATTAAGATTTATTAATTACTATTTTTTATTTTATTTATATAAATCATAAAATATATATGATTCGATAATAATTATGATTTATATATTATTAATTAAGATTATAATAAAATAGTAATTAATAATTAGTATTATAATTAAGACTAATAAATTATTAATTAATATCATAATTAAATATTTCTTTATAAATTATTAATTAAAATTATAGTTATGACTAATAAATTATTATAATTAAGATTAATAAAGGTATAAATTATTAATTAAGATTATTATACAATATAAAAATATAAAAAAATTAATAATTAATAATTAATCAAGATTATAATTATGATTAATCAATTAATCAATTTTTAAATAAGATTATGATGAAATATCAATTAATAAATAAATTATTAATTTCGATAATAATTATGATTAATATATTATTCATTAAGACTATAATAAAATAATAATTTATAATTTATAATTAATATTATAATTAAGACTAATAAATTATTAATTAAGATTATAATTAAATATTTATTTATAAATTATTAATTAAAATTATAGTTATGTTATGATTAATAAAGGTATAAATTATTAATTAAGATTATTATAAAATATAATTATAAAATAATAAATTATTAGTCAAGATTATAATTATGATTAATAAATTAATAAATTATTAATTAAGATTATGATGACATATTAATTAATATAATTAATAATTAATAATATTTAAGTGATGAACGTATTTATAATTAAGAATAAAAAATTCATATATAAAATGACAAATAATTATTCCTTAATTTTTAATATAATTAATTATTATTTAGTATTAGTTAAATATTTATTGAACAATAAAATTATTTAAAAAATATCATCTTTCTTTCTTCCAAATCCAAAATTTGGATTTGGTACCCACTTTCCATATCCAAATCCAACTCCAACCAAACATATAAATCCATGGATTTAGCTCGAAATCCATAAAATCCTAAATTTCAGTTCCAAATACGATTTACCAAACAGGCCATAAACTAACAACTAGGGAAAATGTAAATCAACTAAACTAACAACTAGGACCGTTTCTGACATTATAAAGACCATGTAGAAATATTGAAGAATGATCTTTTTCTAACCACTCTTAAAAAAAAGACAGACAGTCAGCAGTCTAAGGGATCTATTACTATATTTTCTAAAAGAAAATTAGGAATGCCTAAATCTAATGTCTCATTTGGTTCACGAATTTAAGGAACCCGAAAAGGTTCATTTTCTTTGTTTGGTAGCCACAAACTTGGAAAACAATTTTCTGACAAGAGGAAATATGGTTCCACTTATGACCCATGGGATTAATTTTCCCTCCTCTTTTTTCAACATTTATTACAAAAAATTATGACAAAGCTAACCATGTGTTATTGCTTATTTTACCATTAACTCCTCGTATTCTGGGTCTCTTTGAATTTTATAATATCATTTTTATTTTAAAAGATAAGGATATTATTGGAACATTGATATATTTTTGTTTTCCTTTCATGCACCAACCAAACACTGGAAAGAAAATCAAATAGTCTTTCCTAGGTAGTTTTTTTGTTTTATCAAATAACAGAAAGAAAATGTGGCAAAAATTCTACTTTTTCATTCCTATGAAAAGTACAAGGGTTTTTTTAGTTTTTTGGTGAATCAATTTTTGGAGTTCTTTAGTTTTTTGGAGTCCCATTGCACAACTAAAGTTTTCCGAATTTTTAGGCCTTGTACGATCGCACTCAGCACAACATAAATGCTAATAAATCTCTCTCTCTCTGCTACCAACATAATCGGCTTTTAAAAGCTAATGTTCATTCTGCTACACATGAACTTAGGTTAGGCAGTGGGTCTACAAACCTCCTAATCTAGTTTCATTATTATACGTAAATTATATTTACTGACCCTTATTTTGATTGCTCACTGTGTACTCTTTCCTATACATGTGTGGAGACTTTTGTATTATTATTAATTTTTTGCCTATATTAAAACAGTGCTGCTAGTCCGTGAGAAGAGGGACGGTCCTGCCAATCGTGCGTCATGTGGCAGTTTTTCATTGGACGGAATAGTGCCGGAGGGATAACTCACATTAGCGGAAGGCTGGACGTATGGAAGACTACCACGTGGTGCGCGGTTCGCACGATGGTCCCCCGCGTTGGTTCGTTTATCATTTTCCATATTAAAAAGTCTAGTGATGATTCCAGAATCAATCATACTACTACTGAATGACAAAGAACAGAGCCCTTTGGGTATGGTATGACTGAGGGTTGCTATACCTTGCGCCAAGATGGCCGGTCAGCGGATGTCCATAGAAGGGTCACCCAATCCATTGCCACATTGGCAGGGGCTCCGGTGTTGTGAATCTCAGTCAGAAACAACATTATAATGTGCCAAGAGTTCATCACCAACTGCAATTCAACCGAATTGAAATAGTCAAAACGGAATAAATCAAAATTCTAAAAATTCAAAATCGAAACCGAATCGAATAAACTATTCGATTTGTTCCGTTTTATCGGTTTATTCGGTTGGACTATTTCTATTGTTTAACGAGACATATCCAAAATTGGAATTGTAGTTAAATTATATTAAAAAAATATAATTTGTTTAAACATACATTTTTTATATTTCAAAATTGTATCCAAAATCGAACTATTTATTAAATTATTATAGTTTGACATCAAAACATATACATTGAATTGTTGTTTTCAAAATATACAAAAAAATATACACATTTCTTAATCAAAAAATCTGCATAGAATTGTAGGTATTTATACAGTTGTATAAGTCTTATTCGAATTTGGACCTAAGCCGAAACATAAATCGAATAAAAAAATTTAGTTTCAAAACCGAAACTGAACCGATTTTTTTGTAGCCTAATCTTTTATTCCGTTCGCTTCCATTTTCGGTCCAAAACCGTTCACCAATATACGCAGATGTTCGGATGGATTGGTAAGTGTAGGCCGATCCGCAACAACTCTTTGTATCCGTATAAGCTAGTGAAACTGGACAATGCTGATATCCTCATTATCATTTCCGCACAAATGTCATGTTTAAAATTACTTGGAACTAGTCCTTACTTGGGGGCAATCCAAGAAGGTAGAACTTTTACTGGAAACAATCCAAAATTTACTTGGGGCTAGCCCACCCCAAAAAAATTAGGGTTTCTAGAGGCGACGGGGGACGGCGGAGGTTGGGGCGGCGGAGGTCGAGTCGATGGAGGGCGACAGCGAGGTCGAGGAGGAGGAGGAGGTGGAGGGCGACTGTCACGTCCCGTATTCAAAATCAACAGTGACGTTATGATCATATCCCCAGGCTACATGTCAAATTCGCGATTGTCGCCCGTAAAATAGAATGAAAAAATACAAGAAAATTACATTTCATTTATACAAACTATATCTATTATACAAAAACCATTTTCTAAGAGTACATTGTCTTACAAGTTTATTACCACAACAAAATTTACATATGATTGTTTGCAAAATATTGCTGGCCATCTCTTGGGATTCTCCTACATAGACTATTCCTCGACATTGTCTTTGTCGTACAGTGGTAACGTCTCGACAGGAACGTCATCTTCCCCTAGTGAACAAATACTATGTCGTTTAGAAACGACAAGCAAGTCCTCGGCCAAAAACGGTTAAAGAAAATAGAAGTATGATAAGGAATGGAACATAATGGTTTTTCGTTAAAGAAAATAGGAAATGCAGTTTTCCATTCAACTAAGTAATGTAAGCGTCCTGTTGACTCCCTTTAATAGGGATAAGTTTCTCCTATAATGAAATGCAGAGTTTAAAGGACTAATCCTGAAATGCAATGCAATTTTGGAGAACAACTCCCTTAAAATTCATCTAAATAGTTTTCTGTCAACAATCCTGTATACCTGGGATCATGCTGTAATTTGGTGGCAAGGTGCTTAGGATCTGGCCATGCGCCTCCTTTGGGCTTACAAAGTTCATCTATTCGATGTTACTGTTGAAATAGATGTAAGAATTTCGTGCTTCCCTTGAGCTTACAATAAAAAAGTTTGCCTCCCTTGGGCATAAATTGAAAATTGTCTCCCTTGGGCATATGTCACGACCCGATCCCAAATTAATGGGTCGAACCGGACCATGCCCAGCCTGCACCGTGGTGAGACGGCGGGCAGTAAGCTGTTCCATTGCAGGTAATCACAACAGCACAAATACATTTGTCACAACTGTTCTATTCGAAATTTGAAACTTTATTTAATAAATACTCAGAAATACAACTGGAAAGAAAATGCAGAAATAAACTACAAGCTCCAAATAAAGAAAAAAACGCAGAAAGAGAAACTATCTAAGCATCAGGTTCAGCAGTCCCAGGATCAGCGTCCTCCAGAGACGGCTCCGGTACCGTCGCAGGGTAGAGGACCGGGTCATAGTAGCTATTATAGTATAGCTCGTCATCCTCAGTGTTACCTAAAATGTTGTCTCCAGTCAGGAGGGAGCAAAGTACAATTCATGCTAATTAAATAGTTAAATAAGAAATAGAATCATGCAGTTCTAAACAGTTTTAAAACAGGTTTGTTACAGTATAAAACAGTGATTTGAATAGGTAATGACATATGACCGGCTTGGGTTTGTTACAGTAATGGATAAGGGGATTTTGTCACAGTATGGTCATAATCATTACGCTATTCCCCAGTCCCCAGTAGTTACAGTACAATACTCTCGGAGAGAGTCTCGTGTTTGAGTCGTGGTTTAGACATGCAGTAAAACGATTAAGTAAATAACTGTAAACTAACACTACACCAAAAAGGTCCTTTTGGAACGCTAAAATTCCATTCCAAATAATTTTAGGCACACCTATATTCCGTGCCTATTTATGGGCTGCCAGATTTGTTGGAACGGAATAAAGGCGTTCCAGTAAACATTTATTGGAACGCTTTTATGGTGTTCCAATATTGGAACACCGATAAAGTGTTCCAAAAAAGAGTTCTAACAAAATATTCCAAATTACTTTTTTCCACTTATTGGAACGGCTAAAAAGAGTTCCAATGTTGGAACAATAGAAACGCGTTCCTAAGAACAGCATCCCAGAATACTTTTTACGCCAAATTTTGGAACACCTAAAAAGTGTTACAGTTTTCAATATATATATATATATATATATATATATATATATATATATATATATATATATATATATATATATATATATATATATATAAAGTGTTCCAGTTTTCCTAAGAACAGCATCCCAGAATACTTTTTACGCCAAATTTTGGAACACCTAAAAAGTGTTCCAGTTTTCAATATATATATATATATATATATATATATATATATATATATATATATATATATATATATATATATATATGACTGCCCACATCATTTAAAATTGCACACGTGTAGCTTGAAATAATATATAGCTAGCATAAGTACTATGACTTACAAAACCTGTAGCGCTCCAAGAAATTTTATAAAAAAGAATAATTGACACAATCTTGCAATCATCTTGAGAATTTATAAATGTAGAATAGATAATGTTAAAGCTACATACACAAAGTAGCCAAATGTCTTACATAAACATTGTAAGTTTAATACAAGTTGTCTACCACACCAAAAAATAATATCTGAGCTGTGAAAATAATTTGAGACTTTGACACTTGTTCTTGTTAATGAGCGTAGGCACGGGAACTATGATAACCGAAGAAACCAAAAATATGACATCCTGTAAACATTTCAAAGATTGTTAAAAACATGATAAAATAATTTAATCACAATTAAGAACTTAGTCATTCAACGAGGCATATAAAGGAAAAAAAAAAACAATGAACAACCATGAACTAGTGCAATAGAAAAAAGGTTTCAGCTTTAGTCTAAACTGAAGTGAAGAAGAGAGGAGAAATTCATTGGTGAATGTGAGTGTTAGTGAGTTATGCATTGTGTGTGTTGGTGCCCAAGGAATATTGTCAGGACTACATAACTCACTCCATCCTCATTGCACATTGTTGAAAAAAATGCTTGGATGGATATGACCATCCTTATTGCACATTGTTGAAAATGAGTGCTGTACAATCAAGCATATATTTATTGTACTGTACAATCAAGCATACAAATAATAAACCTGCAACTTGGATGGATATGACCATCCTCATTGCACAATGTTGAAAATATATTCTTTTCCTCGACGACAATGGAATGAGTACTGATACATTTGATGAAGAAAAAAAAGTATTAGAGAGTCAAATGAAATGAAGTGAACAATTGCATACACACTTATAAGTAGTTACATTTTGTCACAATTGGTTGATGGGGAGATCACTTTAACAAAACTGATCATGAGTAGAATTCTGCAATACCTTGAACCAAGGCTAAATACTCACCTACTATGCTTACCTGGACCAAGTATAGAAAGCTTTTGTTACTCTCCATATAACTATGTTACCTCCTAAAAAATGCATTTTGATCATTAGCAGTCTTGCTAAATATGCATTATGGAATATTTTGACCTGAAGGCGAGAATTCGCAGAATAGTAAGACTTTTTTCAAGATGTCCCGTGCTTGAGAGTTCACCAGACTATCAAAAGTTTTTTGAACTTACTGGAGCATGTATGAATCCACTCACCACTATACAGAGAAGAGATAATTAGGGCATGTGCATGAAAGATAATGCTTGGAGATTAATGAATAACCGTTTGTATTTAGTATATCATCAACAAAAAAATATAGAGAGAGGTTCCTCTAAAAACAAAGTGGTGGTCAATATTAACCTCTACTACAGTTTAGAATTAAAGGGGAAAAACGTCTAGTGTTCCTAATTAGCTATTTTGGTGTAGTGTAAGTATCAGACACTTGTGATCACGTGTACAAGTACTTGCTATAATCATTCAAGCCTTCTCCCATCATATTGGAGCATCAGAATGCTGCAGAAGATACTTGACACTGCTTTTTGACCAGTTGTCGACTGTAGTCCTAATCCAAGTTTTTTAGGGTCTATCCCGTAATCCTGGAATGTCCTTCAACTATAATCCTGTTGCTTCTTAGATGGATGGGGATGGGCTCTGTTTATCTCCAATGCAAGTATAGACCATCCCTATCTCTCTGCCATCATCTTTTCCTCAATCGGACCTATAGTTCCCACAAATGCAGTCATTTTTCTCCTTACCTCTGTCTCCACTTATTCACTAACATTCTCATTTCACTTACCTTATATAAGACGTAGATACGAGTAAGATATACATCCCCCGTGTAAAATAGTCATAACAGGTGTGCAGGTGCTGCCCATTCTTCACAAAAGAGCATCATTTTAGGACTAAATGCCAAAACCAATGTACCATACTTAAAAGCAGGCTTAACTACAATGTGTTCCCAAAGGACTATACACAGCCAATGAGAAACAAATAATGTAGGTCTTGGCTGCAGTAAGAACGTTTCTTAGAAATTACATTCTTAGAGTAGAATAGTACATACTACTACTAGGCAAAGGGTCAAAGAATGAATACAATAAGTTCCTACAATGATTACAAGACAAAAGGGATGCATATGTTGACTAGATCCAAATTGGAACTGAATTAATTTTACATACCTGTATGGTGGCTCCTCCTCTCCCTTGTTGAGTGGTTCTACCTTAATTACCTATAGAAATTTAAGGATTCCAATATTAAGGCCTAATGCAAAAACATTACTACCAAAATGAATGAAGAAAATCTTTAAAATATTGTTTGATAATGTACCTGATGAATACGCCCTTGAATTAGTGGAAACACCAAAACAAATTAGCAATAAAAACATGAACAATTTATATTCCAATCATATACTCGAAGATCACAAGATAAGTAACTAACTCAATCAATAAAAAGAGAATGTCACAAACATAGCATAATTACAATCAAAATCAAAACCGAGTACATGAAGTATCACAAGCATCACTTTCAGCAGAGTTTTTGGAACAAATTAATCTTGCAAATGAAGAAATTGCCTCAAAACATGAACAATTTTGGGATAGAGTGTGTTTGCTTTTAGTCAAATAAAAATTCTTATGATTTAGATATATAGACACAGCAACAATATACAAATATATTTTGTTGTGCCCCGACCGTGTCACACAAACTAAAGGGAATGTAGCAGTTATAAAGAGCCTGTAGAATTAGGCTGGCTCTTTTCATTTGCTATAGCATGATGTAAAAATATACTTATTGGATCAATCAAATCTCATGTTCCAAATAGGAAGCTGAACTTGCTTAATAAAATATATCAAATAATGAAAACTTAAACAAGCAGTAAAGACAAATTAGAAGTATAACCTTCACATCGCGGTTGGCGTGCATCTTTACTCCGTTCTAGCTCGAGTACGACAAGATGATGCTGGAGACACCCTTTACGATAGCACCATAGTAAGCATGCATGTAGATTTTCAACGGGCTTTTCCAGTCAATGATGGTGTTGTTCTCGTTGATCCCTTTTCGTGTCCCCCATCTCTAATGAAATGCTTCGTGCAGGTCATGACCTTGTCTCTGTCAGAGCAGGTAGTAGTAATAGTAGTAATCTTCGGATGATTTTAGAAACGAGACTAGCTACAAGTAACTTAAGCTATATTACATATTTTCCATTCATAGTACTTATTTCCCAACAAAATATAAAACACCTCTAGATATATTTGGTAGCAAATCACCCGTAGTCCAGGGATGATTACCTCTATCATTTCCTGAACAATCTTGGGGACTCACTGTAGGTTTTGTAGCATAGACCGCATTTTGGATCTCTACAGGCCTGAATTGATTCAAAAAAAATGTTTACACAAAAAGTCTTTAGCCATATCAGAGATATATGCTTATCTACGCGATTACAAGGTCGTTAGCAAGCCTATCGAGATGCATGGAGAGAAATTGTACTGAATGCACGTGGCTCGAACTTCGAGAGTGGTTGCAGCCCCGATCCTCTTCACCAGTTCAGGATCCCTATAGAAGAAAAGGCAGTGATTCAAGTACACCATCGAGGCTGGATCATTCTGAGTGGTCGCAAAAATTTTAAATTTAACCAAGATTGCAGTACGTTCAAGAATATATTTAGTTTATCACACTCAAATCTTAACATATTCTGCACAGCTATACATAACATGAAATAATAATGATTAAAAAGGGTAAGAAATCACAAAGGTTTAACGAGTTCATGGTGGCACTTGCCTGGCACCTCCCGGCCCAATATTGTACGGGAATATTGTTGCTTTGTAGGCATTTGTTGTGGCCATGGACCGTGTCGATCCTATATACCATTGGGATCCCAAGATGGTATGAGAAACTGCCCTTTTAGAATCTATTTTCCATTTCGACCCAGTCCTTGGCGCTTGCCATTGGCTTGGCACACTCCCCCCGCTACTGATCACGCTTCCTGGCCACCCAAATGGGATTTAAAATTACAATCTCAACACTATATCTATCTTATACTAGTTTATACTAACTCATAGATATGGCTAGCTAGTATACATACATATACTTATGAAGTAGCCTTTCATTACTTGAGGGGTCGCGACGAGACGGACAATCTGAGTCATTTGACCAATCATTTTGGCAAGGGTCATCCTTGCCATCAAGTCCTAGATCCGAGCATTTACCGGCTGCTTTGGATCATTGTACTTCAGATACTTTGCTTCTCCACAACATATCAAGAACATAATGATATCCAGAAATCTTATATGAGAAAGCCCCATTTTTTTTTCTTCTTCTTTTCCTACAACCATAGGTTATAACAAAACACAAAACTTGACATATTAGATAGATAGAAAGTAGAATAATATTGGGAAGAAATATATTGTACTTTAGCTAGGTATCAGACAAGTAGGGATTAAGAATATGAAAGATGCATTATTGTTATAAATGTAAGTAAAAGAAGACAGTACAAGCTATTACAAACTTAGTATAAACATACATTTAAAAGCACACCAAAAGAAGGAATTCAACTAAGTATGAAATAAAAATGTTAGACGTTGAACAAATATTAAAATTAAAATACTGATTCATCAAGCATAGCAATAGTACTTTAAAAATTGCTCGTATTAGACTTATTGTGACATTCTTAAAAATGGGTCATGACAACATGCTAAATTGACAAAACAAAAGCATTTGTACCTAAAACTTAACACTGAAATTACCAATAAAAGCCCAAAATTACATCATAAGAACTAACACATAAGGAACAACAAGGGCTAAAAATTGTACATGGTAGTAATTTTCCACTAACACTACTAATAAATAGTTAATCACAACAATGGGCGTTTGAAAAAATTACACAAATGGGTCATCAACATATTTGACAAAAGTGGCGACAGTATTGTTCTAAATTTGATAAAAAAAACATGGGCACCTAATATTTAGCACTAAGACTACAAATACGAGCCTAAATTTCTAAGAAGAGAACTACAAGTTAATCACAAGTGGCTCACTCATTGTGGCATTCCAATAAATGTGTTACCTGCATATTTTCCAAAAGATAGAGGAAGCTCGATTCGACAAAATTGGTCATTTACGCGCTGACCACGCCTTGTCAGAATAGAGGAAGGGAGATAATACGGTGAGGAGATTCGGGTCGTCGATAGAGGAAACGAGGTGGAGGAGTTCGAGTAACTCGTGAACTCAGACACGGTTGCCACGCGCACGCGCTCTGATAAGTCATCATCGCGGAGGAAGGAGTGTGGAGTCGGGGACGGCCAGGAGAAAGGATAAGGGGAATGGGTATTAAAAATATTAGAAATTAGGATTAGGTTTTTCTTACGGGTATGAGAACTGGAGGAATCTACGGTTAGGGTTTTGTAGAGGATGCGGAAGATGGTGATAGGGGTGGTGGTTGTTTTCTGGATGTGGACGAGAGAAAAAGAGAATAGAAAGATTTCGAGTTTCTGGCTCCTATCATATATTTTTTGTATTATATCTAGGGTTATGGTTTTGAGTTTTAAGTTGAGAAAGATCAAATACTAGCCATTATATAAGAGAAGACCAATCACACTTGTGGATGTTCAATTTGGAACATATTTTGGAATGGTATAAAAGTGTACCTAAATAAAAAAAATTCTCAAAATTAAAATAAAACAGAATAGGAACACTTTTCTAATCTAGAACGCTTTTGTTCCGTTCCAAAACCTAGGTACAGAAAATAAGCGTTCCAGATTGAAAAATACATAATGTTCCTAATTTTCCTTTTTGGTGTAGTGTAACACAAACTATACTTGCCTCAATTGAATGAATGGAGAGACGGGTTGATACCGAGGAGGAACGTCAGGTGAATCTTCGAATTCCTACAGTTGAGCCAGACTAAGTGTGCTAGTTGCAATCTCTAGTAGTCATGTCCTAGTCAGGTTTTAAGTTGTATTAATCTACAGCTAACGATTACGTCGCAACTACGTGCGTTTGATTAAGCCGGTTAATTGGATTATTTGGAAATAACACGAAAATCAATTAACTTTGGAAAACTTTGTGTTTTTGTAATATTTATAAAAAAATACAGTTTCTTTTAGTGATAAATCATGAACTAGTTATTTACTAATATTTTATCTATTTAATTAATTCTCAATTAATTATAACATTACGCTCTAACTACGATTATACGTCTAATCAAAACCACCCAAGATCACATCCACCCAGAAAAGAAAGTAAAAATCTACGCTACACAATACAGGGGCACAACTAAACATCCTAGAGTGGGCTTATGCCCTGTACAATTATTTTTACATCAAATAAGAGGAAATGGTTTAATTACTAAATAAAATGCAGTAAAATAAATAACTATAATAAATAGCCTAAATATTAAATAAAATAATTTAAAATAAATGTTAAGAGTCTCAGACTCGGTCCATCATCAAAATCCAGCTAATACCACAACGCCCGGTCGGACCGGTGCGTTTGCATTTCGCTAGGGCCCACAGACCGGTACGATCATCGCCCGAAAATCAGTTTTAAATTCATTTTCCGAAAACTAAATTTGAAATCAAAATAAATAAAGTTTTGTAAAAATTTGGGCAGCATTTCCTCTATCTCGGGACAACCCAAAACTGGGAAATGCGCCACAGAAACCTGCAATTATTCCAACCCAATAATAATCCCGAAAATATAACCACCGAGTAATTTCCAACCACCAGAACCTTCCCAAAATACCCGAGATTTCCGCAATCAAACCACAACATAAAAATCTCAGCACCCATATCACAAAAATCTCGCAAACCAACCACACCAAAAGCTAACGTAGCTAACCGAATCTACTACGTAGCTAACCAGATTTCCCAAAGGGAAACCGGGGACCGATATCATCACAGACTACCAATGAAAAGCAACGGGACAGAGAATTATACCTCGGGTGCTCGGCTAGAGCTCTCAGATGATATAATAAAAAGAATAAATCCAGCAGCGACGTTGCCGAAATAATGCTGGATCCAACGTCGTCGACGACGACGTCAATGAACTCAGAATTAGGCACAGCAGAACCAATAACAGGGACTCGCCAAAAGGGCAGCGCTGTCGGGGAAACGTTGGCGCGAAGGGGCGCGCCGGACGGAGTGCTGTCGGCGGTAAGCGACGAAGTCAGCGCTGGTTGCCGGGCTGTCAGCGGCTAGGGCTAGGGTCGCCGGAGTTGGCGACGGAAAGGCCGCGCGGAGAGCGATCGGACCCGCAGGAGAGGGCGCGAACGGCCGCGGATCTGGACGGCGGGGAGAGCGCCGGAGATAGCGCGAGGCGAAGAGGGGCGCTCGCAGGGCCGGCTGGGTCGGCGCTTGGCCGGACTGTCGGCGGCTAGGGCGGCGCGCGAGGGCCACGCGGTCGCCGGAGTAGGCCGCGAAGGGGGCGGCGCTAGGGTCGCACGGTCGCCAGAGCTCGGGAGCTCGCGGATGGCGGGGTTCGCCGGAGTGCGACGAGCTCGGGGTAGGTGGAGAAGGGAATTAGGGGGAAGAGGGTTTCTGGAGTATTGTTCCAGAGGGGGAGAGAAGAAGGGATGAGTGAACGAGAGAGAGTGAGTTGTGAGTGAGTTTAATCTCTCTGTGAATGGGGAATAGTGGGAAGTGAGGAGAGATAATAAAGGGAGGAGAGTGGGGTGTTACGTTGGAAAAAATGTATGGAGGAGAATGAGTTGGGGAGGGAGAATAGGAGTAGGGTGGAAAAAGTCACGCACTCCAAATGCTGGTCCTTCGGGGCCAGCACAACGTATTTATTATTTTTTTATATATATAATATTAAGTCCAAAATAATTCTGATTTAAGAAATAGGAAAAGATTTTGGGCTCAGGCCTGGGTCTGGGCTCGGACTCGGGGCTGGGTCCGAAAACAAAAATCCAAGTTGTCATAATTATTTTCAAAAATCCTTTTTCACCCAAAAATAGTTAATAATAATATTTAATAATAATAATTTTGAAAACGTTAAATTAATAACACAAAAATTCTATTATAGAAATAATGGGTTTCACAATCTTCCCTCCTTAGAAAATTTCGTCCTCGAAATTTAAAGTAAGGTAGGAAAGACAAACATGTACGGGTACTGCGCCCGTAGCTCAGGTCCAACCAAAAGGATTTCCAAGGCAGTCATGGATGAGACGGTTGAGAGAAAAGTTTTTATTTATGATATCATCCATGCAGAAAGAATACGAAAGCGAACCAAAGTACACGAGGTTGATCAGACCATCATGCACCGGTCCTGATTAGACAATATATTAGTGGGTGCACCCAATAAAATATCGTCATGATCAAGCTTGATTTAAAAAGATAGCTTGCAAAACTAGGCTAGCTTAGCAGCATTAGTCAAATTTAGAACGGAAAAAAGAAAGGATAAGGAATAGGAGTTTAAGTGATGGCTCAAATTCTGATTCTCATCTCTGACTAGGCTTACAACTGGTTTCTCTGGCACTGAAAGGTTGAGTCCAATCTTCAGCTCTGAATTATCCAAAATGTGACTCGGATCCGAAATGTAACGTCTGAGCTGTGACGTAGGAGACGTTGCATACACTCAGGATTAGCTGGTAGAGCTAACTGGTACGCCACTTCCAACGCGTCTTAAACTTCAAATGGCCTGATGTACCTGGCCTCAATTTCCAGTTCCGTCAAAACTGATTGTTCCTCTGGTAGGAGAAAACTTCACCAAACGCAATTTGATCTTCCCAAGACCTACCAAAAATCCAAGACGCAAAATCTTAATACATCTTCAAGCGTCTGGATTGACCTCTCTGCTTGCTCGTCCCGCGGTACTCCATGAATCCGGTAGATGTGCTTCTCGTACAATGCTGCCAACTTCTCGGTGAACAACTAACCTTGAAGGGAATAAAGTGTGCTTACTTAGTCAGTCGGTCCACTATAATCCAACTGGTGTTCTTCCCTCCTTGGAATCAAGGCAAACCTAACACATAGTCCATCGTTATGTGCTCCTACTTCCGGTCCGGAATGCCCAATGACTGTAGAAGCCCTGCGGGTCTCTGTCGACTAGCCTTCACTTGTTAACAAATAAAACATCTAACCTCAATTCTGAATACATCATTCTTCATTCCATACTACCCAATAATAGTACGCATATCCCAATACGTATTGCTAGGATGTATGGAATACTGGTGCGCTTCTTGCATTAGTTCGTTCCTCAGTTCGCCAGATAGTACAAAAAGCCTCGTACCATTCTTCAGAGCTCCATTATTGGCGATTTGAGAAACCTTCAAGTGTTCCTGCCAACATTTGATCTCTAAGTTTGCAAAGTATCTCGTCTTGAAACTGAGTCTCCTTGACTTTGTCCATCAGACTCGAGCTCATTTGCAACTTCATCACCCTGAATCAGCATCCAGCTTCTTCCTTCCATTTCCAGGCAGCATAATCTCCAGTCCAAACTTCTCGATGTCTTCTAGCAGGTGCTAGTCCTTGGTTAAGAACTTCGCCATCAGTATCGACTAAGTGCATCAGCGACCACATTAGCCTTACCTGAATGGTACTGCAGGTTGATGTCGAAATCCTTCATCTGCTTCAGCCATCTTCTTAGTCTAACATTCAGCCCTTTCTGAGTGAAGACATATTTCAGACTTTTGTAGTCCGTATATATTTCACTCCCTTTCCATAAAAATCATGCTTCCATAGCTTCAAAGTAAAGATAATTGCAGCAATTTCAAATTAGGCGTGGGATGATTCTTCTCATGAGTCTGTAGTTGCCTACATGTGTAAGCAATTACTTTCCCATGTTGTTGAAGAACGCAACCCAGTCCTCTTCCAGAGGCATTACTGTAAATTGAGAACCCACCGGTTCCTGCGGGTAGCGCAAGGATTGGTGTAGTGGTAAGTCTCTTCTTCAGCTCCTCAATGCCGTCTGGCAAATTTTTCGTTCAGATGAACTCTTCATTCTTCCAGGTGAGCTTCGTCATTGGCTCAGCAATCTTGGCGAAATCCTTCACGAACTTCTGATAGTAGCCGGCCAAGTTCAAGAACCTTCCGAATTGAACTTGGGGTATATCACTCTTCAACAACAGCTATCTTCCATCGAAATTTCTTCTCCTGACAACATGGCCAAAAGTCTACCTTGTCAACAATCCACGTCCAGATAACTTACCATAAACTTCTTTTTCCTCAAAGTTTCCAAAATTTCCTCAGGTGTTCCTTATGCTCTTCTTCAGTCTTCAAGTATATCAGAATGTTTATCTATGGAGAAGATAAACTGATTCAAATACTCCTGAAAATCTCTGTTTATGAGATTCATGAACATAGCAGTAGTATTTGTCAGTCTAACGTCCTGACCAGAGAAAACTACCCATACTTGGTATTTAAACGTCGTCTTGGAAATGTCCTCTTTCCTGATTTTGATTTGCTGGTAGTCAAATCTTAAATCAGACTTCGAAACACCTTAACTCCACACAACCAGATCAAACAGATCCTCGATCTGGGCAAAAAGTACTTGTTCTTTAGTGTCTGGTAATCGATGCACATCCGTTGTTCCATCCTTCTTGGGCAAAACAAGATAGGTGTTCCCTAAGGTGAAACTCCACTCTGAATAAGTCCTAGAGCCTGCACTGCTCTGGTCCTTCATCTTCTTGGCCACCTTCGGGTTGACTCTGTAACATCCTTTAGAATTTAGGGAAAGAGCCGGGGACTAGGTCAAGGGTGAATCCTATATCTAGATCTGGGATAATCCGGGGAGACTATCAGGAAAACATCTGCCATAAGGGTGTAACAAAAACTTCTATCCCTGTGGAGAATTACAGCAAAACTCTTATGATTGATCTAAGGACATCCAAAAAGATGATGCTATACAGCGGTTCTAGGTACTATTCCTCATGGTTCTGGCTCTTGTATGAGCAGTCTCCAACTGCTTCCTTTTCTATGAACCTCGAGTATGCATCACACCTCATTGTAAGGGCAGGGTCTGCTGGATAGGAAGAGGGTCCCTAGGTTGTGGTCTAACAGGTGTTGCTGGGATATGAGCTCTGGTTTGATAGAAAGATAAGGGCAGTCCTTTACCCGATGTTCAGCAGATCCACATGCCAAACATTGTTCCAATCTCTTGCGACAACTAACGGCCTGATGACCAGGCCTCTTGCATTAGTTACAAACCCATAGCTTCTTACGACAAGGCTGCCGGAAAGTAGAGTACTTGATGGGACCCAAATATCTTCTAGATTCAGGGGTATCCTTCCTAGGACAAAAGTTCTGCTCTAACTTGGTTGGGGATAACTAAGGCTACATCATGACGTTCTTCATGTCTTCTCTCGTGATATTCTTCTGTTCCCGCTGGGCTTCATCTTGAGCTTTCTGGAACTCCATGATTTCTTGAAATAAAACAACCATTTGGAAGATGATTGCTGGTACTGGTGGAGCAACAAAATGAATAATCCACCAGGGAATGCAACTCAGTTGGAGATGAGGTAGGAGTCGCCAGTGTAGGAAAAACTTCACTGGGTGCACTAAGGGAACGGTCAAACAGCTGCGAGGGAAAGGACCCTGGGCTTGGTTGAGGAGATGGGGTATGATCCGGAGATGACACCTCATTGCCAGCAGAATTTGGTCTTGTCAATGGTCATTCTCTGGAAGGTTTAGGACGCACACATAAGCAATGTAGCCTACCAGCCTATAATCAAGCAAAAATATTTATTTATATATAAATCGGACCTATGTCGTGACAAATCAATGTTCTAGTGTTCTAATTGTTTCTGGGTATATTTTCCTAAGTTGTTGCTTGTTGTGGACCTGCATGGGCCACCACTGAAAATATGTCACGACCCGATCCCAAATTAATGGGTCGAACCGGACCATGCCCAGCCTGCACCGTGGTGAGACGGCGGCAGTAAGCTGTTCCATTGCAGGTAATCACAACAACACAAATACATTTGTCACAACTGTTCTATTCGAAATTTGAAACTTTATTTAATAAATACTCAGAAATACAACTGGAAAGGAAATGCAGAAATAAACTACAAACTCCAAATAAAGAAAAAAACGCAGAAAGAGAACTACAAATACGAGCCTAAATTTCTAAGAAGAGAACTACAAGTTAATCACAAGTGGCTCACTCATTGTGGCATTCCAATAAATGTGTTACCTGCATATTTTCCAAAAGATAGAGGAAGCTCGATTCGACAAAATTGGTCATTTACGCGCTGACCACGCCTTGTCAGAATAGAGGAAGGGAGATAATACGGTGAGGAGATTCGGGTCGTCGATAGAGGAAACGAGGTGGAGGAGTTCGAGTAACTCGTGAACTCAGACATGGTTGCCACGCGCACGCGCTCTGATAAGTCATCATCGCGGAGGAAGGAGTGTGGAGTCGGGGACGGCCAGGAGAAAGGATAAGGGGAATGGGTATTAAAAATATTAGAAATTAGGATTAGGTTTTTCTTACGGGTATGAGAACTGGAGGAATCTACGGTTAGGGTTTTGTAGAGGATGCGGAAGATGGTGATAGGGGTGGTGGTTGTTTTCTGGATGTGGACGAGAGGAAAAGAGAATAGAAAGATTTCGAGTTTCTGGCTCCTATCATATATTTTTTGTATTATATCTAGGGTTATGGTTTTGAGTTTTAAGTTGAGAAAGATCAAATACTAGCCATTATATAAGAGAAGACCAATCACACTTGTGGATGTTCAATTTGGAACATATTTTGGAATGGTATAAAAGTGTACCTAAATAAAAAAAATTCTCAAAATTAAAATAAAACAGAATAGGAACACTTTTCTAATCTAGAACGCTTTTGTTCCGTTCCAAAACCTAGGTACAGAAAATAAGCGTTCCAGATTGAAAAATACATAATGTTCCTAATTTTCCTTTTTGGTGTAGTGTAACACAAACTATACTTGCCTCAATTGAATGACTGGAGAGACGGGTTGATACCGAGGAGGAACGTCAGGTGAATCTTCGAATTCCTACAGTTGAGAACTCGACTTAGATTCCTGAATAACCAGACTAAGTGTGCTAGTTGCAATCTCTAGTAGTCATGTCCTAGTCAGGTTTTAAGTTGTATTAATCTACAGCTAACGATTACGTCGCAACTACGTGCGTTTGATTAAGCCGGTTAATTGGATTATTTGGAAATAACACGAAAATCAATTAACTTTGGAAAACTTTGTGTTTTTGTAATATTTATAAAAAAATACAGTTTCTTTTAGTGATAAATCATGAACTAGTTATTTACTAATATTTTATCCATTTAATTAATTCTCAATTAATTATAACATTACGCTCTAACTACGATTATACGTCTAATCAAAACCACCCAAGATCACATCCACCCAGAAAAGAAAGTAAAAATCTACGCTACACAATACAGGGGCACAACTAAACATCCTAGAGTGGGCTTATGCCCTGTACAATTATTTTTACATCAAATAAGAGGAAATGGTTTAATTACTAAATAAAATGCAGTAAAATAAATAACTATAATAAATAGCCTAAATATTAAATAAAATAATTTAAAATAAATGTTAAGAGTCTCAGACTCGGTCCATCATCAAAATCCAGCTAATACCACAACGCCCGGTCGGACCGGTGCGTTTGCATTTCGCTAGGGCCCACAGACCGGTACGATCATCGCCCGAAAATCAGTTTTAAATTCATTTTCCGAAAACCAAATTTGAAATCAAAATAAATAAAGTTTTGTAAAAATTTGGGCAGCATTTCCTCTATCTCGGGACAACCCAAAACTGGGAAATGCGCCACAGAAACCTGCAATTATTCCAACCCAATAATAATCCCGAAAATATAACCACCGAGTAATTTCCAACCACCAGAACCTTCCCAAAATACCCGGGATTTCCGCAATCAAACCACAACATAAAAATCTCAGCACCCATATCACAAAAATCTCGCAAACCAACCACACCAAAAGCTAACGTAGCTAACCGAATCTACTACGTAGCTAACCAGATTTCCCAAAGGGAAACCGGGGACCGATATCATCACAGACTACCAATGAAAAGCAACGGGACAGAGAATTATACCTCGGGTGCTCGGCTAGAGCTCTCAGATGATATAATAAAAAGAATAAATCCAGCAGCGACGTTGCCGAAATAATGCTGGATCCAACGTCGTCGACGACGACGTCAATGAACTCAGAATTAGGCACAGCAGAACCAACAACAGGGACTCGCCAAAAGGGCAGCGCTGTCGGGGAAACGTTGGCGCGAAGGGGCGCGCCGGACGGAGTGCTGTCGGCGGGAAGCGACGAAGTCAGCGCTGGTTGCCGGGCTGTCAGCGGCTAGGGCTAGGGTCGCCGGAGTTGGCGACGGAAAGACCGCGCGGGGAGCGATCGGACCCGCAGGAGAGGGCACGGACGGCCGCGGATCTGGACGGCGGGGAGAGCGCCGGAGATAGCGCGAGGCGAAGAGGGGCGCTCGCAGGGCCGGCTGGGTCGGCGCTTGGCCGGACTGTCGGCGGCTAGGGCGGCGCGCGAGGGCCACGCGGTCACCGGAGTAGGCCGCGAAGGGGGCGGCGCTAGGGTCGCGCGGTCGCCAGAGCTCGGGAGCTCGCGGATGGCGGGGTTCGCCGGAGTGCGACGAACTCGGGGTAGGTGGAGAAGGGAATTAGGGGGAAGAGGGTTTCTGGAGTATTGTTCCAGAGGGGGAGAGAAGAAGGGATGAGTGAACGAGAGAGAGTGAGTTGTGAGTGAGTTTAATCTCTCTGTGAATGGGGAATAGTGGGAAGTGAGGAGAGATAATAAAGGGAGGAGAGTGGGGTGTTACGTTGGAAAAAATGTATGGAGGAGAATGAGTTGGGGAGGGAGAATAGGAGTAGGGTGGAAAAAGTCACGCACTCCAAATGCTGGTCCTTCGGGGCCAGCACAACGTATTTATTATTATTTTTTATATATATAATATTAAGTCCAAAATAATTCTGATTTAAGAAATAGGAAAAGATTTTGGGCTCAGGCCTGGGTCTGGGCTCGGACTCGGGGCTGGGTCCGAAAACAAAAATCCAAGTTGTCATAATTATTTTCAAAAATCCTTTTTCACCCAAAAATAGTTAATAATAATATTTAATAATAATAATTTTGAAAACGTTAAATTAATAACACAAAAATTCTATTATAGAAATAATGGGTTTCACAGCATAAATGAGCTAAGCCTCACATACTCGATTCGTACGGCCCTACGAATGAGCTTTAAAAATACTGATCAGCTTTTTTTGTTTATAATTATGTTGCGGGACTTTTTAGTGATATTCAGGTTGTTCTCTCCCGTCCAATACTTTCTAGTTGTTAATTAATTCTGAGAGAATTTTCCTAGAGAATTTTCAGGTTTATGAGAATAAACCAATTTCTCAAAAAGTCTAGAATTTGGCCATCTCTTGGAATTTTCGAAAATTTTGGCATAGTCTCCTTTGTATTTATGGACTCCAAAAATTCACAAGAGACAATAAAAGATATAATATAATTCCGGGTTCACCGACCCCTTCGGTGGAGCAACTCTCAACACCGGAACCACGCATTAATATCTTTGGTTCGTCGACTATCACTCCCATTTTTGTTATACGTATTTCTAGTATACGTGTACGGATATCTGACCCGTATTTTGATTTGTCTAGCATGGCTTGACATGGTTTGGTCTTGGTTTAGATTGGCTTGGTTTATTTTGGTTTGGTTTGGGTGAAGTGGTTCATCATGATAAACCCCCTTTATAACCTAACTCCACTCTCTCTCTCTCATCATTACTCTTTCATTTATTTTTCTTCTCCATAAATTCTCTCCCAAACCCTTAGGCAAGTCTCATCTTGCTCCATGGAGGAACTCCATTTTAATTGTTCTATTGTCTTTCCTACAAGCTTCTAAGACTCTTTAGTACTTAGCATTTTTGGTTTTGGAGGATTAAATCTTGTAGATCTAAGTTTTTCTCAAGTCTTGGTTTTTTTGGGTTTTGATCTCTTAAACTTCTTTATTTTCAAGTTTTGTTCCACGTTGTAGAGAATTTGATTTTACTCAAAATGGACCTTTGAAAATCCGGATTTCGATTTGTTTTGAGTGATTTATGAACTTGGAAAGTTCATGGGTTCCATGAACACAAGTTCTCGGATTGGAAAAGAAGAACAGTGCTGGGCGCATAGCATTTTCATGCGCCTACAGCTGCTTTCCTTTGGGCGCATAGCCATTTGTATGCGCCCAAGGCCCCATGCTCCCTGCTTGGACGCATAGCCCTATATATGCGCCCAAGGACTCTCCTGCTTGGGCGCATAGCCTTTATATGCAGCCAAGTGCACCCCATGTTCCCTGCTTGGGCGCATAGTTTTCTTTATGTGCCCACTTGTCATGAAAGATAGTCCCTGACTTCCTTCCAAGTGCACCCTGTCTCCACCTTGTGGGCGCATAGCCATTGTTATTTGCCCACTTAGCCAGTGAAGATGACCTCCAAACTTATCTTCCAATGCACCCTGCCTCACTCATGTGGGCACATGCATGTGGGCGTATAGCCTTGGGCGCATGCTCTTTATGTCACCCCCATTGATCCCTTGTGCCATCTCTTGCAATTATCCATGTTTATCCCCATGGTCCTTAGTGTGAGTTGTGAATTTGCTTGTACTCTTTACTTGACTGGTCGTATAACTGCAAGAAAAAACCCTTTTTACAACGTTGAAAAAACGTTGTAAAAGGTCTTTTACGACGTTCAATAGAAGGTCGTTATATCCAGGGTTGTAAAAGGGGGGTATCTTCCACAATGTTCATTTGAACATTGTAAAAATGTTGTAGAAATTCTTCTCATAACAGTTTATAAACATTGTTGAAATTTCTAAAATCTGACCAAAACTTTTCTACGACATTTTTTAAATATTGTAAACAATACTTTTAAAACAAATTGCACATGTTGTAAATATAATTTCAACAACATTATGCAACTGTGGTAAAAATAATATCTACCACGTTCAGTAAACATTGTACATATATTTTATACAACATTGTACAAATATTGTAAAAAAGTTTATACAACTTTTACAAAATGTTGTATATTTTATTCAATCATGTTTGCCTAACATTGTAATAAATATTTGTATGTTATAATTATAATATCAACAATAATTTAAAAGTATTGTAAATAAATTTTACAATATTTAGAAACGTTGTTAAAATATTATCTTACAACAATTTTGGCACGTTGTTAATAAAAAGAGTTTATACAACTTCTACAAAATGTTGTATATTTTATTCAATCATGTTTTCCAAACATTGTAATAAATATTTGTATGTTGTAATTATAATATCAACAATAATTTAAAAATATTGTAAATAAATTTTATAATGTTTTGAAATGTTGTTAAAATATTATTTTATGACAGTGTTGAAACGTTGTTGAATATGTTTCCATTTTAAAAAAAAATACAATTTACAAATAAAAATATATTGAATCCAATTATAATACTAATACAAATACACAAATACAAATACACAAATACATTATTCTAATTTTTGCTCCTGTTGTCGTTGTTGTTGTTGCTATCGCTGTTGCTCTCACTACCGTTGTTAGTATTGCTACCGTTGTTGTTGCTACTGCTGCTCTTGTTGAATTTATTGTGTTGTCACTTTCTCAGAAAATTTTGAAATCACTTTTAATCCCCATCTACCAATCCCTCTTTGTTTTCTTGTTGAGTTCCTCATTGACACCAACTTCCAGCTAGTAGTAGTGCAACTGCCAAGATCGCCCTCCGGACCTATAGGCATAAGTTACAGGAACTTTTTACTAATACACAAAAATGTCGACAAAGTAAACTAACTCAAACAGTAAATGAATGGAGATATAAAGAGCAATGACATCTGGTACAAGTACAAAGTTTCCAATGCCTAATCTTGAGAGCATTATTCATAGTTAATAATGCAAGAATAAGGGTTCAAGATCCATGGAGGCACATTTGTAAGGCGTGTTTTGTGTGGCTGGCACACATGCGTTAGGGGCCAATCTAAACAAGTAAAATAAGTTGTCGTATCAGCATCCTATCCGAAATTCTACTATCAAAAAACTTATCCTAGCTGACATGTTTTTCACGGTAAGTTTGTTAAAACCACACCGACGCTGGTGGCTAGGAACATTAACACTACACCAAAACACCTATATTCCAACGGTCTAAACATGTTACAAAAATTAATTCTAACGGGTAAATTCTGTGAGTATATAGGCGTGGGTAATATTACTAACTACCCTTCTAACGGACATGCCCGTTAGTATTTCAAGTTTTCTAACGGCTTTAGCCGTTAGTAATTATTTTTCTAACAGGCATATAAATATATGTAGATATGAATACTAACGGGCTATGACCGTTGGAATATTTTAAAAATATATATAAAAAAACAATTTTAGAATTTAATACTAACGGGACTGGGTCGTTAGTATTTTTTAAAAAAATGGAAAAAAAATTAATTTTAGAATTACTAACACGAGAGTAATTCAAATTATTTGTTTTACCTATATTTCAATAAAATGTGCACCTGCCTCACAACTTGCACCTGCAGGTTGCTCCAGTATAGGCAAACTGGATGTCTCATATGCACATTTTAGACCAGAAAGCCAGATGTTTGAACTACTTTTATCAAACCTAACATACAATGGCTTTGAACTCACGAAGAAAGACGACGAAACCACAACTAATGAAAGTTAATGCCAGATGAGGAATACGAAAACATAACTAAAGAAAGGGCAATCAAGACCTACCAGATTCTCATCAGATCCTTCTATATGAAACAACATGACACCCATACCCTTTCTTCTATCAATCTCTGCCTGCTCAACAAAGAAAATTGAAGGAAAATGTCAATGAGGAATATGAAAACAAAATCTACATGTTGATCTCTGTTTTAAGCTCATGCAACCAGAAATCAAAATATTTTAGCTACAGAAATCAGATGTGATCTGAAATAAAATGAAATCATATATTTTGTTTCTTCACTGGAAACTTGTATCTGGTATGAATTCCTCATTCAAAAAAAAAACTCACTTAGGGCTGTAAAATGGAGATGGTCCAAATTCATTTCATGGATGACTACAGCTGTAGTATCTGATGGGTTCAGGATAGGAATCTGAATCTTTAACTCATTTCATCCCTGTATTTGTGTATAATGCAGTTGATTGTACTACAAAACACCTCAACGAGAGCCAGCTCATGTGAGATATAGGTGCATGGAGTTCAATAAAAATATAAAACAAAATGAAGTTTCATGACATTGACATTAATTTCAAATGATTCTAAGCTTTGAGACGCAAAAAGTGCTATGTTTTTTGGAAAGTTGATCAACAAACTAACAGTTACACTTCAGTGCCCTTCAACTAGAGGCACTAAGCAAAACATATTGACCTTCAAAACAAAGACCACAGTGAAACATTTATGATTTTTTTTAATACAGATAGTGAGTAGCTCTGAAATTTAAAACCAGAAAAGGGAGAACTTTTACCTCTTCGGTCTATACACACCACACAAAACCATTGAACTGGATGCCCTTCCAAATTGTGCCAAGAGGAGACTTTGCCAGCTTTCCAGACCAGGTGAAACCTCCTTATCCATAGGAACATTGGATAGTTCCACGTACAAAGTACAAACAGCAGCTTCCATGTACAATGTACAAACAGCAGCTTCCACGTATAATGTTTTCCAGGTTCCTCCTAAATATGCACTCTGGATGCTCCAATTTTGACTTGTAACAGCTATTCGATTATTGTCTATTACTAGCTCTGAGTGCTTGCGACCTGGAAATAACAAGACTATGGTTGTGTTATCATGAACAGGGAATGTCAAGCAACAGCTTCAATTTTCCATAAACTCGAAAGTTAGATGAAACTGGAAAAGAGAAACAACGAGCAAACCTCAAAATCCAAGGATCCACTAGGCTGCTACTACTGCTGCTTCTACGATGCACATGCTTCCTCTCACTCCCATGTAAAGACATGTTCTTGGTGTAATTATGCATGTTGTAATCTTTTTTGGTCTTGTGATGGTAGTGCCGGTGATGGCCCTTTACTGTATGTGACGAAGAGGTTATAGGCGGGTCATAAACTTCAGGTGCCCATTTCACACTCAACTTTGTACTAAGACATTCCCCTTGTTTCTCCCGGCTTCGTTTGAAGGCAGAGATGAGCTTCTTGGCCTACATATGGAAATAAGAGAAACATTAAGGTCTATTTTGGATGTGATCTCCAGCTAGATGCTAGTGTAAGTTCAATGTTGCATTGTGCCAAATGCAAAATTCTAGCCAAACCATGATCCAGCAAATTAAGTATAATAAATAGACCATTACTGGAGAATGAGCTGCTACAAAAGTTTGCTTTCTGTTGTAGTTTGAAAAGGTTAAATTGTATGAACAAAAAGTCTGATAAGGTTATAACAGGGACAAAAAATTGAGTATAAACTTGGGAGCAGAAGATATATCAAAGAAATATGGAGCAAAAACTTCTAAGACAACAATTTAAAAAGATTAAGAATCAAGGAAAATTGTATATTTACGTAAACGGGAACATGCTAAACCTAAGCATATCCCCATTTAATAAACCAAAGCTCAAAATTGAATAGGAAAAACATGTTGAACTTACAGGCAGATGGGATGCAGTTGCAGGAGGCTCCATGGAGAGTTTGCCCTCCATACCGTATGCCAATTCCTCAATTGCATCCAAAGTTAAAGGGTAAGGCTGCACCACACTGGAACAAAGAACAATCTCATGCATGTTTGGGCCATCCAGCATACAGGTGTCCAAGAGAAGAGGCTCCGTCTCCTGACGATTGCAGTTCTCATCCTGCTCTAGTACTAGATTGCTGACACATAGAGGTCCAAGATTATCATGAACATGCAGGACTTCAGAAAGTGAGGCCCTAAAGCAATAAAGATTCTGTGGACATCAACAAACCAAAATGACAACTTACTCAAGAACCTGTCCGCAAAAGGATTGAAAAACTGGTGAAGTAGACATACTCCTTTTGATTGCATTTATGATAACATCACAATGATGCATTTAACCACGTAATGGCGTACTGAGATATATAACAAGCTTCCTAGAAAGAAAACACAATACACCTGATGAAATAGTTACCTCTGGTTCAAAGACATCTCCAGTAGTATTCTGTGCAATTCCTTCAAGTATTAAGAGGATATAGTCGAAGAAAACTATTTAGCATTGTCAGGAGGATTCATCTTCTTTCCACCAGCACAAGCCTCCACAACTATCATCTATAACATTAGTTAAAAGTCAATTTTTGGCAAATAAATTTGTATATCTGGAATAGTCATATAGTGTGATAAAATAAATCTGCTCTGCAAATGTTGAAAAAAAAATCACCTATTTCAAACTGTTATAGTAAACGGACCTTTAAGATATTTCATGTTAGATACCTGATTCAAAGTCAGTGTTCCAGTCTTATCACTGCAGATTGTTGTTGCTGATCCCATAGTTTCACAAGCAGAAAGCCTTCGCACCTGAGGCAACGCTTTATTGTCATCAGTATTTCTTCTATTAGAAAGAAACATAATTATATTACTAAATGATACATGCCAGGGGCCTTGTCTGCCATCATTTTTCGCATCGAGTATGCAAGGCTGAGAAAACGAAATGATAAGCATAAGTTCATAGATATAATAAGGGACAAAAGTATACAATAGAGAAAAAATGAATCCATGGCATCATCATGCTTTAGTAGCTCAAGAATGTAGGATTTAAAGAATCATAACTAAACAACGAGTGAAAATGAATCCAAGCAAAATTCTCAATATACACTATCCAAGCAAAATACTCAATATACTACTCCAAACAACAAGTTCAAACGTATCCATACAAAATACTCAATATACTGCTAAGAATAAAATACTCAATGTAATCCTTGGGGACCCTTGCTAGCTGTGTTGCATGGATATAGATACATGTAAGGACACAACATGATACAAATATGTGTTACCCAATAAAGAGACAAGATTCCAAGGTTAAATAATATTGAGGTACAAGTTTAGTATATAATAAGGAGACAAGATTTTAGTACATACTTTACATTTACAATTTCTAAATTAACATTTTGCACCCTTAAGTTTTGACATATTATTCTAGGCTTATATCTCACATGGTTTTGGATTAGTCTCCACCAAATCAAAATGAAACTATATTCCAAAGTTAGGCAACTTGTCAAACATATCAGTCACTATGCCTGCTTGGAGCTCAAAATAGTACCTATATATATATATATATATATATATATATATATATATATATATATATATATATATATATCATTTTTGTATTTATAGTCGATGTATGTGATATATCAAGAAGGCAGAGTTGGAAGCATGGACGTTCTACCATGGTCCTCCCAAGGAAGTCGGTAGGGGACATTCCAAGGGACTTTGTATTGGAGATGGAGAGAACTGTCAGTTATATCCCGAAAACATGAAACATCACTAGATATCCCGACCCCTTGAAATTATATATAAAATGAAATGGAAAAGGATCAATCCAAAACCGCTAGAAATCCCGAAAACTGTCAAAACTCATACTCTTGGAAATGTCCGAAAGAGTTCTGTAACCTTGTTGCAATCTAATTCGACAACTTTTAACCAAATAATAAGAATTATGAGTCAAAAAGGATTTACCAAGAACTGTCTAGGATCAGCTGCACAAAGGAGTACTCATGGAACACTGGCAAGTTGTATCCTCCATCCCCCTTCTCCTCACTCTCTAACAAATCAAGCAGAAAAAGTCAATAAATATTGAAAAATCAGAAAGTATTAAAGAATTAATTACTAAATTTGTAATCCAAGCTTGGCCATGCAAGAAAGCATAGCTATTTGAAGATCAATGAATCAAATAACAAACAAATGATGTCGCGTATATATGAGTAAGCTTGTTTACTTGTGGCTTTCTTCAACTGAATTCAATCAAAAGGCATGAGAAAGTTTTTGAGTGAAAGGATTATGTTACTTCTTCACACATGCTTATGCTTTCTTTACTGCTTATTTTTCTTTCTATTATTTATATACAATATGTCTATAGTCAGTTGAGAGGGGCCATGCAAGAAATATGAGCACAGACCACATAGATAGTTTGGAAAGCAACCAACTCAAAACCATTAACAGTGGCACATATTCGATATATTCAAGAAAAAAATTATCTATTAGGAACAAATTAGGATATTTTTAAATCCTAAATTAAAATTAGGGGGAAATTAGGGGTTTAGAGTAGGAGTTCACCGGAGGGACTTTCTGTGAGGAGGATGCTTGTGGTCGCCGGAGTCGGAGACGCATCGTCGGGACTGGAGGCAGGATTGTTGACGTCGAAATGGATTTTGAAGGAGCGACGAGAGGCGGCACCCAATCGAACCCTAACCTATTCTGCATAATCCTTGAAGAGCGGCGAGACGCAGCACCTCACCATCGCCTCAATGACGCCCGAAATCGACGGGACCACCGGACGACGTTGAGGAGGTTTCGCCGCCGTAGGAGTCGATCATGGCGGCGAGGGTGCGGTAGGAGGTAGGCGGAGCGGAGGAGATTGGGGGTTAGGTTTAGCGTTTGCAGCTAGGGTTTGGATTAGTAAGTTTTGGTGGAGAATTTAGGGAGGAGTAGGTTTTGGTGACGCGATAGGAGATGAGGGAGAGGCTGATGATTTTTTAGGTTCGGTGGCTGTGGTAGGAGTGGTAGGAGTGGTAGGAGGGAAAGAGGAGGAGATGAGGGAGAGAGCTATAGGAAAAGTTTAGGAGGGAGGAAATATTTTAGAAGGGGGAAAAATATTTGGAGAGGAAAAAGTGGCGCACAACAGAAAAAAAATTATACCTACTTTCTATTTCCGCTGACCAAGTCCAACAAATATTTATATTTATTAAATTATTATTATTTTATTAAATTTATTTAGTATAAAAATATTTTATTATTAGTGACGGAAAAAGGAGTACCAAATATTTATCTCAAAGCAACTAAAATATTTAGTGCGTTTTTTATTTAATGATCAAAAATTCTAAATAATTTCTCATAAATTTGGAATCACTATAAACCCTAAATAAAATAAAGAAATGAAGGCACGAGTAACCTCTAATTGAGACAGAGAATAGAAAAAGAAGAAAACGTGAGAGAGAATACATACTAGTTGTATTCGGTTTCTAGATTCGGTTTCGGATTCGGATTCGGATTCGGATTCGGATTAGAATTAATACATACATGATCGTTCTCTATATTAAATACGGCTTAGAATGGTTAAAAATGTGTTTTCCAAATAGTATATATATTTCACTTATTAATACATAAAATTTTAAAAAATAACTATTGTATATGTTTTCTTCTTATGTAGTTGTTGAATTTTTTTTTAAAAATAACATGAAAATATAATAATATGTTCAACATTAAAATTATATTTAAACTAATTGCATCGTATTATCTAATTAAGCACGTACCAAAGATTCAAACAGTATATTTATAATAAATCATAATTAAAATATATTTAAATTATATTTAGAATATTATAATACAAATTAAATCTTTATCTATTTTATAAAATAATATCATAGATTATTTTTATACTTGCAATGTACCTAAACTATATTAGTGTGAGTCTTTTTTTTATACTTTAGGTAAGTTATTGTTTTGCTAGACGAAAAGAGATCATAGGGCTGCAAATGAGCCAAGCCGTTTGCGAGCTGCTCGAAGCTCGGCTCGATAAAAGCTCGTTTGAGCTCGGTTCGTTTAGTAAACAAGCTGAGCTCAAGCTTTATTTTAAGCTCGTTTAATAAACGAGCCAAGCTCAAGCTTAGAAGTACTCGGCTCTTTTGAGCTCGCGAGCTGGCTCGTTGATGAGCTTGCGAGCTGGCTCGTTGATGAGCTCGCGAGCTGGCTCGTTGATGAGCTTGCGAGCTGACTCGTTTAGAAGCTCGTTTAGGAGCTTGTTTAGAAGCTCGTTTGTACTTTGTTGAATTCTAAATATATGCATATTTGTGTGCATTATATATTTATATGTCCTTTAATAATTGATATTAAGGAACTTTTTAATTAAATTTTAATAACTAAATTGTAAAACTTTTTTAATTAAATTTTAATAACTAAATTGTTAATATTACAGGTACTTGAATTCAAACCAAACTAAATTGAAATCGAGCTCGATAAGCTTGAAATCAAGCTTAATGAGCTTGAAATAAAGTTGAACGAGCTTAACAAGCTTTATTTTCATCTTATCAAGCTTGAATCAAGCTTGCTTATCAAGCCAAGCTCGAGCTCAAACCAAGCCAAGCTCAAGTTTAATATAAACAAGCTCGAGCCAAGCTCAAGCTCCAAAATAAAAAATTTATCAAGCTCGAGCTTGAGCTCGATTAATTCTAGTCAAGTCAAGCTCAAGCTTACAAAAGCTTAGCTCGGCTTGGCTCGTTTGCAGCCCTAAGAGATCATATCCGACACGGACACCATTTTGGCCCGAAATTACCTTTTTACCCCTGTGTCCAAATTGGACTTATGGATAGGCTATCCTAGCTAATTTGATCATTCTGGACACGTTGGCGATGGTTGTTTCACCATCCGACAACATCTGTAGGTTTTTACCCTATTATTATAATCCTTCTTTTTTATTCGTATTTTAGATCCTTGTATCGGAATTAAGATCCATCAATTTCAGTGATTTCACAACCACTGAAAATGAATGTGTTGACCCTGTAGATGTTTATAGAGACTAGCCTTGATCCTGTTTGACCATGGTTGACTGCTTTGACTGAACGTCGAAGTCGAGTCAACATTCGACCTAGTTTAACCTAGAGTTGACCAGAGTTGACTAGGGTTGACCAGTTGACCAAAAGTCAACTGTAAGTCAACCTTTGACCCATTTAACCTAGTTTGACTTGGTTTGACTTCCTGTGACCTAGTTAGACCTATCCGGGTGCGGGTCGTGACAATTATCAATAGATTTTAATTGTATAAGAGGGAAAGATGCTGAATTGGCAGCTGTCATTTGTTGAAATTACAAGAGGTAGCTACCAATGTCGGACTTTAAATTTTAAGTCCTGAGACAAACTCTAATACCATGTTTGGTGCGCAGTATTTTTTTTATTCCCGAAAAAATTTAGGGTGGAAATCTATTACCATGCTTGTTTGGGCTATGAAAAACTTATTCCCGGGAGTTAAAAATACCTGGGTAAATAGTTTATCCATAAAACATGGGAATCCGGAATCCTATCCCTTAAGAATAGTGGGTATTTTTCTTTTGTCCGGGCAAAAAAAAATTTTTGTTTGAACTTTTTTCTACTTTTTTGATCATTTTGAACATTTTTCTTTTTTTGCCCTTTTCTGCCCTTTTTTGTTGTTTTTGTCGTTTTTTTTTTTTCGCTTTTTGGTCATTTTTTTTCAGTTTTTATCGATTTTTTTCGCTTTTTGTCATTCTTAGTCCTTTTTGTCCTTTTTTTGATATTTTTTGTCGTTTTTTCTCTTTTCGTCACTATTTTGTCATTTTTACCGGTTTTTATCGTTTTTGGCTTTTTTGTCATTTTTAGTAGTTTTTTGTTTCTTTTTGTTATTTTTTGTCTTTTTTTTGCCATTTGTTATCTTTTTTTGTTATCTTTTGTCGTTTTTTATCATTTTTCTCTTTTTACCGATTTTTGTCCTTTTTGTCATTTTTGTTGTTTTTTGTCTTTTTTTGTTTTTTGTCGTTTTTTGATGTTTTGGTCATTTTTTTATTTTTTTGGTCGATTTTGTCTCTTTTTTGTCTTTTTAAGTCGTTTTTTTGTCATTTTTTTGTTGCTTTTTGTCATTTTGTCTCTTTTTTTTGTTTGACGTTTTTCGTCTCTTTTTATCTTTTTTTGTCGTTTTTTACTAGTCTTTTGTCATTTTTTTTGTCTTTTGTCGTTTTTGTTGTTATTTAGTAGGTTTTTTTGACATTTTTGTCGTTTTTTTGTCGTTTTTTTATTGTCTTTTTTGTCGTTTTTGTAGTAGTTTTTTTTGTCGTTTTTTGTAAAAAAAAAAAGTTGTCCTTTTTGTCGTTTTTTGTTGTCTTTTGTTCTTTTTGTGGTTTTTTTTATTTTTCTATATATTTTTTATTTTTGTCATTTTTTGGTCTTTTTTTATCGTTTTTGTTGTTTTATGTCATTTTGTCGCTTTCGTTATTTTTTGGTCCTTTTTATCATTTTTGTTGTTTTTTGGATTTTTGGTTTTTTTTTATTTTTGTCGTTTTAGACTTTTTTTGGCCTTCTTGTCTTTTTCTTTTTTTATATTTTGGTCGGGTTTTTTTTCCGTTTTTAATCGTTTTTTTTTCTTTTTTACTTTTTTTCCTTTCCTTTTTTGACGTTTTTTTCGTTTTTGGTTTTTTATTCGTCATTTTTTTTTTCATTTTTTATTTTTTTTATCATTTTTATTTTTTTTCCCGGGAATGTTTATATAGTCACCAAACCCAAACATGGGAATGTAATTTTCCAGGAAATTTAATTTCTTGGAATTTGATTCCCGAAAATATAGAATTCTCGGCTATATAGTATTCCACATACCAAACGCCCCCTAAAAGTTGTGCCCTCAAAGCTTGATGCTCATACAATTTTTTTATGGACAACAATAAAATAGTATTATCAACACAAAATTTAAGAAAAAATAATTAACAAATATAATATCCAAAATAATATATTTTATAACGAAATACTAATAAAGTTGAAGATATTCCAAGCAAAAAAAATTGATGTTCTAAATAAATAAATAACTAATAATGTTTCAAATAATTCTTATGAAAATAATAAAAAAATAAAAATTGTAACTTGTTCTATTGTTCAATTAAATCCAACAGGAGAGAGAGAGAGAGAGAGAGAGAGAGAGAGAGAGAGAGAGAGAGAGGATGTTGACAACGACGGAAGGAAAAAAGGGGATTGGCAGCGACTAAAGGGTATAAGAAGATTTGGAGCATCATAATGTTAGATCAGCAACAGAAGGGGAGATGATTTAATTTTGACAGCGATTGCAGGAATTTTTTTTCTTCATTCTGACTAACTGATTTGTCTTTTGATAATATAATATATGACATTTAGATATTCTAAAATTTTGGGCCTGAGGCACCCGCTCCGGCTACGGTAACTACCACATTTCAAAATTTTGAGTTGTTTTCAAACAAATTTCTAAACAAATTCATAATATTATTTAGTTGATGCACTTATAAGATCTTAAAGGGAACCCAAAAAGTAAATTGAGCAAACTGATAGAACTGAAATATCCAATCCTTGTATACACTTTATGGGGAGTAAGATATTTGCATAGTAAGTTATACATATGCCAATACCAAAACATAATTCTTGAACCAACATGAGAAAATCAAGATTGGGACCAACAAGAATAATATAAAAACATTAAACAATTATCAAAGATAATTGAACAAAAAAGACTAACAATCAAGGGTGTAAAAGCAAAGTAAGTTGTAAAAACATGTAAATAAAAAAAACTTAGTTATCTCGATGATTACGCTTTAAAAGTTCTAATATTTGTTAGATATTTTTAATAATTCATTAATTGAATATATGACACACCCTAAGCTAAAGCAGCATTTTAAATAGTAAACTAGAGGTGGAGGAGAGATGATTTTTACAAGAAAGAATATTATAACAAGCAAGAAGCGGGGGAAATGATTGATGCAAGAAGTATATATATTAGGTCTGTCTTTTGAAGCCGTGGAAGGGATGGTTCAAGATGTGACAGATCCATTTAACCATGAACTGCTACCAAGTGAGGTATTGACCTAATAAGACCAACTTTTCGAATAATATTATCCTAGAAATATTTTAAAGTTATATTTACAACGTTGTCTATATATTGTAAAAAACACATATTTTACAACATTTTATAAAAGTTGTTAAATATAACCCTTTTATAATGTTTCATAAACATTGCAAAATGATATTACATATACAACGTTTACATAACGTGGTAAAATAAAATTAATTTTACAACATCAAACAAACATTGTGCAATATAAACAATGTACAACTATTGTTAAACGTTGTTGAACATGACATTTTTACAATATTTTAAGTACATTGTTAAAATTAGTAACTTTGGCAACAATAAATAACCGTTGTCAAAATTAATAAATGTTACAATGTTAATAAAACGTTGTTAAAAATAATAATACACAACTTTTGTGAATGACCATTGTAGAAGCCTTAACGTTTGAAGGTAAAACGTTGTTTGCACATGTATTTTACAACGTTTTTACAATAAAGGTTGTAGAAGACCCCCATTTTTTACAACATTTTTAGGAAGTGTTGTAGATGGAACGTTGTAAAAGGGGATTTTTCTTGTAGTAAATGTTATTTTCCATGTTGCACATGTACTCTGAGCTTTAACACTACCAAAATATAGTAAATTAGCGATGGCACATTAGCGACGGATAACTTCCGTCGGCGTTAGCGACGGATTTACGGCAAATAACTGACGGAATACCGACGACAAGCCGATACATTTTTTATTTTATTTTAAGGGGAAGAAAAGGTCGCTCATCCGTCGCTAGTGCGTCGGAGACATAGCGACGGATAAGCAGCCGTCGCTATGCAGTCGATTATTTGGCGGGAATTGTTGGGAGAAATGGCGGGACAATTCTTCGACTACGTAGCGACGGATATTCCGTCGGCAAGTATTAAAAAGCGCGACGTACTAGCGACGGATTTTATCCGTCGCTAGTCCGTCGCTAAATATACGTTCCAGACTTAAATTGAAACGACGGGAGGAACTTTTCATTCCCCCCAAATTTCACTCTCTCCTCTCTCTCTCTCCCGCGACGGTGATCGATCAGCGACCTTCCTCTCCTCTCTCTCTCTCCCGCGGCGGTGATCGACAACCTCTCCTCTCTCTCTCCCAATGGTAATCCCCTCTCCCTCTCTCTCTCTCTCTCTCTCTCTCTCTCGTGCGCGCGCACGGTGGTCGTGGGTGCAGCGGACCGGAGGCGTCGGGGGCTGCGGGGGTGGTATCGACTGCGAGGACGGCGGAGGCTGGGGGTTTGGCGGGGGCTGGAGGTTTGGCAGGGGAGACGGGGGATGGGGGGCGGCGGGGGGTGGGAGGGACGGCGAGGTGTTATGGGTGGCGCGCGCGGGGCTGCGGGGGGCGGCGATGACGACGGGGGCGGCGGGGGCGGCGGTGGCGGCGGAAGGGGGGTGCCGGGGGTGAAACCATCGAGTGGTGAAAACCCCCCATGTGGGCATACATTTCCCCTAGGACACGAGTGTTTGGTTTGGCTTTCATTCGTTTCTTTTGGGTTCGATTTCATGTTTTCTTTTGATACACTGATATTGGCAGTTTACTATTTTTTTTAAATGTTCAATTTGAAATCCAGGTTTTAAATGAGTCTTTGAAGGCCTATATACATGTATTTGAGGGTATATCTATGTAAGAGAGATTGGCAGATATTGATACATATGGCCATGTGATTGATGATGTGCTTGAAAGGTTGGGGGCTGCCTCTCCTTGGCAGGGAAAGCCCTGCAACAGTAAGAATGATTGTGGCCATGTGGCCATGTGGCCTGTGTGATGTTGAGTAAGGGAGGAAAGTGAGGGTATGTGTGGCATTGTCACTTCCCGTTCCCAGAATATATATTTTTAGACATATACTGCCTTAATATATATTTAATAACTATCATGTATTATTCTGTAGTTAAACCCCTTTAATTTCATGTTAATTAATTTCTTGAAATTTTATTTCTGTATTTTATTTTCTGCTTTCATACTCTGCTTTAGCTCTACTTTGGGTTCGGCTTGGATTGGTTTAGTTAAGTTGGTTCATCATGAACCGAAATAAACCCCCACCCCTTCCATTTAAAGCCACCCCTTTCTCTCTCTTCATTACTTCACCATTAATCTTCTTCTTCCTCATAACTCCTCCCCCACCTACTAGCCGCCAAGGCAAGTGCCAACTTGCTTCTTGATGGATCACCATTTTTATTGTTCCATCATCTTTCTTACTTGATCTTAAGCCTTTTTAGTACTCAGCAATTTCAATTTCCATGGTTCATTTCTTGTAGATCTAAGTTTTGTGAATTTTCGGATTTCTTAGGTTTTGATCTAGTAAACTTTGTTATCTTCAAGTTTTGATGGTTCTATGTTGTAGAGAATTTCGTTTTACCCAATTTTGACCTATAGAAGTCCGGATTTGGGCTTGGAACGAAGGATTTATGGAGCTTGGAAGCAATGACTTCCTATGGTTCTTTCTCTCGGAAAAGAGGAGAAGAAGAACAGTGCTTGACCGCATGAGTTTTCATACGGCAAGTCTTTCTTGGCCGCATGGGCTTAGTCAGCTGCATAGGCTTAGTTAGCCGCATGGGCTTAGTCAGCCTCATAAGCTTGATCGGCCGCTTGCCGCATAAAGATCAGCCCGAGCCGCATAGAGTTATCTGACCGCATGAGACTTATCTGCCGCATATAGGCATGCACCCATTTCAGCCGCATGGCGCTGATCATTTTCAGCCGCATGGTGCTGATCATTCTCAGCCGCATGGCGCCACGTGACTTCTTAGCCGCATATAGGTTTGCACCTATTCAGCCGTATATAATTTCCCCTGGCCGTATGTGCGTATGTTGCCTATAGCCGCATAAGACCCCTTTAATTTCTAGCTGCATAGGGCTTTGCTAATTTGGCCGCATGAGACTATTTTGGTTTCGGCCGTATGGAATCACCCTTGCCTAGCCGCATGTAACCCATTCATTCCCGGCCGCATGAATCAATAATTTTCCAGCCGCATGAATACTAGCCATAATGCCTTTTTGGCTGATTCTTGTTTCAAATTGACATTGATTGAGATTGATTGACATTTATTACCATTTATTGATTGATTTGGCACTTATTAACATTAATTATTGTCTTGACATTAATAAACAAGGATTGTCATCTTAATTTAATAATTGATCATGCGTTCCTAGTTGGAACTAAGAGACTGGCTAGTCGTCTTATTGAAATGAATGAATGAGACACGTTCATATTAACTATGAACTATTTGCAATCGACTAGCTAATCCCGAATATTGGCATACAGGCACATGCAGGCTTCAATTTATTTATTTATTTATTTATCTTACCAAAGCAGAATGTGTACTTTATGGTCAAGGCATGATTATTCCGTGGTTAGTTTTGATTGTTGCATTACGCTATGTAAGTCCTACAACCTAATCGTACAGGTATCGTTGTAGAGTTGTGCATATCGTACCCCGTACGAAAGTACTCATTCTGAATGACCATGTGTAACACCCAGTTTTCTAAAATGAAGGTAATTTTGAAATTTTGTATTTTAATTTATTTAATTATGGTATTTAAGATTTTCTATGATTTTTAACCATTTTAAAACTATTTTAAATCATGACTTATGATTTTGGTGCTTCTCTAGTGTAGCCCTAGAGACTACTTGACCAGGAAACTAACCATGACCTTGGGAGCCTAACCATGTGAGTAGAGTTTCCATCTAGTACATTTTAGCCTAGAAGGTACTTTGGTAATTTTAGGATTTATTTAATTTAATAGGATTTGTTAGAACTTATTGAATGTATGTGAGTAATTGCTTGGTATGTGATGTGATTAGCCTAACCTAGAAGGACCTACCCTAATAGATTGGACTAACCTAGATTAGCCTTGGTTAAGTTGATGGTTATGTTAGCATTGACTAAGGTTGGTTAGCCATGACTTATGACTTGATTAGTCATGACTAGGATTAGTCATAGCCTTGAGTTAGTATAGCTAAAACCTAGAATCAATATGGACCATAGATCCTTAGTGGGAGATTGAGAGCCATAGATTGGGCACTAAACCCTAGGATGGCCAGCCATGTAGTAGTTTTTCCCCCTATATAAGCCTTCATGTTGAACTCTTGCCTCCTTTTTATCATTCTTGCAAGTCTTGAAGAAAGAGAGGTATAGACTCCTTCCCCAATCCATAGTTCATCCATTTTAATCCTTTTTAGCCCTAATCTTTTGCAATAGCACCTAACCAATCCCTACTTGCTGTTCTTGTGGAGCAAACCCAGCCTAGGAGCAATTTGGGAGCCTACATTACTAGAGAACCTCTCAGCTTTGGAATATTCTGGAGGCTGAAAACTCACTCAGGTGTAACCCTAAAACCCTATTGAAACCCTAGATTTTATTGCATATTCATGTAACCCTAGGTGTCCACCTCGTCCTGACCAAGTTTGGTGCCATGTTGTATTGGATACGTGTCCGTATCGGACACGTATCAGTCGTGACTGCAAGTGTTGATGGAATGCTGGAATGAATTCATTTTTTTGTTATTTTCGAATTCTTTTTGAATAGAAATCTTGGTTTTGATATTGCTTAATGATTTCTTAGTCTCTGAGGTAATTTTCGTGTCCTTTTGTGTCACATTTTGGTGTTGGACACGGCCTGTGCACAGCCCACAACTTTCCCCTGCTACTCGAACCTTACTGTGGCCACGACACGGGGTCTTTTGATCTGAAAATTTGTGTGGATTGAGGGGCATTGACTGACTTCCTGCTCCCAAAGTTTGGGAGCGTCTCGTGGTCTGTGCGCGGAGAAATTGGGGCCGCACTGGCCGCTTGCTGTCGCGCGCAGACGACTGAACACGTGCACAGACACGCACGAACACGTGTCCGTATCCTCTGTAGACACGTAGTGGACACGTATCAGGCTATCCCACGTGTAGCCCTACCATAGGCGACCACATGGGTGTGTGCACGTGACACGAAGTGTCGTGTGTCGTATCCTACACTCGAGTGCATGCGTGCACGACACTGTGCAACACTGGGTGCACCCCACGTGTTTGCAACGTGTTGGACACGTCTGTGTCGTAGTTTTTGGACACGAAATGACTCACATGACACGTGTACATATGCTACACTAGTTATCAACCTATTGTTTGTAATTTTTTAATGATTAATTAGGTCAATTCATTGAATTCCCAATAAACTCTGATACTCACTGATACCCCATTTACTGAATTGATTTCTGGACTTTTTAAATTGCTTTTTAACTGATATTTGTGATGTTAAATGTTAGGGCTAGCTCACCTACATGTTTAATGAATACTGTTCATGCTTAGTTGTGATTGGTGCAAATAATGAGGTTTTCGAATGTGATTTGGGTTTGGGGTTTTGTCTGATACTCTAAAAGCTTTAATCACTGAATCCTGATTTGGTTCCCATTTTTAATTCTTGGTTTGAACTTGAATTGGTTCTTAAATCCTGAACCCTGTTTTTAATTCCTAGTGTGATTCCTGTTTTCCAACTGGTTATGTGATGTTCAAATTGCCATATTAAATTGTATGCATGTTTAATAGTTTACATTGGGTTAGTTAGGATTTGTGTGGGATTTAGATGATAGGTTTTCGAATTTTGATTTGGTGGGGTTATGAAACTGTCCTCTCCAGTTTTATACACAAACCTGAGGATTCTTTCTATCACTGATTTTGAGTGTTGGTATGTGACTGATATGGGAATAGGGATAATCCACAAATACCTGAGTAGGTTAGGCATTGTTTTAGTTTAGGTTTTGATTTATTATGATGCATTAGTTTAGGTTACTGTGATCTTGAAATTGAAGTATCAGCTTGGTTGGTATTTTGAATACCTGCAATGGATGTTAGATGTGGTTGATTTCAAGTCCATATTGTCTTCATTCAAATTAATTTGAGCTCGTTTCATTTCAAATGAGTTGGTGGTGATTCACACACATGTTTTTCCTGTCACAGGTTTCCACACACATGCCAACATATAAACTGAAAACTGCTTCCCTCTCATACATACACCCCTACTAACTGCTATGTGTGTCACACATTGCACAGATATGCTTGTTCTCATACACACACACAGAACTTTAGCCTTAGTACTGTCAAACCTGAACACACTATAACCTGGGATTCATTTGTTGTTAATTGGTGTTAAGATTTATATATTCGAAATGGTTGAAATGAGTTAGCAGTCCACTAAATCACATTGCCTCTACTGATTTACCCACACATTCACTAAAAATCTAAGATTTACCTTGGGTTGATTGGTATTTGAAGTAGAGCACATGTGTTTCCTATTTCCAGTTTTTTTTCCTTAACCTGAGGCATTCTCTTTTATGTTTCAAAACCTATAAACTGAGATTAATTGTTACTATTTGATTTTCAATTATCAAATGTGACTTGAGTTCACATATGGAATTTCTGGGTTTTCAACTGTCATTGCACTGTAATCTGAGAATCACAGGGTACCTCTCACACGCTAGTCTATTGCAAGCACACACACACACAGTCACACTTAATCCTAACACATATCCACACTGTCACTTGGACCTTGTTAACTGTCATTTAATGTTCTCAAATTCCTGGAAACCAAAATCTGAGTTATGCCACACTGTTTTTGATACTCACTATTTTCTTAATATTCCTAACAAATCCTCACACCCTCATGTGTAAACTCACACACACAGACCATCCTATTCATAAAAACTGTTTTCCTCACATTGCTATCTCTCTCACACACACATGTCTATCTCTACATGAATATATATGAATATGTAATCTAGTACCTATATAGCTACCCTATATAATATTTATATATACATATATATTTTTATTTATTTATATATATATATATTGTTTTCCATAAATAAATTCCTTTATTTATTGTGTTTCTGGGAAAATTACAACTGTGGGAATCTGATCTAGAAGACGATCACTTTATCCCTTAGACTATGCGAAGAAGAAAAGCTCTCAAAATTTTGACAGTAGATAACTATGTATCTGTACAATGAATGAGAAAAAGAACTCTATTTATAGAGTCAAAAGTAAAACTGAAAAGATAACTGTCTTCACAGCCTGTGCTTAGTTGAAAATCACGCAGGATTTAACATACGCAAGGTTGTGAGAAGTTACTGGACGTGGCCTGTGACTGTTGGACACATGGCGATCATGCATGAGTCGTGTGCAAGTTACAGGACACGCAGGCAAGAGATCAGTGGCATGGCTGCCACGTACTCCAATTTGATAAAATCCACGCAGACTTGTTGAAGACGAAATCCACGCAAACTCGGTGTAGAAAGCTTCAAAATCCACACAAACTTGGGGCAAGAAGCTTCAGGATCCACGCAGACTCGAGGCAAAAATGCTTCAAAATCCACGCAGACTTGAGGAAGAAAACTTCAGAATCCACGCACGTTTGAGATGAAGATCTCACAAATACACGCAGACTTGAGATAGAACTGCCAGCTGTCTTGATTTGGCGTGCCTCGACTGACACAAAATCTCTGACAGTGATTGCTTTTGTCAGTCGCATTAAATGACAAGAAGCTCTTTTGGTACGCCAACATAACGAAGGCTGAGTCTTGCTGAAGAAGATTTCGAAAATCACGCAATAGACGGCTATGATCTCTCGAATTCTGTGCATACGTGGCATACAAAGAGACATTCTTCGACTGTCGTACTGTCAGTCATAATTACTCTCTGACAAATGATGAGCTGTTCCCCAGCGTGATTTGTAAATATTGTCCTGATCAACTGAGCGTGACTTTTGACTCTGTCCTGATCAACTCAGTGTGACAGTCATTTTTAAAGGCCTACAAAACCCCCTTCAAAGTTTTCGAAAATTGAAAAGACTTCAAAATTTTCGAAATACTTTGAAAATAAGATAAAAATGAACTTAGTCACGCTGAGATGACTTCAAATTTTTCGGAAGTCGGAAAGACTTCGAAGTTCTTTGAAAACATCCAAATAAACTTATTAAATGTCATGATGACTCTTCATTTTTCGAGACTGATTGCATCCAGTTTATGGTGGAATATGAACCGCCGGCGAGCTCTGTTATATAAACAGGGAGAGGATTCATTTTTTAATCTTCATCTTACGTCAACATGACACCAAAGGAGAAAGCTGAGGAAGAAGCACGCAAGTTGGGCTTTTGTTCCCATGGTGATCCCACTTTTGAGGGTAAAGAACCGGAGCCTCTGGTTTTCGAGTTCAAAGACGATCCCATGCATTTAGCCAAGAATTTCCTGAGCTATTTTGGTTTGGATGGCTCGTCTTCTTCTGACGGACGCAGCCTTGCAGAGCAGCGTGAAATGTTGAAGGCTCTGTTACACCGCATGGGGGTTAAGAGCGTAGAAGAACTGGGCACTAAGCTCAGTCGCTCTACTAAATAGAGCGTGTCCTTTATGCTTTTGAAAATGTTGCACTCTTTTTGTTTTGTCTTTTGTAAGGCCATCAGTGCCTGTCTTGAAGAATGTAGTACAACCTTCAGCGTGCATTAATGAAGAATATTAAATGGCACTCTTTGAATGTTTCCAATGTTGCGCTGTCTTCCAAAGCACGCGTGTCATTCATTCCATGGTTTACGAGCGCTATTTACGCAGATCTTTTCCAAGAATAGGCTTGTACTTTGTCCTTTAAATAGGTAGCTGAATTTCAAAGATACTCATCTCTCATTCTTCTTCTTCTTCTCTGAGCATGAATTTTTGGGAGATTTCGTTCTCAAACAGGAAAGCAATGTTTTCTAATGTTCGATTTCTGCACACTGTATCAAACATGGGTTTGCCAATTCTTAGCACCAAACTCGAAGGTAAGTCTGTTGAAGATAGGCTTTTTGTTTCTGACTGAAAAATGCACGCTTGACTAGCCAGTGTGTGCTAAATGATATTTCTGTTGATTAATTCTCTTCTTCCTTGCTGTTCTCTGCAGAAGCTCGGTTGAAATTTTTTTTCAGAACTGGCATTGGTGATGTGGATGCTGTGGAAAATATCCTGCTGACACCAACATCAGGGAGCTCATGCGCTTTTGACGCGTACATCGGACAACTCAGAACTCTTTGTGGGATAGAAGGGTCTTCCTCAGATGGTAGGAAGAGCCTTTATACACGAGAGTTGGATGGTGGAGTCAACTCTACCCCGAGAAATCGGGTAGTAGAGTTCCTTTTACGGCAGAACTAGGAATTGTATCCCAATGTTTGGATACATTCCTGTCTCCTCTGAAAGGCCGCTCCTAATCCATCAGTTGTATTGGCAGCACCACGACTTCGGGCTGCCATACTCTGTGGTTCTCCTCTCGTCTGAGAGAGAAGACCAGAGTTTGATTCCTGCTGATCTGGTCGTGACTGGGACCCAGACAGTCAGGAACTGCCACCAATAACGAACCTGACGGAGAAGGTCCGACGGAGAAGATCCAAAGAAGAAGATAGATCTCTATTAGGTTATTGTTGTGGTGTAGAATGAAAATCCAAGATTTGTAATAGATTTCCATTATGATTTGTAAGAAAGTCTAAGAAAATGTAATAGACTTTTTATGGTGAAATGAGAATGGAAATGATAATTCTTCTATGCTCAAAGATTTGTATTTGTGGATGAATCGTGGACATAATAGATAATGAAATCTTCTTTTCTATTTTAGAGTATATGATATTATCAGAGGTATTATGGACGTGATAATATGTAGGAACTCAAAAGAAAATAAATTGATTTCTATGCAGAGGTCAAAAGAAAATGACAAATGAGTAAGTAGATTCGGAATTGATTCAGAGGTTATGAAAACGTGATCAATAACGAATCCCCACTTAATAAATTGATAGAAGATTATGAACGGATGAACCGTTTAGGAAATGATGAACGGATGAACCGTCGAATGAATGTAATAAATGAACGGATGAACCGTTAAGTATTAATGAATGGGTGAACCGTCGGATGAATGTAATAAATGAACGGATGAACCGTCAAGTATTAATGAACGGGCGAATCGTCTGATAAATGTGACGCTTCATTATTTGAGGAACTTCTGCCTATAAATATAGCAGAAATCTGACAAGAACGAACTCTTCTTCTTTCAAACATAAAAATGTCGTCTGAAGAAATCCAAGAAGACTGAAATCGCCATGAAGGTTCAGAAAGGCACTGAAGAACACCCTGTAGATCCAGTTCAATCGAAGAAGGTGGAAGCAGGCGAAGGTTCGTCTGCACCCAAGCCACCAAGGGAGATTCTGGACTTCCTGCTCGAACCAGGAAGGACTGAAGAAGAAGAAGCCATGAGGATGGCCGCTTGCAAGTTCCTCGTAAGTTCCAGCAAGGAGATCCTCGGCTCTTTTGCTGATCACGTCTTCGAGAAGGATGATAGTGGACCACGTCCAAATGTAGAAAAAGATGATAATGATCTTCCTTAATATCATGTACCATCATTCATGATTAAAATAAAATAAAAATTTTATTTTTTAAACATGAATTTGTCTGATGATTACAAGCATTTACATTTATACATAGTAATTTTTAAGGAATTTGCCATTGATAGGCATCAAAACTTTTCGACCATCCAATTCTGAGAGTTGATAAGCTCCATTTGAGAAAACTCTGCTCACAATATAGGGTCCTTCCCACTTTGCGTCAAATTTGCCCTTGCTCATATGAGTCATAGTCATAGGACGTCTGACTGTTAGAACAAGTTCTCCTTTTTGATACGATCGAACTCTGACTTTCTTATTAAAAGCTCTTGAGATTCTAGCTTGATAGAATTCAATATTCTGTTGAGCAGATAATCGCTTTTCATCCAGAGCTTCTAATTCTTGAAGTCGAAGACGATCATTATTTTCAGCAGTGAGTTCATTAGCGATTGCTATCCTTAAAGAAGGAATTTGAATCTCTAATGGAAGAACAGCTTCGCAACCATACACCAAAGAGAAGGGTGTACATTTAGTAGCATTACGAACTGTAGTGCGATAAGCCCACAAATATTCACCGAGCTTCTCACTCCAATTACGTTTGTTAGTAGGGACAAACTTCTTTAGGAGTTTAATGATGGTCTTGTTGAAAGCTTCTGCTAATCCGTTAGCTGCCGGATTATACGCGGTAGAAGCCACATTATTGATCCGGTGATCATCACAGAATCGAGTAAACTTCTGACTGACGAACTGTGGTCCGTTATCATGAATAATGCGTCGAGGAACACCAAATCTGTAGATGACATGATGCTTAATAAAGCTGATGACATTGGACGTCTTAACTTCAGATAAAGGAATGGCTTCGGCCCATTTGGAGAAGTAATCGGTTATTGCAAGAATAAACCGATGACCCTTGGATGACGGCGGATTGATCGGGCCGATAATGTCCATGCCCCAAGCTTCGAAGGGCCATGACGCTGCCGTTGGATATAGAAACTCCGAGGGTTGATAAATAAAATCTGCATGGATTTGACAAGCTTTACACTTCTTTGCATATTCGATAGCGTCTGATACCATAGTGGGCCAATAATAACCCATACGTCGAATACGGTCTTGAAGTTTTGGTCCAGGCTGATGTGCTCCACAAATTCCATCATGTGCTTCGCGAATAATTTGTTGAGCCTCGTCACCGGCAACACATCGAAGAAGTAAACCATCATAAGCTCGACGATATAAGGTCTTTGTTGTATGATTGTAATAGAATCTGAGTGATCGTCGTCTGATAGATGCTGCCTCACTCGGATCATCCGGAAGAATATCATACAATACGAAATCTAAGAAAGAAAGTCTCCAATCTTTATCCGTATTTTGATTCTCGGCCGAATTACTGAAGATAAATTCCATGCTGGAATCAGATGAAGATGACATCGATTTACGACTGAATCCAAATCCTCTTGTTGTGTTGACGTCATGAGATGTTGATTCTTCAATGTCAATTGGAAGCCCTAGAGTTAGGTTATTTTCAAGATGAAATAATTCTCGATTACGAACAATAATTATTTGTTGTCGTCTGATCGGAATAGCCAACACCGCTGCAAGATTAGCTAGAGCATCAGCTTCTGTGTTACATGCTCGCCTAACATGTCCAATGAAGAATTCTTCAAACGAAGAAGCCATAGATATAGCTGATCTATGATAAGGAACCAGATCTTGATGGCGAACTTCATAAGTACCCCTTATCTGATTGACAATGAGTTTAGAATCTCCATACGCCTCCAAATATTGAATATTCAGATGTTTGGCGAGTTGAAGACCAATGAGTAATGCATTGTACTCAGCTACATTGTTTGAACATGGTTGATCGAGAGAATAAGCTCTTTGGATAGCAAGACCTTCCGGCGATACAAGAACAATTCCAACTCCAGCGATAATATCACCATTAGGACCTATCCTTGAAGCTCCATCAAAGAATAGACGCCAGGTAGGATCTTCTTCAGCAATTTGATTTGAATCTAGGACTTCATCTGGGATTTCGTCATAGAGTTTTGAATTCTCTGGAATTGAGTGAGCAGCCAGAAAATCAGCTAAAGCTTGTCCTTTGACTGACTTCTGAGGAATATAGTGCATGTCATACTGAGCAAGTAGGATTCCCCAATTAGCCAGTCGAGAATTCAAAACACTGGGTTTCTTCATCATGATCCGTATAGAATTGATCCTGGAGATGACATGAATAGTCTGGCCAATGATATATTGTCGTGTCTTTTGAACAACGAACATCAAGGCTAGACATTCTTTTTCGACCGGTGAATAACGAGGTTCAGCTCCGGTCATAGTACGACTGAGATAATAAATGGCTTGTTCATGGCCATTTTGATTCTTTTGAGCGAGTAATGCACCCAATGAATGACTCACTGCTCGAGTATATAGGAGGAACGGTATTCCTGAGACGGGAGGTACCAATACTGGTGGGCTCATCAGATATTGTTTTATATCATCGAATGCTTTCTGACATTCATTATTCCAGACAAAAGAGACACCTTTCTTCATAAGTTTGTTGAATGGTCTGCAGCGTCCTGACAAATTAGAGATAAATCTCCTGATATAAGCGATCCTTCCTTGAAATCCTCGTAGCTCTTTTAAGGTGCGTGGAGGACGCATCTCTTGGATGACTTTGATCTTCTCGGGATCCACGTATATACCCTTAGAGGTAATAACGAAGCCGAGAAATTTACCACTAGAGACCCTAAGAAGGACTTAGTAGGGTTCATCTTTAATTGATGCTTGCGCATTAGATCAAAAATAGTCTTCAAATCTTGGATATGATCCTCCTTTTGTCGCCGTATTGAGATCGCAGAAATCTATGTATACTCTGATCTTGCCAATCTTTTTAAGAATAGGAACTATGTTAGCCACCCAATCGGGATGTTGTTCCTCTCTAATAAACCCGGAGGCCATGAGTTTATTGACTTCAGCTTCAATTGCATCCATAATATTTGGACGAAATCGTCGCTGTTGTTGTTTGACCGGTTTGGCATTTGGCAAGATATTGAGCTTGTGAGTTGCGATTTGTGGATCAAGTCCTGGCATATCTTCATAACTCCAAGCGAAGACGTCGATGTAATCACGAATGAGTTTGATCATGTCTTGCTTATCAGTTTCTGAAAGACTTTTACTGATGAATATTGGTTTGGGAGATCCCTCTTCACCAACATCTATTTGAACAAGTTTATCTTCAGTCGGAGGTTCTTTTTGCTCGAAACGAAACTCCTATTGATTATCTAACCTTTGGGCCCATTGTTCTGATTCAGGTGAAATTCCAAATTCTTCTTCGTCTTCATCACTTTCTTCAGAACGGTCAATAGAAACCATGTTGGAAGACAGAATGTTGCAGTAGAAGTCACCGATACTTGTATCGGAATCCCAAGAAGTAGTACTAGAAGAATCAGATCTCTTATCTTCGTCAGATTCAGGATCTTCATGGATAATATTGATAAAAGGAGTAGGAGCAATATAGCCCAATCCGTATTTTGTCCTCCCATATTTCAGAGGAGGAATACGAACAGGCAATTTTCTTCCTTTTCCACTATTAAGGCCAGTCCTGAAGTCATAGCCCATATTTTTGATGATGTCTTTAGATTGCTGACTATAACGACGTAGTTGTAATCTTCCAGTATCATCATTTCTGTCATCATCTTCTAAATCAGAAGGACTTTGGGGCCCTTTGTAGAAGAATATTGGAATATCTCCTGGCTTTCTGCTGGGAACTAGGAAGTATGAGGATTGTACAGGTTCTAGAGATACATCTGTATGAACAGTCTGTACAACTCCTATAGTTATTGTGCTCAAGTCATCTAACAGATGTAAATAACTATGAACATAATTGCATACATCAGTGTACTGCAAAGGTGGAGACTTTTCATTAAATGCAAAAGCAGCAATATTTACATTGGGAGAAGGCTGAGCCTTAGAGATTTTAGCCAAGTCAATGACTAAAGGAGGAGAAGAAGAATGAGTTTTGTTTCGATTAAGATCGATAACAAATGGCTCAGAAGAGGTGAGCTCCCTTGAAGCTTGAGATGGAAGAGTTATCCGCCCTCCAACTGGAATTAGCAGAGTATCCTGTAAAGATACAGGAACTGTAGTACGTCCACTAACAGGAATGATCATTGTGTCTTGAGCAGACGACTGAGGTAACGGAGAGATCCGTCCACTCACTGGAATGATGAAAGAACCTTCTCCAGAGGGTTTGGGAGATTGTTGCTAAGTAGTTCGACCTTTAACAGGGATTATTAAAGTCTCACTTTGTGCATCCTCTTTCTCCATAGCTTGTATGACCCTTGTATATTCTTTTTTGTACATTCGGGAATCATTGAAATAAGCTTCAACCCCATGGAAGGGATTTATATCAGCAACTTCTTTTTGTACTCTTCCGTTGCTATCAATGTACTTAAAACACTGATGAAGAGTAGAAGGCACCACATTATTTTCATGAAGAAAGGGCCTCCCAAGAAGAAGATTATAAGATCCCACGATCTCAATCACATAGAAAGTGACTTTAGATCTGAAATCTCCTATCTGAAGCTTCAGATGAATCTTTCCCAAAGGCTCGCTTCGGCTTTGATTGAATCCTAGGATAGTAGTAACCGTCTTGGAGAGCTTGTGAAGAGGGATTTTTAGTTCATCCAATAGACTCTTTGGCATTATGCTTATAGCAGACCCTGGATCAATGAGGATACGATCTATCTTCATCGTATCGATATAACCAGTGTAGTAGAGAGGCCGATCATGTCGATTATCCTCCAGTAGCATGTCGTCTTGTGTAAAGGTGATATTTGGGATAATCTCCAGTACACTGTTGCAATATAAGCAAGTGGCAGGTTCTGCATCTGGCTTCTTTAACTGTACAAGACAAGAGTCTGCCTGAAGAAGTGCTTCACTTAACGTCTCCCGAGTCTCTTTAGAAAGACGTAAAAGCTCAAAGAGGGACATTCTAGCTGGAGTATTAGCAAGTTGAGCTAGAATGTCGAAATTATAAGGCTTCTGAAGCCCAAGAAGAGGAGACTTCTTGATTGGTTTATCAAACCGAGCCTATTGTTTGCCTTTCTCCAGAGCTGTAGGCTTGGAAGGAACAGGTTCAACCGGTGTAGTTGAAGGAACAGGTACAGTAGATGATTCTTCTTCAGGAAGAACATTAGAAGCATCTTTATCAGCTGGAGGGATATCAGGAGTATCCTCAGGATTCTTGGAATAATCCTTTAGATAAGGTTTCCCCGTTCGAGTAGCACTAACAAGTGCTTCTTCTTTATCTTTTGGCTCTGTGTCGGAGGTAGATCCAAGAGACGTCATATGACATGACTTAGTCTTTCCAGCCTTCTTGGACTTTTGAGAAGTAGTCTTTTGAGGAGAAGAAGATTCAAAATCTGCCACTAGATCAGGATGAATCTACATAATTTCTCCAGTTTCCAAAGTGATTGGCACTAATCCTTCAGATTGTGGAGAAGGAATATTCACTATTTCAAGAGTTGCCTTGGGAATAGGAACAATCCCACTTTCCAGGAGTTGAGGAGGGAAATCTCCGAATTGCATAGAGACGACGTTGGAGGTGACGGTCTTCTCTTTTGGAGTAAGAGAGATAGCTCCAGACTTAATCATTTCTTGGATCTTTCCTTTCAGTACATAACATGTACGAATTGTATGACCCAGCATTCTGTGGTATAGACAGTATTTGGGATGATCTGTCTTACCAGCTTCATCAGGTTTCTTGATCTCAGGTAATTATATTTTATTACCTTTCAGCAGACATTCAAAGATACCAAGAACATCGTCATCATCGAAAGAGTATTCTTCTTTGGGGCGAGGTGTTCTTGGTTGTTGAGTTGTAGAGGCAGGAGCTTGAACAGTTGATGTATTTTTGCTCTGAAGATTAACATCAAGAGTTTTTTTTCCTTTGCGAGCATTATTTTTATTGTTAATACCTTGACCTGTTTCTTTGGGAGTCATCTGCACTCCTAAACCTTTGAAGGTTTCAGCACTAATTTCTGCGGCCTTGGCACTGACTATGAAAGAAGGCCAGTCTTGGAATTGGGTAGATCCTGTCCACATGCTGATGATTGGCAACAAGTTTGATTTACATGTGTCAATGGTGACAGCATCAGGAGTTTCAAGAGGCATCTTCAGAGCTTCTCTTCGAAACCGTTCAATGTAATCCTCTGTAGTTTTATTATTTTTCTACTTGATTCTAATAAGAGCAGACATAGTCATGTCATTGAGCCCTTCATAGAACCGTTCAAGAAACATCTGTTTGAAACCGACAAATGAGGTAATGCACCCATCTGGGAGACTTCTATACCATTCATAAGCAGTTCCCTTGAGACATCCAATAAATACCCGAGTAAGGAGAGCATCACTTGGTTGCAACTGGTCAGTCATCACTTCAAAGTGATTAATAAACTGACTTGGAGAAGTAGTTCCATCATAGAATGAGATAGTAGGAGGAGGAACAGCATTATAAGCACTAACCCCAGCTCCAGAGAGACTAGGAACTGGTTGAACTTGTCCAAGAGTATTGGATTGTACTGCTGGAGGAACTTGTACTGGACTTATATCAGTGTCAGTTGGTATGGCATCTGATACAGTCTGTCGATTTTGCAACTGAGCTGTCATGAGTTTATACATCGACTTCATAGTATCAGCCATAGACTTCATTTGCTGTTCCAAAGAAGCAATTCTTTGATCTTGAGGAGTAACCGAAGAAGAAGGTTCATTGTTCAATTCAGTATTCCCATCCACCATATATGTCGTAACTGTACGAGGGATTATTGATGAATTAGTGGATGTTGTATGCTCTGAATCACTGCTTCATGCATCAAAGTCATTTAGAGAAGAACTACCCCCAGTAGGAAGAGATGGGAAGTTAGATTCTCCTAGAAATTCAGAATCATCTTCAGAGATCAAATTTCTTTGACTAGAGGCCAGGACTCTTGCTCTGGTGTTTCTATATACTCCATCTGGACTATCAGCTCTACCTCCGGTATCTCGAGAGGTCATGTTGACAGAAGCAAACAAAGGCTCATCTTCATCAGGCATAGGTTCACACTGAATCCGATTGAAGACAGATTGTCGTTTAGTTTGACATCTGCATTGCATTGTAACTCTCAACTGGAAGTCACATTCATGATCAGTATGGTCCTGAACCATTGATTGACATCTGCATTGAATTATGACTCTTGGATAGAAGTCACATTCAGCATGATCCTTTGACACAGAATCACTCCTTCTCTTCTGTTGAAGATATTCTCGTAAATCTGTTTGTGAAGATTGAGGAGTATATTTCCTGTTCTCGGGTCTTGATGGCTCTTGATTATATAGAGAATGATTAATATGAGCCACATAGTTTCTTGCATACTCTGCATCTGGATCTTTTATCCTTGTTTCCAACTGATATGGTTTCTTACAACCAGAAGTACTAAGTTTTGTTCTTAGATCAGTTAAAGGTAACACATTAGTTTTGGAAACATGGAGTTTTCCTTCCATTGATCTGGATATTTGCAGAGAAGGAAGAGTTGAACCATCCTTTTGATTAGGAGTTGGTAACAGACCTTCTTTTTTAGACAGATTCTGTGCCCAATTTGAAGAAGTCATAGAAGAAGACATTAAGGAATGTTTCTTCTTAGACTCATTCAAGTTTTGAGACATAGAATGTCCAGAAGGAAGAGTAGTCAAAAGACTATCTCCTTTCCTTTGACTAACAAAATTGTCAGTCAAAGCTGTTCCTGAAGTAAAAACTACAGGAGCAGAAGGAACAACTAAAGAGTTATTCCTTTTCGAAGGGACTTTGTGTGGAAGACCACCCCCAGTTCTAGTAGAACTTGGTAAAGAAGAAGAGATAGCTAAGGAGCTATTCTTATTGGATGAAATACACGCTGAAACAGACTCGGTTAAAGAACCAATACTATTAGCGTGACTTTTGGATTTAAGATTACACGCTGGAACAGATTTGGCTAAGGAGCCAGTACTGTCAGCGTGACTTTTGATTTTGGAATTGAATTTGCACGTTAGAATAGATTTGGCTAAAGAGCCAGTACTGTCAGCGTGACTTTTAGAATTGAATTTGCACGCTGGAACAGATTTGGCTAAGGAGCCAGTACTGTCAGCGTGACTTTTAGAATTGAATTTGCACGCTGGAACAGATTTGGCTAAGGAGCCAGTACTGTCAACGTGACTTTTGAATGCTGTCATCTTCGAGCGCACAAGAGTGTGCGTGCTTGCAGTAGAGTTTTTGCCAGTGTTAGGAGTAGACACTGTGGCAGAGACTTCACCATTGACTGCCAACTGATTCTTAGGGACATAGAGTATCCCTTCGATTTGGCAGTGGTAATGGAGGCTGGAGTGGGCTTGCCACTCTTAGCCCGCTGCATTTCTTCATAGGCGAGTTGATCGAATTTGATCGTCATCACCTTCTTCGTCGAGCCGATTAACGAAGTGTCGCATTGAGTTGTTGCCATCTCAGAAGAGGAGATGGTTTTCTCCAGCAGAGTCGCCAATTTGTTTTCCATAAATAAATTCTTTTATTTATTGTGTATCTGGGAAAATTACAACTGTCGGAATCTGATCTAGAAGACGATCACTTTATCCCTTGGACTATGCGAAGAAGAAAAGCTCTCAAAATTTTGACAGTAGATAACTATGTATAAAGAACTCTATTTATAGAGTCAAAAATAAAACTGAAAAGATAAACTGTCTTCACAGCCTGTGCTTAGTTGAAAATCACGCAGGATTTAACATACGCAAGGTTGTGAGAAGTTACTGGACGTGGCCTGTAACTGTTGGACACATGGCGATCATGCATGAGTCGTGTGCAAGTTACAGGACACGCAGGCGAGAGATCAGTGGCCTGGCTGCCACGTACTCCAATTTGATGAAATCCACGCAGACTTGTTGAAGACGAAATCCACGCAAACTCGGTGTAGAAAGCTTCAAAATCCACGCAAACTTGGGGCAAGAAGCTTCAGGATCCACGCAGACTCGAGGCAAAAATGCTTCAAAATCCACGCAGACTTGAGGAAGAAAACTTCAGAATCCACGCACGTTTGAGATGAAGATCTCATAAATACACGCAGACTTGAGATAGAACTGCCAGCTGTCTTGATTTGGCGTGCCTCGACTGACACAAAATCTCTGACAGTGATTGCTTTTGTCAGTCGCATTAAATGACAAGAAGCTCTTTTGGTACGCCAACATAACGAAGGCTGAGTCTTGCTGAAGAAGATTTCGAAAATCACGCAATTGACGGCTGTGATCTCTCGAATTCTGTGCATACGTGGCATACAAAGAGACATTCTTCGACTGTCGTGCTGTCAGTCATAATTACTCTCTGACAAATGATGAGCTGTTCCCCAGCGTGATTTGTAAATATTGTCCTGATCAACTGAGCGTGACTTTTGACTCTGTCCTGATCAACTCAGTGTGACTGTCATTTTTAAAGGCCTACATATATATATATATATATATATATATATATATATATATATATGTATATATATATATATATATATATATATATATATATATATATATATATATATATATATATAATGTGAATGTGATATATATTGATTGGTATAATGTATATATACATGGTTTTGTTATATGTGAAGTATGGTGTAGTCTATGGTACTAGACTAGTGTGGCTTGTATGGTAGTTGGTTAGAGACCTAGATTAACTTGTTAAACCTAGATTAGACTATTCTAGACTAGTGTTGACCTAGTTTGACTGTTAGGGTTGACCAGAGTTGACCAAGAGTTGACCTTGGCCTAGATTGACCTAGACTCATTTAGAATGCATTGAATTGCATCTTGTTATCATTTTAGACATGTTGTGACTTGTACTATTCTATAGGAGATAGACACCACTCCTCGGACAGTATATTCTCTTCAGACACTCAGGATATCAGGCAAGTACATTCTCTGACCGTTTCATACTTGTCTGGATTTACATTCTTGCTCTAGATTACTGTACTTGATGCTGACACGATCATTATCACGGATTGGTACTATATGAATCTTCTTCAGAGATGTTATCTCCTTGTATTCACTAAATACATATTGTGATGTGCGTTTCACTTACATATTGTATTTATTGAATACCCTTATCATTGTACACTTATTGTGCATATTGTACTTTTATTATCACATTGAGCTATTGTACAAGCCATTGTACAAGCCATTGTATAAGGTAACGTAACTGAATTGGATCCTTATGTATTTATTGGGGAAGGGAGAGTAGAAGTGGTTATGTGATCAATCCTATTGTATAAGAAATTGTATATGTCCATTGTACACCCACGTACAAAGGAGTCCCATTTTATTGTATAACCTAACCCGTTTACATAACCATATTGTGCTCTAAATCACATGTTGCTTACAATTCTTACTTATCATATATAGATATTTCCCATTATCAAATCTCTACTGTTTTTTATGTACATTCTTCTTTCAGCGTTTCATGTACCTTACTCTATTGCATGCTTTATATTTCCTAACTTGATATGAACTGCGTGAGATGTTTTGTGCTCGCTCCCGTCCTGACTGGACCTGTTGAAATATTACAGAGGATGAGGATGAGGCCTGCGTAGACACCTTCTATGGGACAGCTGTAGATGACTCGTGTGACCCAGATTTCCAGCTTGATCCACTAGCTTAGAGACTGAGGCTCCCTAGTCTAGGTTTTACTATTTCTGTCTTCTGAGATCGGGATTGTATATATATATACTCTTTCATATTCAGTATTAGACTTGTATTGAGCTGGATGTTCTATTTTGTATAGCAGTAGACACTTAGACTCTCTCTGATTGTATCCTGTGGATCTTTTATTCCAGTATTTATCTATCTTTTATCTTATCATTCTGCCTTAGTTGTGATTGAGACTGTATGTTGCTATGTCACCTCCTTTCGGAGGGTATATACTGTACAGGTACCTTTATATTGTTAGATGATTGACCTAGGACAGCGTTCTACCGCCGACACTGCGGCGTAGGCTGGGCGTTGTTACGTTTTCGTACCCTCACAGTGGGTGCGGGTCGTGACACGTTTTTAGTGGTGGCCCATGCAGGTCGAGTTTATGTAGTGGTATTCGAACTAGAGTATCACTACATCCTGCAGTAGGATTAGGATATTTTTGAAGGTACTCAATTACATTAGAAAAAACTCTTTATCAGATTCCGTATATCTAATTTTGCTGCTTATTATCTCCCTTGAATATAAACTGTCCTCCCTTGATTTATCTCTTCTTTCTCAGCAATTGATACCCTCGTTTGATCTGTCTTCAGGATGGTGGAGACGCGGTTACAGTGTACCATTCATGGGGATACTGTAGAGGGGACTGCTACCTCTCAGCCAGTTCAGCAGGGTCGGAAGACTACAGCTCCTGCCACCTCTGCTCATATTGGGACTTCAGCAGCAGCAGCAGAGGGTATGCCTTCACTAGTTCGGAGGCAGGACCCAGTCATCCCAGAGATGTCTTTCCAGCAGCTGCCGCCTACAGGACACGTGGACGCGGCACAGATGTTCACGTACTTTCAGCAGTTTATGGAGATGCAGCAGACCCGGCAGGAAAGGGGCATGGAGTTGGCCATTACGACAGTCGCAGCTCGACCAGTAGTCCAGCAGCCGAAGACACCTGGGATAGAGCAGTTCCAGAAGATGAGCCCCAGAGACTTCCTGGGGACGGAGGGGATTTTATATGCTGACGAGTGGATCGAGCATATAGAGGAGATCTTCCGTCTGGCCCGGATACCGGCAGATCTCCAGATAGAGGCAGCAGCTAGCCGGATGCGAGATCTTGCTCGCACCTGGTACCAGTCAGACCCAGGGTGGGGGTAGCTGGACAGACTTGGGAGCAGTTCAAAGGCTTCTTCAAGAAGAAGTTCTTCCCAGATTCAGCACTCAGAGCCTTGGAGTCGCAGTTCGAGAGCCTAGTCCAGGGGAGTCTTTCAGTGGAGGAGTACGCAGGGGAGTTTGGCCGCCTCGGCAGGTTCGTAGAGGGCTTGAGCGAGACGGCGAAGGCCCAGAGGTTCCGGAAGGGTCTGGTCAAGGAGGTCAAGTCCCTGACCAAGGGCAACATGGATGCCACTTTTGAAGAGATTTTGACGGGAGCCTTATTGGCGGAGGATGATCTTGAGCTTAGGCTCAAGAGGGGGCGAGACCCAGTTGGAGGCAGCAGCAGCGGAGGACCGGCCAAGAGGCCGTACGTTCAGCAGCAGTTTCAGCAGCAGTACCAGCAGCCAAGGGCTCAGATACATCAGCTACAGCAGAGGCCTGTTCAGTATCAGGGACAGAGACAGGTGCAGTATCAGCAGGACACCGTGTACAACTTCTGCAAGAAGCCAGGCCATTGGTGGAACGATTGCAGGAAGAGGCTGGGTATGTGTTTACTTTGCGGTTCAGCAGAGCATCAGTGTAGAGAGTGTCCCAAGAACCCGACACCGTTGGCTCAGATAGCACCAGGAGCTAGGGCTCCGGCAGGACAGCAGAGGGGACCACCATTGCAGACTCAGTATGAGAGGTTCGTACAGCATCAGCAGCAGGCCAGGGGAGGCCAGCCAGGGCGAGCTTGACAGTCGAGGATGCTCAGGCCATTGGAGATCTAGTTGCAGGTTCCGTCCTTTGATTCCATTTTCGAAATTACCTCTTATAACTGACTTAAAATTTCGATCCCCTCTGTTCCTTGTTGGTTGATCAAATCTGTCCTGTTGTTTTGTGTTATGTTTGATTTTCTTCTGAGATGAATCATATGGGCTAGGTCACCCAGTTATGGAATCTAGAATTTTCGATGGTCGTGTTTAGCTGGCATAGTGAGGACATATAGTCAAATTTAGGATGTATTTCTCGGGTGTGGGAATTTAAGGTTTTCGCTGCCAAGCATGCGGCAACGCGAAAATTTTAAATACCATGATTCTAGAGGTATGTGCCTTAGTCAAGGACTCTGTGATTATCGTAGCCTTGCTCACTAACACGACGAAGATTCTGAGTATCATGATTTTGGACAGACGCATATGATTATCTGACGGTATGATTGAGACTTTGATTGTGGGGGTGTTTGACCTAGAAGGACTACTACCATTTTAATTTCGAGGACAAAATTTTTTTAAGGTGGGTAGACTTGTAACACCCAGTTTTCTAAAATGAGGGTAATTTTAAAATTTTATATTTTAATTTATTTAATTATGGTATTTAAGATTTTCTATGATTTTTAACCATTTTAAAACTATTTTAAATCATGACTTATGATTTTGGTGCTTCTCTAGTGTAGCCCTAGAGACTACTTGACCAGGAAACTAACCATGATCTTGGGAGCCTAACCATGTGAGTAGAGTTTCCATCTAGTACATTTTAGCCTAGAAGGTACTTTGGTAATTTTGGGATTTATTTAATTTAATAGGATTTGTTAGAACTTATTGAATGTATGTGAGTAATTGCTTGGTATGTGATGTGATTAGCCTAACCTAGAAGGACCTACCCTAATAGATTGGACTAACCTAGATTAGCCTTGGTTAAGTTGATGGTTATTTTAGCATTGACTAAGGTTGGTTAGCCATGACTTATGACTTGATTAGTCATGACTAGGATTAGTCATAGCCTTGAGTTAGTATAGCTAAAACCTAGAATCAATATGGACCATAGATCCTTAGTAGGAGATTGAGAGCCATAGATTGGGCACTAAACCCTAGGATGGCCAGCCATGTAGTAGTTTTTCCCCCTATATAAGCCTTCATGTTGAACTCTTGCCTCCTTTTTATCATTCTTGCAAGTCTTGAAGAAAGAGAGGTATAGACTCCTTCCCCAATCTATAGTTCATCCATTTTGATCCTTTTTAGCCCTAATCTTTTATAATAGCACCTAACCAATCCCTACTTGCTGTTCTTGTGGAGCAAACCCAGCCTAGGAGCAATTTGGGAGCCTACATTGCTAGAGAACCTCTCAGCTTTGGGATATTCTGGAGGCTGAAAACTCACTCAGGTGTAACCCTAAAACCCTATTGAAACCCTAGATTTTATTGCATATTCTTGTAACCCTAGGTGTCCACCTCGTCCTGACCAATTTTGGTGCCATGTTGTATTGGATACGTGTCCGTATCAGACACGTATCAGTCGTGACTGCAAGTGTTGATGGAATGCTGGAATGAATTCATTTTTTTGTTATTTTCGAATTCTTTTTGAATAGAAATCTTGGTTTTGATATTGCTGAATGATTTCTTAGTCTCTGAGGTGATTTTCGTGTCCTTTTGTGTCGTATTTTGGTGTTGGACACGGCCTGTGCACAGCCCACAACTTTCCCCTGCTACTCGAACCTTACTGTGGCCACGACACGGGGTCTTTTGATCTGAAAATTTGTGTGGATTGAGGGGCATTGACTGACTTTCTGCTCCCAAAGTTTGGGAGCGTCTCGTGGCCTGTATGCGGAGAAATCGGGGCCGCACTGGCCATGCGTTGTCGCGCGCAGACGACTGAACACGTGCACAGACACGCACGAACACGTGTCCGTATCCTCTGTAGACACGTAGTGGACACGTATCAGGCTATCCCACGTGTAGCCCTACCATAGACGACCACGTGGGTGTGTGCACGTGACTCGAAGTGTCGTGTGTCGTGTCCTATACTCGAGTGCATGCATGCACGACACTGTACAACACTGGGTGCACCCCACGTGTTTGCAACGTGTTGGACACGTCTGTGTCGTAGTTTTTGGACACGAAACGACTCATATGACACGTGTGCATATGCTACACTAGTTATCAACCTATTGTTTGTAATTTTTTAATGATTAATTAGGTCAATTCATTGAATTCCCAATAAACTTTGATACTCACTGATACCCCATTTACTGAATTGATTTCTGGACTTTTTAAATTGCTTTTTAACTGATATTTGTGATGTTAAATGTTAGGGCTAGCTCACCTACATGTTTAATGAGTAATGTTCATGCTTAGTTGTGATTGGTGCAAACAATGAGGTTTTCGAATGTGATTTGGGTTTGGGGTTTTGTCTGATACTCTAAAAGCTTTAATCACTGAATCCTGATTTGGTTCCCATTTTTAATTCTTGGTTTGAACTTGAATTGGTTCTTAAATCCTGAACCCTGTTTTCAATTCCTAGTTTGATTCCTGTTTTCCAACTGGTTATGTGATGTTCAAACTGCCATATTAAATTGTATGCATGTTTAATAGTTTACATTGGGTTAGTTAGGATTTGTGTAGGATTTAGATGATCGGTTTTCGAATTTTGATTTGGTGGGGTTATGAAACTGTCCTCTCCAGTTTTATACACAAACCTGAGGATTCTTTCTATCACTGATTTTGAGTGTTGGTATGTGACTGATATGGGAATAGGGATAATACACAAATACCTGAGTAGGTTAGGCATTGTTTTAGTTTAGGTTTTGATTTATTATGATGCATTAGTTTAGGTTACTGTGATCTTGAAATTGAAGTATCAGCTTGGTTGGTATTTTGAATACCTGCAATGGATGTTAGATGTGGTTGATTTCAAGTCCACATTGTCTTCATTCAAATTAATTTGAGCTCGTTTCATTTCAAATGAGTTGGTGGTGATTCACACACATGTTTTTCCTGTCACAGGTTTCTACACACATGCCAACATATAAACTGAAAACTGCTTCCCTCTCATACACACACACCCCCTACTAACTGCTATGTGTGTCACACATTGCACAGATATGCATGTTCTCATACACACACACAGAACTTTAGCCTTAGTACTGTCAAACCTGAACACACTATAACCTGGGATTCATTTGTTGTTAATTGGTGTTAAGATTTATATATTCGAAATGGTTGAAATGAGTTAGCAGTCCACTAAATCACATTGCCTCTACTGATTTACCCACACATTTACTAAAAATCTAAGATTTACCTTGGGTTGATTGGTATTTGAAGTAGAGCACATGTGTTTCCTATTTCCAGTTTTTTTCCTTAACCTGAGGCATTCTCTTCTATGTTTCAAAACCTATAAACTGAGATTAATTGTTACTATTTGATTTTCAATTATCAAATGTGACTTGAGTTCATATATGGAATTTCTGGGTTTTCAACTGTCATTGTACTGTAATCTGAGAATCACAGGGTACCACTCACACTCTAGTCTATTGCAAGCACACACACACAGTCACACTTAATCCTAACACATATCCACACTGTCACTTGGACCTTGTTAACTGTCATTTAATGTTCTCAAATTCCTGGAAACCAAAATCTGAGTTATGCCACACTGTTTTTGATACTCACTGTTTTCTTAATATTCCTAACAAATCCTCACACCCTCATGTGTAAACTCACACACACAGACCATCCTATTCCTGAAAACTGTTTTCCTCTTATTGCTATCTCTCTCTCATACACATGTCTATCTCTACATGAATATATATGAATATGTAATCTAGTACCTATATAGCTACCCTATATAATATTTATATATATATATATATATATATATATATATATATATATATATATATATATATATATATACTAATGTGAATGTGATTTATATTGATTGGTATAATGTATATATACATGGTTTTGTTATATGTGAAGTATGGTGTAGTCTATGGTACTAGACTAGTGTGGCTTGTATGGTAGTTGGTTAGAGACCTAGATTAACTTGTTAAACCTAGGTTAGACTAATCTAGACTAGTGTTGACCTAGTTTGACTGTTAGGGTTGACCAGAGTTGACCAAGAGTTGACCTTGGCCTAGATTGACCTAGACTCATTTAGAATGTATTGAATTGCATCTTGTTATCATTTTAGACATGTTGTTACTTGTACTGTTCTATAGAAGATAGACACCACTCATCGGACAGTATATTCTCTTCAAACACTCAGGATATCAGGCGAGTACATTCTCTGACCGTTTCATTCTTGTCTGGATTTACATTCTTGCCCTAGATTACTGTACTTGATGCTGACACGATCATTATCACGAATTGGTACTATATGAATCTTCTTCAGAGATGTTATCTCCTTGTATTCACTAAATACATATTGTGATGCACGTTTCACTTACATATTATATTTATTGAATACCCTTATCATTGTACACTCATTGTACATATTGTACTCTCATTATCACATTGAGCTATTGTACAAGCCATTGTACAAGCCGTTGTATAAGGTAACGTAACTGAATTGGATCCTTGTGTATTGATTGGGGAAGGGAGAGTAGAAGTGGTTATGTGATTAATCCTATTGTATAAGAAATTGTATATGTCCATTGTACACCCACGTACAAAGGAGTCCCATTTTATTGTATAACCTAACCCGTTTACATAACCATATTGTGCTCTAAATCACATGTTGCTTACAGTTCTTACTTATCATATATAGATATTTCCCATTATCAAATCTCTACTGTTTTTCATATACATTCTTCTTTCAGCGTTTTATGTACCTTACTCTATTGTATGCTTTATATTTCCTAACTTGATATGAACTGCGTGAGATGTTTTGTGCTCGCTCCCGTCCTGACTGGACCTGTTGAAATATTACAGAGGATGAGGATGAGGCCTGCGTAGACACCTTCTATGGGACAGCTGTAGATGACTCGTGTGACCCAGATTTTCAGCCTGATCCACTAGCTTAGAGACTGAGGCTCCCTAGTCTAGGTTTTACTATTTCTGTCTTCTGAGATCAGGAATATATATATATATACTCTTTCATATTCAGTATTAGACTTGTATTGAGCTGGATGTTCTATTTTGTATAGCAGTAGACACTTAGAATCTCTCTGATTGTATCCTGTGGATCTTTTATTTCAGTATTTATCTATCTATCTTTTATCTTATCATTCTGCCTTAGTTGTGATTGAGACTGTATGTTGCTATGTCACCTCCATTCGGAGGGTATATACTGTACAGGTACCTCTATATTGTTAGATGATTGACCTAGGACAGCGTTCTACCGCCGACACTGCAGCATAGGCTGGGCGTTGTTACGTTCTCGTACCCTCACAGTGGGTGCGGGTCGTGACACCATGACCCACGGCATGAGACTTCACTCAACGTAGAGACTATTAAGTTAAATAAAATAATGATTGCATGAAGAGAATGGATTCTCGAGTTCTTACATGGCAGCTCTCTTGGGACTATTAAGTACCCGACAGGCCGGCTGGTTCCCACAGATACTGCAAATCTGCCACACGGGCAGGAAGCGGTATCTGTATATATTATTCATTGTATATTATATATTGACGATGGGCGTCCCTCTGGGACTCGTCTAATTCATGATTGGCGCAATTGATTGACTGGATAGACTAGCCTTGCTTGCACATAGTAAGAACTGAGGAATCCTTTATTGCAAAATTCCAAGAAAACTTGAAACTCACAGTAGCAAGCCGTAGTAGTTGCATGGCCGTTTAAGTGGATTTGTTTGTGTACTGTGCCTACTCTGTTACCTAACTAGGATGATCAGAATGACAGGACATGACGGGCCAACTTTTGTCCTTGTTTGGTTGGGAGGTTGGTTCGAAGTGTCGTGATGTTATGTGAATCCTAGTAGATAGCAGAGATCTATTGCCATATTCTCTTATTACTGGCTTCATTCCTCATATCGTGCTCTCTTGCGGTACTTGCTATTAGAGGTCTAACCTCTCTGGTTTTGCATGGCCAGATTTAGAGCCGGTCCCCGAGGATCCAGCTTACTTCTACCTCCAAGATGGTCAATACTAGAGGGATGATCGCAGGAGGACTCGAGTGGGTTCCTTACTCCCCCGTTCGTTTTTGTTAAATACTTTATACTTTGCCGTTTGGCACCGACATGTTAGTCAGATTGTCTTGTACCTACTTTTGCATAATTGTAACTAAGTCAGGCTGCATCTGATAACAATTGTGTATACTTACTACATCATCTAGCTGTGTTTTGTAAAGCCAGATATCAAGAACATTTTGACTGAGCATTTGGGACGCATTACTGCTTTATCTCACATGTTCTCTATTTCTGTTTTTTGTTTGAATGGTTGAGATAATAGATGTGAAGTGACCATAGTGAGACTTTTATGTAGTATGCACCCCTTCGTCTTATTAGACAGCATTGATCGTATTATACTGTATGCATCTACCCGTAATACATCGCTGGCTGAGTCATTCCTCCGCTCTCCAGTATTCTGGTTCTGGGGCGTGACAGGCATGGATTGTGAGTGTTATATATTTCCTGTGTATTAATAGAGTGTTAGTGAGAGAGTCGTTTGGGTAGTATTGAGTGCAAGTGTCTGATACTAGGAAGTATCAGGGAGCATTGAGTCAGAGAGCATATGTCTCATTTGTGTGTGTCTTGGGATAATCAATAGGAGAGTAGAGTGTATCAGTTGTGTGCTTCTATATAGATGTATATATCTATACATCTAACTGTGATATACATATGTGTATGTGTGCTTTAGAGAGTGAGGAATGAAGGCAGGCCTACCATGCCTATTAGCATGCAGGACGGCTTGGGGTGTAATGTGTGAGTGTAGGCATGATAGAAAATATAGGTAATGCTAGTGTAACTAGACTAAAGTAGTGCTTGCTAGATAGTAAGGACACTCTAGTATCCTAACCAAGTTAATTTTAGCCTAGATATTTAGGATATAGCTCCTATACCCTAGAAGTGGACTCTTGCAATTTAGAAATAGATAGATTGACTCAGTTTGATTAATTGACCTATAACGACTCTAAAACTTGATTTGCTGCTGCAAGCATACAACACCACAAAAATATTTACTGACTCGTCAAGTTGAACCGTATATAACATGCTCGACGCTTAAGAGGAATCATTTGGACTTAGTGGACTATCGAACTATCGGTATCGGACAATCGGTATCGGTATCGGTATTGAACTATCGGACTATCGGTATCGGTATCGAACTATCGGTATCGCTAGCGGACTATCGGACTATCGGTATCGGTATGGAACTATCGGTATCGCACTATCGGTATCGGTATCGTACTATCGACAGTTGTTACTAAACCTTCCACCATGCTAATCTGATACGGCCGATACATATCATCGCTACGGCCGATACCTATCGGATATGGCCGATACCGAATCGATAAGGCCGGTACGAATCCTAGCTATACGGCCGATACATATCGGATAGGACGATACCAATTCGCTAAGGTCAATACCAATTTGATACGGCCTATAACAAACCTATAGACCGATACTAGTCTGATACGGTCAATACTAAGTACATCCGGCCTATATACCAGCGGATCCACCAATTACATAATTATATACTAATTTTATTTAATTTGTCTTATTATACAGATTTTCACATCCAACCTGTGATGGATCGTTATTTCGTTGATCGTACATGGATGTACAAACGACAACACGAGAGCAGAATAGGTGTGAGTGACGATTTTCAGGTAGGCGTGGAAGTGTTTCTTAAGTATGCCATGAGCAAAGCTCAGTATATAGACGGTAACAAAATCAAGTATCCATGTCGTAATTGTCGAAATATACGTTACGAAGAAGTGGTGAGTGTAAGAGATCATTTGAACCGTAAGGGTTTCGTACGTAATTACGGCCTGTGGTCATCGCAAGGTGAACTATATGCGGAAAGACAGGTTGCGAATGCTACTACTTATGCTTTTGATGATAATGCTGCAACGAATTTTGTCGTCGAAGACGACAAATGCTCTGTTGATTATGGAGACATGCAGAACCTTGCACGAGATATGGTGTACGACGCGGCATGGCCTAATTTTGATCCGGAGGATTCTAATTCCGAGGCGAAGGAGTTCTATAATATGTTTCAGGATGCTGAAACTTCTTTATATCCTGGTTGTGAGCCACATTTCGTACTGTCAGTGACGATGCGATTGTTGAACATAAAGTCCGATTTTAACTTGCCACAAACTTGCTATGATCGAATTATACAACTAATCAAGGAGGTGTTACCGAAGGAATCAAAAGAGCTTCCAAAAAACTTTTACAAGTCGAAGATGATGGTCCGACAACTGGGACTGGGGTACGAGAAGATAGATTGTTGTCGCAACGGATGCATGTTGTACTACAAGGAGAACGAGGATATAGAAAGTTGCAGCTTCTTTTATGCGGATCGTTACAAGCCAGTCAGGGGAAAAAGAAAGTCAACTAGAAAACGACGTCCTTACAAGTATATGTATTACTTATCGATCACGAAGCGCTTGCAGAGGATGTATATGTCTCAGAATACAGCAGAACACATTACGTGGCACAACGAAGAACGCACAAAGGACGATGGAGAATTGTCACATCCTTCGGATGGAGAGGCGTGGAAATATTTCGATTTTCGTCATCCAAATTTTGCTTCAGAGCCTAGAAATGTACGCATGGGGCTATGTTCTGATGGCTTCGCCCCTTTCGGGCAGTCGGAATCTCAATACTCCTGCTGGCCGATCATTCTGACCTCTTACAATCTGCCACCATGGATGTGTATGAAGACTCCTTATATGTTCTTGACAGCTATCATACCGGGTCCCAAAAATTCGACGAAGAATATCGATATATATTTACAGCCGTTGGTGGATGAGCTGAAACAGCTGTGGGAGATCGGCGTCGCGATCTATGATATTTCCAGAAAATAGAACTTTCAGATGAGAGCTTCACTGATGTGGACAATCAATGATTTTCCCGCATACGGTATGCTGTCGGGATGGAGTACTCACGGCACCATGTCTTGTCCGATATGTATGCAAAATAGTAAGGCGTTCCGCCTTAAGCATGGAGAAAAACTTCTTTCTTTGATTGTCATCGTCAATTTCTGCCCGCGAGTCATCCTTGGAGAAAGAACAAGGACGCATTCAGAGCTGGAAAACAAGAATTTTCTCATCCGCCTGCCAGATTGTCGGGATACGATATTTGGGAAGATGTAAAGGACTTGCCCACTGTAATGGAAGATCCATCGAACAATCGTGTCGATGGGTTCGGACAAACCCATAACTGGACCAAACGGAGTATCTTCTGGGACTTGCCTTATTGGAAAGATAATCTTATAAGGCATAATCTTGATGTTATGCATATCGAAAAGAATGTGTTCGATAATGTCTTCAATACCATCATAGAAATTAAAGGAAAGACGAAGGACAATCCAAAAGCAAGACAAGACATTGCCAAGATATGCAAGCGTCCTTATCTGAACTTGATACAAAGGGGAGCTGGTGGACAAATAACTAAGCCGATAGCACATTACACATTGAGCAAGGAAGATAGATTAATAATCTGCAAGTGGGTATCTACTTTAAGATTTCTCGATGGCTATGTGTCAAATTTGTCTAGATGCGTTGATCTCAATGAACGCAAGCTAATGGGAATGAAGAGTCATGACTGCCACGTGTTTATGGAATGATTACTGCCCATTGCTTTGAAAGAGTTGTTGCCTTCTGCTGTATGGGTTCCGTTGGCCGAACTATATATATTCTTTAGGGATATTTGTTCAAATAAGTTGACTGTGCAACACATGGTTGAACTTGAGGAGAAGATTATCTTAACAATTTACAAGTTGGAGAAAATATTTTCTCCTGGCTTCTTCGACAGCATGGAGCATCTACCGATTCATCTAGCATACGAAGCCCGTGTCGTTGCATCTGTTCATTATCGATGGATGTACCCATTTGAAAGGTACATAAAAATCGATATAATTTAAGTTGAATTTCAGTGGGTTTTAAAATTCATTCTTAATTCTCAAGATAATTTGTCTCTCTAGATACCTACACCATCTAAAGAAGAAAGTTGGCAACAAGGCTCATATAGAGGCTTCGATATGCGAAGCATATCTTATCGAAGAGGTGTCAAACTTCTGCTCCATTTATTTCGATACTCATGTTAAGACAAATCAAAATAGACCTCAAAGGAATGACGAGAACATTGAGGATGGAGGTATATTCAATGTAAGGGGCAAGCCTGTTGGGGCTAGTAAAAAAATGGTGGTTGACTGACGACGAGTATGATGCCGCTCACCGATATGTCTTGTTAAACTGTGACATACAAGAAGTGAGAGATTTAGAGAAGTAAGTCAGTACACTTGCACTCGTTATAATCTCGAATTTGATGAAGTAAGTGACTACACTTATATATCTTGCTTACTACACTTATATATCTTGCTTTCTCTAATAGTATATTTAGAGATGAAGTCAAAATGAGGACCCCCGATATTACCGATGAGGGACTTCAAAGAGAGGTTGATTGTACATTTTCGTCATAGTTTCACAAATATGTAAGTAACTGAGATTATAATTGAGGTTGATTTTATATATATTATAAAATACGTAAGTAACTGAGATTAGAAATATATAATCTAAAATATTTAAATTAGAAATATTTATTTACAGGTTTTATTGCCTGAAACAACACTCACTAATGAGAGTGTTTGTTATCTGGCATTGGGACCGAAGAGGCAAACAAAGACTTGGCCAGGCTATGTCGTTAATGGCTTCAGGTTTAAGGCAACTCAGAATGCTATAAATGTCAAATTTATCAATGACGGTATCAGTACCAAGGATTCCGGTGTTTGCATAAGAGGCGCCATCTATGACGATGAACCGAACTTTGACTATTATGGAGTGCTTCGTGATATTATAGATTTATAATATACTGGCCCATATGATATGCATATTGTGATGTTCAAATGTGAGTGGTTCGATGCGACACCAAATATCGGTTGGAGAATCGATAAACAATTTAGATTTGTCGATATAAATCATCGCAGGAGGTATAGAGGGTCCGATACATTTGTGATAGCAAATCAGGCTGTTCAAGTCTACTATACAAGCTACCCAAGGCGTCGTAGAGATCGATTTGACTGGTGGGCAGTATGTAAGATTAAATCTAGAAATACATTCAACGTTGGAGACCCAGCATACCAAGAGGACCAGATCGAAAAGTCCCAATACTTGGGACAACACTCAGATACAATAAATGTTGAAGATATTGTTGAAAAAAATAGAGGAGAGGAAGAGGTTGATACACAAGACTTAGCTGTCAACCAGGGGAAAAAGAGGCATCTTGTCCCAAATATTGAGGCAGAAGAAGAAGAAGAAGAAGAAAGAAGAAGAAGAAGAAGAAGAAGAAGAAGAAGAAGAGGAAGAAGAATTAGAATTTGATGGGGATGAGGATACAGATGAAATCGATGATGAAGATAAGGATGAGGATGAGGATGAGAAGGAGGATGATGATGAAGACGAGGCCGAGGATGAGAACGAAGACGATGATTAGGTTAAATATTATTGTATATTAAAAACACTTCCAATTACGTGAATTAAGTTTAACCTCATAAAAGCAATTACGTGAATTCATGTTTTTCTCGTTCGATTATTTACTTATTGCAGATGGCACTCCTAGTCTTTTTCGTCACGGCAGCACTCGTCTCCCTACTGGGGGTATGTATATTTTAGTTTAGAATTTTATATTCATTTACATTTTTATATTGTTAATTATGTTTATGTGTTCTATTTACAGGTCATGATGGCTGGCCGTGGTCGTGGTTCTGGTGGTGGTCGTGGTGCTGGTGCTGGCGGTGGTGGTGGTCGTGGTCGTGGTCGTAGTGGTGCTGGTGGTCGTGGTCACATACAATCTTCCCAGGATCTGACCCCATCCAGCGAGCCCGACCCGAAGAGTACCCCGGGCACAGATGCATCCCGCCGTCGATCGACTACTTCATCGAGGCATGAGTCTGGATCTGCTAGCAGATCCGTTCCGCTATCGGACCCACCAACGGACCCACCAGCGGATCCACCAGTAGATTCCCCAGTTACTTCACAGTGGGCCCCAGAGTACCCCCAAACTCGGTTCCATCCGGTTACTGGGGAGTACATGTGCGGACCCGCGGATCCTCCGACGGCACCAGAGAGGCCGAGAGGCGAGTTCCGACGAGAGCTCTGGCCCGCGGGGACCTCGTAAGTAAATTTAAGATAATTTATTAAATTTCTTTCATTTATTCAAGTTAATAATCCAGTCGTTTCTTCTTTGTAGGTTTTTTCCGTTTAATGTTGCCAGGGCTCTTGGAGAAATTATCAGGGCTAACTTCCATGGTCCCTACCTCAACTTTTTGTCGGTGCCCCCAAACTTGAAGTATGTCTGGCTCGACAAGTTGAGGGTATATATGTATATCTTCTAGTTAATTATTAGTTACTCTTTAATCAACCATTTTTTAAATTACGTGATAATTGAATTTGTATGTTAGACGACATACTGGTGGCCTCCCATCGCGAGGACGTGATCCGCAGGACCTACAAAAGCGCTGCCTCGAAGAACATACGGGATATGATTTATGACCTAAAAATGGGGCAGACGAGGCCGAATTGGATCCGGCAGGACTATTATGAGGACCTCTTAGATATGATGAATACTCCTGCGTACAAGGAGAAATCAGAGAAGGCGAAGGTGAACCGACGGGCCGCGGGGCTTCATACGGGGGGATCAAGGCCCCACGCAGCGATGCTTGCAGATTTGGTGAGATACCGTAAATTCATTTCACTATCGAATTAGGTATTATTAATATACGGAGTTATTTAAGTTCTACAAAAATTTCATATGCAGACCCAACGGGCGGTGAAGAAGGAAAGGGCACCAGAATCGGTCACCATGCACGATGTCTTCCAGCATACGCACAAGAGACGGAAGGACGGGAGCTTCGTCGACGAGAGGGCCAAGGAGACTAATGTAAGTACTTATGTTTATGAGATTTACGTTATAATTAAAAGTATTCGGACTATAACTTAGGTAAACTTAGGATTCACACTTAGCTTAGTGAAATATAGGATTTAGATTACAACTTAGGTAAATCTTATAATAAAAACACATTCATTTGATAGGCTGCATATTGTGAGGCCCTTAGTCGGGCTCAGTTAACTGAGATCGAGGATGTCGGTGAAATGACGCCCGCCCGGATGCCCTCTTCTTTGGTCGCTCGCAACGACTTGTTCGTAGATACCATCGGTGGCTTTAAGAAAGGGCTCCTGTACGGAGTCGGCTCCCTAGGGCCGTTGCACATGGCGACTCAGAGATTTCCACCGACACCGTCTCCTCCCGCGGCTCCGGCAGACGATGATGTTAGGTCGCAGCTTACGCAGCTGCACGAGGCGGTATCGTCCTTGCGGGAGCAAATTGCTACGTACTTTCCACCTTCGTCTGCTGCTGCCGGTCCGTCTGCTGCTGGTGTCGGTCCGTCTTCTACTGGTACCGGTCCGTCGACTGCTGCTTCCGGTCTTTCTTCCGTCGGTCATCTTTCTTTCAACCCTGCTGTCCCTCTGGTACCGCCTCCGACTGTGACGGCACTCCTTGATCTCATGTCGCCAGAGCAGCTACGCCGACTTTCGAGCAGTGTCTACGACGACTTGCCACCGTACCTAGTGGAGCAGTATATTCGTCGGTCGCAGCAGGGATTACCACCACCGGGCAATCGAACTCCTCCTCCTCCTTAAAGTATTGTAATTAAGAAAATTTATAATATTTGTGGGAATTTTGGAATATTTGTGGGAATTTCGGATTATAACGACGGATATTAGTTTATGATTTCCGAATATTTATGATAATTTTATATTGGTATGCATTATATATTTGGTCTATGTGATTGTTGGATAATTGGTGTGCATTATATATTTGGTCTATGTGATTGTTAGATAATTGGTGTGCGTTATATATTGGTTTGGTTTATGCATATTTGTGTGAACAGGGAAAGCTCTACATTTTTTTTCAAAAAAATCTCAGTTAGCGACGGACTAGTGACCTCTTAGCGACGGATGTTTCCAGTTTCCGACTACCTTTCGACGGAATATTCGTTGCTACCTGGAGATTTGAAACTGTTTCCAGTTAGCGACGGGTGGTCGACGGATTCGCGTCGAAAAATCCGTCGCCAAGGTTCTGGAAATACATAGTTCGACGGAATAGCGACGGAACATCTGTCGCCAAGGTTCTGGAAATGCATGACATTTCCAGAACAATGGCGACGGATTATCCGTCACTAGTCCGTCGCTTCGTCGACGGATGAGCGACGGAGTAGCGACGACTTATCCGTCGCCATGGTTCTGGAAATGCCAAGCATTTCCAGAACTTGGTCGACGGATTATCCGTCAGTATTCCGTCGCTAATCCGTCCTTTGTTAGCGACGGCAGTCGACGGAATAGCGACGGAACGATACCCTCTGATACGCTGTTACGACGGTTTATCGATGGACTATCCGTCGCTAGCTTCTACATAGTTCAGTATTTAATACTTGAAATCGACGAAAGACAGTTGAAAATTCGTCGCTAATGCATCGTATTGTGACGACGAAAAGCCGTCGCTATTCCGTCGCTTGACGACTATTTAGCGACGGATCATTATTAGCGACGAGCTGATTGCCGACGGATTATTTTGACCAAGATCCGTCAGCGATCGGTCGCTAATATAAATTGCCGACGGATGGGCGACGGAGCTGGCCGTCGCTAAATCGACATATTTTGGTAGTGTAAACACGATCTTGGTATGGCACGTACACTCTGATAACTCCTTCAGTGGTCTGTCGTGGCGTACTCATGACCAGTACATTCTTGGCATACAAGTGCACTTCACATGAACACGACATAAAAATGTAACTTTAGATGATAACTCTTGATAGTGATCCATCGTGGTGCCCTCTTGACAAGCAACATGACATGAATAAACTTGATAGTGGCCCGCTGATGCGCACTCTTGACAAGTAATCTTGATAATTAACATAACATGACATAAAAATCTTGATATGCTGTTGCGATGACTATCTTGACTTGCTAAGTAACTCTTGTCTTGACACCGTGGATGGTTGTGCCCGTACAAGCTACATGTCTAGTCTTGCATCATGTCTAGGACATGAATACTTGATTTTCTATTGTCAGGGATTCGTACTGAATCTGACTAGCTTAACAACTAGATTGATCATGTCACCTCCAGTTTTCAAAATTAAGGACAAATTTGTCATTTTCAATATTCTAATACTTTTTGTGAATATTTATTTATTAATATTGTGTTTTGGGGTTTTATTTCATCTGGTTTGAGTTTTGTCTCATTTCGACTTGTGCTAGCGACCCGGGTCAGTTTTGGACCCAACTAGACCCGACCAACTTGTCATGACCAAACCCAGATATTTATATTTGACTAATCCTATTTGATTTTAGTGGGATTAGGGATTAGAATTAGATTTAGAACTTGAAATTAGGAGTTTTCAAGTTACCATTTCGACCCCAACTCAAAACCACTCATTTCTTTGACTTGGAGGGCATTTTGGTAAATTGCCAAATACTCCCAACCCTCTAAATTATGGCTGGCCAACAGCAAGAACCCCCTCCCTTCTTCTTATTTGCAAGAAACCCTCTCTCTTATTCTTTTCTCTCATTCCACAAAATTCCTTTCTTTTTCCTTTGATTTTAAGCTCCAAAGTAAGTCAAATCTCTTCTAATTCTCTTCTATACTCTAGATCTCTCACTAATCTTGGTTCTAACCCTTGTTTTTCTCTTATTTGTGATTTTTATCTAGGTAGAACCTAGCATGGAGGGGTTGGAAGCTTAGATTTGGCTTTGACCCCAAAAGAACCAATTTTTTGACTTTTCCTTGGAATTCCAACTCCCGAGAGGTAAACCCTAACTCTAACTCTTGTAATTACTCCTAATTAGTGTTATTTACATATTAAAGTATGTCCGAGGTGTAGGATAACCCATTAGAAGAGGTTTGGAACCCATTGGACTCAATTTGGGACTTTCGGGCTAGGTTTAGTGCCAATTTTGGGGAAAACCCTAAATTGACATATTTGGGTGTTGCCCCTAGCATATTTAGACCTAATTAGGTTAGTTTGGGTGAGATGAGGCTAGGTACGTGTCCATATTTGGACACGTGGGGTCGTTTCGCGAGAAATCATGAAAATAGACTTTTTCGGGTTCCAACACATGGGTGACTTTTTGCACCGACACTAGAATCGGCAAGTTAGCACTTAGAATAGGTTCTAATCATTATTTAGAACTCGTGGGTAGAGTTTGGGTCGATTTCGGATAGGTTTGGTGTCCGTATCGCACGATATCGCGAATCGGACACTCCGGAGTCGCCAGAATAGCCATTTGGCCATTCGGGCCTCGTTTCTCGTTTTCGCTAGCGTGCGCGTGTTAGATTGCTTGTGTGGGGTACATGTCTAGGCCCTAGAGGGTAGAATTATGAGGATTGGGATATTCGGATATCTTTCGGGATGTTTTGGAGTGTATGTGTATATATATATATGTGTGTGTGTGCGTGTGTGTGTGTGTGTGTGTGTACATATGTATATATATATATATATATATATATATATATATATATATATATATATATATATATATATATATATATATATATATATATATATGAGTGTGGGTGTGTATATATATAAGTTTGAGATGTGAGTGTGGGTGTGTATATATAAGTTTGAGCGTGTGTGTATGTGTGGAGCTTTTAGAGAGTAAGATTGATGGGAGTTGTGAGTGGTAGATAGAGAGATAGATGGAGAGAGTGTTAGTGAGATTGAGAGTGAGATGGAGAGAGGGTTAGAGAGTGATGGAGTGAGGTAGAATGGGGGAATAAGGTGGGGTTTGTACTGCTGAATTCAGCAGCAGTAACAGCCATGTAGCAGGTTTTAAGGGGAGGGGACAGCCCAAATCAGCCCCTATTTTAGTCCCCTTTCCAGCCATATTTGCACAGCCATTTCACCCATTTTTAGCCCCCTTAACCCCACATATAAGCCCCTATATAACAGCCTACATTCAGCCCCATTTGTACATCCATTCAACCCTACTTAACAGCCATACATCAGTCCCAAAATCAGCCTATAAGCTGTCCCAAAACATCCCTACATTCAACCACAAATCAGCCCCAAAATTTATCTACCCATTCACTCATTAAACCATTCATTCTTCCATCTATTTTCCTTTCCATTCAGCCCCAACTTGACTCCAATGGACAGCCCCAATATCAGCCCACATTAGCCTTTAGTATCATCTATTCAGTCACCTTTCCATTCATACATTCATGCATTCCATTTCATTCATTTGTCTTCCATTCATTCACTCTTTCATCCATTCACTTTCCATTCAATACATATACCATTTGAACCCCATGTTGCCCCACAAATTGATCCCCTAGATGACCTATATAAACCCTTAGTTAGTGCCTAGTTGAGTGGTGTCTAGTGTGGATTGAGTGTCTAGTTAGAGGGGTTAGTTAGTGATTGGGTTAGTATCCTATTGGACTAGTAGAAAGGACTAACCTAGACACTAGGAGAGTATGGGAGAGTGAACTAGGAAGGTTGGTAGAGAGTAGGGTGTGGTATCTCAAGATACCATAGCGTATCATGACGATACCCTAAGGTAATGTTGGGATGACCAACATGGACCATAAGATGGACTAGATGTCCTAGAACCCTAGATTTTTTGGTTGGTAAACCTTAGATAGGATAGTATCTAGCTATCCTAAGGAGCCTAGGCTAGTATCCTGAGATCTAGAGGGGTTTCCTTTGTAATGGGCAATGTATTGGTATTTACCTTGTGAAGGGTAAATATAGGTAATGGGGTATTGTTAAGATATTAAGTTTGACTTCTAAGATGGGCTTAGAAATAGGTTGTCTTGGTAAGTAATGACTAGATAATGGTAGTTTAGACTAGTCTTGACCTCCGTTGACCAAGAGTTGACTTTTTGACCGAAAGTCAACTTCAAGTCAACACTTGACTTAGAATCGACCCAAAACCAAACCAGAGTTGACCAGTTGACTAAAAATCAACTGTTAGTCAACATTTAACTAGTTTGACCTATAGTTGACCCAGGGTTGACTCAGTGTTGACCAGAGTTGACTTTTTGACCAAAAGTCAACTGTAAGTCAACCTTTGACCCAGATTGACCTAGTTTGACTTGGATTGACTTCCTGTGACCTTGTTTGACCTTGGTTGTCCTAGTATGACCTAGTTCAGCTTGGTGTGACTTAGTTTGACCTAGTTTTGACTTATACTTGTATATCATGACTTAAATTAGTTTTCTTTTTATTATAAAACCCTGTTTGACTTATAGTATCTCATCTTTAGGTCTGCGATTACTCTGAGCGTTTGTTCACTTTATCAGCTCAGGACCACAGGCGCGTACATTCACTGATAGTTTTTATTGTCTTGATATCTGCTATATCCGATTCAGTTGTAGTGTCTTACTTGATTTCCAGACACGATAGTTCACGGACTAGTATATGTCGGATCCTGTCATGAGATGTTGTTCCCGGATTACCTAGTATATTGGTACATGATTCGACTTGTTACTTGTACTTGTATAGACATGGACTTGGGAGTGGGCTGATCACCTGCTTTTGAATTTCGTGTCATGACGTGTTATGTCCGGATCCTTTATACTACTCGGGGATGGGGAGTTATTAGTGGTTGTGTGATCAAAATTCCCACTTGTTCTTCACACTTGTACTCGTCACTTGTCCATAGCTACTTGTTCATAACTTTCCATGGTGATCGACCTTATTCTTCATACTTGTTACTGCACACTTGTTACTTGTTCGTAGCCGGTCAGATGGAAAGCCTGAACATGTTTTTCCCAAGCCGATCACATAACACACTAATAATTCAAGGCACCTTTTATATTTATTTATCATACGAGGCTAAGTTCTCTTCGGGAGAAGGGTTACAACCTCGGTTCTTGTTTGGTTTAAGGGTTGTAACTCGGCTTCCGAATGGTTCCCAAGTCATCCTATATATATACATATTGTCATCCTATTCAGTACTCATATCTTGATATATATTTCCTGTTGATTTTGTCTTGTATTTCATTACACTGTCTCTTATAGAATTTGTCAATTCATATGGAACTGCTGTTGGTGTTTATACTTGCTCATTTTCCTGACAGGATACCGTTGATATATTACAGATGATTCTCAGACAGATTGCCCGACCTATTATGGGGTCGAGTCAGATGGAGTAGACCTGGACCGTGGCTTGTTAGAAGAAACACTAGACTTTGCTCACCCAGAGTAGTGTAACTTAGTTAGGTTTGCCTTGTCTGCGAGCCAGCTAGTACTTTTCAGACTGTAGATTTTTATACTATATTTCTGTGACTATGTGGTGTTGTGTATAACTCTGGACTTGTGTGGATCTTGAACTTATTTCCTGCTTTCATATATCATATTTCCTTTCCGTGCTATCTACCTTAGTTTTATTTTATGATTGAGACTGTATTGCTATGTCACCTCCATTCGGAGTGTATATACTATACAGGTACCTTTATCTGTTTAGTTGTAGTATTTATAGATGACCTATACAGCGTTCTACCGTCGATACTGCGACGTAGGCTGGACGTAACCACGTGCTCGTGCCCCTCTTCAGGGTGCGGGTCGTGATAGATCAAGTAGTTCATAGTGAGATTCCCCAGTCACAGGCAATCCCGTTATCTGGGCGCTTTAATTGGACTTGTAGTCTGCCGTCGAGTAGGGCACATTTCTAGCACGCTGTCATATGTTGCACCCCCAAGTCACCTAATCAACTCTCTCAACCTGCGGAAGGATAACTGGATAGCTGCAGGGGTTGTGACTGCTGGGAAATCTCATTGCATCTGTAGTAATTAGGCTTGTTATAACCCTAGTTAGTTAAAGTATCAAGATGTACTCCTTGCTTGGCCGTGATTGATGAATAGAGTCTCATCTGGTCTAGTCTTGTCTAGACAAGGCCAATACATGGTTACTTCAGCACATTACTGTTTATGCTTTACTTTTTCGATAATTGGTTAGAGATTAAGTTCTGTTCAGGTGAAGGGTTACAACCTCGGTCCTTTTTTGGTTTACGGGTTGTAACTTGGTTACCGAAATAGTCCTTTAGTTATCTTATCGTTTATCACCCTTTTTTCTCAAACTCATGTCTTTCGTTATCATTTATGTATCATGTACTAATATGCTGGTTTTAGTTCTTAAGTGAAGCCTCCTTTGTGGTACTTGCTCTTTCTGGGGTCTGACCCAGCTAGTTTTGTATAGCCAGATTTTAGAGTAGCTCCCGAGGATCTCCCAGCCTTCCAGCCAGATGGTGAACAGTAAACGTAATCCTGACAACAAGTGGGTTTTATTTTACTTTCCTACTCTATTGTAAATTATTCTTTTGAGACGTTTAGCCGCCGAGCAAGTGTTAGCTCGTGTTGAATTTACATTCCTGTCTGCCTAAGGGCTGTAATATGATTGATAAATCTTAGGGTTGATCATGTATGACTTTAACTCTTGCTAGTCTTCGTATTTTGTATGACTAACTTCATGATCATCCGAATATGTAATGTATGGGATGCCTTACTTTGTATGTCTGATGATCTACCATCTTGTAACAATTACTTGCTTGCTTGAGATTGAGACACTAGGCTTGTACTTGACCATAAGAGACTGTTGGCTTGTAGATAAACCCTCATACATTTAGACAGTCGTGACCGTATTGCAAGGTGGGATTCAGTTAAATGTACGTAGCTGGCTGTGTCTGTCCCCCGCTCTCCAGTATTCTGGTTATGGGGCGTGACACCGACCCCTTCGGTGGAGCAACTCTCAACATCGGATACTCACGTAATAAGATAAAGTACAGTTTTAAAGTTTTCTTACCTTGGCAAGCAATTTAAGCGAGTAAGCAAGTTTCCCGGGTGATTGCAGCTTGCTAAATATTATACAAATTCAAAATAGAGTTATTAATAGCACCAATGAAACCAAATTTTGCTTCCAAATGTCATAACTTACAAATTAATTTAATACTCTTTGTAACATTGGCTTGATATGCAAAAAAAGTTTTAAAAATTTGAATTTGATAGATGTAAGGTTACTTTGATATATAAGAACTTTTAAATACTCTATTTAACTAATTAATCATGTCAATATATGTCATTTTGGTATATTTTACATTGTGGACAGAATTGGTATTACACCAAATTAAATCCGAATTTTCAACTAATTTCCTACTTGCTAAAAATACTCATATTTTAGCTCTTTGGGTATGCATAGGAGTTTAAAATTTGAAATTTACAAATGTATGGTTACTTTATCCTATAGGAACATAAAAATTCTATTTTGACTATATAATGAAGTCCAATTATATTGAATAGGGATATTTTATATTGTGGACAGATCTGACATAATTGAAGAAAACTATCTCAATATTATACAAAGAAGTATAAAACTCATATATGCATATTTTTCTTTTAAGTGTAAAGGTTAAGTCCCTAAGTTATGTCAAACTTGTAAGTGTCCATATAAATATAAGTACGTGCATTGTGTCCACTTAATGTGTCAAGGTAAATGTATATAATTTTTGGGTGGAATCCACATAATATCATATAAAATTTGAGTCGAAGTGTCCGTCCATTTCGTGTCCTACCTATTGTGTCCAACTTATATGTTCATGCAATATATATATGTATAATTTCTTGATTGTATTTCACACACACAATTGCTTGCAATCACATATAAATTTGAGTCAATGTATCAATTTGTATTGTGTCCTTATATTGTGTCCCAATTTCTTATTCACAAAGTGTCCATTTGTACACACACACACACACACACATATATATATATATATATAAATATAAATATAAATATATATATTATATATATATATATATATATATATATATATATATATATATATATATATTTATATATATATATATATATATATATATATATATATATATATATAACTGTACAATTTTAGATATTAAATCAAAATTGGGACATGTCAGAAGCATTCACACTATATTATGTTGTCAGAATTATGCTAAGTCAAAATATATACATACTTGTGTCTGTGGCATGAAATTGTATGGACACATAATCCAGAAGGTGAACCACTGAAATTAGGATTTCTTGTTTTTCTATTCTCCAAATATTTGCACACAATTTTGCCCAAAAGAAAAGGGAAATTTGAAGGAAGAGAGGAGGACTTGCCTTGGTTCCTTGGAATGCACCTGGGTTTAATTCCAACCCTTCAAAATTCTGAGCCTAGGCCATAAATCCAAAATGAATCCCATAATCAAAATTTAACCTAGGTTAATCACTACCAAAATATCTCATATAGCGACGCTAAACGACGTCGCTAAACAGCCACAAAACGTAGCTTTTTTTAACAGCGACGTATTTAGCAACGTTTCGAGCATGTCGCGTTATTCATGGTCGCTATTAGCAAAAATGTCGCTATTCTTCGCCATAGCGACGTAGATCGGCGACGCACTACGTCGCTAGTATTAGCGACTTTTATCGACAACAACGATGCTAATTAGCGACGTAACCTTTCGTTGCTGATTCTCGCTGTCTGTTCAGATTTTAGCGATGTTAAATTAGTGATTAGCGACGTTGTCCGACTCCATATCTGAGAATTTTTTGGTTGCCACGTCATCATTTTAGCGACGTTTAGCGACGTTTAGCGACGTTACGATACTTGAATACCGACGTCCAGATACTAGATTAGCTGACATGTACAGTTTGCTACGTCAACGAATCTGCGACGTTCTGTGACGATTAGCGACGTTTGGTTCTCAGGTTTGCGACGTTCTAGCGACTTAAGTGTGCGTCGCTGACCATCGCTGACCGTCGCTGAACGTCGCTAATACAAAAAAATTGTAAAAAAATAGCAGGCAGCATGCATTTCACATAAATAACAGTTATATTAAAAACATTGTACCTACATTTAGAGTTTCAGTTTGCAAATAATAGACCCGGAGCAACCCTCCATAGAATTTTCTGGGTTCGTCGACCCCTTCGGTGGAACACCCAACACCGGTAAACCAATATAGAGACAAATAATAATAATGCACTACCAATAATCAAATAAATAGAATCGAACGGTCAGAAAGACAAGAAATAGCCGGATGGATACAAATTCACTACAAAACGGCTATAAAAAGTGTGTCTGATAATATTCAACATAACATAACACAAATAGCCATACCCGGGATAATATAAATACATAAACCAACACATACATAAAGACCCAACAATGGGCCACCAACACAACAAATGAAAACAAGTCCAATAAAGGACTACGCCTGGTCAGGATGAGGAGGAGGAGGAGGATGAGGAGTAGGCAGTGCCTGCACCTGGGACACCAGGAACCTATACTGCTCTAGGGTCAGCATCACCGGTGACGACCCATCAGTAGGAGGAAGTGGGGGCAGTGGAGCCGCTGCAGTCGGTGTGGATGCCGAAGCATGACCAGGAAGTGTCCGCTCTATGGCCAGCAGTCAGGAGTTGGTGGACGCCATAACAGCCGCCAGCCTCGAAACCTGCTCGCCAATGGCCGTCTGCGTCCCCTGCACCACCTGAACGGCACGATCCGTCCTCTTGCCCGTCTTCCTAATGGTGCGCTCGAGCATATCAAATCGTACGGTGAGGGATGCATCGTCCGTCTGCGGTTGAGACTGCGGCTGCTTGTAACCCCTCTTTCCAGAATTATGATATATATTATTTATTGAATTATTTGAATTAAATGGTAATTTTTAGAACTTTTATAAATAAATATTTAGTTAATTATTACGGTAAATGATTTTAGCCATGGTTGAGTTTTGGAGTACAAGGTGACTAGGAATCGTGGCACGGATAGTGCAATGACGTGCTTAGACTAGTGTATTAGCCCTGATAGGAAAGGCCGAGTCATAGTGATGTCCTAACTAGGAAAACCAGGCCAAGATGCGACGTAACCCTTACCGAAGACTTATTTATTTATTATTTATATTATTAAGTTTTAGAGAACCCGGTTGTACCGAATTAGTCCAGATATGACCCAAGACAAGGCCAAGCCCATGTAGGCACGCGGGACGTCCGATGACATGCGTGTTGATGTATCTTGGTGAGTGGGTGGTTTTTCGTTTTAATGATTTAATGAATATTTCTAAGTATTCATAATTAAATATTATTATTAGCTGATATTCAATGACACTTGTAAAAAATGGGTCCTTGTGCATTTTGGGATTATTATACTGCGCATAATGGTATATACACCATTATTGATTTATTGTGATTCGTTATTATTATTATTATTTTTATTTATTGAGGTTATTATTATCTAATATTATTTATTATTATTGGTTATATTATTTTTGTCTATTTAAATATTATTATACATAGTCATATATATAAACAAACAGGGCCTACACTAGGAATAGATGCTAGTAGGATTTAATTGAGTTTTATGGAGGTATATATATATATATATATATATATATATATATATATATATATATATACATATATATATATATATATATATATATATATATATATATATATATATATATATATATACAGAACGCGAGAAGGAGTTGGAGATTTCGATCGAATATTAAACCCTAACCTCAATCCAGTCGCCGAGCCAACCCCCTGGCGACCACTCCCTGGGCGCCGCCACCACACGCGGCCTGACAACCGCCGCAACAGGCTGCGCGCGCACGCACCGACGGGATAGCACAAAAATAGTTGAGAGCGAGGTACGTTTTCATCATCGTATATCTTTCCAAATATTCCACGGAATGCGATCCCGTAAAATTTTATAAAATACCAATATAACCATCTAGGAACCCCTCCAATTAGTTTGTAGTGAATCGACCCAGATTCGACCGAAAATTGAGACAAAATCGAGAGAAAAACTCGATTCTCTCGAAAAACAGGGAAGGGAAGAAACAGCCCAATACCCTGTTTGAAAGTCGATTTTCGGGCAGGAGATCGTCGAACATCAAAATATATTTAAACACATCTATTGACAACATATATGAGATTAAGACGCTTCTTATAGAACAATTTTTCATCTATTGTACGAGAAGTTAGGCGATGTCAAAAATTATGAAAAACTTGTTTCCGAAAAACTGAAATTATGAAAAACTCTTCGATACGACGTACGTCCCGCCAATCCGGATGACGTGGTCGCGAATTGAAAGCTTCGAAAGGTGCAAAACGGCTTGGGCTTTGACGGAATTCAAATTATTTGCGTGTGCACGACGAATTTGATGCGTATCCGTCAAAATTCACCGTATCGGCCTCTGTGTAAATTTCCCAATTACTTTGTGTACGCTTGCCAGAATGAGACAAAACTTGCGCCAACAGGACCGTATCATTTTTCTGGTCCTGTATGCCAAGTTTGGTCCAATTCTGATACAGTTGATCGGATCACCGTTTTGCGGGCCCCACGGTCCGATTCAACGGACGATTTTGTGCACGGGCCGCCAGAATCCAACTTTGGACATACGGTTGGGTTCGTATCTTCAAAACGAATCCATAGACATGTAGTTTGAAGACTTTAGAGACCATTGACTCTGGCACATTTTTCGGTGTAAAGCGGGTCCAACGGCGGACACCGTTTTGATCCAAAATTATCGTTTTGGCTCTGTGTCCAGAATTGGAATTAAGGACAGGCAATTCTAGCTATTTTGACAATTCTGAGAACATTGGTAATATTTATTTCAGCATTCGGAGACTGTTGTACGGGTTTTGACTATTGTGGCATACTGAGTGGTTTGGATTATCGGTTTTACCAGGAAAGGACCACAGGCGAGTACAGTTTATTGTTTGTTTTCAGTATTGATCTTTACTATGCATCATTGTTAGTCGATAGAGATGTGATTTCAATCTTTATGTTATTTTTATTCTTTGTGGTGTCGGGGGAGGTGAAGTACCGAAGATATGTGATCTGACCTTAGACAGTGTAGACATTAATTTCTATTGCATTATTCAGTGTAGACGGTGTAACTTTATACAATGTAGACAGTGTAACTTTATATAGTGTAGACACTGTAACTTTAGACAATATAGACAGTGTCGTGTAATTGTCCCGAGACCGATCACATATCAAAGGTATTTCAGTCTGTCAGTCGGTGAGTATTTTCTGTTTTTCATTTACTATTTTTGGTATTTAGTTTATTCTGCTTTTTTTTATTTGTTTCTATGAATCATATGTCTAAAAGCTAACCTCTGTTGTATAGTCACTTTCATATATTAAAATTGAATTCAGTAAATTGTACTCGTTCCATTCCTGACTGGAAACCAATATTTTTCAGGTTAGCCGTGGATTCACTTAGCATTGGGAGTTACGGGTATAATTGCAGACGAAAAGCCTAGAGACTAGCTAGATAGATGAGTTGTAGTCATTCCAATATTTGTACGAGCTTATATTTTCTACAAATGTAAAACTTGTGAATATTGTAAGTTAAATTAGTTTTGTAAATGAGCATTGTTTTATTTATTTTGATCATCACGGCCGTGACAGCGTTCTACCGTTGACTCTGCGGCGTAGGCTGGCTTGGACATGTCTCGTATCCGAAAAAAGGGGTACGGATCGTGACAAGTTTTTGTGGTGGCCTATGCATGTCAGTTTTCGCAAATCATTCGAACTCGTGATAGTACTTAAGTTAGTCGTACTATTGAGAGCCTGCGACTAGGAAATGCTCATTCACAAGTTAGGATTAATTTAATTTAAGAGAATGACTAGGACTAGGAGTCCCTTATACAAATTTACGGATGGGTAGTCTAGGCCATGCAATTTAGATGGAGAGTTATTAATTTTGATAGTTTGTCATATTCCTATAGATACACTATTATCTCTTGATATGACGAAACGTAGACATGCCAGCCGTATAATAAATATACATAAGCTGTAGAATGCAGTAGAACCATGATTAATCTCATCCACACAAAATAAATGAATAAAAGATATCATATAATGATAATGAATTGTCTTAATACAATATGTTGGGCGAAGACAAATTCACTACCAACAAGTGAGGGAAAATACATGAGAAATGAAATAATTTTTGACGAGCGAAGCGAAGACGATCCAAGCACAATCATCCTCGAAGAAATGGAGATGGTCACGGCTAGAGCTAAAACACCTGCGAAAGACAAGAGCACACACCTGGCGAGATAACCAGGTCCTCAGAGGGACGTAACAAGACACATAATATTATGCCAATAATTGAATAATAAAACTCAACAGAAAAGTATATATGACTAAACAGATAAAGGTCCTTAACCATTCTATGTGAAAATGTATTTTGAAGACAACGTTCCACACAAGGGCTTCCGAGACTAGAAATAAGGCACGTTAGCGTTTCAACCGAGGTACTAGTGGCATCTAAAGGAAAATAAATAAATGTACGGCACACTAGCCTCTCGGGTGAGTCACTAACGGCAGCTAGAAGAAAGTAAATGTACGACACATTTGTGTTTCAACCGACGCACGACCGAATCTTCAAAATAAAGAACGTCGCCGAGCTAGTTGACACATCCTTCCTAGTTCGCGGGACCTACAAAGAGCGAGGATCAGTACGATCACATGTACTGGCGAATGGCTAATTAAAATTCAAGCTCTGCATTTGATTCAAAAAGTTTCGTAAACATGTTAGCTAGCTATTTCAATGATCTTTCTAACCATCCTGCTCGATTTGCATGTTAACATATTTTGAGGCAAGCATATAAAATTGTTTAACATTAAGCTACTATCATATTTATCCCCTGTCCCGTGCATTTGTTAAGCCATGGAAGGGTGTGAAGGCCACTGGCAATGTCAAGCCATCGCGGACTATAGCTGGGTTAGACGGCGACCCTTTCGTGTCGGGTAGCGAGCCCTGTGCGAAAGTTCCCGCCTAACTCGCGTCGATGAATGGCTGGCGCTTGCTACACTCGTTCCCCCCGGACCGAATCGGTCCCTTGGCCTAGGCAACCGTTCGAGGAAACTTCACCTTGTCGACAAGTTGTCCAATGACCGTTTTCTTTTGAACTTAGTTGATTTACTCATTTAGCCGTATCGTTGCGATAAACGTTAATCGATTCATTCATTATTTTGCATAGACCAAGTATAATTGCATAAGGAAGTATGTTTTCCATATCCAAAATCGGAAGTTCGATAGCAAGTGTCTCGTGAAGAATCGTGCCACGATTTCCTTGATTCTACACTATTATGACAGGCATTCATTTTACTTCACATATTAAGTTTTTTGAAGTAGAGGGACGAGACGAAGGAGGTCAGCCACTCGCCTTAGGCTTGCTTCAAGCGAGCGACCGATTGGCTACACTGACGTCGCCTACGCGATCACCTGCAATCGCATAAGCAACTGATTAGAATACTGTATAATTCAAGGATATTCGATATGAATGTGAAGCTCGAAAATGCGTCACGAAAATCCATCAAAAACATTCACGAAAAACGCATTCACAAAAACCAAAGCCAAAGCTAAATCAAGTACGGCATAAAAACCAGAGCAACGGGAGGTCTCTCCCGACTCAGCCGCAGAGCCAATCCTCGAGGCGCAACCCGCTGAATATGGGACTTGGTTCCGAAGAAGCCATTCCATAACGTGAAATGGATCTTAATTCAACCATTTCCGTTGATCGACTCGGCCGATTTCGACCTATCGGTCCCGACCGAATCGATAGCAACAATGTTCCTTTCTCGCGCACACCATGGACGAAAATAGGGCACGATATAGGGACGCGGCACTACACCATAATCAACTAATAAAAAGTTTTATCCTCGAAACTTTAAGGATAGAACCTACCTCTATGAGAACAACGAAGAAAATTTCTCCTTCATTTTCGATTCAAGTTCCCACGTCGACTCTTCGACCGAATGGTTCCTCCAGAGGACGCGTATAAGAGGGATCGCTCAATTTTGCAGCAGCTTATCCTTGCGTTCTATGATTTGAACTGGCTCTTCAATGTAGGATAAGTCGGACTTTAGCTCCAGCTGGCCAAAATCTACTACGTAGCTCGGGTCGTGCACGTACTTCCGCAGTTGAGAGACATGAAAGACATTGTGTACACCTTCAAGCGCCGGCGGTAGGGCAATTTTATAGGCCACTAGGACGACCCGTTCGAGTATTTCGAATGGTCCAACGAATCTCGGGCTCAAATTTTCTTTCGTGCCGAACCGAGTAACTCTCCGCATGGGCGACACTTTGAGAAATACGTGATCGCCTTCTTGAAACTCGAGGGGTCGACGATGAACGTTCGCATAGCTTTTTTGACGACTCTGCGCAGTCTTTAGTCTTTCCCGAATGAGCCAAATTTTCTGCATGGTCTCTTCCACCAGTTCCAGGCCGAGAATCTGCCGCTCTCCGACTTCGTCCCAGCAAATGGGTGATCGGCACTTGCGTCCGTACAAGGCTTCATATGGCGCTATTTGAATGCTGGATTGATAGCTATTGTTGTATACGAATTTGGCCAGAGGTAAATGATTGTCCCAGCTTGATTTGAAGTCTATTGCACAGAGTCGTAGCATCTCTTCGAGAATCTGATTGATGCGCTCCGTTTGGCCGTCGGTCTGAGGATGGTAAGCTGAGCTGAACTGCGACTTGGTACCCAGTGCCGACTGAAGGCAACTCCAGAATCGTGACATGAACCGTAAATCCCGATCGGAGACGATGGATACTGGAACTCTGTGCAGCCGAACTATCTCATCAAGATAAATCTTCGCCAGGCGATCAACGCTCCAAGTAACATTGATGGCAATAAAGTGCACTGACTTGGTTAGTCGATCGACGATGACCTAGATGGCGTCATTTCCTCTCGGCGTCTTCGGCAGACCAACAATAAAATCCATACACACGTGCTGCCACTTCTATTCCGGAATCGCCAGATTCTGCATCTCCCCGCCCGGTCTCTGGTGCTCAGCTTTCACCTGCTGACAGGCCATGCATTGTGACACGAAAAGTGCCACATCTCTTTTCATCCTGTGCCACCAAAAGTTTGTGCGGAGGTCCTTGTACATCTTTGTACTGCCGGGATGCAAGGTGTACTTCGCATAGTGCGCCTCCGACAATATCTCCTTTCTAAGTTCTGAATCATCCGGAACGCATAGCCTACCCCTCAATCGAAGCATGCGGTCTCGTCTTCCGCAAAGTCGGTCGTCCTGTCCGTCGAGATTAGCTCTCGTATTTTCTTCAGGTACGGATCGTCCTTCTGAGCGGTCTTGATCTTTTCAAGCAAGCTCGGTGTAGGTCCTGAAAATCAAGTTGCACCCATCAAAAAAGTAAAAAAAATCAAATTGTGCATCCTTCAAGTTAACTGCGAAGGAAACAGATTGTGTAACAACTCAACTGTACAAGCTGAACTGCGCACACATCCAAGCACGCTAGCTGACGTGGCCGCGTCATCATTATCTGACAGAAAATTAGATCTTTTGACAACTGACATCCCGAAGAACGAGGAAACTGTTCGTTTCTCGTACAGCACAGCGCTCGAGGACAGCTGTACAGCCAGCGCAAGCTACCATCCCAATCGAAGCGTAGTCTGCCATGTTTCCTGTAGCGCAGTTCAATCCCAGTGCAGTCTAAAGCCAACGCAGTTCATGTGGCGCACTTCATCAAGACAACTGACAATTTACACGTGGCCTACATGCCATTAATTGCTCAATACGTGGCAACCGTCTATACACGACCAAGCGCATTTCAATCAAATAATGCCACGCGTCTCATACAGTTGGTCCACGATCGAGTAACTGCCAGCGCAGTTCGCTGCTTGCGCAGTCCAATGTCTGCGCAATCCATCTTGCGCAATCCCGAATAACTAAAAATTAGTTATTTCCAGAACTCTATAAATAGAGTTTCAATTCCTTCATTATCAAGCCCCAGATCAGAAAAATCAGAAAGATCAGAATCAACATCCGATCATCACCAGAGATCAGGAGTTCTTGCCAAATTGCTGCTGCAATCTTCAGAGGCTACCATCTTCAAAGTTCACATCGTCCAAGGGATAAAGCGATCGTCTTCAGATCGGATTCCTATAGTTATACTTTCCCAGAATTCTATTATAATGTTCTTACAAAGTTTGTGAAATAAAGAACACTTTTGTTTTTGCAAATAAAATGGTGACTCTGCTGGGGATGACTTTCTCCTCCAACGAGGAAGTGACAACTCAATGTGACATTGCACCTATCGGAAAGACGCAGAAGGTGCTGGTTGTAAAGGTCAACCAGACGGCCTACGAGGCGATGATCAACTCTGGGACTACTCGTCGCACTGCGACTTCTGCCAAGAGCAAAGTCTGTTCAGTGTGGACTCCAAAGTCCTCTGCACAATCCTTTGTGCAGTCTGCTGTCTCTGCTCCCAAAACTGCTGCACAGTCTGCTGCCTCTACTGCCCATGCACAGTATGCTGCTCTCCTTGCCAGTGCACAAACCACTTCCTATACTGCTCTGGCAAAGTGCAAGACTCCTCTTCCTCTGGCGCAGTTGGCTGCAACTCTGCCTGCGCAGTCCACCACTCCATCAACCAGAGTACAACTCAAGCACTCTGAAGTCAAGACTCCTGCTGCGCAAGCTACAGTCTCTGTGGCCAAAAAGCCATATGCCAAAGCTTCTCATGCGCAACCAACCAATGCGCCTTCTACCACTTCAACTCCTGCGCAAATTGTGCCAGCGCAGTCTAAGAGGGACAGCCCTTTGGCTAATCTCTCTTCTTCTCACAGCAAGGGGAAAAACTCTGCTCCTCTTCCCAAGCACCCTGTTGCTCCAGCGCAATCTACTGGGGGTAGTCTGTTGACTATTCCTCCTCCTCCTCAGAACAAAGAAAAAGGCCCGTTAGTCTTTTCTCAAACTTCCTCGTTCCACGACTTGGAAGACAACAGAGGGAAACGCTCTTTAGCCAACCCTTCTTCACAAAACAAAGGAAAATATCCTTTGGTCTTTTCTCAGTCTTCCTCGGTTTTTACCGTAGAAGATCAATCTGAATGTGCCTCGGCACCAATCAGTACAAGAACTCTCTCAAACAAGGATTCTTCTTCCCTCCTTGCCAAAGGGAAGTGTACTGATCAAAGAGGTATTCTGCCTACTCCGGCAGCAGAATTCCAAGATCTCCCAACTCTCAGGATATCCCGCTCAAAACAGAGAAAATTGCTGGTGTCTCAGACAGAAATCCCTGGAGGTGAATTTGCTGATCTAAGGACTTATCTCAATAGACCAACTTCAGCAAAACGCAAACAGCCAATGCCGAAGATCAACCTGCAACAGAGGCAAACTTCTAAGATGAAGAATCCTGACACCTATGCTACTGAAATGAGTACTTCTCTATATACTCAAGGGACAAAATATTTGAAGAACCGGAACCATGTTCCGAATATTGTCAAAGAACATATCCCTCGAACTTCTTCTCGTCCCGCCATTGTTTCTGATCTCCGAGAGCACCTCAAACAAAAATGGGACAACATCTCAACACTTCCAGTTCAACCACTTGGATACCATTGCAATCACAAGGTTGTCATCAAGTGTTGTTGTCAGACAACAAAACGATCTGTCTTCGATCTTTTGAATTTTGCAACATCTGAACCAATGTCGGAAGATGAAGACGAAGTGTTGTACGCTTCCGTCAACATGACTTCTCGAGACACTGGGGGTAGAAAGTGCTCCAAGCACGGCAAGCCTCACAAGCCCAGCCAGCGGTATTTAGATTTATTCCAAGAATCTTCTGAAAGAGTATTTCGACATACCAGATCCCGAAGCCGAGACACAATCGGTCAAAGGAATCTTCAAGATCCTTCTGGCCATCTCCCTCTTTGTCACTCAGGAGATAATTTTTTCTCCGACTATGATGCATACAGCGAAAGTTCTGAACAGACAGTATCTTCCACTGTACCTAGAGAAGTGACAGCTTATGTTGTCACTGAAGACCCAGATGCTTCCAGTTCAGCATGTCAAGAACAACGAATAGCTGTGCTAGAAGACAAGCTGTAGACCATGGCTGAATTGGTTGCAAGTATGCATTCTATCATCGTAGCTCAATATACAGTACCACCGACTGTACCTGCTGCAAATCCTGAGATCATAGCATCGTCGGTGCCTGTCAATGCAGGGCTGGGAGTAGCATCTCCTCAAGTACCTCCTGTACAGATTAAACCTACACCCAGTCAGTCAGGTGCTGGGGGTAGTGCGTACCACGCTGTTCCTCCCCCTAACACTCTGATTCAGCCTGCTCCTTCTACATCATTGGAGGATGCTAATGAAGCTGTCAAACTCCTGCGCACTCAATTCGAGGCCTTCAAAGAGAAGGACAACTTACAGAGGTTGGAGATCAAACAACCCTACCCAGTTGAATGGAAGGAAGTCACATTTCCTCCAAAGTACAAGATTCCAACAATTTTCTTGTTTGATGGCAGCACTTCTCCCAGTCAGTTCATTAACCACTTTGTGGTAATGACTGTCCAACTTCAGCCAAATGACGCTCTTCTTACCAGGGTATTCGTCGATTGTTTAGCCGGTGTGGCATACGATTGGTACAGGAGCTTGCCCGATGGCTGTATTACCTCTTTCTCAGGTCTAAAACAAATCTTCTTGGAATGATTCTATGAGGGGATCAATGACATGGCCATGTCAGCCCTTAATAAAATCAAACAAAGATATAATAAAACCGCTGAAAGTTTCATTGAAAGGTTCCACCGAGAAGCTTTAAAAATACCTCCTGGAACTCCGGCCGCTGTCACTATAGACACCTGCAAGACAAATCTTTTGCCTATCATCAGCATGTGGACGGGGTCAACTCAGTTCCAAGACTGGCCATCCTTCATTGTCAATGCTAAAGCAGCTGAAGTTAGCGCTGACAAGTTCAAGCAGCTAGGGGTACACATGTCTAACCCCGACCGGGACGAATACCCGACATCAGGTAGCGGTAATCGCCAGAACAGCCACAAAGGAAAATAGACTTTGAACATCAACTTGAAGAACAAAGAATCTCTGGCGGTCAACGTAGCTCCACCTACGTCTACTTCTACTTCTTCTGCACCTCCACCAAGGGAACCTCGTCCGAAAGTAGAGTACTCCTTTGACGAGAATGACACCGTGAGCATCTTTGATTGCTTGATCAAAAGCAATAAGCTCCAACTCCCAGACCCGAAGAAGCCTGATGAGGTCGGTAAGACTGATCATCCCAAATACCGTGTCTATCACAGGTTCATTGGGCATCCTACTCGAGCATGTTATGTGCTCAAAGGCAAAATTCAAGAGCTAGTCAACGTTGGTGTTGTCACTCTGCAACAAGACGAGAAGACAATTACCGCGAACATGGTCTCAGTTCAGTTCGGTAACTTCCCTCCGCAGATGATACAGCACGGTGTCATCCCTATCCCCAAAGCTACTCTTGAGATCGAGAATCTCCCTTCTCCACGAAGTGAAGGCCTTGTCCCCTTGTCTCTTGAAAATAACGAGATTATATGGATTCACCCTGATCTCGCTTCAGAGTTCAAAGTTCCCTCTTCCTCCAAGAAAAAAGAACGCTCTAAGGGCAAAACAAAAATCTGTAATATGGTGTCTTTTGACCCCATAGTTGACGAGAAAATCCTGCTGGACACCAGATCAGGGAAAGCCTATCTACGGGAACTTCCCGAGACTCAGGAGAATTCTGCTTCTTCTTCTGAGCCCGCTTCAGTACAACCTTCTTCTACTGAGGGCATCCCTGCTGCATCTTCACCGGTTGTAGAACCCACTCATCTCAAGCCGACGGTAGCTGACAAAGGCAAACAACAAGTCCGCTTCGACAAACCTTTGAAGAAGTCCTCTCCTTCTGGACTTGAAAAGCCTTACAACTTTGATATCTTGGCTCAACTAGCCAATACACCGGCCAGGCTGTCAATCTTCGAGCTCTTGCGTCTCTCCAAAGAGACTCGAAAAACTCTGAGTGAAGCTCTCATGCAGGCAGAAACCTGTCTAACCCTTCTGAAGAAGCCGAAGGCAGAGCCTGTCTCTTGCCTCCATTGTTATAGTGTGTTGGAGTTAATTCCAAACATTACCTTCACATAGGATGATATGCTGATGGAAGACAATAGGCATGATCGTCCTCTATACTATACAGGATATGTCGACTCGATGAAAGTCGATCGTATTCTAATAGATCCAGGGTCTGCACTCAGCATCATGCCAAAGACAATTTAGATGCACTGAAGATCCCAGTACATAGTCTTTCCAGTACAATCACCACCATCCTGGGATTCAACCAAGGAAGAAGTGAACCTCTGGACAAGATTCGCCTAAAACTCCAAATAGGCAATCTTCGTACAAAGGTGACCTTCTACATCATAAACAACCATGGTTGTTCTTATAATGCTCTGTTGGGGAGACCATTCCTGCATGAACATAACATTGTTCCTTCGACTCTCCATCAATGTTTCAAATATGTCGATGACAATGGAGAGGTTCAAAAGGAGGTTGCGGATCTCTATCATTTCAAAGGTGTCGAAGCATACTGCAACGATGCTCGTATGTACAAGGATGAGTTTATGAAGGTAGTACTGGCTCTGGATACTGAAGAAGAACAAGAAGCTGTGCCTAATGACACCCTTATCATACCTGTCAAAGGGCGTTTTTTTCGTCCTCAATCCTCCAAATCATTGGCTATTCACTTGCCAGTCCAGAAGCAACCAACTGATAGTGGTCAGGATCAAAGTGAGCTCACCTCTTCTGAGCCACTTGTTATCGACTTACGTCGTAACAAAGAAAAAAGGCAGCTCACCTCTTGTCAGCCACTTGTTATTGATTTATCTCATAACAAGGATAAAAAGGAGTTCACCTCCTCTGAGCCGCTTGTTATCGACCTCCGTCGTAACAAGTCCAACCCTCCTCTACGTTCTTCTTCTCCCCCTCTTGTAATCAATCTGACTAAGCCTGCTAAGGCTAAAGGTCCTGTTGTAAATACAGATGTACAAATCAATGAAAAAGCATCTCCTTTCCAGTATACTGATGTCATTTATCATGCTAAGTGCTATTTGGATATGTTAAATAGCTTTCAGTCATTTACAATGGGAGTTGTACAGTCTCTTCAAACAGAAGTCTTACTCGAACACCCAGATGATTCATACTTTGTTGTCCCTTCTCGAAAGAGAGACGAGAGTCCAACACTTTTTAGTAAAGGACCGGAACAAAAATTCAGTTATACGGATGATAGCAAAAGTAACGATACGGGGCATCTCCAACTTCGTCGTTACAGTAAACAATCAAAAGACATCATCCGAAAGATGGGTTATGACTTCAAGAATGGCCTCAACTACGGTAAGGGTAGAAGAACTCCTATCCGTACGGTTGTTCCAGAAGAAAAATCAGAGATGTATTACAACAGGACCAAAAGAGGTCTCGGATATGCTTCACCTCCGGTATTATCCCCAGCAGCCTCCGAATTCGATAGTAAAGAGCGCTCTAACTCTTCTGATTCCAGATCATGGGATTCTGACACCAGCATCGGTCAAGTTTATCGATTGATCGTATCTTCTAACATGGTCTCCACTGAACTTCCAGAAGGCTATGACGAGGATATTGAAGAAAATCTTGAAACAGATCCTTGGGCTCAACGAATGGATACCCAATGGAAACTCCGATTTGAACAAAGGGAACCTCCTACCGAAGATCAATTGCTCCAAATTGATGTAGGAGAAAGTGGGTCACCTCGTCCAATATTCACCAGCAAGAACCTTCCAGAGGCAGATAAGCAAGAATTAATTCTTCTTATTCAAGAATATATTGATGTCTTTGCCTGGAGCTATGAAGACATGCCAGGTCTAGATCCCAAAGTTGCTACTCACAAATTGAATATCCTGCCTAATACAAAACCAGTCAAACAGCAACAATGGCGCTTCAAGCCAGAAATGATGGACGCAATCGACGATGAAGTCAAGAAGCTCATCGCTTGTGGCTTTATCCGAGAAGAATAACATCCAGATTGGGTAGCCAACGTCGTCCCAGTTCTAAAGAAAATCGGCAAAGTTCGTGTTTGTATCGACTTTCGGGATCTTAATGAAGCCTGTCCAAAAGATGAATTTCCTCTCCCTATCACGGACGTCATGATCAACAACACCTGTGGGTTCAAAAGGATATCTTTCATGGATGGATTCTCCGGATACAATCAGATTCGGATGAATCCTAAAGATGAAAAACATACTTCTTTCCGTACTCCTCGCGGAGTCTACTGCTATACCGTAATGCCATTTGGTCTCAAGAATGCTGGTGCAACTTATCAACGAGCTATGAGTACCATCTTTCGAGATCATCTGCGCAAGACTGTCGAATGCTACGTCGACGATATTGCTGTCAAGAGTCGTCTAAAGGAAGATGATATCCAAGACTTGAGAACCATCTTCAATCTAATACGCCAACATCAACTCAAAATGAATCCCACCAAGTCATTCTTGGGTGTCTCTAGTGGTAAATTTCTCGGCTTCGTCATTAACTCTAAAGGTATACATGTGGATCCCGATAAGATCAAAGCCATTCAAGAGATGCGTCCTCTACGCAACCTAAAAGAGCTACGAGGATTCTAAGGTCGACTTGCGTACATCAGGAGGTTCATTTCGAATCTATCTGGACGCTGCAGACCATTCACTCAGCTAATGAAGAAGGGTGTATCTTTTATTTGGACCGAAGAATATCAACGAGCATTTGATGATATAAAACAATATCTCATGAACCCGCCAGTCTTGGTGCCACCGATCTCAGGTATACCGTTCTTAATGTATGTCCGTGCTATGGATCATTCATTGGGCGCTTTACTTGCCCAAAAGAACAAAGAAGGTCATGAACAAGCCATCTACTACCTCAGTCGTACTATGATTGGTGCTGAACACCGTTATAGTCCAGTCGAAAAAGAATACCTAGCTCCTATGTTCGCTGTTCAAAAGACTCGGCATTACATCATTGGCCAAACTATTCATGTTATATCCCGAGTTAATCCTCTTCGGGTACTGATGAAGAAGCCTAGCACACTCAACTCTCGGCTGGCTACATGGGCCATTTTGCTAGCCCAATATGACATGGTATATGTTCCACAAAAGTCCGTTAAAGGTCAAGCACTGGCGGATTTCTTAGCAGCTCATCCTGTACCAGAGACATCCAAACTTTATGATGAAATTCCAGACGAGACATTAGAATCAAATATGATCTCCGAAGAATTTCCTACTTGGCGTCTATTCTTTGACGGTGTATCCAGGATTGGACCCAATGGTGCCATTGTCGCAGGAGTTGGGGATGTCCTTGTTTCTCCAGACGGGTCAACTATTCAAAGAGCCTACTCCCTAGATGAACCTTGCTCCAACAACGTAGCAGAATACAATGCTCTACTCATTGGTCTTCAGTTGGCTAAACAACTGGACGTCGAATATCTTGAAGTTTATGGTGACTCCAAGCTGGTTGTTAACCAGGTTAGAGGAACCTATGAAGTTTGCCATCAAGATCTAGTGCCTTACTATGAAGCAGCAATCAACATGGCTACATCATTCAAAGCCTTCTTCATCGAATATGTCCGACAAGCTTGCAATACTGAAGCAGATGCTTTGGCTAATCTTGCAGCAGTCTTAGCCATCCCTATCAAAAGATAGCAGGTGGTGGTTGTCTCTAATCGAAAATTGTTCTGCATCGAAAACAATCGTAATATTGAGTTCAGTAATCTTACTGAAGCCAATGTTATCAGTGAAGATTGGAGAGCTCCCTTCATCGACTTCGTAGTTCATGACATACTCCCTAAAGATCCCAAGGAAGCTACGAGTATTCGTCGGCGGTCTCTACGATTCTAATATAATTAAACCACCAAAACTCTTTACCGGCAGACTTATGACGGCCTACTCTTGCGCTGTCTTGCTGGTGATGAAGCGAAGCAAGTGTTGCGTGAAGCTCAGGACGGTGTCTGTGGAGCACATCAACCTGGTCCTAAGCTACAGGTTCGTATCCGACGCATGGGTTACTACTGGCCCTATATGGTATCTGATGCCATCGAATATGCAAGGAAATGTCGAGCTTGTCAAATCCACGCAGATTTCATTCACCAACCATCAGAATTCCTTTATCAAACTGCTGCTTCCTGGCCTTTTGAAGCTTGGGGTATGGATATTATAGGTCCTATCAATTCTTCTTCTTCTAGAGGACATCGGTTCATACTAGCAATAACCGACTACTTCTCCAAATGGGCCGAAGCTATACCCTTGGCTGAAGTCAAGACCAGCAGTGTCATTAATTTCGTCAAACACCATGTCATCTATAGATTTGGTGTACCTCGACAAGTCATTCACGATAACAGACCACAGTTCATCAGTCAAAAGTTCACAAGGTTCCGTGATGATCACCGGATTGACAATGTCGCTTCAACAGCTTACAATCCTGCTGCTAATGGTTTGGCTGAAGCTTTCAATAAGACTATCATCAAGATCCTCAAGAAGTTTGTGTCTACTAACAAACAAAACTGGAGTGAAAAGCTTGGAGAATGTCTTTGGGCCTATCGTACTACGGTCCGCAACCCTACAGCCTGTACACCCTTCTCTTTGGTGTACGGCTGTGAAGCAGTTCTACCCCTGGAACTTCAAATTTCGTCTTTATGGATTGCCATTGCCAACGAACTCACTACAGAGAACAACGACCTTCTTCGACTCCAAGAATTAGAAGCGCTCGACGAGAAACGGCTATTGGCTCAACAGCATATTGAGTTATACCAAGCCCGCATATCAAAGACCTTCAATCGCAAAGTTAAGGTCAGAGCCTTTCAGAAAGGAGAGCTCGTTCTAACCGTCAGACATCCTATGACTATGACTCACATGAGCAAGGACAAATTCGATGCGAAGTGGGAAGGGCTATATATCGTGATCAAAGTCTTCTCAAATGGAGCCTATCAACTCACAGAACTGGACGGTCGAGCTGCAATGATGCCCATCGATGGCAAGTTCCTCAAAAAGTATTATGTATAAATGTAAAAGATATTGCTTGTAATCATCAGACAAGTTCATAAATAAAATTTGATTTTATTTCATCATGAATGATAGTACATAATATCAAGGAAGGTCACTATCATCCTTCTCAAAATTGGGACGAGGACCACTACCGTCCTTCTCAAAAACATAATCGACAAAAGAGCTGAGAACATCCTTGCTCGAACCCACCAGGAACTTGCAAGCAGACATCCTCATGGCCTCTTCTTCCTCTGTCGTCCCTGGTTCGAGAAGGAAGTCCAAGATGTCCCTTGGCGGCTTGGAGGCAGATGAACCTTCGCCTTCCTCTGTCTGCTTTGGCTGGGCCGGCTCGACTGGACGTTCTTCAGTAACCGCTTCAACCTTCGGGGCGATCTCAGCCTTCTTGGATGCATCTCCAGACGACATCTTTATGTTGAAAAGTGAAAGTGATCATTTTATCTGATTTTCTATTCTATTTATAGACAGAGATTCGTAAGACAATGAAGCGACACATTCATCGACGGTTCGCCCGTTCATCACATTCATCCGATAGTTCGCCCGTTCATCACATTCATTTGACGGTTCGCCCGTTCATCACATTCATCCGACGGTTCGTCCGTTCATTACATTTATCTGATGGTTCGTCCGTTTACTACATTCATCTGACGATTCACCCGTTCACTACATTCATCTGACGGTTCACCCGTTCATCACATTCATCTGACGGTTCACCCATTCACTACATTCATCTGACGGTTCACCCGTTCACTACATTCATCTGACGGTTCGCCCGTTCACTCCATTCATCCGACGGTTCGCCCGTTTATTACATTCGCTTGATGGTTCACCCGTTCATCCATTCATGTGACGGTTCGCCCGTTCATTTCATTCATCCGACGGTTCATCCGTTCATTTCATTCATTTGACGGTCCATCCGTTCATCCTGACGATTCATTTCGTTCACACAATTCATCCATTTCGTTCACATCAAGCAACCTGTCATTTTTGATTAAGTTGTCTACTGAAATAATGATATTCAATAAATTATATTCTGCCATGTCCACATTACCTCTGAGCAGATATAATGAATATAATTATTTTCTAAAATCAAGAAATATATCATGTCTTGTACCTATAAATATATTTTCTATCGCTATTATTTATATCTGAATAAGATATGCAATAAATAATAGAGCCATAAAGAAAATGTCTTTTTATTGATCAAAATTAAAAGACATTACAAAATTACATGTCACAAAAATAGAAGATACAAAAAGTCTTTCTATTCTGCTGGCGGAATCATCAAGCTAGTCATCTGCTGCTTCAAAGTTTGCAGTCGCTCCTCACGAGAATCTATCACTCGTCTCCTAGCTTCCTCCATTCCAGACTTATCATCGAAAGTTGGTAGAGTTACTAGTCTGCGAGAGATTTCAGCTTGATGAGCTGTGACATATTCATCTCTTTCCTGGGTCAGGGCATCCAGTTGCTGAATTGTAGCTTGATATTGTGTGGCCTCATCTTCCAGAGCAAGCTGAACAAGTCTCGACTCTTCTTGAAGACGGGCAGATTCTGCTTTTAGTTCAGCAACTTTCTTCTCATTCTCCTCGGCAGCAGATGCTATTATCTCTATTTGAGTGTTATATTCTGAAGATTTGGCAGTGAAAGTGTCCAAGATAATCTGGAAATCAACCTTTGCAACTGCAGCCTCTGGTGACATCCTCTCAAACTCGGCCTGTACCAAAGGCTCCACCTCTCCCCGATTCAGATCTTTGTAGATCTTAACCGGTTCCTCTAGCTCATCCAGGATGTGTTCAAGGTAAGCAGCTTGCGCTTCATCACCTTGATTCCGGATGGCAGCTATCAGATAAGAGGTTGGACCTCTAACAGTTATGAAACCAATATCTTCTTTTCCCATTATCCTCTCTACTAAGGGTCCTAGGGAATTGAAGAAAAGGTTGGTAAAGGAATCGATTATGAATCTGTTGGTGGCAATGGCACCAGGAGTAGCAGCTACTCCCATAGACGTCGAAGCAGCAGTTGGTGCCTGTGCAGATGGACGTTCAACTTATTGCATGTGAGTGGAGGTCTCTTTGGATAATGGAGCCATGGTAGAGCTAGTCGCCCCTCCCAGGTGTTCCTCTACAAAATCAAACAAACACCATCAGCTGGCCGTCATTAGCAACTATCGAGAAGGATCAAAAGTAAGAGTGATCTTACCATTGCTAGGTCCAGGGACAAGTTTGTCCTCTGCTGACACGAGTTGTAACCTCACAGAAGTTGCCTCAGACATTACTGTCTGGCTACTACCTGCTTCGGAGCTGCCCGAAAAGTGTCTGCTACCGCTGGCTATCTCCTTTATTGGCACTATGTCAGTGCATGTTGGAAGAATTGGAGAAGATTCAACTTATGCATCGATAAAAATTTAGATGTCAGCCATTTCATCTATAAAAAGAAGATTGATAATATCATTCAATACCTTTGGGATCAGCAGTAGTAATTTTCTCAGCTGCTACTTCTTCACCCACATTCTTTTCTGGAGATACATGCACATCAACATCCTCTTCTGGATTCAATGTGTCATCAACAGCTTCTGGGGATACATGGACATCAGCGTCCTCCTCTGGATTCAGTGTATCATCAACAGCCTCTGCTGATAAAACTTCATCACTTGTGCTCTCCTCTCGTGCTCCACTATCAGTTGCTGCGATCGGGTCCACATCATCATGGAGGCCGAAGTCGCAGTCGTTCAGAGCATCGATCATTAATCGATCCTCTTCATCACGAAGTGTTCTCGGTGTAGCCGAAAGCTGGGTAGTCTCCACTGCAAGTGTAGAAGATCGCACCACTTCATCTTCTTTCTCCACGGCTTCCTCCATGGTCTCTACAGCCTTATCCCTCCTTTCTGGGCTGAAAGCTTCAGGTTCAGGGGCGGGTGTAGGAGATGACATTGTGATTCCGGCGGCAGCAGTAGCCACGACCGATGACATAGGTCTTGGAGTGACTACCTTCTTTCTCCTGAAGACTATTTTCTTTCTATGTAGAGGTCTCTCTGGACTCTCTACATCTATAACATTGTCTTATCTTTGGATAGAGGTCGGGGTCGCCGCCTCTTCTCTTTGAGTTGACTCGGCCTGCTGCCGAGATTGTGATCGGGTCGTGATCCTTTCTGATGATTCCAAGCCGAGCTTCTTTTTCGCAATCGGAGAAGAAGGTTCCTCTATTCTTCTCTTCCTCTCCTTGGCTGGAGATCTGGAAACTTTCAAGGAAATGTGCAATGGCTCGTTGACTTCTTCCGGGAAGTTGTCTTCCCTTGAAGCTTCCAACAGTGCATCGGCCGGTTCACGCTCTTCATCGTTGCCAGGAGCCGACACAACAGTTGCTCCTTTCTTCAATCTGGCTGCTGTCACAAAGCTGTCCGCGAGACTGAAGTTCTCGGCAAAGGTATTCGCGGATGTATAGAAAAGTGAATATGTATACAGCATCCTCAGACCATGGCCGCTCTTCATTGGCATCGAGAATGTTGTTATGGTGTCTCGAGCATTATAATAAGCCCATGCCCGGGCTCCATCAATCAGATAGCCTTTTCCTTGTAGGCACGTGATTGCGTTACCTACATGAAACTGGTCGTAGCCGAGTTGACGGGCAAAGCGGCTGGAAAGATAGGGTTCCAAATAACATTTATCTTTAAATCTATAGACCAGGTGTGACGGCCTGATTATCCTCAGCCAATCAAAGACTGTATGACCCAAAGGTTTTCTCCCCAAGTCGACCAGATTCGAAGCCATGTGCTCGTAGCCTGCCGAAGGGGGAACACAATAGAAGTTCCACCCTTTCCCGAGATTCAAAGCACGTCTGCAATCTCTTAAGCTGGTGTATATCTATTTGCTCTTGGAGAATCTCCTTAAGAAGCTGCCGCCTACTGCTCCCATGTCGGGATTCATCAGAGCAGGATAGTGCAGAAGCAACCATCCGAATAAGTATGTATATGGCAGCTCTAGCCGCGGAAAGCTACCTTTCTCGCCTTTCCCTTTGAGCATTGAATCTACAAACAGGCGGAGGCCAGCGTTCACTCGGCAGGTCATTGCCGATAAAAGATCCATCCGATAGCCAAAGACTAAATGGACAGTAGCAAAAAGCACGCCTCGATGGAAGCGATCGACGGGGCTCGCTCCAGGGACGACGAATCGTCGGAGCCAGTAGGTGAGGAAACCCGCCAGCTGGGCTTCCTTTGACATGGGCCTATAGCCCATCCTCATGAAACTTTCAATATTATCTCCTATCTTGAAAGGAGGGTATTGGAGATCATCATCGATCATAATATCCATCTCCTTATTTTCTTCCATCAACCCAATCACCTCAATGCTGCTGAGTGGTTTGAAGAAGTTGGGTTTACAATTGTCATGTTCCTTAGTTTTCTTCTCTATAATGTGGTTAAGGAACAGATAGGGTAACCACTTCGTCGAGTAACAGGTGCCTGATGAACCGCTCTTGTAATACAAGAAACATATTTTGTAGTGGCACAAGAGCTCCCCGAAGACGGCCACCATATCAGTGTTCTCCTGACGAAGTTTGTCCAACTCGTCATTGGTGGGGACAAATTCCTTATAAGGGATATTCTCCATTGGTAGACTCGAGATGTACTTCATCTCGTGAAGAGCCAGTCCGATCTCCCCACAGGGCATCATAAAAGTCCATGTTCTAAAGTTGTACCTTTCTGCCAAAGCAAGGAAAAGGTGAGGATTGGGTTGAAAGCCGTAAACGGTAGAATATATCGGCTGGTACAGCTCAATCTCCTTGAGCTTCTCTTCGAATTGAGCCAATATCCAATTGGCTATACAATTCCATCTTTTGTTATCCGGATTAACAAGACCTGTTAATCGGATATCTTGATCAGGATATTTTCCTTCAACCTTCGTAAACTCGTTTGCGAATATCGGCGTCCTGACCGACAGCAGCAGGGAGGAGTTCTCTGGTGGGATGCACCCAGGTTTTAATCCTCTGAGCAAGGAGCTGTGACACTAGGAGGAACTGTAAAACATGTCCTTGTTGTTGGGTCCTTTCTTCACACAAATGTTTCCTGTTCTGGCTTGTTGAAGAGGAGTTATATCCCAGTCCATCCTCCTGGGATAGCTCGCAAAGGCATAGCGAGATAAGGGGAGGCATCTGGCAATATCCGGTAACAGTATCCTCTTCTCGCCTCTTTGGAAGAGTCTTTGTTCAACTCGAGGCCTTGGCTGAGAACTCTTATCAAGAGCCTCACCAAACAGAAACAGAGGCTTCTTATGAGTAATGGCGTTAGCAGTTTGTAAAAGATGTCCATTCATCAGCCTCAACAATGTCTCATTGTCCTGTGCTGTTAGAATGGCCTGTCGAGAAGATGGCAGGACATACCGAGGAAATGTTATATAGGACAGATCCTCCTTAAACTCTGGCTCAGCCAAAGTCCCTGCAAAGACTTCATAATTCGGGTCTTCCCTGAGATTAACTGCATCAAACAAAAAGACAGAATTCAGTACATACAAAACCAAAGAGTCTGTTCAAAAGATCAGCAAATTGTGCAAGTGTCAGATTGCGATATGTGCATAGCATCAGATTGCACTAATGTAGCCTACATGCGTAAAATATCTAGCTGCGCCAACTCATCCACTTGTGTAAGTCATCAGATTGCGCTCACTCATTTGCGCAAGGCATCAGTTTGCGCTGGACAGACTTGCACAAATCGATAGAATGCGCTGAACATTTGCCAGCACTTTCTAACCGATTGCGCAAGAGTATAGTTTTTATAAAAATAAAAACTATTGTGTTCGTGCAACCAAAACCCTAAACAGGGCGGCACAATTCCATCAAATCTCTAAAAAGAGATTCGACAATGTCAAAGAACCCTAAAAAGGGTATTTTTGATCGGAGTTCATCATCTACCTTGAAGTGCGGGATGACCGACTTCGTGACGTGAAACTCGGGGCGCAACCCGAGTTGAAGACTCAATGGGGGCTTTTCTCTTGTCGGCGGCTGAACGTTTCGGGCCTATTGATGTCGACGGAGAAGAAGGCGAAGTGGTCGGAGTTGGCACATGAGCTTTTCCCTCTTGAACAAGTTGGAAACAAGTAAAGAAGGAAAGAAAGAAGAACGAAAAATATTTATAGTTTTTCTAAAGTAACAGTCACCTCAGATTGTGCCGAGAAATTAGGAGCTGATTCCTCAAAATCTACAGTCAAGGCATCACTTGCGCAACTTGATTTTAAAGTCAAAATTCAAAGTATTTCGAAACTTTGAATATTTTCAAATTTTAAAAACTTTGAAGGGGGTCTTGTAGGTCCTAAAAATCAAGTTGCACCCATCAAAAAAGGAAAGAAAATCAAATTGTGCATCCTTCAAGTAAACTGCACAGGAAGCAGATTGTGCAACAACTCAACTGCACAAGCTGAACTGCGCACACATCCAAGCGCGCTAGCTGACGTGGCCGCGTCATCATTATCTGACAGAAAATTAGATCTTCTGACAGCAGACTGCCCGAAGAACGAGGAAACTGTTCGTTTCTCGTGCAGCACAGCGCTCGAGGACAACTGTACAGCCAGCGCAAGCTACCAACCTAATCGAAGCGCAGTCTGCCATGTTTCCTGCAACGCAGTTCAATCCCAGCGCAGTCTGAAGCCAGCACAGTTCATGTGGTGCACTTCATCAAGACAACTGATAATTTATACGTGGCCTATATGCCATCAATTGCTCACCATGTGGCAATCGTCTGTACACGACCAAGCGCATTTCAATCAAACAATGCCACGCGTCTCATACAGTTGGTCCACGATCGAGTAACTGCCAGCGCAGTTCGCTGCTTGCGCAGTCCAATGTCTGTGCAATCCATCCTGCACAATCCAGAATAACTAAAAATTAGTTATTTCTAGAACTCTATAAATAGATTTTCAATTCCTTCATTATCAAGCCCCAGATCAGAAAAATCAGAAAGATCAGAATCAACATCAGATCATCACCAGAGATCAGGAGTTCTTGCCAAATTGCTGCTGCATTCTTCAGAGGCTACCGTCTTTAAAGTTCACATCGTCCAAGAGATAAAGCGATCATCTTCAGATCGGATTCCTATAGTTGTACTTTTCCAGAATTCTATTGTAATCTTCTTACAAAGTTTGTGAAATAAAGAACACTTTTATTTTTGCAAACACTCGGCTCTAACTGTAACTTTGCCAACTGCACATCCCGGAATCGGACTCGGAGTTCGATGCCCATCTCTTCTAGGTTGCATATCAGTCTGCGGTCGATGGATAGCGAGGCTATGTACTTTCGACTCAGAGCATCCGCCACAATATTTCCTTTTCCCGACGTGTAGTCGATAGTCAAGTCGTAATCCTTGATCAGTTCAAGCCACCGCCTTTGCCGTAAGTTCAGTTCCCTCTGCGTGAATAGATACTTGAGGCTCTTGTGATCGATATAGATCGTGCATGCCACGCCATAGAGATAGTGACGCCACAATTTTAAAGCGAACATAATTGCCGCTAACTCCAGGTCATGAGTAGGGTAGTTCTTCTTGTACAGCTTTAGCTATCGGGAAGCAAAAGATATCACCTTGTTCTGCTGCATCAGCACACACCCCAAGCCCTTACCGGACGCATAGCTGAATATCTGAAAACCCTCAGTCCCTTCTGGAAGTGCGAGTATTGGGGCCGAGACGAGCCATTGCTTTAATTCTTGGAATAAAGCTTCGCAGTCGTCTGACCAGTCAAATATGACTCCTTTCTGGGTGAGACGAGTCAGGGGCGATGCGATATTCGCGAAGTCTTTCACGAAGCATCGATAGTATCCCGCTAAGCCAAGAAAACTTCGAATCTTGCCGACGGACGTTGGCCGCTTCCAATCGACAATGGCTTCAACTTTTTTTGGGTCGACCGCAATGCCTTCAGCTGAAATAATGTATCCGTGGAATGCGACGCTGCTAAGCCAGAATTCACATTTCTTCACTTCGTATATAGTTGATTTTCTCGAAGGGTCTGAAGCACGGTCCGTAGATGCTCAGTGTGTTGCTGCTTGCTCTTTGAGTAGACGAGTATGTCGTCGATGAAGACTACTACAAACTTATCGAGGAATGATCGGAACACCCGATTCATCAAATCCATGAAGGCAGCAGGGGCGTTCGTTAGGCCGAACGGCATTACCAGGAACTCGTAATAGCCGTATCGAGTGCGAAAGGCAGACTTCGGCACATCGTCCGACTTGATCTTGAGTTGATAGTAACCCGAACGCAGATCAATTTTAGAGAACACTGTGGCTCCTTGAAGCTGATCAAACAGATCGTCTATGCGGGGCAGGGGGTATTTGTTTCGGACGGTGGCTTTATTCAGCTCGCGGTAGTCGATACAAAGACGCATAGAGCCATCCTTCTTCTTGACAAACAGCACGGGCGCTCCCCATGGCAAGACGCTGGGTCGGATGAATCCCTTGTCGAGCAACTCTTATAACTGTACCTTGAGTTCTTTAAGCTCTGCAGGGGCTATTTTGTACGGGGCTTTCAAGATCGGTTGAGTGTCGAAGAATGTATCGATAGTGAACTCAATCTCTCGATCGGGCGGCATACCGGGCAGCTCGTCTGGGAATAGATCGAGGAATTTTGCCACAACGTCGGTCTAACCCGCATTTGTACCATCATGTCGCGTGTCTCGAACGAAAGCTAGATAGCCTTCGCACCCGAAATGCAGCATCCGTCGAGCAGATATTACAGAGATCACCATGTAGGTCGGCGATGCCTCACCACACGAGTAACAGAATTTAGGCACTCCAGGTATGCGGAATGTGACCCTCTTTTCAGCACAGTCTATGGTTGTGTTGTACGGACCAAGCCAATCCATCCCCAGAATGATGTCTTAGTCCTTAATATCTAGAACTATTGCATCGAGACTGATCTTTTGACCATCTATACAGATGATTCCATCTCCGCAGACCAAATTTGCAAGTAGTGGCATGCCCGACGGCACGTTAACAGTGAGATCGAGGCCCAGTGGTGTCAAGAAAAATTTGTGCTCGACGACAAAGTCTGTCGACATAAAACTATACGTGGCACCTGAATCAAACAATACATGAGCATGTTTATTATTGAATTATAGTATACCTGTCACGACTGCATCAGATGCAAACGCTTCGTCGCGAGTCATGGCGTAGACGTGACCCTGAGAATTGGGGCGACAGTCTTGGCCATTCTGTTGTGCGACCGGTGGAGCTCGAGGTGCTTGGCCTCGGTTTTGATGGTGTTGTTAAGGGCGTTGGTTCGGCCTAGCTTCCGGGCAGTTCTTTGTGACGTGATTTGTTTTGCCGCAAACAAAACATGCTCCGTGCTTCAATCGGCATTCGGTGACCAGGTGCCCGTCCTTGTGGCAGTAATCGCAGACCATCCGTTCCTTCGTCTGGTTGCCGCCTCCGTTGCCGCGAATTTGACGCTTCTACGCGTTATTATCTCCCGTATTACTATGGTACTTGTTATTAAAGTGAACAGCGCCAGTAGTAGTAGGAGGATACTCGGACTCCAGACGGAGGGCATGGTTGAGTGCCTCGTCCATAATTTTGTACTCAGGCACTGAGACATGAGCACGGATAGTAGAACGCAGGCCCACTTCGAATCGTCGAGCTCGACTTGCAGTGGTAGGCAGATAGTCTCCAGCAAACTTGCCTCAATTGCATAAATTCATTCTCTTTTTCTGTCGTACGGCTGCAGAAAGATATTCAGTCTCGAACACATTTCTGAATGTAGCCCAGGAGATCGCCGCCGTCTCGTCTTCACGTCGAATAGCTCACTTCTGTACAGCCCACCAATCGTGCGCGTTCATTCGAAGTAGAAGTTGAGCACACGCGACTTTCTTCGAGTCTTCGACACCCAGAATCTCGAACTTATCTTCCAGCTCCTCCAACCAGTCGATCGCCACCGAGGGATCTTCTTTACCGTTGAAGGAAGTGCGACAGCTTTTTATGAATTTAGACACATCGAAGTTAGAACTCCTTGGTGCCGCAGGTGAAAGCACGGGCGCCTCTGGTTCAGCTTCGTTGGATCGAACCGCAGGCTGGGTCACGACAGGCATCATCGTTGAATTGTTGTTGTTGTCCACGACCAACTGTACGATTTATTGGAGGGTATTCAGCTGCTACTGCTGCAGCTTGAATTGAGCCTCGAACCGATTCTCAAATTGGATCTGACGAGCCTCCGCTTGCTGACGATGTAGCTCGTTTTGACGTTGCTGCATTTCAAGCATTTGCAGCATACGTTGCATCGGGTCGCTGGAAGGTCCGGCTACGGTAGGCGTCATTCTCGTTGGGTTGACAGAATGCTCGGGTCTGGAAGAACTCGAGCCGCTGGAAGCGCTCGCCTCATCCTCTCCCCGAGCTCCCGCAACTGCAGGGAAAAGAAAGGCAACTATCGTTAGTTTCAAAAAATGTCCTGGGTTCAGCGTATGGAACAACTTATCTCATCGACACGAGGTCAACGAATTGAGACTAGAAACTCGACACTGGAGGCCAAGGACGTAAAGCCGTGCTCTGATACCATTATGTCACGTCCCGATTTCGTCGAATCGATAGTCGCCCCCCGGACGTGATGCCGTACGAACCTAATTTGCGATCGCACAAGACATAGTCATAAGGTAATCCGAGACACGAGATCTAAGAGAGTACGCAGACAAATTAATTCACACAATAAGTAAAGAAAACTTGATTTTTATTGATAATGAACATCTTTTACAGACTCCGATATAAGACTCATTGCCGTACGGGCTACAACATGACTCGATTACAAAAGAGTGCCGATGAGATAGCCGTTCCATACATTGCACACATCCCTCAATATACAACAAACTATTCCAGTGACCTGGATGGGAGGGACGCTGAGCCATCTTTCTTGGACTGTTGAGAGCCTTCAAAAGTGGAGTCGCAGAAAAAGTCTTTGACGCACGGCCGAAGCTTCAAAATCAAGAACGCCGCCGAGCTAGTTGGCACGTCCTTCCTGGTTTGTGGGACCTGCAAAGAGCGAGGATCAGTACGATCATATGTACTGGCGAATGGCTAATTAAATTCCAAGCTCTGCATTTGATTCAAGAAGTTTCGTAAACATGTTAGCTAGCTATTTTAATGATCTTTCTAACCATCCTGTCCGATTTGCATGTTAACGTGTTTTGAGGCAAGCATATGAAATTGTATAACATTAAGCTACTTTCATATTCATCTCGTGTCCCGTGCATTTGTTAAGCCGTAGAAGGGTGTGAAGGCCACTGGCAATGTCAAGCCATCGCGGACTATAGCTGGATTAGACGGCGACCCTTTCGCGTCGGGTAGCGAGCCCTGTGTGAAAGTTTCTGCCTAACTCGTGCCGATGAAGGGCTGGCGCTTGCTACACTCGTTTCTTCCGGGCCGAATCGGTCCTTTGGCCTAGGCAACCGTTCGAGAAAACTTCACCTTGTCGACAAGTTGTCCAATGACCATTTTCTTTTGAACTTAGTTGATTTACTCATTTAGCCGTATCGTTGTGATAAACGTTAATCGATTCATTCATTATTTTGTATAGACCAAGTATAATTGCATAAGGAAGTATGTTTTCTATTTCCAAAACTGACAGTTCGATAGCAAGTGTCTCGTGAAGAATCGTGCCACGATTTCCTTGATTCTATACTATTATGACAGGCATTCATTTTACTTCACATATTGAGTTTTTTGAAGTAGAAGGACGAGACGAAGGAGGTCAGCCACTCGCCTTAGGCTTGCTTCAAGCGAATGACCGGTTTGCTGTACTGACGTCGCCTACGCGATCACCTACAATCGCCTAAGCAACTGATTAGAATACTGTATAATTCAAGGATATTCGATATGAATGTGAAGCTCGAAAACGTGTCACGAAAACCCATCAAAAATATTTACGAAAAACGCATTCACGAAAACCAAAGCCAAAGCCAAATCAAGTGCGACATGAAAATTAGAGCAACGGGAGGTCTCTCCCGACTCAGCCGCAGAGCCAATCCTCGAGGCGCAACCCGCTGAATATGGGACTTGGTTCCGAAGAAGCCATTCCATAACGTGGAATGGATCTTAATTCAACCGTTCCCGTTCGATCGACTCGGCCGATTCCGACCTATCGGTCCCGACCGAATCGATAGCGACAGTGTTCCTTTCTCGCGTACCCCGTGGACAAAAACGGGACACGATGTAGGGACGGGGCACTACAGGTGGTCCCTTAACTCTAGGCCAAATGCATAAAAAAACTATAATATAGTAATTTGAAACTGCATATGGTTTTTGAAAGAACAACTTATAAGAAATAAAACATGCATGAGATTGAGCAAGAAATTAAACAGTAAAGGCAAGGTGTCTTGCCTTGTAGGACGCCTGGTGTGCTGCGATGATCAAGGTGGCACGAACTACAACTTCGGTGTAACAACTTTGCAAGGTAGCCTCTGATGGTGGCACGGACAGTTTCATTGGGTCCAGAAGGATTAAATTAGTTAGGGTTGATAAGAGGAAGTACAGATTTGGCAAAGGAATATGAATAATAGGATTGGTTACGGACAAGAGAAAAATTAAAGAATAATGGATAATATTATATATACGAATTTTAGAAAATATTCCTAAAAACTAATTTTCATGAGTCAAAATATTTATAGAAAAAATACTTAAAGTCAAGAAAATTGTTTTCGACAAAAAAACTCTAAGTTGTCAAAATTGGATATTAGATAGGAACTCTATTTTTTTATTAGTAAAAATAATATTTTATAAATACTTAAAATAAAGGAAAATTTAATTTAGGCTAAAACTATTTTTATTAGTAAAAATATTACTTTAAATAATTATTTTAAAAGTAGCTAAGAAATTATTTTAATATTGGGAACTATATTCTTATGGTCAAAAATGGTTCTATATAATATAGAAATTGGTTGAGGGTTTTAAAGCCACAGTTATGTTGGCTAAGTCGACAATAATATATATATATATATATATATATATATATATATATATATATATATATATATATATTTTATATATATATATATATATATATATATATATATATATATATATATATATATATATTACAAGAAAATTTTGAAAGGATTGGTTAACCATGATAAAATACCAAAATCAATTATTAATAATAATTATAAAAACCTCTAGAACTTACATTGTAAAATAATAATAATAATAATAGTAATAACAAAAATGTTAAGTATGATGTTAGTAATAATAATACAATATAACAAAAACAAAAATAGTAATAATCAATAATAATAATAATAATCCTAATAATAATAATATATAAAAATAATGATAATAATAATACTCATAAAGAAAAAAAATAGAACAAGACAAGAAAACCAATCAACAAAACAACCCAACCAAAAAAAGAACAAAAATAAGAATAATAACAAAATAGAAAAATAAAAAAAATAAAATAAAAAAAACTATCAATAGCCGTGTTGTTTCTCCTTAAGATGGGAAAGTTGGGGATTTCGGAAAGAGAGAAGAAGGAGATGGGGAGTCGGAAGAGGGAAGAAGGGGCGGCGGCGGAGGAGAAGTGAGGGGCGAAGGACTCGGCGATAAGGGGCGGCGCTGGCGGAGAGAAGGGGAGAAGGTCGGAGATTGGACGCCTCGGCGTCCCTGCACGGAGGACGACTGGGATCTCTCGACGGCGGGCGCCCAAGACGAGGCCGGGATGGCGCGCCAGCGCTCCGGCGCTCACGCCGGTGGCCGGCTCGGCTGGGCTCGACGGAGGGTCGCGGTTGCGGCGGAGGGTTCTCGGTGGCCACTCAGGCGCGGCGGACAAGAGTGACGCCGGGCAGTCAAAGCTACGGAGGCGGAGCTCGCCGGCCATGGAGGAGGCGGAGGTGAGTACGGCGGTGGTGGTTTTGGTTTATTTGTTTATTGTTGGTGGCGTTGTTAGGGTTTTGCCGAGTGGTGGTTTTGATGGTAGAGATGGGAATGATGATGACATGGGCAGCGGCGGTACCGGCCGGGGTTGAGGTGGTGCGGTGGTCGGAGTGATTTGGTAGTGGCGGGGGTTTGTTGGCCAGTGTGGTCACAACCATGGGTGCGACGACGGATCAAGGTGTCGATCGGCTGTGGGTTCGTCGAAATTGGGGATCATGGGGTTGCGGTCATGATGTTGGTGGTTTACGTGGAATGACGACGACCGGTCGGCCAGGTTTTTCTAGTGGCGGTGATGCCGGGATATGATGGGTGGTTGTGGCCGGGAAGTGTGGCCGGGACGGGGATGTTGGTTTAATGAGGCAGAGTCGGGGCCGATGTGGTGACAGACGTATGATGGTGGTGGTAATGAGTCGGGGTGAGAGGAGGTCGGAAAGGATAGCCACGGAATCGGGGGTGCTGCAGTCGCAGCGGCGGTGCCGACCGATGGCTACATATAATAATAATTTCAAAAATTATATTATTATTTAAAATAAATTAATAAATATTTATGAAATATATGTATGCACGAAGAATTTTTATTTATTATTAATAACTGTTATAAACGAAAGACTTTTTATAAATAAAATAATGACTTGGAAACTTTGGTACGATAGCTAAAATAAGTATTATATATATTATTTTGAAACTATAAAAATAGAAAAATATTTTTATAAAAAATATGTATGCTCGTACATATTCACACTCGTCGAGCAACAAAAAAAATTGTGCACGCGACGTACAATGCAACTACGTGACGTACAAATACAAAATAAAGAATCAGTACCAAATTTATAAAATAATAAAATATATAAAAATTTAGGGGTTTTATATCCTACCCAACTTAAAAGAATTTCGTCCTCGAAATTAAAAATTTGTAGGGGTGTGAAGGCACAAGGGGGTATTGGTAATGAATACGATCAAGTCACTAGACGAGGAAAAGAAACGACGTTCAATGCAAACATGCATTAGAAAATCGCGATTTCAAATAATGACAAAAATAATTCATGGATATGGCTAACTAACGCCAGAAGAAAAAAAGAAGATTATGGTTAACGTTTAATCAAGTTAACATACGATAAGGAATAGTACGATATCAAGAGAAATAATTTTGAGAACTTAAAGACATGGTTCCTTGAGAGTAGGTTGGGGGCATGATTAAGAGAGTGATTAGGTGCACACCTAAATTAAGTGATTAGATGGTCATGATAGTAAATATAGGGCCGAGAAGAAGGATGAGTAGTTTAGACGAAGATATAGCAACATCGAGTGATAATGGTCATAGGTGATATGATAGCTAGAGGAATTTCTAGCACAACGCTTTCGTCATTCTAAAATAGGTGAAGGTGAAAGCAATATAGAGTTCGAAGGAGGCGTTATCGAATATGAATACGTGGTTCAAAGGCGACCGAATAATTCAAAATGAGTTCCCAAGACAGTCGCGGATGGGACTGTAGAGGACAAGTTTAGCTATGTCCCTATCCACGTAGAACGATAGATAAAAGCGAACCAAAGTGCACTAGGTTGATCAGACCATCATGCACCGGTTCTGAGTAGAAAATATGTTAGTGGAGGCCTCCAATAACATATATCATGAACAAGCTTGATAAAGAATTGAGCTTGCAAAAACTAGGCTACATTAGCATCATTAGTCTAGATAGTAAAAATATAGGCACGTGAGATTAAGATTGAAATAAAGTAGAATTAATTCAAACTCCTTAAGACTCTAAGTTATATCCTGTGTTGGTCTCTATACGGTCGTCCTATAGTCTTCTTGTCCAAGTCCTTGGTTGGCTAGATGGGTTAGGGTTCTCTAAATTCTAGAACCTAAGTGAACTTACTAATATCGATCACAAGGACAAAGGGATTGCTAGGTCATACGATATTCTACCCAACTTAAAAGAATTAAACTAATAGTGTTTTGGGACAAAAGAAACATGCCTAATTAGTTGGGGTCACCTTCCTAACCTCTAGCAAGCACGAAGGAGAGATAAGAATAATGATAGAAGAAATCAAGCAAGATGCAATCGATGAGTCAAACGGTAGATAAAATCTAGAAAAGAGGTCAAGTATGTGGATGAGATCCTAGACTCTAATCCTATACGCAGGCTTGCTTGGTATGGTAAAGTAACCAAACAATTTATCTTGACCTGCATGGGCTACCACAAAAACATGTAATACCCCAGTCCCAAAATACGTAGGACTAGAAACGTAAATATGTCAGCCGTATAATAAATATACGTAAGCTGTAGAATGTAGTAGAACCATGATTAATCTCATCCACACAAAATAAATGAATAAAAGATATCATATAATGATAATGAATTGTCATGATACAACATGTTGGGCGGAGACAAATCTGCTACCAACAAGTGAGGGAAAAATATATAAGAAATGAAATGATTTTTGACGAGCGAAGCGAAGACGATCCAAGCACAATCATCCTCGAAGAAATAGAGATGGTCGCGGCTAGAGCTAGAACACCTGCAAAAGACAAGAGCACACACCTGGCAAGATAACCAGGTCCTCAGAGGGACGTAACAAGACACATAATATCATGCCAATAACTGAATAATGAAACTCAACAGAAAAGTATATATGACTAAACAGATAAAGGTCCTTAACCATTCTATGTGAAAATATATTTTGAAGACAACGTTCCACATAAGGGCTTCCGAGACTAGAAATATGGTACATTAGCGTTTCAACCGAGGTACTAGTGGCATCTAGAGGAAAATAAATAAATGTACGGCACACTAGCCTCTCGGGTGAGTCACTAACGGCAGCTAGAGGAAAGTAAATGTACGGCACATTTGTGTTTCAACCGAGGCACGAGCGGCATCTAGAGAAAAGTAAACAAATGCACGGCTCACAAGCTCTCGGCTGAGTCACAAATAAAAGCTAAAGAAAAGTAAATGTGTGAAAGTCCCTGCGCCTAATAACTGTCTTCCCCCTCCCCATGCACTACTCGTGCTGAATCCACACCACGATATTTCTAATAACCGCTAAGTCTTCCACACAATTATATTAGTAGTTATATCCTAACGCTCGTCCTGTACGCACCGATGTACGGTCGGTACGCAAGTCCGAATCTATATAAGACACGTGACATCGTGGCACACAGGTGTCGGCCAATGAATGCGGCACAAACAAAAGGTGGTCCCTTAACTCTAGGCCAAATGCATAAAGAAAACTATAGTATAGTAATTTGCAACTACATATGGTTTTTGAAAGAACAACTTATAAAAAATAAAACATGCATGAGATTGAGCAAGAAATTAAACCGTAAAGGCAAGGTGCCTTGTCTGGTAGGACGCCTGGTGTGCTACGATGATCAAGGCGGCACGAACTGCGACTTCGGTGTAACAACTATACAAGGTGGTCTCTGATGGTGGCACGGACAGTTCCATTGGGTCCAGAAGGATCAAATTAGTTAGGGTCGATAAGAGGAAGTACAGATTTGGCGAGGGAATATAAATAATAGGATTGGTTACGGACATGAGAAAAATCAAAGAATAATGGATAATATTATATATACGAATTTTAGAAAATATTTCTAAAAACTAATTTTCATGAGTCAAAATATTTATAGGAAAAATACTTAAAAATACTTAAAGTCAAGAAAATCGTTTTCGGCAAAAAAACTCTAAGTTGTCAAAATTGGATATTAGATAGGAACTCTATTTTTTATTAGTAAAAAAAATATTTTATAAATACTTAAAATAAAGGAAAATTTGATTTAGGCTAAAACTATATTTTATTAGTAAAAATAATACTTTAAATAATTATTTTAGAAGTAGCTAAGAAATTATTTTAATATTGGGAACTATATTCTTATGGTCAAAAATGGTTCTATATAATATAGAAATTGGTTGAGGGTTTTAAAGCCACAATTATGCTGGCTAAGTCGACAATAATATATATATATATATATATATATATATATATATATATATATATTACAAGAAAATTTTGAAAGGATTAGTTAACCATGATAAAATACCAAAATCAATTATTAATAATAATTACAAAAACCTCTAGAACTTACATTGTAAAATAATAGTAATAATAGTAATAACAAAAATGTTAAGTATGATGTTAGTAATAATAATACAATATAACAAAAACAAAATAGTAATAATAAATAATAATAATAATAATAATAATAATAATAATAATAATAATAATCATAATCATAATAATAATAATATATAAAAATAATGCTAATAATAATGCTCATAAAGAAAAAAAAATAGAACAAGACAAGAAAACCAATCAACAAAACAACCCAACCAAAAAAAAACAAAAATAAGAATAATAACAAAACATAAAAATATAAAAAATAAAATAAAAAAAACTATCAATAGTAGTGCTGCTGCTCCTTAAGATGGGAAAGTTAGGGATTTCGGGATGAGAGAAGAAGGAGATGGGAAGTCGAAAGAGGGAAGAAGGGGCGGCGGCGGAGGAGAAGTGATGGGCGGAGGACTCGGCGGCAAGGGCGACGCCGGCGGAGAGAAGGGGAGAAGGTCGGAGATTGGAGGCCTCGGCGTCCGTACGCGGAGGACGGGTGGGATCTCGCGGCGGCGGGCGCCCAAGACGAGGCCGGGATGGCGCTCACGCCGGTGGCCGGCTCGGCTGGGCGCGACGGAGGGTCGCGGTTCTGGCGGAGGGTTCTCGGTGGGCGCTCTGGTGCGGCAGACAAGAGTGGCGCCGGACGGTCAAAGCTACGGGGGCGGAGCTCGCCGGCCATGGAGGAGGCGGAGGTCAGTACGGCGGTAGTGGTTTTGGTTTATTTGTTTATTGTTGGTGGCATCGATAGGGTTTTGCCGAGTGGTGGTTTTGATGGTGGAGATGGGGATGATGATGACATGGGCAGCGGCGGTACCGGCCGGGGTTGAGGTGGTGCGGTGGCCGAAGTGATTTGGTAGTGGCGGGGGTTTGTTGGCCAGTGTGGTCACAACCATGGGTGCGATGACGAATCAGGGTGTCGATCGGCTGTGGGTTCGCCGAAATTGGGGATCATGGGGTTGCGGTCATGATGTTGGTGGTTTACGTGGAATGACGGCGACCGGTCGGCCGAGTTTTTCTAGTGGCGATGATACCGGGATATGATGGGTGGTAGTGGCCGAAAAGTGTGGCTGGGACGGGAATATTGGTTTAATGAGGCAGAGTCGGGGCCAATGTGGTGACAGATGTATGATGGTGGTGGTAATAAGTCGGGATGAGAGGAGGTCGGGAAGGATATCCAAGGAGTCGGGGGTGCTGCGTTCGCCGATGGCGGCGGCCGGAACAGGGCAGTTAGGGTTTAGGGTAGGGTTTTAGATGAATCGTGTCGGGGTTTGTGTCCTGCGCGACACGGGTTTGGATGTCCTGGTATGTCGGACGGGAAGAGACATATGTATATGTAAAGGGAACTAAATAGTGATGTGACACGGACACGGACATGGACACGATACACGAATTCTAGTTGTGGTGGTGGAGCATTTTGTGGATGGTAGAATTTTATGGATGAGTACCTCTCCTTATATAGGAGGTGGGAATTCCCAGTTGGATAAGGATTGGGATTTATTTAAACCCAATTAGATAATCTGCTACTTAATTTAAATCAAATTTTAATCGATCCAATCAATAATAATCCAAATCAAATTCTAATTTAAATCTAGATAATCTAAACTTAAACTAAATCTAAATTAAATCTTTAAATTTAAACTATTTAAATCAAATTCATAAAAATCCAATCAAAGATTTAAATTGCCACAAAAATTTCAAAATATATTTTCTAAAAATACATATAATAATAATTTTGAAAATTACATTATTATTTAAAATAAATTAATAAATATTTATGAAATATATGTATGCACGAAGAATTTTTATTTATTATTAATAATTGTTATAAACGAAAGACTTTTTATAAATAAAATAATAACTTGGAAACTTTGGTACGATAGCTAAAATAACTATTAAATATATTATTTTGAAACTAGAAAAATAGAAAAATATTTTTATAAAAATATGTACGCTCGTACATATTCACACTCGTTGAGTAACAAAAAAAAACAAAATTGCGCGCGTGACGTATAATGCAACTACGCGACGTACAAATACAAAATAAAGAATTAGTACCAAATTTATAAAATAATAAAATATAGTAGAAATTTAGGGGTTTTACACCTTGTGACTTATTGACGAGGTAATTGAATAACGCTGATAGGTTTACCCAGAATATAGAATTTAGAGGTTCATAACCCATTAGTCGACCAAGGCCTTATGTGTATGAAGGTAGTGGGATGACGGTATAAGCAAGAACACCAGGTAAGGTTTTGATTTTCACAAAACTTGAACTACTTGTGCCTCCTTTCAAGAATCTCGTATACTTGTATTTTGACTATCTTGACCAATACTACTATTACAGCCTAGTTTTGCAAGCTTACTCTTTTATCGAGCTTGATTCAAGACATATGTTTATTGGGGACTGCCACTAACATATTGTCTAATCAGAGTCGGTGTATTACGGTCTGATCAACCGTAGTGCATTCAGTTTGCTCTCTCGGATTATCCCACGTGGATTGAGATATCGAGGTATCTATGATCTTATCCGCTACTGCATTGACAATTCCTCTTGAATTATGCTTTCGCCTTTGAATCACGTAATTGTATTCAGTGACATCTCTCTTAAACTCTTTATTGTTTTTGTCTTCCACTGATTTGGAAGACGAAAGCTCGTAATTAGTAGATAGATACAGAGTAACCCCCATGGCTATAATAAACACCCATTCCGAGATTAGGGATCCAACCGATATTATTCTAGTTATACAATTTATTTTGAGACGTGATTTAGCATTAGAATATCACCCTCAACAGATTGGCCAATATCCATAGCATAATACCCTGTCATATTATGATCTACCATTTTTAATAGCCCATACCACTAGAACCCTTGTGACAATAGTCTGGCAGCTTGACACAAATAGAAATTCACGACTCAGTTGTTAGAAATCTCTTCATAAGACGTGCCTTAGAGTTGGTTACCCCGTCGATAACTCTTGTATATTGTGGACGAGTAGACCATTCTATGTTATCGACCATGTGTCATTGTACACACTCGTTTTTCATTTATGGAGGAACGATCCTTGATTTGACTTATATACCGTATCCCGTTACGTCGTGTCTTATTCTTTATCAACAGGAGTCGGGGTACAATACCCGAACCTTGGAATTCTTCCATCCTCATTATTCCTAAAACCATGTCCTAGTTTTTAAGGTGAGTGGATTGTAAGCCTTCTAGAATTTTGCGGTATGTAAGGATTACCGATTGATTGGAATAATTTCCATTAAGATGATAATTAGTGCCCCCATGGACTCCCACTTTCCATTTAGATCATTTTGTGTCCCCGATCGTGTCATTAATAATCGGAGCACGAGACCAGCAGTTACCTTCCAACAAATTTTATATACAAAATCTAGACGAGTCCACCTTCATCTAGGTATATCATGTCCCACTCAAACACGTCCCCTTGTACTCTATTTTTAGGGTACAACTTTCAGGTCAAAAGGACTAGCTATAACCCTTACCATAAGACCGGTATACCTTCTGACATCCACTAGAGCCGCAACCTCGACTCAAACATTTCGACCCAATATATGGTTGTAATCTACTCGAAGCCCACTACGCACAATCACTAGTGTGCAACTCAATTGTGTCTTCTCGTGCTACTTAAACACAGAAGTCACCGAAGATGTATTTTTGGGCTTTAGGAACCTAGCTAACTAACCCGACTGACGACTAGCTCAACCACTTGGGAAGAAACTTATTCTAGGTTATCCTAACCTAGTAGAAATAGTTTTATCATTGGGATCTCGTCCAGTCAATATAGATTAAAATCCAAGGTTCATCTAACCAACGATTGATGTCCAATCAAGGAACCCATTAAGACCCAGTAAAATCCATCCATATATACCACCATATTTGGACTATAAAACCAAACTATTTGAAATAGGCCCTATACCTATGTAGTCTCTACCTCTTAGAATGTGAGGTCATTCGTAACCCTTATTCCATCTACCTAGAAGTCGCGATACGACCTCGTATTGCATTTGCTCGTGTGTTTAAATAACCACGAAAAAAGATCATAATCTTGATTTCTCAAATTTCGTTCTATCATATAACCTTGTTTAGATAAATTTTGAGAACGGGACTTTTGTATTGCACAGATTGTAGGACCCTCTGAGAAACGAAGGGTTCTTAGACTTAGCAAGTGACTGGACTAGAGTAGCCCACTCTAGCAAATAAGTCAATGGTTCATAGACTTTCAGTCTATCTGCATTATTGGATACTCGCTACCGCTCTTGAAACTTCAAAATTGCTCTCGATTATTCTTCCTTATCTTCTTGTCCTTCCTATTTCGGAGAGACGAAGGTCATGCTTATTGGAATTTACCAATATTCTTAGCTACTTGTACAAATTTGTTGCTTGTTAAATTTTTGGGTTGCTTGATTGATATGAGAGGATCATAGATGCCATATACAGTAGATATCCATTGGTAGAAATTTTTAGCAATTAGTTGGAAGATTATAAAGTCTTAACGACATAAAAATTGAGGGAGTAGTGTGACCAAAGGTGGGTAGAAGTCCTCGGGGTTTCGTAGCAACAAAATGGCTAGGAGGAGGATATAAATTATTTTAAGGAATAGTTATGAATTAGAATTTCGAGGACGAAATTATTTTTTAGGTGGGTAGATTTGTAACCCCTCTTCCCAGAATTGTGATATATATTATTTATTTAATTATTTGAATTAAATGGTGATTTTTAGAATTTTTATAAATAAATATTTAGTTAATTATTACGGTAAATAATTTTAGCCATGGTTGAGTTTTGGAGTACAAGGTGACTAGAAATCGTGGCACGGATAGTGCAATGGCGTGCTTAGACTAGTGTATTAGCCATGATAGGAAAGGTCGAGCCATAGTGATGTCCTAACTAGGAAAATCAGGCCAAGATGTGACGTAAACCTTACCGAAGACTTATTTATTTATTATTTATATTATTAAGTTTTAGGGAACCCGGTTGTACCGAATTAGTCCAGATATGACCCAAGACAAGGCCAAGCCCATGTAGTCATGCGGGACGTCCGATGACATACGTGTTGATGTATCTTAGTGAGTGGGTGGTTTTCCGTTTTAATGATTTAATGAATATTTCTAAGTATTCATAATTAAATATTATAAATATTATTATTAGTTGATATTCAAAGACACTTGTATAAAATGGGTCCTTGTGCATTTTGGGATTATTAGACTGCGCATAATGGTATATACACCATTATTGATTTATTGTGATTCGTTATTATTATTATTATTATTATTTTATTGAGGTTATTATTATCAAATATTATTTTATTATTATTGGTTATATTATTTTTGTCCATTTAAATATTATTATACATAGTCATATATATAAACAAACAGGGCCTATACTAGGAATAGATGCTAGTGGGATTCAATTGAATTTTAAGGAGGTATATATAAATATATATAGGCATATATATATTTTTATAATTTATTAATGTATATACATATATATACATATTATATAAATATATGAATATGGGTGTATATATATATATATATATATATATATATATATATATATATATATATATATATATATACATATATATACATATTTTTTTTAATATATATATATATTAATAAAAACCCCTCTCTTTATTAAGCAAGGCTCAAAATGCCGAAGCCTGACGCGTATACAAGACTGTACAAGTATACCACCCAAAATAAAAAAGAGGAGGAGACACGGGAATGCCGAGGACTACGGAAGGGGAATCCAGAATGATGACGGGCTGTGGGAGCACAGAGTGCTCCTTTTGCGACATTTTCGGAAGATCTCCCGGGTGAGCTGGTCGGCTGAGTATTTATGATCTTCGTATCTGGCCTTGTTGCGATTCTTCCAAATTGCCCATGTGGCGGCTGCGGCGAAGATCTGGTGGCCGTGGGATGCTCTACCCCACGAGATCGCTAGATCGTGGAAGCGTCCGGCACCTGGCTCCAATCTGAAGGTTTGGCTGAGGATCCTCCATACCCTGCCTGGCAGGTTTCCTTGGCAGAAGATGTGATCGATAGTCTCAATCTGACGCTCGTCGCAGCAATTGCATGCGGAGGCCAAGCTAATCCCTATGGTGTTGAGGATATCTTCGGTAGGTAATTTCTTTCTAATGACTCTCCACATGAGGAAGGACCATTTCATGGGGATACATGAGTGCTAGTATTGGTTGATGGGCTGCTGCGGCTGGCCCGGACCGCGGACAACGAGTCTCGTCGACCTCACCGAGAATGCCCCGGAAGCCTCGCGCGTCCATCTCAGTGCATCGGCCTTGCGAACGATCTTCAAGCCGCTTGCTTGAATGATCTCCACCGTGTCATTGCCGGCCCATTCGCGGATCTTATCCCAGTTCCAGTCATATATCTATATATATATATATATATATATATATATATATATATATATATATATATATGAGTTAAAAAAAGAAAAAAAAGAAAAGAAATTGAACTCTTCCCCACAGGCTAGCACAGCCCAACCTGTGCGATGTCCCCACAGACCCGATAACCTCATAGCCGTATGTATGTAAATATATACAGAACGCGAGAAGGAGTTAGAGATTTCGATCGAATATTAAACCCTAACCTCAATCCAGTCGTCGAGCCAACCCCCTGGCAACCACTCCCTGGGTGCCGCCACCACACGCGGCCTGACAATCGCCGCAACAGGCTGCGCACGCACGTACCGGCAGGATAGCACAGAAACAGTTGAGAGCGAGGTACGTTTTCATCATCGTATATCTTTCCAAATATTCTACGAAATACGATCCCATAAAATTCTATAGAATACCTATATAACCATCTAGGAACCCCTCCAATTTGTTTGTAGTGAATCGACCCAAATTCGAAGGGAAATCGAGACGAAATCGAGAGAAAAGCTCGATTCTCTCGAAAATTAGGGCAGGGAAGAAACAACCCAATACCCTGTTTGAAAGCCAATTTTTGGGCAAGAGATCGTCGAACATAAAAATCTATTTAAACATCTCTATTGACAACATATACGAGATTAAGACGCTTCTTGTAGAACTATTTTTCATCTATTGTACGAGAAGTTAGGCGACGACGAAAATCATGAAAAACTTGTTTCCGAAAAACTGAAATTATGAAAAACTCTTCGATATGACATACGTCCCGCCAATTCGGGTGACATGATCGCGAACCGAAAGCATAGAAAGGTGCGTAACGACTTTGTGGACGTGTGGGCTTTGACGGAATTCAAATTGGTTGCGTGTGCACGACGAATTTGATACGTATCCGTCAAAATTCACCGTATCGGACTCTGTGCAAATTTCTCAATTACTTTGTGCACGCTCGCCAGATCGAAACGAAACTTGCGCCAACAGGACCGTATCATTTTTCTGGTCCTGTATGCCAAGTTTGGTCCAATTCTGAGATAGTTGATCAGATCGCCGTTTTACGGGCCCTACGGTCCGATTCAACGGGCGATTTTGTGCACGGGCCACCGGAATCCAACTTTGGAAATACGGTTGGGTTCATATCATCAAAACGAATCCGTAGACATATAGTTTGATGACTTTAGAGACCATTGACTCTAGCACGCTTTTCGGTGCAAAGTAGGTCCAACGACGGATACCGTTTTGACCCAAAATTATCGTTTTGCCCATGTGTCCAGAATTGTACTTAAGGACAAGTAATTCGAGCTATTTTGACTATTCTGAGAATATTGGTAATGTTTATTTCAGCATCCGGAGACTGCTGTATTGGTTTTGACTATTGTGACACACTGAGTGGTTTGGATTATCGGTTTCACTAGCAAAGGACCACAGACGAGTACAGTTTATTGTTTGTTTCAGTATTGATCTTTATTATGCATCATTGTTAGTCGATAGAGATGTGATTTCAGTCTTTATGTTGTTTTTATTCTTTGTGGTGTCGGGGGAGGTGAAGTACCGAAGATATGTGATCTGACCTTAGACAGTGTAGACAGTGATTTCTATTACATTATTCAGTGTAGACAGTGTAACTTTATATAATATAGACAGTGTAACTTTATATAGTGTAGACAGTGTAACTTTAGACAGTGTAGACCGTGTCGTGTAATTGTCCCAAGACCGATCACATATCGAAGGTATTTTAGTCTGTCAGTCGGTGAGTATTTCCTATTTTTCATTTACTATTTTTAGTATTTAGTTTATTCTGTTTTTTTTATTTGTTTTTATGAATCATATGTCTAAAGGCTAACCTCTGTTGTATAGTCACTTTCATATATTAAAACTGCATTCAGTAAATTGTACTTGTTCCATTCCTGACTGAAAATCAATATTTTTTAGGTTAATCGTGGATTCACTTAGCATTGGGAGTTACGGGTGTAATTGCAGACGAAAAGCCTAGAGACTAGCTAGATAGATGAGTTGTAGTCATTCTAATATTTGTACGAGCTTATATTTTCTGCAAATGTAAAACTTGTGAATATTGTAAGTTAAATTAGTTTTGTGAATGAGTATTATTTTATTTATTTTGATCATCATGGCCGTGACAGCGTTCTACCGCTGACTCTGCGGCGTAGGCTGGCTTGGACACGTTTCGTATCCGAAAAAAGAGTGCGGGTCGTGACACTGCTCCATCCTCCGCAACAGCTCGTCACGCAGCTCAGTAAGCTGGCGACAGAGTTCCTCCACTCGGACCGACTCCTCTGAGGGATGTGGGGAATGCATACTGGCAGAGGAGGCTCTGGATGACTGTGTCGCCATAAAGGCACCGTAGGATCCCGTACCATAGTACGTACCCCTCTAAAGACCACCAACGGCGGTCATCCAGAGCTCGTCCATCGTCCGAGCCGGAGGGGCTGCGCGGAAGTACCAGCCCCTCCCTCCGCAGATGCACGAGTAAGCCCACGCTCTAGCCTAAGATACTCATCCTAGAAAAGTACGCATCTCGATAAGCATAATATTTACTACCAACCTAGTTGTTCCACATCTATGGATATATTTGCATATTTTTAAATTTATAATAAAGTTAGTGACACATAAAGTAATACTTACATAGCTCTGCGTGGTCCGATCATCGATGAGCTTTTCGTCCTTCCAATAGGTAGCCAGGAAGACCGTCACCATGTTAGGATTTGCACACTTCTTTACCTGTTATAATAAAATGTTTGTCATTAAAATTAAACATTTTATTACTACTTTCATTAAAATAATATATTACGGTAAAATACGTACCAGGCGACGGAAATGTTCCGTCATGGGAATCGAGCCACCACACCACTTCCTTATCTTCGTCCTAGCCACCTTTGCCTTCTTCGACCATTCCTTTTACCTAGGAGCATCGAATCTAGCCTTCATGACAGTCCACTGCTCGGGCGTGATCCAACCTTGGATCCCTTTTCCGGAACGGTATCGAGCCTTCTGGTCGCCGATGCATCCCAGATCAACTTGGCGGCAACGGCAGAAAATTGCTTCTCAATTGTCTCAGCCCGGTGTGGTAGATAAAAATATATTTTCTACAAGAATTAAATTAGTTAGTTATACAATATGAATAAAATATGATTTATACTAAAAGCAATATACTTTAGTTACCTTGAAGTAGGCAAACCAGAATGCCTTCCTCTCGTTTGAGGCATCCGAGTAGTTGATCCAAGGTCCGTCGTAGTTGGACCTCGGAAATAGCCCCAATGCCCTCTGAACTGACGGGAGAAGATATCTACACAACGATAATTAAATTCATTAACATATAGATATAAGTATGAATAAATGTTAACTAATTAACTTACTTTGTAGGCCCGTCAGACCAAATATCCATCCTCATCTCGTCTGGAGAGGCGCATGGGAGATCGCTCGGATCATATGTAGACAGCGTCGATGCGACCTCCTCCACCCGCTCCCCCATCTCCATAGTGCCGTCAGCAGGAGGAATGCTGCTGGACGGGCCAGGATCAGGCTTGAAACTGTCCGTCCCAGGAGTGCTACCACGTACCGTCGACGCAGACGGAGATCCAAGTGGCTGTTACACTGGAGTACTATGAGACGAGGGATCGGCACCGTCATCTACTAACGGAGTACCACTCCGTCCACCGGTGGAACCTCTACCTCCGTGGGATACTCCTCTACTGCCACAGGGGTACGATTCTCCGCGTCCTGCCATACCTGATAGAAATAGATATCTACAAGATAATAATCATGCATTTAATATATCACAGGTTATAAAGATAGACCCGGAGCAACTCTTCGTTGAATTTATAGATAATAAACATGTATTTAACATATCACAGTTTATAAAAATAGACCGGAGCAACCCTCAGTTGAATTTGAGAAATGATTTAATCGTTCATTGACTGTATCCACCTAGGAGACTATCTTCTCTCTGAAAACTGTGTCCCTAAATTATTTTAATAGATTCCTTAATTAATTTTATTTCATGCTTCAACTTGATCTTCTTTAATGTTTGTGCATTAATTGTCACTTCATGAACTCCCACTTTCTATTTTAGATCTTTTTGTGTCCTTTACCGTGACTTTAATATTTGGAGTGTAATACTTGCTGTTACCTTCCAACAAATTTCATATGTAAGACCTAGACGAGCTCACCTTCATGTAGGTATATCATGTTCTACTCAAACACGTCCCTTGGTACTCTATTTTTATGATATGACTTTCGGATCATAAAGACTAGACTATAACCTTTACCATGATACCGATATATTTTTCGACCAAGGATAGGGACTCAACCTCGACTCAATTATTTCGATCCGATATGTGATTTTGTTCTACTTAATTCCTTAAATGCTTAACTTTGTGCTTTATCTTGATTGCTTGATCCATTGTCCCATCACACTACTAGTTTAACTCTTGTAAGTTGGGTAAAATATCTCATGACCTAATAAAACTTTATCCTTGTGACCCATATTGATAAGTTTACTTAGACTATAGAATTCAGAGGACCCTAACTTATCTAGTCAACCAAGCCATAGATAAGAAAATACTAGGACAACTACATAAGCCCAAACTTCGGACAAGACTTAGATTTTAATGGATCTTCGACTATTTAATTTTCTTCATTGTTATTCCTTACTTATATTTTGACTATCTTATGATACTAATTTAGCCTTAGTTTTGCAAGCTTATTCTTTTATCGAGCTTGTTCACGACATATGTGTTATTGGGGACGCCCACTAATACATTGTATAATCAGAATCGGGGTATGATGGTTTGATCAACCTAGTGCACTTTGGTTCGCTTTTCATATATTGTTCGACGTGGATGGAGACATAGTTAAACTTGGCCTCTAGAATTCCATCCGCGACTGTCTTGGCAATTTTTTTGAAAATTTTCAATCATTTTTGAACCACTTATTCGTATTCGATAATATCTTCTTCGAACTCTTTATTATTTTCGTATTTTGCCTATATTAGAAAGACAAACACTCGTTCTTGATATCCCCTTAGTTGCCCACCATCTATTGCCAAGATAGTTAACCACTGACCAATCAATGTGACTATATCTCCGTCTTGAGTTACCTTTTTCCTCTACCCTAGATTCATTATCGTAACCTTCTAATCGTTCTTGAAACTTGAAAATGATTCAAATTATTTTCTTAACCATACCTTAATCCTAGACGACTATATTCACTCAAGAAACCATCTCTCCTAAATGTCTAAATTATTCTCTTTGACCTACTCAATTCTTTTATATTCTCTAATTCGTGTTATCATAATTTTATTACCTTAACTAGCGACCCTTCTGCAATTCCATAACCATGATGTATTTTTGCAGATATCAAAATCACGATCTTCCGATGCATGTTTGTGTCGAACGTCGTTTCTTCGTCTCATCCAAAAATTTAATCGTATTTCGGTATTGATGAACTCTTTCTATCTCTCCTACCCTAGCTATTACTAAATTTCGAGGATAAAATTCTTGTAAGTTGGATAGGATGTAAACCCCCTAAATTTCTATTACAATTTTTTTAATAAATATGGTATTGATTTTTGTACTTCGTATTTGTACGGTGCGTACGAGTTTGCGTTTCATAAATTTCTCGTCAAGTGCAAATAATTGCGAAGTATATATTTTTATAAAATATTTTAATTATATAGATGTAGAAAATATTCTAAAATAATAGACGATAAATATTTTATATTGCTTGAAGTTGTAAATGCGTCGCTCCGAGGATTGCCAAACTTTATTTTTTTAAAAGGCCATTTTATTTTATGGTACAAGTATAACTAGTAATTTAGAAAAACTATATTTTATGTAAGTATTATTTTTGCATGCGAGTGTATATATATTTGTACTTTCAAAATTAATTATTATCATTAATATATTATTTCAAAAAAGGTATATTAAATATGGGTTTATTTAATATGTAATTAATTATGGTGATTTAAGTTGGAAAAAAAATTAAGTTATTTAAATACAGTTTAAATTAGAGGTAGAAACTATTTACATCGGATTATATTTGATTGAGTTACTTTTAAATCAATTTGAATTAAATAGTGAAAAATCTAAGGGGAATTAAAACTCTTCTTAGTCCTTATCTAGATAAGACTTCTATAAACTCCTTGATTTTTCAAAATAAATATTTGTGGAATTTTTGGATTTTTAAATAACTATTTATTGACTTATTATATAATTTGTATTATTTTACGTATATTTAGTATAGTGCTCATTAGTGAATTTAGTATAAAAATATATAAAGCTATTTTTCTAGTACATTAAGGATCTAAACTATATTATACAATTTTTCTCAAAATTTTAGAATTTATTTCATAACTTTTTACATGTTACTTATATTGTACACTATTTACATAATATAGAATAAATTTCAATTTAGTATTAAATATTTCAGCTTGTATAAATGAGATTAGATGAAGGTTGTTTAAATAAATATTAACTCTATTTATTATCTATAGTAATTTTATATAATGTTATAGATAATTTAGATAAATATGAACTATATTTTAAGTTAATCATAATCCTAATTCTAATAGGAAAGCATCCCTATCTATATTATATCATAACAAAATAACTCCTATCAATTTAAATCAAATCCTATCTAATTTAGGAGGTAAATCTAAAATAAGTACCTATATATACCCAACACATTCCCTTCCTATCAACCATAATTCAAAATTATTTTTAGTCCAATAGGAACTCAAAAATTTGTCATCAGAATTCAGTCCCACTTTTTAGTAGCAAGAGCAACTTGGAACGACGATATCTCCTAGCTCCGAACTCCGTTTTGTCTCAAGTTTTTTTTTAAAGAAGCGTATCGAGGTAAGATTTTCAGAGACATATTTCAATAGACAAAATTTGTTCTATAGATTTCTGCAAAACTATTTGAGTATCTAGTGTCCCAAAAATAAACGTGTTTCAGTATTTTTACGATTTTGGGAGATTCCGGAAACGAAAATGCGATCCGTTTAGTTTTTCGGAAAGCTGATATGAAAACCTATGCCACATCCTAATTTAAGAATCTATTAAATAAATGTAATAGGTGAAATATTAATTATAATTAGATAATATACTATTTTCAGCATCCGAAGTTGTTCCTACACCTCCTCCTTTGTGCGTTGTTGTTGATTCGTCACCAGGACATCATCTTACCTCACTCCGGACATCAGAAAAGATACCTTACCTTATTTACTGTTTATAATTTGTTACATCTTTCTTTATTTACTGTATATTTATTTCTTATTTATTTTCAGTTGGATCCATGACTTGTTGTTCATAGTTACTTTATTTGCTTTCAATTATTTTTTTTGCTTGTATTTTAATATGCATGTGGATCTAGTCTTAGCAGACTACCTTTTGTTAGTGACCCTTGGGAGGGTGAAGACAGTTTGATGTATGGGGTACCCAAAACCAAAGGTCGTAGTAACTGCGTACTACGGTAGTCGAGTCACGAGGGTCACTAGCCTCGAGCTATGTAGACTGATGGGTCACGTGGGCCGCTAGCCTCGAGTTATGCCGGCTGATAGTATTGGTACTTGACGTGTGCGTGTTGTGAGTTGTTACCTTATCCTGGGGGAGGCAGCCTTCACCTGTCCATACATCGAGATGTCTTCTAAATTGCCTACTAGAAAGGTTAGGAGACCTTAGCAAATTTCATGTTCCAATCATGGCATAGAAAAATGTCACATCGCGGAATAGTATGATACCCCCTTTTCCTTGTTTGGTTGTAGGGGTAGTCTACCGTTTCGATGATGGAATATTGGGCCGTGTTATGGTTGGGACACTTTACCTTACCTTGTGACTTTATGACATATTTTATATTCAGTTTATATGGCATATTCTTTATGTATCTTATTACGTCCCTCTGAGGACCTGGTGATCTATCCAGGTGTGTGCTTTGTGCCTTTTCGCAGGTGTTCTGGCCAGGACTATAATCTTCTCCATTTCTTCGAAGAGGATTGTGTAGGTCCTAAAAATCAAGTTGCACCCATCAAAGAAGTCATGAAAATCAAATTGGGCATCCTTCAAGTGAACTGCGCAGGAGACAGATTGCGCACCAACTCGATTGTGCAGTCTGAAACTGCGCACTCATCCAAGTGCATAGGCTGACGTGGCCTTGTCATCATTACCTGACAGAGAATCAGATCTTCTGACAGCTGACAGCACAAAGGACGAGGAAACTGTTCGTTTATCGTGCAGCATAGCGCTCGAGGATAGCTGTACATGCAGCGCCATCGGCCAGACTCTGTGCAGCATGGTCCATCCTAACGCAATCTGAAGCCAGCACAATTCAGGTGGCGCACTTCATCAAGACAACTGACAAAGTACATGTTGCCTTCATGCCATCAATGACTCACTACGTGGTAACCGTCTGTACACGATCATGTGTATTTCAATCAAATAATGCCATGTGTCCACTACAGTTGGCCCACGATCAAATAACTGCCAGCGCAGTCTGATGCCTGTGCGGTCCAATGCATGCGCAATCCAACCTGCGCAAGTCAGAATAACTAAAAGTTAGTTATTTCTAGAACTCTATAAATAGAGTTTCAAGTCCTTCTTAGGGGGGATCACACACATATCAGAAATCATCACCAGAGATCAGGAGTTCTTGCCAAAGTGCTGCTGCAATCTTCAGAGGCTGTCGTCTTCAAAGTTCACATCGTCCAAGGGATAAAGCGATCGTCATTCAGATCGGATTCCTATAGTTGTACTTTCCCAGAATTCTTGTAATCTTCTTACAAAGTTTGTTGAAATAAAGATCAACTTTTGTTTTTGCAAACAGATTGCTCTTGGTTCGTCTTGCCATTTTTTTGATCCTTTCCTTGTATATTTTCTTTCATCTAAATTAGTTGGTAATGGATTTGTCTCCGCCCAACTACATGTACGAATGACAAATTCATAGTTGATTATATTATTAATTTTTATTTTGGTGGATAAGATTTAGTTATCCTGGTTTAGTGCATTTTAAAGCTTATGTATACATGCGGGGGTTCCATACATTGAAGTATACTTCATATGTATACAGCTGGCATGTCTACATACTTAGTCCTCAGTATTTTGGGACTGGGGCGTTACATATTTTTGTGGTCGCCCATGCAGGTCAAGTTTATCACTTCGATTACGTTATTGTACCGATGTGAGCCTGCAGATAGGATTAGAGTCTAGGATCTCATCCATATACTTGATATTCTTTCTTGACTCCAAACATCGAACTCTCGTTTGCCTCCCTTGATTGCATCTTGTTTGACCCCTTTCTACCGTGAATCCTTACCTTCTCGTGCTTAATGTCGGTTAGGAAGATGTCTACACTAGTATATGCTCATAGGTCAAACACGTGACTAGAAGGATTATATTCACAATTAGTATACATTGAGGTCTTATTTAAGATATAGAGGCATTTATTTTTCTAAAATATGATCTTAAGGATTAGTTAATTCTAAGTTGGGTAGTAGCAATATTACCAACTTTGAGGACAGAGAGAATTTTATCTTAAGACTACTAGGAGTATTCACCAAAGATTGATAGAAGATTGAGTAAAATCTTTGATTTTGAAGATTTAGAAAATATTTATGATTTTTGGGTTATAGCTATTCATATCTTTTGAGGATATAAATTGATTTGAGGAAAATTTTAAATTTTGAACTGTGTCATATGATCTATGATTGATAAATTTATTTAGATTTTCAGTTTAATATTTCAATTGTGAAAAAAAAAATCTTCAAATTTTGTCGCATAATTCACGATTGATAAGATTATCTAAATCTTGAGTTTAAAGTTTGGATTTATAATATTGCGATTTTATGGAAAATTTATTAAGAGATATGATAAAGCTTATTTTGAGATTGATTAGAGGAATCTAAATTTTTTAAGTTATGATGGATGACCTCAACCGACTAGAGAATAAGAAAGTTTAGTTTGTGCATATTGGAGAGAATATATATATTTTGTCATACTAAGGGTTATCTTAGGGTTATTAAAGACTTGAATTATTTTTATGATTATGCTTGAATATCGTAGTTTATGTCAAGCTTGGAAATACATATTGGGAACTCAAATTTTGGGATTAAATCTTACCTTGATAGAGAACCAAGAAGCAGGCAGGGTCACCCTAATGAGATAGAGGTACTCTACATTCTATCCATGACCAAGATAGTTTTATATACACAAGTATCATTAGTCTTCAACCAAACCATGTGACTTAATCTTAATTTTGACTTACTCGACCTTTTCCCAAATCCAGATCTTTTATTATGACCTTCTAACCGTTTGAAATTTGTGAAATAATTTAATCGTTCCGTGACTGTATCCACCTAGGAGACTATCTTCTCTCTGAAAACTGTGTCCCTAAATTATTTTACTAGATTCCTTAATTAATTTTATTTCATGCTTCAACTTGATCTTCTTTAATGTTTGTGCATTAATTGTCACTTCATGAACTCCCCCTTTCTATTTTAGATCTTTTCGTGTCCTTTACCATGACTTTGATATTTGGAGTGTAGTACTAGTTGTTACCTTCTAACAAATTTTATATGTAAGACCTAGACGAGCTCACCTTCATGTAGGTATATCATGTCCCACTCAAACACGTCCCTTGGTACTCTATTTTTATGATATGACTTTCGGGTCATAAAGAATATACTATAACCTTTACCATGATACCGATATATTTTTCGACCAAGGATAGGGACTCAACCTCGACTCAATTCTTTCGATCCGATATGTGATTTTGTTCTACTTAATTCCTTAAATGCTTAACTTTGTGCTTTATCTTGATTTCTTGACCCATTGTCCCATCACACTACTAGTTTAACTCTTGTAAGTTGGGTAGAATATCTCATGACCTAACAAACCTTTGTCCTTGTGATCTATATTGATAAGTTTACTTACACTATAGAATTCAGAGGACCCTAACTTATCTAGTCAACCAAGCCATAGATAAAAAAACACTAGGACGACTGCATAATCCCAAACTTCGGACAAGACTTAGATTTTAATGGATCTTCGACTATTTAATTTCCTTCATTAGTAATCCTTACTTATATTTTGACTATCTTATGATGCTAATTTAGCCTTAGTTTTTAAGCTTATTCTTTTTTGAGCTTGTTTACGACATATGTGTTTTTAGGGACGTCCACTAATACATTGTCTAATCAGAACCGGTGCATGATGGTCTGATCAACCTAGTGCACTTTGGTTCGTTTTTTATATATTGTTCGACGTAGATGGAGAGATAGTTAAATTTGGCCTCTAGAATTCTATCCGCGACTGCCTTGGCAATTCTTTTTGAAAATTTTCAATCGTCTTTGAACCACTTATTCGTATTCGATAATATCTTCTTCGAACTCTTTATTATTTTCGTCTTTCTTCTATATTAGAAAGACAAACACTCGTACTTGATATCCCCTTAGTTGTCCACCATCTATTGCCAAGATAGTTAACCACTGACCAACCAATGTGACTATATTCCCGTCTTGAGTTACCTTTTTCCTCTATCCTAGATTCATTATTGCAACCTTCTAATCGTTCTTGAAACTTGAAAATGGTTCAAATCATTTTCTTAACCATACCTTAAACCTAGACAACTATATTCGCCCAAGAAATCATCTCTCCTAAATGTCTAAATTATGCTCTTTGACCTACTCAATTCCTTTCTATTCTCTAATTCGTGTTATCATAATTTTATTACCTTAACGAGCGACCCTTCTTCAATTCCATAACCATGTTGTATTTTCGCAGATATCAAAATTACGATCTTCCAATGCATGTTTGTGTCGAACGTCGTTTCTTCGCCTCATCCAAAAATTTAATCGTATTTTGGTATTGATGAACTCTTTCTATCTCCCCTACACTAGCTTTTCTTAAATTTCGAGGAAGAAATTCTTGTAAGTTGGGTAGGATGTAAAACCCCTAAATTTTTATTACAATTTTTTTAATAAATATGGTATTGATTTTTGTACTTCGTATTTGTACGTCGCGTACGAGTTTACGTTTTGTAAATTTCTCGTCAAGTGCGAATAAGTGCGAAGTACATATTTTTATAAAACATTTTAATTATATAGATGTAGAAAATATTTCAAAATAATAGACGATAAATATTTTATATTGCTTGAAGTTGTAAATGAGTCGCTCATATGATTGCCAAACTTTGTTTTTATTTAAAAAAGGCCATTTTATTTTATGGTACAAGTATAACTAGTAATTTAGAAAAACTGTGTTTTATGTAAGTATTATTTTTGCATGCGAGTGTATATATATTTGTATTTTCGAAATTAATTATTATCATTAATATATTATTTTAAAAAAGTTATATTAAATATGGGTTGATTTAATATGTAATTAATTATGGTGATTTAAGTTGGAAAAAAAATATTAAGTTATTTAAATACAGTTTAAATTAGAGGTAGAATCTATCTACGTTGGATTATATTTGATTGAGTTACTTTTAAATCAATTTGAATTAAATGGTGGAAAATCTAAGGGGAATTAAAACTCTTCTTAGTCCTTATCTAGATAAGACTTTTGTAGACCCCCTGATTTTTCAAAATAAATATTTATAGAATTTTTGGATTTTTAAATAACTATTTATTGACTTATTATATAATTTGTATTATTTTACATATATTTAGTATAGTGCTCATTAGTGAATTTAGTATAAAAATATATAAAGCTATTTTTCTAGTACATTAAGGATCTAAACTATATTATACAATTTTTCTGAAAATTTTAGGATTTATTTAATAAATTTTATTACTTTTTACGTGTTACTTATATTGTATACTATTTACATAATATAGAATAAATGTCAATTTAGTATTAAATATTTCAGCTTGTATAAATGAGATTAGATGAAGGTTGTTTAAATAAATATTAACTCTATTTATTATCTATAGTAATTTTAATTAAATATTTAAGATAATTTAGATAAATATGAACTATATTTTAAGTTAATCATAATCCTAAGTCTAATAGAAAAGCATCCCTATCTATATTATATCATAACAAAGTAACTCCTATCAATTTAAATCAAATCCTATCTAATTTAGGAGGTAAATCTGAAATAAGTACCTATATATACCCAATACATTCCCTTCCTATCAACCATAATTCGAAATTATTTTTAGTCCAATAGGAACTCAAAATTCGTCATCAGAATTCAGCCCCGCTTTTAAGTAGCAAGAGCAACTTGGAACGACGATATCTCCTAGCTCCGAACTCCGTTTCACCTCCAATTTTTTTTAAAGAAGCGTATCATGGTAAGCTTTCCAGAGACATATTTTAATAGACAAAATTCATTCTGTATATTTCTGCAAAACTGTTTGAGTATCTAGTGTCCCAAAAATAAACGTGTTTCAGTATTTTTGCAATTTTGAGATATTCCGAAAACGAAAATGCGATCCATTTAGTTTTTCGGAAAGCTGATACGAAAACCTATGCCATATCCTAATTTCAGAATCTATTAATTAAATGTAATAGGTACAGTATTAATTATAATTAGATAATAGACTATTTTTAGCATCCGAAGTTGTTCCTACACCTTCTTCTTTGTGCGTTTTTGTCGATTCGTCGCCAGGACATCATCTTAACTCACTCCGGACATCAGGCAAGATACCTTGCCTTATTTACTGTTTATAATTAGTTTCATCTTTCTTTATTTATTGTATATTTATTTCTTGTTTATTTTCAGTTGGATCCATGACTTGTTGTTCATAGTTACTTTATTTTGCTTTTAATTATTTTTTTGCTTGAGTTTTAATATACATATGGACCTAGTCTTAGCGGACTACCTTTTGTTAGTGACCCTTGGGAGGGTGAAGACAGTTTGACGTATGGGCTACCCAAAACCAAAGGCCTTAGTAACTACGTACTATGGTAGTCGAGTCGTGAGGGTCACTAGCCTCGAGCTATGTGGACTGATGGGTCACGTGGGCCGCTAGCCTCAAGTTATGCCGGCTGATAGTATTGGTACTTGACGTGTGCGTGTTGTGAGTTATTACCTTGTCCTGGGGAGTCAGTCTTCACCTATCCATACATCGAGATGTCATGTAAATTGCCTACTAGAAAGGTTAGGAGACCTTAGCAAATTTCATGTTCCAATCATGGCATAGAAAAATGTCACATCGCAGAATAGTATGCTACCCCCTTGTCCTTATTTGATTGTAGGGGTAGTCTACCATTTCGATGATGGGATATTGGGTCATGTTATGGTTGGGACACTTTACCTTACCTTGTGACTTTATGACAGATTTTATATTCAGTTTATATGGCATATTCTTTATGTATCTTGTAACATCCCTCTGAGGACCTGGTGATCTCTCCAGGTGGGTGCTTTGTGTCTTTTCGCAGGTAATCTAGCCAGGACTGTGATCTTCTCCATTTCTTCGAAGGGGATTGCTCTTGGTTCGTCTTGCCATTTTCTCGATCCTTTCTTTGTATATTTTTTTCATTTAAAATAGTTGGTAGTGGATTTGTCTCTGCCCAACTACATGTACGAATGACAAATTCATAGTTGATTATATTATTATTCTTTATTTTGGTGGATGAGATTTAGTTATCCTGGTTTACTGCATTTTACAGCTTATATATACATACGGGAGTTCCATACATTGGAATATACTTCGTATGTATACAACTGGCATGTCTACGTACTTAGTCCTCAGTATTTTGGGACTGGGGCGTTACACTAAAGGCACAAGTTCTCCGTGTGACGTCCAATGATAGTAATTCGGAATAAAACCTCTCGAGTACAAATGATATGTCACATCCACTTCTGGATGATATTTCATGTTGCGACATCTCACACATGGACACTTAATTTTGGTACAGTTCATGTACTGAGGGAATGCCTTGGCGAACTGCAGGAATTGCTCTACCCCATGTATAAATTTATCCCGCACATCGCACATGTCATCAGGATGACGATTATACATCCACGAACGATGTCGCAGATAGTAATTCATATCCATTTGACAATAATTCTGCAAAGATAGACACATATTATTCGAGTATATTCTAAATTGATGCATATAGACACATGAGTATCAAATGAGTGTACCGACATTTGCCTGTACTCGAGACATACACATTTCACTCAGGCATTTGCCTGTACTCGAGCTCCCAAATAGGATTCTCCCTATTTCCTAAATCCCCTGACTTCTCTAACCCCTGCCCACATGGCTTGTAGCCCGAGCCAATGCAAGCCTTGCCAAGGCAAGTTGCTACTGCTGCCAGGGGCGGAGGGACACACTGTCTGCGCTGGGCCAATGCAAGCCTTGCCAAGGCAAGTTGCTGTAGCCCAGTGTAAAAAAAAAGTAATGCCAATTATTTTTAAGTGAAAGGATCGGTCAGCCCAATACAAAGAAGAAGGGTGGGCCTCTTCATTGTTTTACTTCTTAAACTCAACTTAGCAAAAAAAAAAGCTAACTGTTATTTTTTTTACAAGTGAAGGGCCGACCTCTTCATCACTTCAGTTTTACTTCTCCATCTCTTCATCTCTTCCCAATCTCCCTATTATTCAGTTTTCTTCAACTCCCCAAGTATCGACTCCCTCCTAACCTCTTCATTTCTTCCAGTTGGCCAGCGACTGGTTCCCCTCTCCAGCCTGACCGACAGGCTGCAGCGGCTCCCGGTCTCCCTCTTTAGTGTCTTCACCCCCTCTGGTAAAACCCTAACCCCCAATTTTTTTGTAAAATCTTAACCCCCAAACTTCTCGGTCTCCCTCTTTTCCATCTAGGCTATAATGATAGTTACTCATATTTTGATTAGGTGAGCTTGTGCCATAATTCTTTCTATTTACTCTACTTTGTAAATTATGGAACTCACTCAGGCTGCTTCTGCACTTTTTTATTCACCATCTTTGTAAATTGCCATTGAAAGGTTAGTAAAGTCAGAATACTTATTATTTTTGACATGCTTTTTAATATCTACCATTTTCTTAGTATTTATTACACATTACACAATTAAAGTTGAATCCCAGTTGAATCCATGTTCTAGACAAGAAGTTTCTTGTTATTCAATTCTTTACATTTGTGATTGCAAATAATAAATGATATCAGTAAAAGATTTAGAATTTGGTTGTGTGATGGTTAGATGTTTCATAATATACAAAACATTCAAGGGACAGTATATGTATCCTTAAGAATGAGTCATAATTGAGATTTACAAAAAAAAAAAACTTTGCCAAATTTTTGGCATAAATTTTTTGCTTATAGTAACATTAGCCTATTAGCCCACCCTACTCGAAAATCCTGGCTCCGCCCTTGGCTGCTACAGCAATGCCACATGGCGTATGCCAATGTGGCACTTGCCAACATGCTCATGGCTATGGTATACTGTCAGATCATGGCAAGGCATCACTATATCTCAATCCACAATAAGAATATAAAACATGAATGAACAATTATGGGTCATGGTCTGCAGCCCATTAGCATATTGTTCGATTAGACTCCAAAAACAATATGAGTCTATAAAATAAGCAGAATATATCCTGGTATGGAATATAAAGCACAGAAGAATAATAAGAAAATATCACAAGAAAATACCTGAATTATGCATCACAATCATCTACCATCCCGCTCTGCTAACTAACTCCATGCAACCGCTATCCTGAAGAGATCATCAGGTCCTGAGAGGACATAGCAAGATACATATAAATATGCCTATCTAGCAGTTTAATCATGCATGATAATATAGATAGAATATAAACAAGAAAAGATACTTAACATGGCACGAGACTACGACCAAACTGCTACCAAGTGACTAACGACAAGTGGCTACTGACAAGTGACTATAAACTGAAATATAAGAACATCTACACGTAACTGAACTGCTGGATGAACAAACGAACACGAGATCAATGGTATACCAAACCCTCGCCCCGAGTGGACTCGCAGGTTTGAACTAATCACTAATCCTCGTCCCGAGTGTGGACTCTCTGGTTAGTTCACCGCAAGGCACCCTCATCCCGAGTGTGGACTCTCTGGTGTAAGTATAACATCCTCGTCCCGAATGTGGACTCTCTGATGTAAATACCCTCGTCCTGAGTGTGGACTCTTTGGTGCAAGTCAAGTCAACACCCACGTCCCGAGTGTGGACTCTCTGGTGCAAATAATCGATATCCTCGTCCCGAGTGTGGACTCACGAATGTAATTCAAGTCAACACCCTCGTCTCGAGTGTGGACTCTCTGGTACAAATAATTGAAATCCTCGTCCCGAGTGTGGACTCACGGATGTAAGTCAAGGCAAACACCCTCGTCCCGAGTGGACTCTCTGGTGCCAAGGAAACAATAACAAGAATTTAGAAGTTCAATTACACGTACTCGTTCTATGACACGACTCAAGCAAGGTACTGGTGAGACAAGTTACAACTTAGTCAAGACACAGTTAAGTCCAGTATAACTACACTGTCAAGCAAGACCATAAACTGGTGAACACGGTATGTAGAAACTAGATAAATCAAGTCAACTAGAAAGCTAATAAATCACATAAAATCTATAACAAATAGAGTATCTAATGATAATAAAATAATAACATGAAAACTATAAACATGAAATTAAACAGTAGAGGGAGGCAAGGTATCTTGCCTGGAGTTTACACGCAGATCCAACAGAATATAGTCAACTGCTAAGCCATAAAGTCCAAATCATCACAACTGTCTCCGAAAGATGAAATAGACATTACCAACATTCTCAGAATAGTCAAATTAGCTAGGGTTGCCTGTCCTTAAGTCCAATTTTGGACACAGGGACAAAACGATAATTTCGGGCAAAAATGGTGTCCGCCGTTGGACCCGCTTTGCACCGAAAAGTATGCCAGAGTCAATGGTCTCTAAAGTCGTCAAACTACATGTCTACGGATTTATTTTGATGATAAAAACCCAACGGTATGTGCAATTGTGGATTCCGGTGGGCCGTGCATAAAATCGCCCGTTGAATCGGATCGTGGGGCCCGCGAAACGGCGATCCGATCAACTGTCTCAGAATCGGACCAAACTTGGCGTACAGGACCAGAAAAATGATACGGTCCTATTGGCACAAGTTCTTTTTCGATCTAACGATCATGCACAAAGTAATTAGAAAATTTGCAAAGGGGCCGATACGGTGAATTTTGACGGATACGTATCAAATTCGTCGCGCACACGCAACCAAATTGAATTCCGTCAAAGCCCACACGTCCGCGAAGCCATTATACACCTTTCAATGCTTTTGGTTCACGACCACATTGCCGAGATTGGCGGGACGCACGTCGTATCGGAGGTTTTTTTTCTATTTTCTATATATAGTTTTGGAAAACAGGTTTTTGTTGAACTTTAGAATCGAATAGCTTTGAATCTACTCAATGAAAGCAGGATCCATAATGTGAGACCCGTCTCACTGTATTGGTATTTTATACGGATACATATTTATTTGAGCCGTATTTCGTATTTCTCGATTTGTGTGATATTTTAAAATTTTCCAAGATATAGGAATTTCATGATTTGGTTTAACTTGGACTTGGTTTTATTTGGTTCGGTTCCACTTTGACTTGGTTTGGTTTAGTTGGTTTCTCATGAGATGAGGTGTATGGTTTAGATTGAGTGGAAAGGAATGAATGGTGGAGATCACTTGAGCTTGTTATATAAGCCACTTTTTCTCTCTCCCTCCTCATTCACCCTCATTTATTTCTTTTCCACCAAACCCAAGCCATTAGAGAGAGAGACAAGTACACCTTGCTGAATATTGGACGATTTCTATTTTGTTTGTTCCATTCTCTTTATTGTCACATTCTAAGCATGTTTAGAGCTTGGAGTTTTCTATTTTGATGGCCAGATTGTTGTAGATCTAACTTGAAGCAATTTTGGTTTTCATGGGTTTTGATCTATTAAACTTTGTTATTTTCAAGTTTTGATGGTTCCATGTTGTGGAGTAGCTCATTCTACCCCATTTTGACCTAAGGAAGTTCGAATTTGGGCTCCGGATGATGGAGTTATGGAGCTTGAGGACTTGGCTCTCATGGTGTTCATCTTCTCAGAAATTTGGAGAAGATGAACTGTGCTTAGACTTGACTTGACCGCATGACACTTCATGCGGCAAGTGACTCAGCCGCATGAGAACCCCCAGATCCAGCCGCATGGACATTTTAATCCCAGCCGCATATGCACCTTTCTCTCCCTGCCGCATAAGCAGCCATGTTGACCCAGCCGCATGGGCTTTTCCCTTATCAGCCGCATGGACCTGAACTCCTTCCAGCCGCATAGACTTGAACGTCCCCAGCCGCATATGAACTGCCCTTATCCAGCCGCATAGGGCTTCAATTGAACTCAGCCGCATAGACTGGTTCTCCCCGAGCCGTATAAGGCAGACTCGTTCCCAACCGCATGAGGACTAGTCTCTCCCAGCCGCATATAACCCATCTCCCGCTGGCCGCATATGCGCCACATTCCTGAGTCGCATAGGGCCCTGCTCATTCCCTGAGCCGCATGGACTCGGATTTCCTGAGCCGCATGAACCCCATAAATTCAGCCGCATGCATCTGATTAACCCTGCCGCATGAGCCAGCCTTGCCCGAGCCGTATGGCTCTGTCATGTCCTGTATTTTATATTTTGTTTATTTTAGTTCCAAGTCTTGTGGCTCTTTTTGTAACTTGAGTTCCTACGGAGTACACATTTATCCCTATTGTATAAATTTATGCCCATTTTATATCCTTACGTCTTTTGTCCCGAACTTGATAAATCCCGATTTGATTGGCATGATTGAAATGATTGTTGTACATGACATGGTGTGACTAGGGACTAGCATGACTTGATAGTGACCCTGAGCCGCAGGGCTCCTTCCTGTGCCTTGTCCAGCTATTTAATTATTTATATTATTATTATTTCTCTAATGTTATTTGATCTTTATTGATGACTTGTGTCTTGTAACCTCAGCATAACTTGAGTCTCCTGATTGAATGCTTGTACTATACTATCCTACACATGTACCCTGAACACGACAGTGACCCGTCGTGGTGCACTCCTGACATGATACCTTGACTTGATAACTTGACTTGCTATACATGACACGACAGTGACCCGTCGTGGTGCACTCCTGATTAATGACCTGACATGACCTGATAGTGGTCCGTCGTGGCGCACTCTTGACCAGTAAACTTGACATAATAATGACATGATAGTGGCCCGCCGTGGCGTACACTTGACATGATAAACCTGACATGATATATCTGATAAGCTGTTACGACGGCTACCTGACATGACATGACCTGTATAATAACTTGGACACCGTGGACGATTGTGCTTGTACAAATGAACCCGTCTTGTCTTACATCATGTCTAGGACGGGGACCTCTGAGTACCACGGTCAGGGGTACCCACTGAAATCGACTAAGATTAACAACTAGAATAATCCAGTAGTCATGAAGAGATTTCCCAGCTACAGGCAATCCCGTTACCTGGGCGCGCTTGTGGATTTGTAGCCTGCCGACGAGTAGGGCACACTTCCAGCACACGGTTATGTGTTGCACCCTTATTGTACTAATATTTGCCTGGATAACCTGGATGGTCTGCAGGGCTTGTGGCTGTGGAATAATCTCGCTGCATCTTGTTAGTAACTAGGCCTGTGATAACCCTAGTTAGTTAAAGTATAAAGCCGTACTTATTGCTTGGCCGTGATTGATTGAATGGAGTCTAACTCAGTCTAGTCTTGACTTGATCCTGCACAAGATTGTCACATGACCTGATTGTTTATATTCGCCCTGTCTTGTACATGATTGTTACATGTCCTGATTTCTTATTTTATCTTACCGATAAATGGTGGAAGAAACCAAGTTCCGTTCAGACGAAGGGTTACAACCCCGGTCCTTGTTTGGTTTACGGGTTGTAACCTGGTTATCTGAATAGTCCCATGGTTATCTCATCGTATATCACCTTCCCAGTTCTATTTATTTAACATGTTCTCCAGTTTACTTCACGTCAAAAGATGATTTACTTAATGTCTCCCTATGATCGGGACGAGTGCATTGGTACTGCACGAATCTCGATCCTCCCTTACTTATTGCTTTCTTTCTCTGTTGATTGCCTATGATTACTGGTTTTAAGTTCATAGTTTGGCCTCCTTGTGGTACTTGCTATTTGGGATCTGACCCCACCGGTTTTGCATGGCCAGGTTCTGATAGAAGAGCCCGAAGGATCTACCGCACCATTCACTCGACGGTGACCAGCCGGAGCACCAAAGTGCCTCAGTGGGCTCTTCTTCATTCTCCCACTGATATGTAAATTATTTTCTTGTAACGTTTAGCCCCGAGCACGTATTTAGCTCGTGTTTTGGTATTTTCCTTGATATTGTAGCCTACGGGCATAAACATGATATGTGTATTCTAGACTATAGCTAGTCCTTATCATGTACGACTAATATTCTAGCTAGTCATCAGTTCTGTGGTACTGGCTTCATGATCAGTCATGTATATATGGTTCGGGACGCCTTACTATTGTATGTATGATGATCGTACTCTTGCTCTTGTATAATTGCCTGTGATTGAGATACCTAGGATTGTTAAACCATAGGATTGACTGATGGCATGTAGAGTAACCCCCATGTCTTGACAGCTTATACGTGATTTCAGAGTATTAACGTACTTTGGAATTGCGTAGCTGGCTATGTCTGCCCCCGCTCTCCGGTATTCTGGTTCTGGGGCGTGACACATAAAAAGGATTCTGCTCTCGTATATGTTATTATTAAGGCTACTCAATTAGATTCTTAAGTTCGTTACTGGTTCAACCGAAAATAGCCTTCCTATTCAGTATCCTCCCATTCAAAACAGGGTATATTTGACACTGATTTTTGTCGAGATTCGACTCGATTTTTATAGGGTTTCGATCATCTAGGATTTAAACAATTTGAAGGGAGATCAAGTCGAATATGTTGTGTGCATACCTGGAAAACTAGATCGAGCAATGGTCGAGCGAGACATCGGAAAACCTACTGCGAAGTCGACCTGATGCCCAGCCGCTGCTGCTGTGGTTACTGTTTCAACCGCACGAGTGCACGGATTACGGCGAACCTCGCCGGCGCTCCGGCGCTGCCCGGTGGTCGCGGTCGGCGGTGTGGAGGCGCGCCAGGTCTGGGGTCGAGGTTAGGGTTTTGCCTCCTCATCTCTCTCGCTCTGTCTTATATATATGCATATACGCATATATAACCCTCGGGTCGGGCTCTGGCCGCTGGGAATTTCCTTCTATTGGTTTGCTGAAGCTGTTGGTTCAGGTATGGAGAAGATTGGGCCTGGCTCATTGGGGTGTTTGCTATGGGCCTTGGGAAAGCTTGGGGGCTCGGCCTGTGGGCCTGGGCTCAGTTAGAGTTTTCTTTACTAGCACAAATATATATATATATATAAAAATACATATATATATATATATATATATATATATATATATATATATATATATATATATATATATATATATATATATATTATATAATATATAAATATATATATATATATATATATATATATATATATATATATATATATAAAAATATATATATATATATATATATATATATATATATATATATATATATATATATATATATATATATATATATATATATATATATTTTATATATATATATATATATATATATATATATATATATATCTATATATATATATATATATATATATATATTCACACATATATACCCATATTTTTATCTATACATAAACATATATATTTATATATTCACACATGTATACCTGTATATTTATCTGTACGTACACATATATATTTATATATTCACACACGTATACCTGTATATTTATCTGTACATACACATATTTTTTTTGTATTTATTTATATAACTCTTTACATATTTATAACTATCTTCTAGGCATACCTACCACTACAACAACAAATATTCACAGCAACTAAATAATATCCTAATAATATATATATATATATATATATTTATATCCTAATAATATATATATATATATATATATATATATATATATATATATATTCAAAATATATATATATATATATATATATATATATATATATATATATATATATATATATATATATATATATATATATATAATATATATATATATATATATATATATATATATTCATAATATAGTGTCTTATTTATTGGAATATATATACATATCATTTTAAATATATATATATATATATATATATATATATATATATATATATATATATATATAATATATATATATATATATATATATATATATATATATATATATATATATATATATACATATCATTTATATAATAAATGATTTAATAAATATAAATCGTTATCATTTAATAACAACAAAGTAATATTAATGATAATAAAAATCCTAATAACAATTAAAATAGCCCAAAAGTCGTTTCTGATGGATATAACATGCACACTACTTATCTGGCTCCAGAAGATCATAAAAATTTGTAAAACACTATTTAACAATAATAATAATACCTATAATCTAGCTATAACAAATATTTAGAAAATAATTGCCAATTCCTAAAAATATATACAAAAATATTTGTATTTACCAAACATGTCTACAAGGCCGTATTTGGTCCCACTACATGCCTACATGGTCTTGGATTTGACTTGGGCCCAATCTGGACAGGTTCGGTACAACCGGGTTCCCTAAAACTCAATAATATAATTAAATAATAAATAAAATTCTCGGTACGGGTTAAGTCGCAACTTGGTCTGGTTTTCCTAGTTAGGACACACTTATGGCTGGGTCGTCCTTGGCATGGCTAATATACTAGTCAAGGCACGCCACTACACTATCCGTGCTACGATTCCTAGTCGCCTTGTACTCCAAAACTCATCCATGGCTAAAGTCGTCTACCGTAATAATTAACTAAATAAATATTTATAAAAAAATCTAAAAATTACCATTTAACTCAAATAAATAATAAAAAATATATTAAAAAATTCGAGAAGGGGAGCTACAAATAGTGACGTTCAACGACGTCTTTTATAGACGTCGAAAAATACACAAAAAGTAGCGACATTATTACTCGTAGTCGCTAAATTCGTCGCCAATATGATTTATTTTGGTAGTGAATTTGAAAAAGGAGGAAAGGGAAGTCTTTACCTAGGTTGAGAGAGTGGAAGAGGAGGAGGAGAGGATGTGCTCGGGAGGGGGTGGCCGGCGGTGGCAGCAGTGGCCACAGCAGCAGCAGCGTAGTAGCAACAGCGTAGCAGCAGTTGTAGTAGCAGTAGTAATAGCAAAAGCATCAGTGAGAAGAGGGAAGAGGAGTGGAGTGGTGATGGTGAAAAAGGAAATGACCTAATAAAGATGAAGAAGAGTGAATAAATAAAGAGGGGGTGAGGTGGCATTAAGTCACCCTCTCTTCTTCATGCGTCAAAACACATGGCATGACACATGTCATCACCATGCCACCTATTCTTAAATGGTGACACCTAGACAATGAGTAGGTAAAAATCAATTTGTGTAATGACAAAAATTTTCTAGGGATCCCAATTGAAATTTTTATATACATATAGAAATTATATATCTTTAAACAAGATTTATTATAATTATGATTATTTATTAATTATTATTAAGAATAATTATAGCATAACACGTCTACCCTCCTTAGAGAAATTTTGTCATCAAAATTTGAAATAACTATTATAATATATGATTACTAACCTGGTTCAGCGAATAGGTATATATATTGCCTCCGCATATCTTCTTCCTTTTCCCAAGTTGAATCTCCAGGAGAATACTTACTCCATGCTACTCGGACTAATGGAATGATCCGATTGCGGAGTATCTTGTCCCTCCGATCCAAAATCCTAATAGGCCTCTGTTCTATCAGTAGTGTAGTTCCGATTGTAATCTCTGAGTGATCAGGTATATGGTTCAGATCTGATACATATCTTCGAAGCTGGGAAACATGAAATACATTGTGGACTACTTCTAGTGTTGGCGGCAGGGGGAGTCTATATGACACATTTCTGACTTTCTCCAGTGTGTCAAAGGGTCCAATGTACCTTGGACTTAGTTTCCTTTGGGTCCCGAATCTAATAGTTCCCTTGGTTGGTGAAATCTTCAGAAATACATGATCTCCAGGTTGGAACTCCAATATTCTTCGATGCTTGTCAGCCCATATCTTCTGTCTATCTTGGGCTGCTTACAGATGATTTCTTATTGCCTTGACTTTATCCACAGTTAGTACTACTAGTTCTGGCCCTAATAGTTGTCTTTCTCCTACATCGGTCCAACATACCGGCGATCTGCATCTTCTTCCATACAGTGCTTCAAAGGGGGCCATTTTGATGCTATCGTGGTAGCTATTGTTATAAGAGAATTCTACTAAACGTAGATGATCATCCCATGATCCTCCAAAGTCCAAAGTACAGGCCCTTAACATGTCCTCTAGGGTCTAAATGGTTCTTTCAGATTGGCCATCTGTTTGAGGATGGTAGGTGGAGCTGAACTTCAACTGAGTGTCGAGATTTTCTTGTAAACTCTTCCAGAAATGCGAAATAAATCTGGTGTCTCTGTCTGACACTATACTTACCGGTACTCCATGTTGACTGATAATTTATTTCATATATATTTCTGCTAGTGTCTCTGTTGGTTGTCCAACTCGAAAGGGTAGAAATCGAGCGGACTTAGTAAGTCTATCTACAATGACCCAAATAGCATTATTACCCCTTTGGATCTTAGGTAGCCCCGTCATAAAAGCCATTGTAAGGTATTTCCATTTCCATTCAGGTATAGGTAGAGGCTGTAGAAGTCCTGATGTCCTTTGATGTTCTACTTTAACCTACTGACAGATGAGACATTTAGACACAAATCTGGCAATTTTTTCTTTTTATTCTGTGCCACCAAAACATTTGTTTCAAATCCTTATACATCTTAGTGCTGCCCGGATGAATGGAATATTGTGAGTTATGAGCTTCTTACATAACCTATGTTCTAAATTCTCCATTAGGCACGCACAGTCGATCCCAAAATCTCAATGATCCATCTGGATGTTTTCTTATTCCTGTCTGAAGCCCTTCTTTTGTTTGTCTCCAAATTTTCTGAAGTTTGAGTCTCCTTATTGAGCTTCCTTAATTATGTCTATTAAGGAGGATTGCACTTGTAAGTTTTTCCATACTTCTTCGGCTGTCGGACATATCACTTCAATTTTTATTTTTCTTAAATACTCCTGGATTTCTTTAAGTGTGTTTATAAAGAAGGCTTCGGGTCTTCTACTAAGAGCATCAGCCACCTTATTAGCTTTGCCTGGGTGGTATTCTAGCTCCATATCAAAATCCTTTAGTAGTTCCAACCTTCTTTGTCTCATATTGATCTCCTTTTGCGTGAAACATACTTTAAACTTTTATGGTCCGTGTATATTTTAATTCTCTCTCCGTATAAATAATGCCTCCATAACTTGAGCACGAATACCACAGCTGCAAGCTCGAAATCATGAGTTGGATAATTTCTTTCATGTGGCTTTAACTGTCGGGATACATATGCTATGACTCTCCCGTACTGCATCAATACACATCCCAGACCCTTACCTGATGCATCACTATGTATTTCATATCCACCTAAACCTGATGGTAAAGCAAGTATAGGGGCTGTAATTAATCTTTCCTTCGATTCATCGAACGCTGTTTGACATTCTTCTGTCCAATTAAATTTTTCTTCCTTCCGGGTAAGACGGGTTAAAGGTTCTGCAATTCTTGAAAAAATTTCTACAAATCTTCGGTAATAACCAGCCAATCCTAAGAAGCTTTTGATTTCGGCTACAGACTTAGGCGTTGGCCAAGACTTGACTGCCTCCACCTTCTTCGGATCTTCCGAAATGCTTCTCCTCTAATAATATGCCCTAGAAATGGTATTTGGTCCAACCAAAATTCACATTTGCTAAGTTTGGCATATAATTGTTCCTCCCGCAAAGTCTGCAGTACTATCCTCAAGTGTTGCTCGTGTTCTTCTTCACTCTTTGAGTATATGAGGATATCATCTATGAATATAATTACAAATTTATCCAGATATTGATAAAATACTCGATTCATTAGGTCCATAAATATGGCGGGTGCATTTGTTAACCCGAATGACATAACTAAGAATTCGTAATGCCCATATCGTGTCCTAAATGCAGTCTTTGGAATGTCTCCTTTCTTCACCTTTACTTGATGATATTCGGACCTTAAATCAATTTTTGAGAATACCCTTGCCTCTCCTAACTGATCAAATAATTGATCAATTCTAGGTAAGGGATACTTATTCTTGATGGTAACCTCATTCAAAGCTCTATAATCAATTACTAGTCGTAAGGTACCATCCTTCTTTTTTATAAACAATACCGATCACCCCATAGCGAAGCGCTGGGTTGAATAAACCCTTTTGATAATAACTCATTTATTTGTTTATTCAACTCAGGTAATATTTGTTCATTGGGTATATCTTCTTGGCTATGGGAGCTGCTCCAGGTATCAGATCTATAGAGAATTCTACAGCTCTATCTGGGGGTAGCCCTGGCAAATCTTCTGGAAATACATCCTTAAATTCTTCCACTATCCTTGGAAATGATTGCTCTTCTAATCCTTGCAACATTACTTGAATTAGTAATTCAAAATTTTTTAGTTCCTCTACATTGAACTCTTTTTGGTCTCGAACAAATTCATAAAATTCTCCGTCAGGAAGTTGAAATGAAACTTTTCCCTGACCGCAATCTATTTTGGCTAATGTTGCGGTTAGCCAAACCATTCCTAGTATTATATCATAGTTGCTTGTTGGGAAAACAAGTAACTGGGTTCGAAAGGCTCCTCCACCAAGCTTTATGGGGCATTTATTACATACCCGATTAACTTCAACCACTCCATTACCCGTAAGGATTTTTAATGTTTTAGGCAGAGGTTGGGACTATTTCACGTTGTGATATAAAATAAGAAGCTATAAATGAATGAGTAGCCCAGAAACTAAAATAGTACCTGAGACTATTCTCCAGGGATATTTGCATCTTCAGTACTCATTATAAATGCTTGTCCTTGTTTCTTTCTTTTCTTGTTGTGGTTTTGAGCTTAACCCGCCCTTTGTGCTTGTTGAATTGATAAGCCTGCGGTGCATAGGACGGCCTTTGTTGATTTCTATAAGCCATGACAGCTTGTGATATTGGTGCCTGTATCATAGGTCGAGGTTGGTTCCCTCGAACTGGAGGTCGATATCCTTGAGGGAAGCTTTGCGTCGTTGCTTTGATTGCAGGCAGCTGAGGGCACTGATTGGTTGGATGATTTTCTGCTCCACATTTTAAGCAAAGCTCCAGCAATTTTCTACAGACATTCCTTTTGTGTCCTGGCTTTTGGCAATAATTGCAGACAATGGGCCTATTGAGTTACCAATCTTGGGACGCTTGGATGTTCCTTGCTAATGATTTTTGTTAGAGGGTGCCCCTTCCTCAAAAGTTCTTTTAGTCTGTTGCGACCGGAATGGTTGTTCTTCCTTTAGTATCCTCTCCTGATCTCGAACAGCTTCCATTATCTCATAAAAGGTCTGGCATCGGTAAGACGCGACCCTGCTTTTCAGTTGGATCCCCAGTCCTTCTAAGAACCTGGATATCTTTGTCGCTTCATCGGCTATCTTACAAGGGGCAAATCGGCTGTGTAGTGTCCCGTCCCGCTCAGTCAATCGGAGGAATCAAAACGCCAACGACGTTCGGACTTAGCCATGCAACGGCGACTCGAAGGCCCGCTCGATCGAGGCGACTCCTCGCTTAGGTGGGGTAGTTTTGGTGAACTTGCCTCATCTTAGCCTTCACATAATAAACCAAAAGTTTTCAAATGCACAAGTAGGCTTGATAATAAAAGAGACGAATCCACATAGCTAAGGGAATAATTCCAAGTTGGATCGATTGAGTTAGAACATGGAAAAAGGTTCTATGGTCGGTTTAGAGTTGGTGTACGGCGTGCTTTAAAAATGACACTCGGTCCTTCGTCCCGTGGCTTGGGAGAAGGAAAAGTTGGTCTTCGCCACAAGCTAAGAGTTAGCCTAAGTCATAGGCGTCGCCCGCATAAATGCTTCATAAAGCATGCACGGTCCCATCGTCCAAGGCTTGACGCAACCTTTGCTCGTCAAGTTGATGTACAATTAAGGTAGGCTAAGTAATTCTAGGCGATCAAAGGCATTCTAAGCACTGTCCCATATTTTCTACGGTTGTTGATATTACTTGGTTTCACGATCATATAAATATGACTTGGGCGGTGGTGTCGCATAGAGTTCAAGTTGGTTTAAGGCACGTTACCACAAACTTAGTGTTTTTAAGGCACGGGCCACGGTTGATTTAATTGAGTTGGAAGGAGGGCTTTCAAATTAGTCGTTTCTGAGTCGAATAAAAAGATAGGGCAAGAAAGAGGAATGCTCGCGACGATGGGTCGTCGAGGCGGTCTCAGATGTAAGAAGTATCGAACATGGCCCTGGAAGAGATGGTAACACCGAAAGTAGAATGACTGTGTGAGACGTCAGTTTGAGTCGGGTCTTGCATGGTCACTGGATAACTTGTCGACAAGGTAAATAGTTTCCCTGTAACGGTGACCCACAGGGCCCGGGACCGTTACAGCTGAGTATGGAAACAAAGGATAGTTGTACTGAATCGATAGCACCGGGTTAGTCGGGGACTTCTAGCAGGGCTAACTATCTTGCGCTGGAAGGGTCTCGGCCAATGCAAGCTATGAGTCCAGGTATAGCTTGTTATGCTAGTGACCTCATATAGATGAGTCGGCATGGGCGGCGATCCGCGTATATGCCTTTAGATTGAGTCGAGTATTATGTGCAGTGTGTCAAGAGTCGGGAGAATGCGTACACGATAAAAACAATATTTTGGGGGCCTAAGATTTGGCTGCAAGGTAGACATCGTGCTTCGGCACGAGATGTGGTGTCGAGTCTTAATTTGTTGGCATAGTGTTGCACAAGTTTAGAATTGAGTCATTTCGAGTTTAAGTCAGGAAATTATCGCAAGACAAGTTGGTTGAGGGGCACTAGTTCACAAGTCTTGTTGAGTCAATTGGTGACCAAAAGAAGAAAGGGCTGCGAGGGCGGCGATATGGTTAAGTCACACTGAGTTGCGAGGCACGGCACGATGGATTTGTACCACGGTCATAAGAAAATTGGGTACTATCGCGTAGTCGCATCTCTGATTTTTGGTCGTAAGACAAACACGACTTGATAGGTTAACGTCGTTGATACGAGAAGGGGTCTAGAGGCAAAGTATGAGTTAACGTTGTTGTTGCAAGCACGAGGTGGTCTAGAGACACAAAATAGGCCAAGGCGTCGGTCCTAAAACTGATCCTAAGACAAGAGTAGAAAGACAATCAAAAGGGTTATGTTGCACAAAGTAAATGAATGTGTCAGTTTTGTATGGGTGGGCGAGGAGCTCATTCCACCAGTACAGTTAAGTAATGACACCCACATAGTTTTTATGTGCAGGCACAGGTAGAAGCTCGTTGTGCAGAGCTTGTTTGGATGCGTCGAGGCACGGAGTTCCTTGACGATTCGAGACGTACGGCCGCGTGGAGTCAAGGCTTATACGGGACATAATGTATGGACGTCACCTTCCGAAGCATCGCTGGTTCGAGACATGTATTGAGAGATGAGAGAGAGCTGAGTGACTTGTAATGTGAGAAGAGTGAGCTTGAGTGACCTGTAATCTTGGCCTTGCGCCCTATTGTAATCCTGGTTTCAATATCAATAAAATGTATCTTTTGAATGACTTGTGTTTTGTTCTAAATTTCCACTGGCATATTCAATGTCTTTGCTTGGAACTTCTGTGTGACAACCCTGTCGCAGCCGTTGTAATCGGCCGTTATAGAACCCACCTTACACGAGCGCAATCTAGGCTCGTGCGGCAACACGCCTTAGCGAGGAAAATCACTCCTACGGGAGTGGGGCGTGACATAATGGTATCAGAGCACAACTTTATGTCCTTGGACTATCGATTGAATTCTTTAACTCGGTTGTTTCCGCAAAATCTGAAGTGTTGCTTTCGCAAGTTGATATCATTGATGCTCTCTCTCTCAAATGTCCCACGGGGTGTCCATACAATAAGTCTAAATAAATTGTAAAATGTAGAAGAACAGTTTTTGACAAAACAAATAGATGATTCGCGTAAGCACGGTTGGCTAAGTCGGGCTGGGCATATACACCAAATTGTGTCGACCTTAGAAAAAATCGAGTGCGAGATTCGATTCGTCTCGAATGACAATGAGTTAAACTCGACTGAGTAAAGTGGGATGACTATCGATAGGAGTACTATCGAGCGACTATAACGTCAGCGCGATATAGATGAGCGTGTTTGAAATTTAAGGAATCGTTCGGACGAAAATTCGAGGAAATAGATTGTGAATTGAATGATAAGTTGAGGATTTGTTGAATGACTTCATCCCTGAGTGGTGTATGTGATAGCCTCAGGGATGTCGATCGATCGATTGAGGATACGGGGTGTCGGTGAGTCTATCAGCAAGCGTCGTGTGTATGCAAAGCCGTAGATTGAGTATCGTTGAATAAGTTGTAGTCTTGAGGTTTGACGAGTTGATTCGAACAACCTAGAAATTGATGCGCACAAAATGTGCACGGGGTCGAGATTGCGCAAGTATGAAATGTGGAAATAATAGTGTAGGCAAATCGAATCGAAGAAAAGTTAAGGTATAGCGAATGGATGACTTGATCGAGAAAATTGATATGGATCGTAAACGAAAAGTTAGAATGACGGAAAGATAGCGTGCATGAAAAGTTTGATTCGAATGTTTGAAAATGAACCTGAGGATTGGAATGGATGTTGCTCGATGATTTGAGAAATTTGATATTGTGAATGATTCGAGGGATAATGATCAAACTTGAATTTGAATATCGAGGAGATTATCCAGTCGGACGATAGCATCATTCGCACGACTCAAAATTCGTTGCAAAGGAAGATCGTCATGTTACGCATATCATCGATGGTATTGAGGTGTATCAAAGATCGATAGGCAATAACTCGGGGTACTCTAATTCGAGAAATGACGATCGTGAAAATGTTATTATCCTGACGGATGCTATATTTAGGATTTTGATTAAAATAAATGTGGATGAAAACAGAAGTGTCTTGATGGTTACGCAGAAAACCACAGCGGCGACATTCTTGTCTTGTGCGAGCGCAACTCTAGCCTCGCACATACGTCGCATCAGATTTGGGGCGATCGTTTCGCGTAAATGCTGACATGGTGATTCATGTTGCAGGAATGATCGAACTCGAAAAATTAGGACGCAACAACTTTGATTGTCTCGACTTATTGGTTTGATGCGAAAGAAATTTGATCATGTTTGGAATTACGATTGATGATTGAGTAAACTTGAGGATTGAATAGATCCAATCTACGTATCGAGTTAGTCTAGACATAAAACAAGAGTTACGTCCCGATGGGGATGATTATTCCATGGGAGCGTGCATGGTGATTCATGCCCACCGTGGATAATCTGACTCGCGTGAGATCGGGGCGCAATATATTGTTAAGCTATATGACTTTATGATCGAATATGTGAATTGTGATGAACGACTTAGAAAATATGAAATATGAATTATGGTTTAGTGATGAATCGTGTCATAGCGTGCTTGACTTGAGAAGGATTGATAGGTGGATTATGTCGAACATGTTCGGAGAGATAGGCTATGCGAATGGCTTGTTGGACAAGCGATATTGATGAGTCAAAATTTGGTTGAATGAACTTACAATAGGATGGATTTGGTGAATGACTCAGGCCCCGTACGATGAATGTTGGGATATGTGTAGGGAATCGATGCTCGATGTTTAGAAATCAGAGTGAGACGAGCTTGGGTAGAAAACCCCATACTATCAACTTGGTTTAACCTTAGGATAGGGTCAGTGTTGATATCGTTGTTTGGGAACTATGATTCCAATACTGACGGATTGACATAGCCTAACGGTTAGGCGGACGTCCGGGCACGAAGAAGATAGATAGGAATTGTGGAGGCACCACTCATGAGGCTCGGTTGACATGCATGTATATCAGGGATGCATAAATATGTGCATGATCCGACTCGAGTGGTGATGGCGGATTCTCTATCACGAGACTTAGCTGAAATGCATATATTTTGGGGATGCCTAAAATATGTGCACGATCCAACTAAGTGATACGTTGAATCAAGTGAGACTAGAGGAATGGAAAATGGTTAAGGATTTTGAAGTCGTGTTTCAAGAAAATGATTGGTGGTAGTACGATCATTAGATTGAGACAAACTTGAATATTGGTTGATCAGATGGTTTGCCTAGAACTGAGTTGTCCGTATATACGACGAGAGTAAGTTACCTAAGTTGAGATATAGTTGTTCGAGGTAAAAGATAACTATAGCACAAGCGTGGCTCGGATTGAGGGAACGCATAGGAGTAGTGTGTGCGAGAGTCCTTGAATGTTGAATAAAGTGATAAGTCAATAAGTAAGTACTCAGTTAGTTTCGAGGACGAAACTTTTTCTGAGTGGTGTATGATGTAGTGTCCCGACCCGCACCCAGTATAAGTGCACGAGAAGTGGGTACGTCCAGCTTACGCCGCAGTGTCAGCGGTTAGAACGCTGTTCTAGGTCACTATCTAATCAACAACTCATGCAATGTATAATGTACTTGTCATGATCTCAACTCCGAACGGAGGACAAGTATAAGATATGATATAACTCAATCACAGTCTAAGCACGATAAGATAACACAGAAGTTATAACTAAAGAATTAAAACAACAACAAACTCATCTACTAAAATAATAATATCTCAAACAAACTCAAATACAAACTCAATATCTCAAGTCAATATAAACAAGTTCTAAACATGAATCTAAAGCAAGTCTACTAGCTAGTCTCTCGATCACTCCTGAGTGTCGGGGCCAAAGGTAGCTAAGCCATCTCCTGCTCTAAGGCAAGTAGGGCAAATGTCCTCAGGGCAATCATCTGTAATTTTTTTAACAGATCCAGTCATGACAGGAACGAGCACAACTCATCTAGAAATCCCAAGTAAATGACAAAGAGACAATTGTATTGATGAACATGGCAGTTTATATTCAGGTATTGATGTAGAGAACAGTTAAGGTACAAGGAAAGTAAGGTACAAAACAAGAGAAGAAATATGGCAAAAAAGACTGTAAAATAAGATCTAGTTGAACTAGAGTAACATGATATAAGTCCATACAGTACTATATGAGTCAAGTGTAAATCTCAATGTGAGTCTAATGTAATTTCAGTACAGTATGAGTCGAATGTAATTCTAATCATTGTTCTAATAAGGTTATTCGAATAAGGTGGTACGAATAATGATTCACATGATGTTCTAACAATGATTCGAATTAATTATCTAATTGTGTTTTAAAATATCGAGCTCGACATGTAAATGGCTGTAGGTAATACGGCACACCACATACTGATCAGGTGAGTAATGGCTATCATACGAATATCATTCACAGAGGGGTGATTCGAATAGTGGGAAATGTCTACATGTCTAATTAGTATTTCTTCGCCCAATCTAATACAATAAATCCATAATCCAACACATAAGACGAATACAAGTCCAACCAGCACATGAAGATGAGAATAGGTGGTTCGAATAGTAGGGCCAGACAAGTAAAGTATGTGTGTTGCATGCGTGAATTCAGAAACCAAATACGTGTTGTAACAGAGAATCGCATAGAACTAACTAGAACTAAAGTACAATAATTGACAAGTAAATGAAAGAACTATCAGAGAATGTACTCGCCTGACACTCTAAAAAGAGTAGTATAATATCAGATGTCTGTACCGGAGTCACAATATCCTAAATAGAGCAATATGGGTTATAATGTGTTTAAAATAAGATAAATGAAGTTTACGATGCAATCTACATAATTTTTAAGCCAATCTAGGTCAAAGTCAAACTTGGTCAACTCTGGGTCAAACCAAGTCAACATTCTAGTCAACTAGGTCAAACTTGTCAACTGTCTAGGACCAGTCAATTCTGGTCACAATGGTCAACATCCAGTCAACTAGGTCAAACCCTAGTCAAACTAATCTAAGGTCAGTCAACTCAAGTCAAACTAACATAGCCTATAGGATAAACCTTACACTAGGCCTATATACAACCTATAGATACAATACATACATACTTGCATACATACATGCACTACATTCATACATATCATTCATGTATATTACATTACATACATGTATATGATGTATACCATGTATTACATATATGTATACTTGCATTCATTATACATAACATGTAGGCATACATTACATTATCATGTATTGCACTCATAATTAGAAAGAGGGAAAAAGGAATGTGAAAGGGGTGAGGGTTGTTCTCAGTTTATAAACAATGCATACATTCAGTCCTTATAGTTAACATATAAATCAGTTTAACATTGCATTCAACATACATGTATTGCATTTCATCTTCAGTTTCATGCATCATTCAGTTTAAGATACATGCATATTAAGGCATACATTATGTACTACCTTATCATTAAGCATACATTGTATATCATTCTATATTACATTACATATCATATCAAAGAAAAGGGAAATAGTGAAAGAAAAGAGGAAAAAATAGTGGACTGTAAAACAGAAGGAAAACTGGGACTGTGGACTGGATTTACAGATGCATACAAACAATCTCAGGAACATAAATTAATCCCAACTACATAAATCAAAATTAGGAACAAAGGAAAAACAGGGACTGAACTGTGGAGATGAACCCATTCCCCATACCAAGCTGATACCATACCTAGCTATATCACTGATACAACTAGGACTCGATTACCTATTGATTCAGTAAATAGATACATATAACTGATACTCTACTCAAAACCCACTCACAGGGCTAAGGTATCCTATAGATAACGTATAACATATAAATGACACTAATCCATAACCAAATCACCAATAACCCAAGTCATCCTATCAATTATAGGTACAATAAAATCATAAGTGTCCAAGTGAGGTGTCTAGCATGTATCCGTGTCTCACATGTGTGTTCATAGTATCCAACCAAAATCGAAATCTATTCTCAAATATCCCAAAATCTGGAACAACACAGGAAACATCAAAACATGGGCTTCGAAACACCAAAGCAACATAAACCTTCGAAATGAAATAGTGAATCAAGTGTACAGTCATAGGGATATATCATGCATGTCCACGTGTCCCATTGTGTCTAGAAATCGGGACACGAAGTGTCAAAACCAGGGATTTTATATTGTATCAAAAAACAGTGCATTGGCTGCCTCGTGCATGCGTGTCGATCACAAAAGGTCACGACACACGACACGAGGAGCCTCGTGCTCGTGTCAGTAGCTAGGTGGGGTGTCAGGGTATGTGTTAAGGTGCCTGAGTCGGGTCCACAAAGTCGCGTGTCCACGCATGAAGTGCGTATTAGGGCACGTTTTCACGTGTGCACAGTATTGGCAAGGACCAATGCGTACGCGATTGCTTCGCACACACACATCGAGGACTCATGAAACTTCATGGACATGATGTCAGTGGGTGCCCCGACGTGTCCATGAAGTTTCATGACTAATAGTGCCGTGTCGTATCCTGTGTCGACCCCGAGCAGCAGGGGACAGCACGGGCACAGTGCAGTACCTCATGCACACGTGTGTGTCCAAAAATCGACATGAAAACAATTTAGAAATTGACTCAGTCGACTTGATATGCAATATGCACCTAATTAGCTACAAACCTATGTAATTAGTTTTGAAAATTACTAAAATAAATTCCTATGTGGTATTTTACCAAACACTTATTTAAAAATACCGATACGTGTCCGATACGAACACTAAATGGACACGAGATCCTACCAAACTTGGGCTACACCTAGGGGAACCCTAAATGAATGCATCTATGGAAAGAAATCAGGAATTTATTTGGGTTTGTAGGGTTTTACCTATTGATGGTGAAATCTCAATGTAAAGGCCTTGAAATGAGAGCTTCTCCCCAACTTGCAATGATCCCAAGCCCTTGAATCCTTGCTAGCTACTCACCAATGATATCCCCTACTATTGAGGACTCCAATGCAATTTGTTTGGTCCAATTTGGTGGAGAACTGAGGAATTGGTGAAGGTTTGGGGAAGAACACTAGTAGGGTTCTTTGTAGGGATGAAAAGAGGCAAGGAATTTGTGATGTGATGATTAAATAGGGGAAGGATGGGCTTGATGGCTGTTGTAATGATTAGGGTTAGGGTTTTAGATGAGTGGTTGAGGTTTCTCCAATAAATTTCAAGTCCATTCATTGGTCCAATTTAGTCCTAAGGCTTTCCTTCTACAAATATCTTAAGGAAAATATCATACTACAATAATATCTAGATATTACTAACCTTGGCACTTATTAGGAATGTTCTAACCATGATTCTAACCTCAAGACTAATCTAGATTAGGTAAAACTTCTAGGTTAAGGCTTAACTAAAAGATTAGCACAATATTTAATTAATATAAATTATAATTTCACAAAATTGTCAAAATGACCAAAATATCCCTAGGCTAAAAAGTAGTAATATGACATTCTAATCACATGACTAGGCTCCCTTGGTCATGGTTAGTCTCTAGGCTTAGCAAAACTAGGGTTTAACTAGTTAACCATCAAAATCACAATTCAATATTTTAAATAGTTTTAAATTGATTAAAAATTACCAAAAATTATAATATGATTTAAATATTATTATTAAATAATTATAATTACAAAATTTCAAAATTACCCTCATTTCTGAAAAGTGGGTGTTACAATGATGTAGTGCCCCGTCCCGCTCAGTTAATCGGAGGAATCGAAACGCCAACGGCGTTCAGACTTAGCCATGCAACGGCGACTCGAAGGCCCGCTCGGTCGAGGCGACTCCTCGCTCAGGTGGGATAGTTTCGGTGAACTTTCCCCATCTTAGCCTTCACATAATAAACCGAAAGTTTTCAAATGCACAAGTAGGCTTGATAATAAAAGAGACGAATCCACATAGCTAAGGGAATAATCCCAAGTTGGGTCGATTGAGTTAGAACATGGAAAAAGGTTCCACGGTCGGTTTAGAGTTGGTTCATGGCGTACTTTAAAAATGACACTCGGTCCTTCATCCTGTGGCTTGGGAGAAGGAAAAGTGGGTCTTCGCCACAAGCTAAGAGTTAGCCTAAGTCATAGGCGTCTCCCACATAAATGCTTCATAAAACATGCACGGTCCCATCGTCCAAGGCTTGACGTAACCTTTGCTCGTCAAGTTGATGTACAATTAAGTTAGGCTAAGTGATTCTAGGCGATCAAACGCATTCTAAGCACTGTCCCACATTTTCTACGGTTGTTGATATTACTTGGTTTTACGATCATATAGAGTATGACTTGGGCGATGGTGTCGCATAGAGTTCAAGTTGGTTTAAGGCACAATGTCACGGACTTAGTGTTTTTAAGGCACGGGCCACGGTTGATTTAATTGAGTTGTAGGAGGGCTTTCAAATAGTCATTTCTGAGTTGAATGAAAAGATAGGGCAAGAAAGAGGAATGCTTGCGACCATGGGTCGTCGAGGCGATCTCAGATGTGAGAAGTATCGAACATGGCCCTGGAAGAGATGGTAACAATGAAATTATAATGACTGTGTGAGACAACAGTTTGAGTCGGGTCTTGCATGGTCATTGGACAACTTGTCGACAAGGTAAATAGTTTTCCCGTAACGGTGACCCACAGGATCCGGGACCGTTACGGCTGAGTATGAAAACAAAGGATAGCTGCGCTGAATCGATAGCATCGGGTTAGTCGGGGACTTCCAGCGGGGCTAGCTACCTTGCGCTGAAAGGGTCCCGGCCAACGCAAGCTACGAGTCCAGGTATAGCTTGTTATGCTAGTGACCTCATATAGATGAGTCGGCATGGGCGACGTTCCGCGTATATGCCTTTGGATTGAGTCGAGTATTATGTGCAGTATGTCAAGAGTCAGGAAGAATGCGTACATGATAAAGACAATATTTTGGGGGCCTAAGATTTGGCTGCAACATAGACACCGTGCTTCAGCACGAGATGTGGTGTCGAGTATTAAGTTGTTGGCATAGTGTTGTACAAGTTTAGAATTGAGTCATTTTGAGTTTAAGTCAGGAAATCGCCGCAAGGCAAAGTTGGTTGAGGGGTACTAGTTCACAAGCCTTGTTGAGTCAATTGGTGACCAAAAGTAGCAAGGGCCGTGAGGCGACAATATGGTTAAGTCACACTGAGTTGCGAGGTACGGCATGATGGATTTGTAGCACGGTCACAAGGAAATTGGGTACTATCGTGTAGTCGTGTCTCTGATTTTGGGCCATAAGGCAAATACGACTTGATAGGTTAACGTCGTTGATACGAAAAGGGGTCAAGAGGCAAAGTATGAGTTGACGTTATTATTGCAAGCACGGGAAGTTCTAGAGACACAAAATAGGCCAAGGCATCGGTCCTAAAACTGATCCTAAGACAATAGTAGAAAGACAATCAAAAGGGTTATGTTGCATAAAGTAAATAAACGTGTCAGTTTTGTATGGGTGGGCAAGGAGCTCATTCCACCAGTACAGTTGAGTACTGACGCCCACACAGTTTTTATGTACAGGCACAGGTAGAAGCTCGTGGCACGGAGCTCTCTTGGATGCGTCAAGGCACGGAGTTCCTTGGCGATTCGAGGCATACGGCCGCGTGGAGTCAAGGCTTATACAGGACATAATATATGAACGTCGCCTTCCGAAGCATCCACTGGTTCGAGACATGTATTGAGAGATGAGAGAGAGCTGAGTGACTTGTAATGTGAGAAGAGTGAGCATGAGTGACCTGTAATCTTGGCCTTGTGCCCCATTATAATCCTTGTTTCAATATCAATAAAATACATCTTTTGAATGACTTGTGTTTTGTTTTAAATTTTCGCTGGCATATTCAATGTCTCTGCTTGGAACTTCTGTGCGACGACCCGATCGCAGCCGTTGTAATCGGCCATTATGGAACCCGCCTTGCACGAGCGCAATCTAGGCTCGTGCGACATCATGTCTTAGCGAGGACGATCGCTCCTATGGGAGCGGGGCATGACAGACTGAGCCTGGAAAATTCTGTGGTGTATTCGTTAACTGTACGTCTTCCTTGTTTAAGGTAGTTGAATTGTCGTTCTAGTTCTATCCTTGCCAACTTAGGATAGAACCTTTCTTCAAACTTTTTCTTAAATTCAGCCCATGACATGTCCTTGTCAGAATCTTACGGATATTCGGCACTTCACCAATATCCAGTAATGTCTTCCAGCTGAATACGAATGGCTGGTACCATATCTTCGGGTTGAATCTTTACAGCCTTCATCAAGCCTTCAATGGTTTTTAGCCATTGGCCCGCTTCTATGGCATTTTTAGTCCCCTTAAACTTAGGTGGCTTAAGATCCCTAAAATCTTTTGTCATGCCCCAGAACCAGAATACTGGAGAGCGGGGGACAGACACAGCCAGCTACGTACATCGAAGTACAACCATCTCGCAATACGATTATGGCTGTCTAGATGCATGAGGGTTAAACTACAATCCATTAGTCTCTATGGTCAAAAACAAGCCTAGTGTCTCAATCTCAAGCAAGCAAATAAATGTTACAAGATGTTAGATCATCAAACATACAAGGTAAGGCGTCCTAAACATTATATATTTAGATGATCATGAAGCTAGTCATACAAAATGCAAAGACTAGCAAGAGTTTAAGTCATACATGATCAACCCTAGGATTTGCCAATCATGTAACAACCCTTAAGCAAACCAAAATTTAAGTTTCAACATGAGCTAATACTTGCTCGGCGGCTAAACGCCTCAAAAGAATAATTTACAATAGAGTGGAAGAGCAAAATAAGAAATCCACTCATTGTCAGGATTACGTCTGGTGTTGACCATCTGGCTGATAAGCAGGAAGATCCTCGGGTATCACTCCGAAATTTGGCCATACAAAACCAGTTGGATCAGACCCCAGAAAGAGCAAGTGCCACAAGGGAGGCTTCACTTAGAAACTAAAACTAGCATATAATGAAAGAAGAACTGATAAAAGAGCATAGTTAAATAACATGAGAGACTGAGTTAACATAAAATATTAGCTTGCAGTAGGAGAAACAAGAGGTGGAATATAATTCCCATGTTAATCATGAGATAATTCATTCAAGCACGACCAATCAAGTCCTATGGCTTCCTACTGTTAGCTAACTAGGATTATCATAAGCTTAATTACTAGCAAGATACACACTACACCAAAATAGCTAATTAGGAACAGTAAGCCTTTTTTAATCTGGAACGCTTATATAGCGTGCCTAGATTTTGGAACAGCCAAAAACCGTGCCAACATAAAAAAATGTTCCAAATTGTTTTCTTTTTATTGTTAATAAAAATTATTTATTTTGGAACACACAAAAATCGTTCCAAATGAAATTTTAAGTGACAATTTTGAACCATGTGATTTTCACGTGGACTTGGCAAAAGCATACGGTCTTTTCTTTCCCTGTCACACTTTTTCCCAATTAAAAACCCTCTCCTGCCAATAACTCCTCCTCTCTCTGGCGGGAATTGAAAACCCTCGTCTTCACCAAATAATCCTCCTTCTCTGGCGGGAAGGGAAATCCCTCCTCTGGCGCGAACCTGAAACCCCTTCTCCTTTCTCACCCGCCACTCGGATCAAGCACTCGGATCGGCACAAACCTGAAACCCCTCCTCCTTTCTCACCCACCACTCGGATCGGCGACATCCCTCTTTCTCTGGCTAGGGATCGAGCACTCTAAGGTATTTTGAAACCCTAAAATGATTTAAACGGTTAATTTCTTTGTCGAATCCTTCCAATACTTTGCCACTTTTGAGAGCTTAATCTCTCTTTAGAAAAACCTAAAGGGTTTTGATGCTTTATTCTATTTTTTGGGCGTCTATAGTTATTTTTCTTTTTTGCCGATGGGTATAGGATGTTCCGAATCACGTCTGTATGGTTTCTTTACTCGGATCTAAAGAAAGATGTTCTGAATCACAAGGATTCCCTGAGAATATATGATTTTTTTTAATTGAACTGCTAATCCAGTTGTAGCCAGTAGGGGATAAGGTAGGAAAGTGAGGAAGATAATTTGATCGTTGAAATCAACCAACAAGTGTTTGAGGAAATACTGGAAAAAGCTTCTCATAAAGCCAAGGGATACGCCTCCCGTGAGGCTACCCTAAGCTAGCACATCGGAGCTTCCATCAGCGTGAATGTTTCTTTGCTCACAAAGATTATATATCTAATTCTTGCGTGAACCACTCTGATGGTCATAAGAAGTTTGATTCATGAGTAAAAAGGAGTCAGGACTATACAGTTTAGTTTTCCTACTAGAGGAGTACAATATGATTTCTCGCGGGAACAATAATGGCAATGTTGTTGTTCTAGCGTGGAAAGGATAAACAATTTCCTGTTTTCTTATTCCTGAAGTATTTTGGCTATATCTTCTATATTACTTAGTGAAATATTCTTTTTTTTTCTTATTCCTGTTTTCTCTTTTTTCATATGCTGAGGTCAGATATCATATCATGAAGAGATGTTCTAGTGGGTCTCTGGTGCACTTGTACTTGAACATTTTGATGGTTTGCCACAATTGTTTAGTATATGTAGGATGTCTTTGTGATCCCTTCACGTGCAATGAATAAAATACGTAGATGTTTGCATAAATGTATGCTTGCTAGTTAAGGCACCCTTGGCTATTGAAGTGTGGTGGCTTCGAACTATTTGTAAGAGGAGATGATGGGTTGTGTTTGCCTCGAATGTGCTGTCTTTGCTTGTCAGATTATATAGTGATGCATTTTTCAACCTTTTGTGGGTTTGCAGAGTATCAAATTCATATTATTCTCTTCAAAAAAAAGATCATATTTCTCCTTCATAATTAAGGAATTCAAGGGAATGAACTTTATATTATTACTATTATTTTTTTGATTTGTTAGCTAATCTTTAGTGTACTTTCTATCTGTTTGAAGGTGTTTATGGTTAGCAATTAATTTTAGCAAAACTTATGTCATTTGGATGAATGAGGATGATGGTAAGAACATTCAAGTTCTTGCTTTATTTAATTACAATATTAGGAGAAGCTTTTTGTCCAGTTTTTAAATGTCTTGTGAATTGGAGTTTTGTCTGTAAATATTACAAAAAAAAAAGATTTGGATTATTAATTTTAGACATCATGAATTTGCTTTAATGGGAAAATGGTTATGGAGAGCATTCACAAAGGATTACTTGATAAGGAGTAAACTTGTCAATAATAGTCTCATCACAAGATTTTGTCAATAATTTTCTTGCTTTAAACAATCTAGTGTACTCTGAAGTCACTTCATGTATGCAACTTCCAAATGACAGGATAACTTTTTGTTATGAGAATGACATGTATATCCAAATTACTTGCATATCTTGGTTGTCAGTTGTATTACAATATGTATTATTTGGTTAATGACTTAAATACCCTGATTCTTCTATATGCATAATTTGGTATCATCATATTATGTTCTTACTATTTTACTGTTTGTATGAATAAACATGATACAAAGTTGTCCTTGAATGAAATAACAGACTTTCTTTCGTTGCACGATGTCTTCGAGTGTTGCTGACACATCTAACCCGGGGGAAGAAGTTCCCATATCAATGGAAGTCAATCAAAAACCAAATTCTAAGAAGAGCATTGAATTTAATCATCTTGGACAAGCAGTTGGACCCAACGCAACTCATTTTAATAGTCAAGTTGGTAAATACGTGAAGACATATGTGCCTATCAGGTATATAAGTTGGCAAAAGGTACCTAAGACCTACAAGGATGATGTTTGGAATGAGATAGTGGTAAGAATAACGAGCATTCATTTACCTTTTTGTCACTTTGTTACTTTTATGTCACTTTGTATTCTTATATGGCAGGCTTGATGTTATATCAGATTTTTGTTATATTATGTTTCCCTTTTATGTCACTTTGTATTCTTATATGGCAGGCTTGATGTTATAAGACTGCTGGTCAAGGAAGAATTTTCATCTGTGCACATTATTCCCAAACTTGAAAGGGGAGAACGATGGTGGCTCGGAATAGAGGGTCAACTGCAGGTTAGATAGAAAGGCAGGGAAGTTTCCTGCCCTACAGGCAATAGGTAAGGACTTGAGTGTAGAATTTGGCATCTAGGGGGCAGGGTGACCTGCACTAGGCAGGGCCACAGGGAGCTGCCCATGACCCTGCAGACAAGGGCATGTACTGCACTAAGTACAGGGACTTAGCATTGCAAGTGCAGGGCATGTGAGGGGGTGCAGGGACTTAGCATTGCAAGTGCAGGGCATGTGCACACAGGCCATTGGCCAATGTGTGGCCAAGGAGTATAGGCAGGGGGTTCAACCCTGTTTACAGCAGTAGCAAGTGAGGGGTTTACGTGATCAGATGTGTGTGTGTGTGTATCTAATTTAGTTGTGTGTGAGTGTATGAGTGTTGGAAATTAGTGACAGGGACGTGGAGAATAGAAGAGTGTTGGTAAGTGAATTAGAGTGACAGGTTTGTGAGTTGTGTGTGAGTGTCTATTAGAGTGTATCCTAGTGTATCAGACATTGGGAGATAGGACAGGTGATTCCCCCAAGTGATAGTGAATGTATAGACTGCTATAGTGTGTCCCTATGTGAGATAGGTGAGGGAATATGAGTGTGGCAATAGTACTAGGAGAGGGAGGAAATTGATTTGAAGTTGTATGTATGTTTACCTATAAACATATAGTATTATATACATATATAATGATTCATACGTCATACTGGTAGTCTGGTATCAGTTGGAGTATCAGTTACTTCCTATAGGTGTCAGTGTCCGACTTGAGAGTGAGTGAAATGAAGAGAGATCCTAATCCCTATCACACAGGGTTATGGCAGCAGTTAGGAGCCTTACTTGAGCCACTAAGTGGAGGGTAGGTTACTGCCTACAGCAGTGTGGGCAGGGGCAGGCCATGTTAGCCTGTGCACATGATGCACAGGCAGAAGATGGGCAGGTCCTGTATGCACCTGCATTTGAGTGTGCAGGCTTGGGCAGGCCAATGTTGGCCAGGCATGTTGGCTACAGCATTTTTTTTGTTTCCTTTTTTAACCTGGGAGGATTAACCTGGGAGGATTAGCTAGGGATTCAACAATTATTGGCTACATCATGTTGGCTACATCATTGAGAAGAATAAGAAGACACTTGAAGCTGAGGCTGAAGCTTCTGTGGGAGCAGTTCAATCCTGACCCCTGAAATAAGGTTTTAGCAGTTTACATATTTTTTGCTTTAAACTTAAATTTTGGTTCCAATTTGATATTGTCTTTCATTATTTATTATAGAGATCGATCAGCGTTTTGCGGTTACATTACATGTTTTACCTGGAAACATTTTTGGCCCAAGAGAAGGGTGAGCATAAAAACGATCATATAATGTACTGACATGATAATTTGGATGCGTATCTGCTAATTCCTAACTTAGGGATTGCACAGGTGACATCCACTGAACATTTTGTTCTACACATGATGCTATGTATTTAGTTGGTTACAGTGATTTTCTGTTCAGTTTGTTGAGAAATTTTGCGAAGGTAGTGAATTCCATCCAATCAGAACTTTTTTACACACACTGCATTGTGTTACTTACTGAATTGGCTACAGCAATTTTGTTATATACTGGCTAAGTTAGGATTGCATATAGGAGGCAGTTTATAGTAAATGCCCTTTTTCATCAATCCTACGTCATACTGGTAGTCTGGTATCAGTTACTTCCTATAGGTGTCAGTGTCCGACTTGAGAGTGAGTGAAATGAAGAGAGATCCTAATCCCTATCACACAGGGTTATGGCAGCAGTTAGGAGCCTTACTTGAGCCACTAAGTGGAGGGTAGGTTACTGCCTACAGCAGTGTGGGCAGGGGCAGGCCATGTTAGCCTGTGCACATGATGCACAGGCAGAAGATGGACAGGTCCTATATGCACCTGCATTTGAGTGTGCAGGCTTGGGCAGGCCAATATTGGCCAGGCATGTTGGCTACAGCATTTTTTTTGTTTCCCTTTTTTAACCTGGAAGGATTAACCTGGGAGGATTAGCTAGGGATTCAACAATTGTTGGCTAAATGAATGTACCAAACTAATCTAAATGAAGAGCTTGTAAGATATATAAATATTGAACGAGAACGATTTATATTTTGACCTATATCAAAATGAATCCAAAACCTAACATGGTGAATGCGATAATACAAAATCTTACCTGCTGCAATATTCCATGGTAAGGACAACCGGTAAACAAGAGGAATGGTCTCCAATCTCCATGTTCGTTTCACCATTTTATCATGAACTCAACAAATGTATTGCACCATGTGTATTTTGCCATTCAACCATGAACCCGACAATTGGTGTAAGTGATGACATGAACTAACAGACCTTGCTCTATTATTCTCCTGGCTTTCTGTCAAATGTCTCATGTGAAGAATCAACCTGATGTTTGATTTTCAATGACTGTGATGTGGGACTGCACTGCCATGTTAAATGCTCAGGTGAATATGTACTTGTCTTGTGCCCATACCTCAACTCTTTAGTATATCCAAGTTATAACTTCTTGTTTTGAAAATAGTTAAATGAAGGTCCATTTTTCATTGTCGATTCAAATACATGACATTGTAAAACTTGCAATAAAGAAAATGTCGCATTCTGCTAGGAAATCTGCAAGAGAGTAGGGATTGCAATTATAAGATAACTATGCTTGAAAGTTCCTCAGTTTTTGACTTTTTTGTAAGCACTACACTCCTACAGTAGACTATGCAGTTCAATTAATACATCTCCTACAGTAGATTATGCATAGCTAACGGTGGTTTGGTCCAATTATGCAGGTTGATAATATAGTGAGAGAGCACTGAGCCTTTATCCAAGGATGAGCATCTATCTCATGTTTGCCCTCCATTTTTTTTGGTTCTTTTGAAGTTTCTAAGTTTAACCTATGCGGTTGCCTGTGAACAATATTGAGTTTGTACAGCTACCCAATTTTTTGAGGCTATTTTTTAACCCACAGTTTAGAGGGTTTATTTCATCTGCTGTTATCTTGATTTTACAGGAAACTGGAACCTAGATCAAGAAGCCTACTTTGTTGGAGAGTTCCCAGGATTCTCAAAGGAAGGTATTGAAGTGAATGTTTGTGCTTTTGCATTTAACTTGATGTGAAATATATTAAAACAAATTCTGCATCTAAATCCATCATACTCTTCGTTCTTGTCTGATCTGCAGTTTATTATCAGTCTGTGCTTATCAGTCTTTTGCATTTAGCGACCTCCATCATATTCATCTGCTGTTATGCCTTGCATTTATGACCTACTATCAGTCTGTGCTTACAACAGTTTACAACAGATTTAACATATCAAAGCCTAAAACAAAAATATTCAAATTATAACATTTGGATGGATAGCAATTTAGCATACACTGGAAAAGCAGACTCCAAGGAAATAAGTTCATAATTGGATGAAGCTTCTTCAAAGAAATTATATATATATATATATATATATATATATATATATATATATATATATATATATATATATATTCTGGAACCAGAAAATGGTAAAAGTACCTGCAAATTACAATCAGCGCCAGCAGACAAAAGTAAATCAACACATAAGTTTGCCCCTCGATTCAATGCAACATAAAGAGGCGGTGTATTTTGCGCATTTCTTACATCAACATCAACTCCAGCTTCCAGAATAATCTTCTCAAAAGTGAAAAGAATTAAGCACATACAAACTGAATCCAGAATGAGTAGTTTTCACATCAAACTGTACTGACTACTAACTTATGAATCAAATTTAATGGTCTCTAGGCTAGGAAGGACATAGGATTACCTTCATCAACTCTGCATCATTAACCATAGCGGCAGTATGCAAAGCAGTACGGCAGTACAGTTCGTCTTGAGCTGTTGGATCAGCGCCAGCAGCTAGCAATATTCTTACCAATTCTCTGCCCTCTGTTGAACAAGGTCAAGCTGAAATATTAGTAACCTGGGAAAGTAAAACTACCTGGCATGAACTATAGGCAATTGATCAGTCAGCACATATGCAGGGTATATCATTTGCAAGAAAAGATAATTATGTATGTAAAAGTCCTAGTAGCCAGTACAGTTATAGCCTGCCAAATGAACCTCAATCTAGTATAGAATAAAGATGTGAACAAGCCTTTTAAGGATGCCATGTCCAATGGAGATATCAAATGACATATGACAGGATGTCTAACGTTCACGAGTACTCATTTAGCATTTAAGTGCAAGTACATTCTAGTTAATATGACTACCTTCCTTGTCAACTAAAATTGCCATATTTATCGTAAGTTTCAGGTTATGGTGTTTCAAGTGTAAGCGTAAAGGTATGTAACTAAGTCCTTTATATATAAGATGTTTGGAATTGTGTAGTGGAGAGTCATACAGGAATAAGCATACATATTTGAGTTTACTGCTAAAGTGATAGTTGCTAAGGTCAGTAACATCTTGGTCAGCATTTCATAATTTTCAACAGTGCAATGCCTATTTACTAATATGAAGTTGTTGGAAGTGAATGTTAGACAATTAGAATCAGACAGTGCATCATATCCTGTTAATTCTGCATTACGTCATAATCGCGGCTCTTTGCGGTGATCAAACACAATCTGCCATGAAATTAGAAGAAATTGCAAGAGAACTCAGAATTGTTTTCCAATTTGGAGAACTAGGGTTTTATTCAAATCTTGATTGGACGGGAAAGTAGTTACAAAGGAATTCTAAAGAAAGGAAGAACAAGTAAATCCTAAAATACATTCTAAATTATTTCACACATACATTCTCCTTCCTCTCCTCTTCATTTATAGTAAATTCTGATACAAAAATTGATCTATACTGAGCTGATACTCAGTTTGTCTTGAGTAATAAGCTGCTGATTTGGACTCAAACACTGCATTTGGTGCTGAGCTGGACTCGAAGGCATTTGGTTGTTGAGCTGGCTAATGCTGAACATTTGCTATCTGGTTAATACTGAACATGAAACTCTGATACTGAGCTTGGATGGGAAGAGCTTGGAAGAGGAAAGCTTGGAAGTAAATGTATCAGTTCAAAACATTTGAAATTAACATTTGTGACTTTGGTAAATTGAAAGCGTACAACAATTAAGCTTGATGAAGGAGGCGAAGATAAGGAGAAAAGCAAATATAGCTCGGGATCATGGAAGTTAGGAAATTTATGGACCAATATAATCCTTTTTCACTTATCATGCTTGCCATAAAATGTCGCTCCTTCCGATGAATAAAATATGGTTGAAATCATAAAATTTATTGACCAATATAATCCTTTTTCACTTTACTAATTACTACATGGATTTGCCCCTTATCAGTATGCTGATTTCTGCAACTAAAACCCTGTCCTTATCCCTTGATTATTATCCCCCATAGCTTTAGATATATATACCTCCTCTCCCTTGCCAAAGTACAAAAGGAAGTAAGAAGAAGAAGAAGAAGAAGAAGAAGAAGAAGAAGAAGAAGATTTACTCCCCAACAAAAAAAGAGATCAGTTAGATAACCCTATAGTAATATAGACTGGGAATTCAGAGAGTAATAAGTAGGGGTTATGGTAGAAAAAAAGGAAAAGGAAAAGGAAGCAGAAGCAGTCCCACGCACATCGACATATCTCAGTCCCACGTACACCGAGAAGAAGTATAATGTGGGCATTTATCATGTTCTTGTTCCAGAATCATGTGGGCATTCTTATGTAATCATGTTCTTGTTCCAGAATCATGTTCTTATGAATAATCATGTTCTTGTTTACAAAGTATGTTATATTTTCTTTGGTTTAAGAAAATTTTATTCTCTTCACAAATTGTTTGTATTTCCTTGGTGGCATAAAAGTTACAGTGTCATAAGATTCAAAGATCCATTTTTTTGTAACTTAATTTATCTAATATGCTTACGTGTTAACTAATTTATCGGTGTTGTACCTTTTACAGAAAGCTGGAGCATCAAATGGAATTCCAAAGCAGGATACAAGACCTATGAGCGTCGATTAGTGCAACATGAGACTTTTTGAACAACTATATTATCTGTCTGATTTCTCTTATTGATTGGAGCATGTGAGACTTTTGGTTACAAGGTTGTGTTAGCTGATATTGCTTAAACATAATGATAATGCATATTATGGATGAGTGATTCGTGTCTTTATGTGCACAAATGTTGAACTCTTTTAGCATTGATGCTATTAATTTTTGATGATGCTATCATGTATTGGCAATTTTTTGGTATCTAGCTTGCATAAAGATTGGAAGTGTATGATGTGGTTTTTGTTATTCTGGGAACCTATGCTATTAATTTGCCTTGATCTTCAAAAATGGAAACACGGCTAATATGAAATGTTTTCTTTCAGAGTGTGTCCTGACCTCCAAAAAATGGAACTTTGTAGGAAATCCTAGACATCCAAATAAAAAGAATATGTCCATAAATTGGAACATTTATTAGCTGTTCCAGTAGGTGGTGCAAAAACTAATATGAAACGTTTTTTTTTGGAACACGTTTATGGTGTTCCAAAACTGGAACACTTTTTACCCGTTCCAGTAAGACAAAAAATTAATCTAGAATGCTTTGGTAGGCACGCTTTTTTAGTGTTCCAAATCAGGAACACATATAAACCGTTCCAATATACATTATTTGGAACACCTTACTTCCGTTCCAATATACATTATTTGGAACACCTTACTTCCGTTCCAATATACATTATTTGGAACACCGTATTCCCGTTCCAATCAATTTGGCAGCCCGAAAATCGGCACTAAATTTAGGTGTTCCAGAAATTATTTGACACGGAATTCTGTCGTTCCAAAATGGGCATTTTGGCATAGTGACAATGAGATATTCCCTCAGTCACAAGCCCGCAGCTATCCAGGTTATCCAGGCGAGGTGATTTCCGAGAGTTACAAGAGTTATCAAGATTACTGGTGTACTTTTAGTACTTATATTTTCAAGAAGTGCCCCACATAACAGTGGGCTAGAAATGTGCCCTACTCGTCGGCAGGCTACAAGTCCCTCAGGTGTGGCCGGGATAACGGGATCGCCTATAAATGGGAAAATCTCTCTACATGAACTACTTGATCAATCTAGTCATTAACCTAGTCAGATTCATTGTGAATTCCTGACCATGGTAACCAGGAATCCATATCCTAGACATGATGCAAGACGAGACAGGTAGCTTGTACATGCACAATCAAGAAAGTCAACCATAGTGTCAAGACAAGAGTTACTTAGCAAGTCAGGAAAGCTGTCACAATAACGTTCAAGATTTCATGTCATGTTAGATTTACTTGACAAGAGTGCGCCTCAACGGTCCACTATCAAAAATTATCATGTCAAGTTTGCTTGTCAAGAGTGTGCCTCAACGAGCCATTAAAGGAGTTATCATGTCGTGTTCATGTCAAGTTCTGATTCTTAACCAAGAATTATCATAGAAATATATGAAAAAAAAGATTTGGCAAGAAAGGGCGCATGGGTCAAAGGCGCTATATGGCAAATGGTACCAGGGACAAGGGGTTCCAAGTGGTAAATAGTGCCAAGTGGTGCCAAGCTAGGTTGTGCCAGGCCAGGTTGTGCCAAGCTAAGTTATGCCAAGACAGGTTGTGCCAAGCTAGGTTATGCCAAGCCAGGTTGTGCCAAGCTAGGTTGTGCTAAGCCAAGTTGTGCCAAGCTAGGTTGCGGCAAGCCAGGTTGTGCCAAGCCAGGTTGTACCAAGCTAGGTTGCGCCAAGCTAGGTTGTGCCAAGCCAGGTTGCGCCAAGCTAGGTTGTACCAATCTAGGTTGCGCCAAGCTAGGTTTTGCCAAGCCAGGTTGCGCCAAGCTAGGTTGTGCCAAGCGAGGTTGTGCCAAACGAGGTTGCACCAAGCTAGGTTGCGCCAAGCTAGGTTGTGTCATGCTAGGTTGTGCCAAGCCAGGTTACGCCAAGCTAGGTAGGGCCAAGCTAGGTTGTGCCAGAATGCACCAAGCTAGGTGGCGTGGCGCTAAAAAGCATGCGCGCATACTGTTTATCTTCTCCAACCAGCATAAAAATGCTTGGTTGAACCCATGAACTTTAAAAATCCATAACTCTCTCAAAATAAATCGAAATCTAACTTTTCAAAGGTCAAAATTGGATAGAACAAAATTTCCTACAAAATGAAGCAACTAGCTTTTGAAAATACCATGTTTCAGTAGATCAAAACTGTGAAAAACTAAAAAAGATCAAAACTTAGATCTACAAAAATCCCACCATCAAAACCAAAAACTCCAAGCTCTAAAAAACTTAGAATCTAGCAAGAAAGGGAATAGAACAATAAAATAGAGGTCTATCATGAAGCAAGTTACACTTGCCTAGGGCTCTTGGGTGTAGGTGGGAGGAGTAAATGAAGAAGATGGAGAAGTAAATGTAAGTTATGGAGGAGAGAGAGAGAGAGAGAAGTTGACTTAAATACAAAACCTCTCCATCTCAAACCAAACCAAGCCAAGCAAAGTCATGTTGAACCAAACCAAATAAACCAAGGCAAGATTAAACCAAGACTAGGCTAAGCAAGATAAGTCTAACTACGATCCAGCTGATAAATGTCAGAAATTTGTACATGTATAATAAAAATACGTATAACGAAAAACGGAAGTGACATCTTTCAGGGTTCCCTCCTTGGTGTTGCTAGAATTCCGCATTTGTTCCAATATCGTGGTATTGGTAACATGAGCGGTGTTGGCATGCTGGCTATTTGCTTTTAGTAACTGTTGGAATAACTGGAACATATCAGCCACATATGGTTCAGTTGATACTTGATGTTGTGGAATATTTGATTGATCTCAGTTGTCCATGTCCTAAAAATTGAGAGATACAAGTCCTCAGGAACAATTTGACTCATAATGTTTACTTATAATCAGAGTTGTAAAGCGACAACCATATATATTTTATTACCAAGATAAGAATAATACAAAATGATATTCCTACTCCCACTTTACATTTGGTTACATCCTTATTACTAGTCCATTCATGTCATCCATCTCCCAAAATGTGACATGGTAGTCTATACATGTATATTTACATCTGCTAATTTCTAAAATACAACACAGCAGACAAAAAGGACTCCTTCTTTACTATATATATATATACAGGTTTTAAAGCTTCTATTATACAGCCTCAATGAGGACCCTTTCTTCAACGAGAATTTCGACCTCTGGATGGAGTATTTCAAAGTTATCTACCGTTCCCTCGTACCCCTGTATTGCGGTATAAATACGATTTGGATCTCGAACATAGAGGCAATACATCATATTCTCGATGTCTACTTCGACACCATCCTCGATATCCCGGATAATGGGGCGCCGAACTCCATAGAACACTTTGTAAACATGAAGATTATACCAGTCAGAAGCGTTCCACATCATTCTGGCATTCTCTGGTATAGGTATAGGGTATAATCACTGTCATCCCACTCCAGGCTTGGCATAAACAGGTCCAATGTTCTAAGTAAGAAATTATTAATAGGAATGACAAGGTAAGGAACGTACATATTTTTATTGATTGACACAAGTGGTACAAACGTTCAGGCGTCACTAGTCACATTCTTACTATTTACATTCATATTTTTTTACATACTGGTGACTTATATCCACATTTTCCTTATATTAAGGATTTTTGCCTCCGGATAGGTCTGCATCCTTTCTTCCAGAGTGCCATTGTGATTGGATTTTGGACCTCCGGATGGTTGTGCCTTGATAAGCATATAATAGTTCACTGTATTATAGTACTCTTTCCTTTTGTCCACAATATCCGAGACTACCAGATATTTTAATTCGTAGTGCACTCCATAAACCTCTATCATTTATTTTGGTGCCAATCGCCACATCTTCTTTATGAACTCATAGTATTCGTCCTGGCTGTGGCTATCGTTTCCCAATCATACGTACGGTACAAATCGAGCATGATCTATACCAAGAAACTTTTAGATTAGTACTTCCTAATTTAATATTAAATAATGGGTTAGACATCATATAAAAATAATAATATTCTATGTAGTGCCCATAATCCCCTTTATAATCACCGATAATATCTATCTTAAGGTATTACTAGGGTGTGATTAGAAATCAAAGTTTTACCTATAAATTTATAACTTATACCTTTTTATTAATCTGGACCTATATTTGTCCTAGATTTTCCATTCTTTGATGGACCTGTATGGGCCACCACTAAAAGACGTATCACGTATCATATTCAAAATCAACGATGACGTCATGATCACATCTCCAGGCTACGCGCCAAATTCGCGATTGTCGCCCGTAAAATAGAATGGAAAAATACAAGGAAATTAGATTCACTACTAAAATATTGGTATTTAGCGACGGACCATTCCATCGCTAAATACGTATATTCCGTCGCTAAATACGTTTACCGACGGCTTACCGACGGATAATTAAGGTCGATAAACATAACGTCACTATAAAACATACGTAGCGACAGATTACCGACGGAAATATCGACGCTAATATAGCGACAAATTAGCAACGAATTGTAAACATTGGCAATCACAGCGACATATTAGCGACGGATTACCGACATTTTTTTGTGAACCAAAATACCAAATTTTCCAGGTCAGCGACAGAAATTTTTGTCGCTGACTCGTCTGATACGGTTTTAGTATCATACAGAAGCTCAGTGACGGATATTTCCATCGCTAAGCCATCGCTGACCTGCAATTTATTTCAAATTTTTGTCGCTAGTCTGTCGCAGGTTAGTCGCTAGCCTCCAAAAATTTCAGATTTACGTCGCTAATCCGTCGCTGGTTAGTCGCTAAACATTTTATTTATACCACATTAAATTGTTCCAACTTTGCTCAAACCTGTGAATAGAGATGTCATACATAAACTCATTAACCCAATATTTATACCACATTAAATATAATCCCAATATATAAAAAATAAACCCAAGCATACATAAACTCATCCAACAGTTGCAATATAGTACATATACACTCACGTCCAACAGTCACAATATAGTGCATATACACAAATATCGATCAAAACCCTAAAGTTCATAAAAACTCATCGTCAAATACAACCAAAAAATAAACAAAACTCAAACTGATGGTGGTGGAGGTGGAGGAGGTGGCGGAGGCATAACCGGCCGTCCGTATGAATATAACTGCCCTAGGACAAAAGTGAGGATCCGCTGTACGTCCTGGGGAGGAACGACGTCTGGAAGAGTCGGCGGCACGACAAGAGGCATTATGGTCGAAGGAGGAGCCGGTGTAGTAGGCGCTGTGGTCGGAGGATCAGTCGTTGGCGGAGGCGCTGTGGTCGAAGCAGGAGCTGGTGCAGTAGGGGCAGGCATCAGACCTGCTGTGATTAGAGCTCCACTCATCTGCCCCACATGATCCTGGAGGGCCACCAGAATCTGTGTAATCTGCCGCAAGGTGTAGGCGTCGACAGTATCGTCGTTCTGTGAAGGTGGAGGTGGAGGTGATAGAGATAGAGGAGCTCTAGAATAAATGGACGGCTGGGATGCCAACGAACCGGTACCGTACACGCTGCCCCCTTTTCCTCTACCTACGGCTTGTATCCACAAGTCGTTCCTCACAGCCGACGACGGTGGCTGACTAGTTCCAGCTCCCCCCTCGGCAGTCCCTCCCTCACTGACTCGACTCTCTAAAGTCTCATATATTTATATAGGAGAATAGATTTAGAGTTAATATTGGTATTTTATTTTTGATGTAAGTATTGTTATGGTTACATTCTCATACGTCTCTTAAACTATTCTTTGATTTATAATGCTACTTAAGGTTATGATTTAGAGTTAATATTCATATTAGAGTTCAGACTAACTATTTTGGTAAACTAAATATAGTTAAGTACGTAAAGACGAAGAAGAAATGTAATTAGATATAGGACTCGGAAAACTTACATAGGCTTTGGTCGTCCGATCATCTACGAGCTTTCCATCCTTCTTTCGCTTATGGGTACGCATAAAAACTTTAGGGAAGTCCACGGCGTTCGGATCTCCGCCTGCCTTGGCGACTCCTCGCTCTACAACAATTAAACATCAATTTATAACTAAACAGTAAACTTAAACAATTGAAGAAATAACAAATAAGAATACTCATCGGCCGTCGATAATGCTCTGTAATTGGGATGGATCCACCCGTATGGTGACCACCCTTAGCACGGATAGCCTTTGCCTTCTCAACTTGGCCTTATAGGCCGGAGTGTCCATCTTCTTCTTTATCTCCTCCCAGAATTCCTCCTTCAACCACTCCTTGCGTTGATCACTACTTAGTGTAAATAACGCCTTCTGGTCGTTGACCATATCCCTCAACCTCTTGCTGGCGATGGACTTGTAGCACTTCCGGATCGCCTGATCTCTATGCGCCGGCCACCAGTACGACTTCTGTAAATATTGACAAATAAAAACAAATGAGCAAATATTTAAGAAATATTGTAAACAAAGACGATATTATTTAGACATATCTCAAGCATCTCGAGCCAAATGAATCGTCTATCAACTGGGATGTCCCCGAAGTTCAGATAGGAACCATGGAATTGTCGATGCATCAACTCCCCCAAATCTCTACCAGTCTGGACCGGAAAGAACCTGGAATAAGCAAAACAACGTACGATTAGATAATAAATAAAGTATGAATAAATGTGTCTACTAACACTAGTACACTTACGTCGTTCCATCGGCCCACAGCTCGGTACGAGTGATATTGGCTGGCCGCTCTGGCAGAGTAGGAGGGTCTGCAAATCCTGGTCGACGTATGTACACTCCACGGTCGACCAAAAGGCTAGGATATGGGTTCATCTCAGTAGGAGCGACAGGTGTATTCTTCGACATAGAAGATAGGGTACCAGTACCGGTAGGAGTAGATGCTGAAGGAATATCAGGGCTAGCTCCGTCGACTGAAGAACGAGTGAACGGCGGAGATAAGCCATCATCCTCATCAACCAAATTATCCTTGCTAACTCCTCTGCGATCTGCAGCCAGAGTACTAGGAGGAGCAGGAGTAGGAGGATGGGTCAACCCAGATCTTCGAAGTCGACGTGTACGGCCTCGTCCCGTCGTATGTAAATCTAAAAGAAATAAAAAATGATATAATGATACAAATAATCAATGCAAATCTAATAGAAATTAAATAAAGGTGTGTTAATACAAATAATCAATGCAAATCTAATAGGTAATACGTACTAATCTTCTTTATCTTCTTCGTAATCCAAATCTTCTTCATCTCCATCTTCTTTATTTTCACTATTACTTCCACTTTTACCTTCATCTTTAAATTCTTCATCCGATACATCCATTTCATACTCCTCGTCTACATGAGGTAAGTCCTCTATGTCAAGCACTTCGTCAACTATATCATCCTCTGCAGTAACGTTAACCTCCATGTCATCAATACCGGCTAAACTCATATATGTTGGTTGAGGCATGACTACCTTATCCTTCTGGTATGCTTGATCTCCAATGCTATATGTATTTGTTGCTTTAGTTTTGCATACAGTCCACCAATCACGAGTCGTGCGTCGTCGACTAGGATAATTCGTGTAGTACACTTAGACCGTTTGACTAGCCAACACAAGTGGTTCGAAACCTATATATCTTTTTCCGTATTTTATATCAATAAATTTAAACTGTTTATCAATTCTCCATCCTTTTTTGGGTGTTGTGTCGAACCAATCACATTTGAACAGCATAATTTGGGTATCAAAAGAGTAATCCAGCTCTACAATATCTCTTAGAACACCGTAATAGTCAAATTCTGGATCGGCATCGTAGACTGAACCCCTTACACAAACTTCAGAATTCTTTATGAAATTAGCCTCCTCATCGACAAATGAGTGACTGATAGGCCTATCAGTGGTTCTAAATTTGAAGCCATTGATGGTATATCTATCCCAATATTTTTCCCTCTTGTTTGGTCCGATAGCTAGTGCTCGAAGTCTTTCGTCGGTCAATTGTGTACCAGAAAAAAAACCTAAAACATCACGTATCATAACGTCATTAGGACAAAAGCCCTTTCGTCGGTCAATTGAATTAAGAATAGTTAAATGATACTAATCCTTACATAGTTATGGAACTACGACGGAAATTTTCTGTCAACCTCTCTAGTAAGATCATCATCATCAATGTTAGGTCTCTCCATTTTTATCTCAACTCTAAAAATACTATGATAAAAACAAAAAAGTTAGTAAAATTTTTACAAGTATATCGCAAATTTGGAGTATAACATAGCAAAATTATGTCACTTACTTCTCTATATCTTCCATCTCATCTATACCGCTATTCAGGCAGATATACCGATGAGTGGCTTCAAACTCATCGTCCTCCAACCACCGTAACTTAGAAGCACTTGTAGGCTTGCCACCAACATTGAAGATAGTGTGGATTCCATGATTCGGTTCATCGACCTCACCTTCATCATTTCTTGGTGTTCTATTCCAGTTTGTTCTGACATGAGTATCAAAGTAGATTGAGCAGAAGTTTAAGACCTCCTAAATAATATATGCTTCGTATATCGAAGCTTCTACATGGGCCTTATTGCCCACCTTCTTCTTCAGGTGATGTAGATATCTATAAATAATATATTCAATATTAGATCTGTTTGAATAAAATAATTATTAGTACTAGATAATTAAATAATTTATACCTCTCAAATGGATACATCCAACGATAACGGACGGGAGCACCGATACGTGCTTCGTATGTAAAATAAATCGACAAATGTTCCATACTATCAAAAATTTTGGGAGGAAATACCTTTTCTAACTTGCACAATGTCAATACAATCTTCTCCTCAAGTTCAAACATATATTGTACCGTCAACTTACTTGAACACAAGTCTCTAAAGAATATAGATAACTCGGCCAGTGGACCCCATACTTGAGAAGGCAGCATCTCTCTCAGAGCGATAGGAAGTAGCCACTCCATGAACACGTGGCAATCATGACTCTTCATCCCTATCAGCTTGTGTTCTTTGAGATCGACACATCTTGCCATATTCGACATGTAACCGTTAGGGAATCTCAAGTTTCTAATCCAATTGCATATTATCAATTTATTATCCCTACTCAGTGTAAATGGTGCTAAGGGCTTGACCTAGTTACCATTGGATCTTCGTGTTAGATGCAACTTTGGACGCCTGCAAATAATTTCCAAGTCATTTCTTGCTTTGGGATTGTCTTTCGTTTTTTCCTTGATATCCATCATCGTATTGAAGATGTTGTCGAATACATTTTTCTCAATATTGTAAGCCCCCTGATTTTTGGATTTTATTTTTAGTTATTTTTAATTATTTTACATGGATATTTTAAATATTAAAGTTAATAATGACTATGATAGTAGTTTACTGTAGCTTTGATTTTGGAAGCACAACAAATATTGTTTTCTCAAATCCAGTTCCATATTTGAATTCAAGACTCTTTCACCTTTAGTTTGATATATCATGTCCCATCCAATTTTACTTTTCAACATTCTTTTGACTTCGTGCAACTTTGGGCCAATTTAGGCCAATTTGAGCCATTGACGTAATTTTAAGCCAACTTCCAATTTAATTTTTGGACTTGACATAGATCGAAACCGTATAACCCCATATATGGTTTTGATCCATTTTGAGTCTATAATGCACATGCCTAGGGTGTACCATCCAATCAAGTTTTCATGTGCTACTTATTTGCAAATGGCACATAAGACTCATTAAATTAATTTTCGGGTCCAATTTGACTAGTAATGCTACTCGGACCCTAACCTAGTCAACCCTACTAGTTAGAGCCTAACTAGGAGTACCAAAACCAAGTATACATATATTTAATAGAATTTTAGAGGTTTAATTGCATCCATATGCAATATTCCCTTATATATTTGGCTTGGTCAAACATCTAACCAAAATAGGAAACCTATTAATAATAGTATGATTTGGAGAACCAAATCATATCCAAATTAGATCGAACCAAAGCCCATGCAGTATATATATATATATACCTATCAAACCCTAACCATCCTCCTCTCTCATAACCACCCACTACTCCACAAATTCCTCCAAACATAGCGGCCACCACTCCAAACCCGAAACCCTAGCCTACCCCCTTTCTTCACAAAATATAATTTCTTTTCGATTTTTGCGCCAACCACCACCACTTAGACGTCCCTCTCAAAATTTCCTTCCACCTTAGCAAATGTAGGAACAACCTTGCGGCCGTTAGAGAGGTGCACGATGCGCTACTTAGGTCGAAAGTCCGTCGAATCGAAGTATGAAACGTCACAGCAGGTTAGTCGAATTGTAGATGATGTTTCACCCACTTTTTCTCATCTTTTTCTCCTCAAACCAAATCTGAGAGTTACCTTTGTGTGTTGTCCAACCTCTGATCGCCAGATCCCCTAGTCCCAGGCGGTTTGCCCGTGGCGTTGATTCTACGACAGGGTATCCAAAACTGATGAATTCTGTTGCAGGCCACTTTTTGCCTATCTAAGGTTAGTTTCTAACTTTTAATATTTTTATTCAGAATCTAGACGTCGATACCTTTCCAACACATATCTGAAATTTAGGTTTTGTATCCGTTTGCTATTTTTAAAAAATTATGACATTTGTCTTGTCACTGAACTCCGAAAAATTCTGTTTTCCTTGTGTCCAAAAGTGTCAAAACTCCATGAATCCATATTAAACTTTATGTTGTGCAAGTTTTATCATTATAAATACTATTTTAACTAATTTCTATAATTTTTACAGAATTTATTATTTTTATTTTATCATTGTTTCGGAACTAAATTAATGGGTCGATTTGAGGAAGTCATATGTGGCATTGACATAAGACCTCTTGTGAAAGGGTTTCCTATTGAAAATAGCATTATAGCAATATATAAATATTTATAGATAAATTTCAAAATTTAAATATATTATTTTTTTATAATTGTAAAGTATTTACGAGAGGATTTGGTACTATATGTACTTATATAACAGATGTAGTGTCGTAGCAACGTTATGACCACTAGGAGTCATAAATACTCTTATAATTTATATATGGTATGTTGATATAGAATATTAAATATAGTGTATTATTATAGGTGAGCTTGGGAGGATCGACAAGGACACCGGTGTTGGACAGACTTACCCGCAGACAGCAGTTACAGGCAAGCGTGCCTTGCCATTGTTACAGATATTTCTTTTCTGTCTTGTTTTTCTTATTAGCATTGCATGACGTAGGACGTTGATACTTAGTGTCCATTTATAGACGGAAACCGATGTCATGATAGTGACATCGAGTATTGACATTAGGCATTACGTACATACTGATGTGTCCATTGACACGATTGACCACAGGACACCGACACGTTCATGATGCGAGGTTTACATGACTATTCGTGGTATTTGTCATGATCCGCACCCGCTTTTTGGATACGAAGTGTGTCCAAGCCCAGCCTACGCCGCAGTGTCTGCGGTAGAACTGTCTAATATATAAAAGTCATGACAATCTATTTATCTCATCCACAGAATAATAACGAATCAACCAAGATCAATGAATACAAATAAAATTGGATAATATAAACTGAATGTATCCAAGGTTCAATGTCACGTCCGGTGGACACAAATCCACTACCAATAGACGAAAATAAATAAAGACATGAAATAACTGACTGAGTCTAAACTGTAAATAAAATGACAACCTCAGCTGTAAATGCATCATGGTCTGACGCTGGCTCACAACTGCTCGTCTGCTCCTGGCTCAAACTCAGCTAAACCTGAAGAGATCATCAGGTCCTCAGAGGACTAGCAAGATACATAAAAACGAGCCTTTCTAACAGTTTATCATGCATGGAGAAAAATCCAGAATAAACAGGTAAAACTAAGCAATGATAAAACACGAATCTGTACACTGACTATGCATAATGAACTGCTGGAGAAGAACAAGAGAACACGATATCACGATGTCAACGGATAACCAATCGAATACTCAAACCCTCGCCCCTAGTGTGGACTCGCTGGTTTGATCAACTACTAACCCTCGCCCCTAGTGTGGACTAGCATCACCCTCGCCCCTAGTATGGACTCACAAGTGTGGAACAATAACTACTAACCCTCGCCCCTAATGTGGACTCGCAGGATAGCTTCAAGATTTTAAGGCAAGGAGGTATAGCAGTTCAATTTATGACTTCTCGACCCATGACACTACTCAATCAAGACTCAAGTGAACACGTCCAGTAAAACACAAGGCTAGGTGTGATTCATGGTCTATATAGCAATGATAAAAAATATACAAGCATGATATGAAAAGTACATGTCAATAATAATGAGAAAAACTGAATAATTAAAGGCAGTGCATGTAAATAAAGCTGTGTAGAAAGGCAAGGTATACTTGCCTTAGATCCTGAGCTGCGGATATGGGTCAATAATCCGTATTGAGATCCAGATAACCTGTTTATAAATCAATAAGATCAATTCATCAATTAAGAGTACTAACATGTCTAGTTTGGTTACCTAGCATTTCTAGGTTTATTTGAATTTAGTTGGTAGGTGTATATAGTCTAAGGCTCACCAACCCACTTGTGATATGTAGTTATAGTCTACTTGTTAATGCAATACAACCCAAACTGGCAAGTGTAAGCTAACCCGGCCAAGCCTATAGCCTAAAAGCATGTGCTACTGTCCTGAACATGGCCAAATCCAACTAGTCCTGCAGTCCTAGTTTACTTTCTTGGTTTCACATGGATACCTAAGCATTCATATAAAAACGAGCCATGTTTCCATACTGTTACTGCAAACTAACCAATCAGACTCCTCTTGGTTTCTAGGCTAGCTAACTACACTTGGTTTTAGACCTATCCCTCATAGTATTTGATATTACCTGAATTAAACTAAGTATCCTATAATATACTAACTGCCATCACAATTTGGACAACCAAATGATGTTACCTATAACTAAGTGCATCTGCTACCCATTTACTAGCAGGTATTGACCATTTATGATATTTAGGTTATGGTGTACAACAACATGAGATACTTTAGGCTACTGAACCCTTGTACCAAATGTTCCTTTGTATAGGATTCTAGGCTCTCCTATACTCAGGGTACTCGCAAACCTTCAACTGACCCCTCCCTAGCTGGTGGTTACTATCACGCCCCGCTCCCGTAGGAGCGATCGTCCTCACTAAGGCGTGATGCCGCACGAGCCTAGATTGTGCTCGTGCAAGGCGGGTTCCATAACGGCCGATTTCAGCGGCTGCGACGGGGTCGTCGCACAGAAGTCCCAAGCAGAGATATTGAATAATAGCAGCGAAAATTTAGAACAAACATAAGTTATTCAAAAAAAGCTCTTCATTGATATTGAAACATAGATTACAATGGGGCACAAGGCCAAGATTACAAGTCTCTCAAGCTCACTCATCTCATATTACAAGTCACTCAGCTCTCTCTCATCTCTCAATAACAGTCTTGAACCAGCGGAAGCTTCGGAAGGCGACATCCATATATTATGTCCCGTATAAGTCTTGACTCCATGCGGCCGCATGCTTCGAATCTCCAAGGGACTCCGTGCCTTGACGCATCCAAGCGAGCTCTGCGCCACGAGCTTCTACCTGTTCCTGCACATGTAAACTATGTGGGTGTCAGTACTCAACTGTATTGGTGGAATGAGCTCCTCGCCCACCCATACAAACCCAACACGTTTGATTTACTTTGTGCAACATAGTCACTTCTTATCGATTGTCTTTCTAGTCTTGCCTTAGGATCAGTTTTATGATCGACGCCTTGCCTGTCTTTAGACCATCTCGTGCTTGCAAGTAGAACGTTAACTTCATACCTTGCCTCAAGACCCTTCTCGTGCCAACAACGTTAACCTATCGAGTCGTGTTTTCCTTACGGCTTAAAATCAGAGATGCAACTACGCGATGAGGCTCCATTTCCATGTGATCGTGCTAGGAATCCATCGTGCCGTGCCTCGCATCTCAGGGTGACTAAACCATATTGCCGCCTCGCGGCCCTTGCTACTTTGGTCACCAACTGACCCAATCAAGACTTGTGAATGTTAGTGTCACTCAACCAACTTTGCCTTGCGGTATCTCCTGACTTAAACTCATGACAACTCAAACCATAACTATGCAACTCACTTGTCCACACCTGAAACTCGATGCCACATCTCGTACCGAAGAACGACGCCTATATTGAAGCCAAATCTTAGGCCCAAACTTTGTGTTCCAACTTGTACACTCATTTACTCGACTCAATCCAAAGGCATACACGCGGATAGCCGCTATTTGTCGACATCTATATGAACTTGGCCACTAACATCACAAGCTATCCTAAGACGTATAGCTTGGTTAAATCGGGGACCTTTCAACGCAGGTAGCTAGCTCCGTTGCAAGCCCCCGCTTTAACCCGTGCCAAAACCTTACGCACGACTATACCCTGTTTCCTCCTAGGCCGAGTTGGTCCCATGGCCCAGGGTTGCCGCTCGAGGAAACTTTACCCTTGTCGACAAGTTATCCATGACCATGCAAGACTCGACACAAATTGACGTCTCACACAGTCATCCTTCTTTCAATGTTACCCTCTCTTTCAAAACCATATTCAAGACTTCTATCCTTGAGAACCCTCGACGACCCACGGTCGCGAGCCTTTTTCTTTCCTTGAGACCCCTCGACGACCCACGGTCGCGAGCATTCTTTCCTTGTTACCTTATCATTTTGTTCAACTCATAAACGCCTATTTGATAGTCCTTTCTCGAAACTCACTTTGAATCAATTGTGGTCCTTGCCTTAAACACTAAGTCAGTGCACCGTGCCTTAAGCCAATCATGTTCTACGCAATACTCCTGCCCAAGTCGACGAGCCTTAAGATCGTGGGACTACTAAACTTGACAACCACAGAATGAGCGGGACCGCACTTGGAATGACTTAGGTCGACCGGCATAACTTTGCCTAACTTACTCAAGCCTACAACTTAACCCGAGGGACGAGCAAAGGCTATGCCAAGCCTTGCGCAGTGGAAGCGTGCATGATTTATGAAGCATTCATGCGGACGACGCCTATGACTTAGGCTAACTCTTAGCCTTTGCACCGAAGACCAACTTTCCTTCTCCCAAGCCACGGGACGAAGGACCGAGTGTCATTTTTAAAGCACGCCGTGCACCAACTCTAAGCTGACCGTTGGACCTTTTTCCATGTTCTAACTCATTTCGACCCGTCGGGATTATTCCCTTAGCTATGTGGATTTATCTCTTTTATTATCAAGCCTATTGTGCAAGTTGAAAACACACGATTTATTATGTGAAGGCTAAGATGAGGCAAGTTTACCGAAACTACCCCACCTGAGCGAGCGGTCGCCTCGACCGAACGATGTCTTCGAGCAGCCATTGCAAGGCTAAGTCCGAACGCCGTCGGCGTTTCGATTCCTCCGATTGACTGAGCGGGACGGGGCACTACAGTTACTAGAAAAATTGGCAAAGAAAAATAAAGGAGACCCCTGGTTCTAAAGGTAGGTAAAAACCCCAGGGTGTTATGCAACTATCATTCTAAGATAAAACTGACCAACCCATGTGTAACTAATATGTGATATACATCACTTATATACCAGTGTACCTCAATATATAGATGTGCCCTGACCATTTGTATGTACCCTTGGCTATTAGACCAAACTTGGTAGGATTTGATACCTTCATAGTCTTCCATTAGGCATGACATGAGATGGTGTCACCAGAGGCAAATGTCAAGGCACACTATCTTGATATCTAGACTAAATTCTCTTTAGGTTTTGACTTGTGCAATTATCTATAATGAACTAGATGTCATGTTCTTGTGGTCATTAGGTTAGGCCTCCTCAAAACTCTGAACAATAATGCCCCATATCTTAGCTTGCAAACAGGCAACCTATTAGCATAACTGGCTATCACATCTACTTCTTTGATACATCCTAGTGTAACTAGTACAAGGTAGTAGCAATACATTGGCTACGTTGCCCAGGATGCCAGATATTTGGGAATGGCCCATAGTAGGTAGTATGGTTTTGACATCAAAAGATGCTCCCAAACTCGGTATTACTCAAATACCAGGGAGTCTCTCATGTTCGGGCCGAAAGCATATAGCTGAAGGTTCATAGATTAGTATCCACTGGATGCAGCTGAAAATATACAGAGGTAAATTCACACATCAATATCTAATGGCTACTAGGCAAATTCATATGTCTGGATAATAAGGAATATCTGTGATGTGAAAGAAAGCTGTGGTGTGACTCTTACTCCATGTTGCTAGAACAGGTACAATATCAATCTCTGTTGGATACTGATCCTACATTGACAAGCAGCCTCTCAGACCTGCTAGTCTGACTCACAACCATTTCTGTAACACCCAATTTTCTAAATGAGGGTAATTTTAAAATTTTGTGTTTTTAATTATTTCATTATGATATTTAAATAATAATATGATTTTTGGTGATTTTTAATTATTTAAAACTGTTTAAAAATCATGACTTGTGATTTTGATGTGCAGCTAGTTAAACCGTAGAGACTGTCTGACCTAGAGCCTAATCCTGTGATTTGGAATATCTATTTATCATTTTTAGCCTAGGGATAATTTGGTCATTTTGAATTATTAGAATAATTTGATTAATTATTGGATTGATGGTTGTTGAATTTGACTTTGACTAGTTAAGACCTTGTAGACTAGCCTAGAAGCTAACCCTAGCTATGGTAACCCTAGTCTAACTTAAGTTAACCTACTTTTAGTCATTAGAAATTAGTTTTAAAGTAGGAAGGTAAAGTTTAAGTGAAATAGTTCATGACTTATGACTTAACTCAATGACTTGTGATTTACAAATTTTATGACTTGCAATTAAGCCATAGGCCCATGACTTAAGCCCAAAACCCAACTAAACCCAACCATGGTAGCCACAATTAGGGTTTTTCCTTGTCTATAAGTATTCTCTTAGTGTGTTCTTGCCTCTTTTGTTCTTGACCTAGATTTTGAAGGAAAGGTAATTTCCCATTCTCCTAAAATCCTATTTAATTCATTTCAACTCCTTTTTAATCCTAGTCTTTTGCATTAGGATCTAATTATTTTGTGTTTACTGATTCTGGAGGTTCACCTCAGTTTGTGTGCCATTTGGAGCTTGGGAGTTGCTATTTGGAATCCTTCCATTTGAATCTTTCTTTGAGTATTGACACTCAATAGGTAAACCACTCAAACCTATTGTTTTTCCTATTTTCTTTGCATATAGGGCTATGTCTAAGAGTTCCCTAGTTGTTCCCGAAATTTGGGCACAATTCGTGTCTACTTTGTGTCCGTATCGGACACGTATCATAGTGGATACATAGGTGTTTGTTAAAATGCACCTTAGGGATTTATTTTCGTATTTTGAAAATCTAATTTCATAGATCTGTAGATCTACATGTGTATATAAACTTTTGTGAAGGATGATATGCATTTCGTATCAGTTTGTGTCATGATTTTGGCCTTGGACACGCAGCACGAACCCTAGGCCTGTGTCCTGCCTATGGGGGTCCATAACTCACGATACAGGACACTTCGAGACACAAATTTTTATGGAGAGTAGGGGGCAATGACTGTCATCATGCTCCCAAAATTTGGGAGCAGATGGTTGACTACACGCAGAGCAATCGCGCCCGCACTGGCCGCGCACTATCGCACGCTGACGGCTGAGACGCGCACAGACACGCACAAACATGTGCTCGTATCCGCTGTGGATGCGTCATGGACACGTGTCAGGCATGCCAACATGTAGTCCTATCCTAGGCGATCACGTGGGTGTGTGTATGTGACACGAAGTGTCGTGTGTCATGTCCTACACGCGTGTGCACTCGTACACGACGTTGTGCTACACTTGGTGCACCCCACATGTTTGCATTATGGTGGATACGTCTGTGTCCTGCTTTTTGGACACTAAATGACTCACAGGATACTCTCACATATGTGACACTATTTACTAACCTACTAATTATGATTTTGTTGATTAATTAGGTTCGAAATCATGTAATTTCCCAAATGTCTGATACTTCACTGACACTACTTCACTGTTTCAGTTTTTGGGTTTTAAATTGTATTTTAAACTGATTTTTGTGATGTTAAATGTTAGGTTAGACTCACCTACATGTGTAAGGGTTGATGAACATGTTAGCTTGTGAATTGGGTTGAGCAATGGGATTCGAATCTGATTTTTGATATGTTAGCTGTTAGAGGGCTGAGTTTGACTGTTAGTTGTTGAGTTTTCCTCACCCACATAATCTGAATTGTATCACACATCACCCTATTATCACTGTCACTTAATTCCCTTGACACTAACCTATTGCCAAGCTATAACACACACTGTTTGTTGGCTTATATATTACCCACTGTTTTCACTTGAACTGTCATTTAGTTTAGGGATTTCTGAGAATACTAATTCTTGTCACATCTTACACAAACACACACACACAGAGGACACAAAACCTGAGAACTCATGTCACCCACTGTTTTCCTATTTAACTCACTCACACACATGCCTACACCCTCATGTGTTGCACACACAGAGGCCACCATCTAACACACACCACACCCCTTCTAGATTTCTGTCACACACAGGAAACACTATATACACACACACACTGTGGTTCACTGTCACACATATACACACACACACTTTACCTTGATTTATCTCTTGTGCATGTATATATATATATATAAATATATATATATATATATATATATATATATATATATATATATTATATATATATATATATATATATATATATATATATATATATATATATATATATATATATATATATATATATATATATATATATTTCACATTACCTATCACATTACACATTCACATATTCACTAGGTTAGATATTATATATATATATATATATATATATATATATATATATATATATATATATATATATATATATATATATATATATATATACATGTACATAGAGATAAATCAAGGTAAAGTGTGTGTGTGTATATGTGTGACAGTGAACCACAGTAATATATATATATATATATATATATATATATATATATATATATATATATATATATATATATATATATATATAAAATATATATATATATATATATATATATATATATATATATATATATTTTACTGTGGTTCACTGTCACACATATACACACACACACTTTACCTTGATTTATCTCTATGTACATGTATATATATATATATATATATATATATATATATAATATCTAACCTAGTGAATATGTGAATGTGTAATGTGATAGGTAATGTGAAATAGATAATACAATTGCCTATGTGAATGTGACCTATGTAATGTGAGTATATATATATATAGCCTAGTGTGAATATGTAATGTGGTATGTGTGATGCAATAAATATTGCATTTGCCTTTGTATATATGTGTATATAGATATATGATAATGGGTGTATTGGCCTATATGTGATTTGGCCCATGGCCTAGGTAGAATAGCCTATGGTATGGATACACTTGAGTTAGTGTGTCACTAGACTAGTATGTGTTTGCTAGGCCTAGTGATTAGTGACCTAGGTTGACTTTTTAAGCTTAGGTTTGACCAACCTAGACTAGTTTGACCAAGTTTAACCTTGGTTGACCTAGTTTGACCTAACTAGACTAGAGTTGACCTAGTTTGACTGTTAGGGTTGACTAGAGTTGACCAAAGGTTGACTTTAGCCTAGATTGACCCTAAACATCATGTAGATGCATTATAGCAGTCTATTTCATTATTTTAGACATGTAGTGACTTGTACTATTCTATAGGAGACAGACACCACTCCTCGGACAGTATATTCTCGTCAGATATTCAGGATACCAGACGAATACATTCTCTGATCATTTTATATCTTGTTTAGGATTATATTTCCTGCTTTAGATTACTTTACTTGATACTGACACGTTGGTAACACGGATTGGTACTATATGGATCCCTTCATGAGATGTTATCTCCCTCTGGAGCATCAGATACTCTTGTCTCGTGTGTTTCACTTACATCATGTATCTCATGCTTCTATTATCATGAATCTTCATATATCAGCTTGTGATTCCTGTACTCTCATGAATCACAGAGCTTTCACAAATTTTCATGAATCACTCTTGAATCACCCTTTATGGGTAATGTAGTATAGTTATGAATCTTAACGTAACTTGACTGGATCTTTGTGTATTGATTGGGGATGGGAGAGTATAAATAAACATGTGAATAATTCCAAAGTAGTATAGTCATGAATCACCTCTTTAGTATAGTCATGAATCATCCTCCAGCTGTTCACATGTTTATCTTGTACTCTGAATTACTAGTCACTGATTAGTTCTCTATTATATTGTAAATATTTACTTACAGTCTCTCTCTCTTTTATATCATGTTATTCTTTCAGTTTATGTATCTTACTCTCTAGCATGATTATATTTTCTATCCTGTTATGATTTGTTGAGATGTATTGTGCTCGCTCCTGTCCTGACTGGACCAGTTGAAAATTTTACAGTAAATGATGAGGCTCTGGTGTCTACCCATTATGGTGCAGCTTTAGACAACACTTGTGACTTGGACCCACATGCACTAGAGGATCTACCACCAGTGGTTTAGACTGCTAGCTTAGACTCTTACCTTGTCTTTCTCATTGATATATTATTGTATATACTGGGAGTTTGTTTTATCTGATGTTTATAGAGATGTTATCTTAGACACTTAGACTACTATCTGATTGTATCTCTGTGGATTCATTTTGTTCCATATCTATCTATCTTTTTATCGTATTCTACCTTAGATGTGATTGAGACTGTATTGCTATGTCACCTCCATTCGGAGTGTATATACTGTATAGGTACCTTATATATTGTTAGATGATTGACCTAGGACAGCGTTCCACCGCCGACACTGTGGCGTAGGCTGGACGTACTCACGTCTCGTGCCCTTACTCTAGGGTGCGGGTCATGACACATTTTTAGTGGTAGCCCATGCAGGTCGAGTTTATGTAGTGGTATTCGAACTACAATATCACTACAGCCTGCAGTAGGATTAGGATATTTTTGAAGGTACTCAATCACACTAGAAAAAACTCTTAATCATATTCCTTCTATCTAAATTTGCTGCTTATTGACTACCCTTGAATATAAACTGTCCTTCCATGATTTTTTCGCTTCATTCTCAGTAATTGCTTCTTGTTTTGATCTATCTTCATGATGGTTATGGAGATACGATCTCATCGCTCCGGTCCGGGGGATACTATCGAGAGGCTGGCCACCTCTCGTCCTGTTCAGCAGGGCCTCGAGACCGCAGCTCCTGTTGTGCCGACTCAGGTTGGCGTTTCTTCTACATTGGAGGTGCACCTCTGCCTGTACAGAGACCTCCTCCGTCATTCCCAATTTCTCTCAGCAGCAGAGGTACATGCAGCATCAGCAGCAGGCCAGAGGAAACCAGCAAGGGCGAGCTTTCGCCAGAACAGTCGAGGATGCATAGGCCATTGGAGATCTTGCTGTAGGTTCCGATCTTCTCGATTCCATTTCCACAATTGCCTATTATAACTATCTTGAAATTCGATTCCATCTGCTCCTTGTTGACTGATCAATTTGTTCTGTTGTTCTTGTGTTATTTTTTTTTCTTCTGAGAAAATCATATGGGCTAGGTCACCTCAGTTATGGGATCTAGAATCTTCGATAGTCGTGTTAGCTGGCATAGTGAGGACATATAGTCAGATTTTGGACGCATTTCTCGGGTGTGGAAATTTAAGGTTTTCGCCGTCGTATGCGGCAACGCGAAAATTTTAAATACCATGAACCTAGAAGTATGTACTTTAGTCAAGGTCTCTGTGATTATCGTAGCCTTGCTCACTAGCATGACGAAGACTCTGAGTAACATGATTTTGGACAGACGCATATGATTATCAGATTATATCTTGAGAAGATTTTTTTTTAAAACACATCACCTCGTCCATACCCTTCTGTTGTTATAAAATTGTATTCCATCATCAAATAACTTAGGAGTATGGATATTTAGTTTTGTGGAGCGTATTCATATGTAGTTCTTTCATAGTGTAATGATATGATGACTTGTAGAGTGTCTATACCCTAGAGAATTAAAGGGAATATCAAACCCTTATGATTTTTGGAAGAATTAAAGGGAATATTAAAGGGTATATCCACAATCCCAGATATTTGGAAGAAATGTGTACCTATTGAAGATGAAATTATTCTTCTGAATGTTACAAAATGCCGGGATACATAGTGAGAATTAAAGGGAATATCAAACCCTTATGCATACAAGTTTCCAACATACAAGTTGGACATTCATCTACTGACCAATCTGAAATTTCTACCAAATCTTACGAATTAAAAGGAACCCAGATCAAAAGATGAGATTTTAAGCAGAAAATCAGAAAGATCAAAAGATGAGACTTTAAGCAGAAAATTCAAAAGATGATATACAAACAAGTTTCTTGGAAGTTTGAATTCACACGTCTCATCTACAGATATTTAATTCTCTACAGTTTGAATTATATATATATATATATTTTTTTTGAATTATATATATATATATATATATATATATATATATATAATATATATATATATATATATATATATATATATATATATATATATATATAGTTTGAGCGTTAAAACAATTAGGCATATAACTTGCATTGATAAATTAATTCTCATGAAAACAATTCAGTATCATTTGCTTTGTTGAGCGTTAAAACAATTAGGCCTTCATTTATCTAGAGAGGAACAAAGTTTCTGGTATTGAAGGCCTTATGCTAATTAATTCTCTACAGAGTTCCTGGTATTGTTTACGCACCCTGGAAGTAATTCAGTAAGCATGAACTACTTCCATTTAGTTCTAGGTATATATAGTGTAAGGTAGATTGGAACACATTCCTGAAAGTTAAGTGTCCTCAGTTGGGCAAGCTCAAAATCTGTGGAAGAAACAAGTTGCTCTATTTTATCACTCAATAAGTGATGAAGGGACAAGTTAACTGATAGTTTTTCAGATATCTAGAGAGGAACAAAATTTAATGACTGTAAGAGTACCAAGTGACATGAGGAACAAAGTTTATTGATTTTACATTTTAAATTCTCTACAGATATTTTACACTAAACAAGTTATTGGACCATACACTACCTGTGACTGCATCAATTTTCCCTCTTTGTTTGTATGTCTATTTCTACACCTGTATAGCCATTTTCGAATAAATATGCTGATACCAGCATAATATCCATTGTAAAAAATTGGGAACCGCATCATACACACATGAAGTGCATATTTACACATGAAGAGCATATTTGACAATCATAGGAAATGCACATTCAAATTCTCTCCAAATCTTTAATGTAGTACTAATAACAGCCTATAAATCATAATAAATAAAAAAATTACTCATAGATAATAAAATAAATAACTGGAATTCTGAACATCATAATAAATAACAAAATTACTCATCAGAGTTAAAATCGTCATCAAAATTACTATCAAATCCATCATCATCAAGGTGATCCTCTAAATTGTCATCAATGAACTCCTCGGATCCATCCCTTATAGAGGCATTCGACTCTATATTGACATGAAAACTTTCAGGCTCAACATCATCTCTAGAAAGGATAGGATTTATGTCTTCAGGTTCAGTAGGATACACGTTTTGCTCAAATTCTTGTTGTTGGTAAGCATCTTCTTCTTCTGATGAATCATCATTATCAGTTGAATTTCCTTCCTTCTCAAGTGACGATGGCATATTGTAAAGATCACGAGGAGTGGTTTTAACCACAACAAGCCAGTCATTAGCAACATTGTCTTCGATGTAAAAGACTTGTTCAGCTTGTGAGGCTAATACAAAAGGCTCATTACTGTTTAAAGACCCATGCACATTGACACTTTTGTAGCCATATTTATCAATCTTATATCCTCTTCCAAGTCGTCCCACATCCCACCAATGACACCTAAAGAGAAAAACTTTACGGCCTCCTATATAAGATAGTTCAAAAACATCTTGTAAGACGCCAAAATACTCTTTTTCTGGGGAAGAATCATCTCCTTTCACTAGAACTCCACTATTCTGACATGTTCTCTCCGTGGCACGATCTTTCGTATGAAATTGAAAACCATTGACAATATATGTGGTATATCGATGAGTCATTCTTAAAGGGCCAGTTGCTAAACTAAGGAGCTCGTCTGTTGCATGTCCATCTGCATGTAGCTTTGATACCTATTAGCATAAAAAGTGGTTGAATTAATAGATGGCTACAACTCAGAGAAGGTTGCTACATATAGTTGATAACATAATATACTTACACATTGATAGAACCAAATATGAAACTCTTTGTTATGCCTCTCCAATACATTTCTTGAGGTATTCATTGAAATTTCAGTTTTATGCTCCCTGAAAATGAACAAATTGTTTAGTTGCCAAATCCTTGGACCGTTAACTAGAATTGAAAGTTGTTCAATAACTTACTCAATAAAAGGCAAAACTTCATCACAATTTTGTAGCACATACATACGAGCTTGGTCATATTCTTCAAAACTTAACTCGTACAAGATGTAAGCTCCTTTTGGACGACCAAATTTTCCAAAAACTGACAGCCCATGATTCGAGACACGACCATCATCATTTCTTGGTACCTTATTCAATTTTGTCTCTATACTATTAAGGTACCTTGCACAAAATTTCGAACACTCGTCCAATATGTATCCTTCAGCGATTGATCCTTCCGAACGAGCTTTATTGCGGACATATTTCTTAAGTGTACGTAGATACCTATACAAAATAATTTTTTATTTATAATTCAAAAAACCAATAAAATTTAAAAATGCTATAATATCTACAAGGGTTACCTTTCAATTGGATATATCCATCTATAAGGCACAGGTCCAGCAATTTTAGCTTCAGTTGCCAAATGGATTGGCAAGTGGATCATCACGTCAAAAAAGGCCGGTAGAAATATTGTTTCCAACTTGCATAGTGTTATAGGAATCTGCTCTTCAAGTTGCCCCAGATCAACAAGTCGTAATGACTTCGAACATAAGTTCTTAAAAAAGTTACTTAGCTCAATCAATGGCTCACACACCTCTTTTGGCAGTAACCCCCTGATAGCAAGTGGAAGTATTCGCTGAAAAAATATATGGTGGTCATGACACTTCAAACCATGAATTTTCTTCTCACCAACATTGACACATTTTGATATGTTTGACGAGAAACCATCAGGAACTCTTATGGTTGCCAAAAAGTTACAAAATTTAATCTTTACACTTGGAGGCAAGACATAGCAAGCTGCAGGCAATATTATCTTATTACCTTCAACACGAGGATGGAGAGCTTCTCTAATACCCATGTCCACTAAATCATAACGGCTCTTAATTGTGTCTTTTGTCTTTACTGCCATGTTCATTATAGTTCCAAGCACATTATCTGAAACATTACGTTCAATATGTATAACGTCTAGATTATAACGCAATTTAAGAGTTTTCCAATAAGGAAGGTGGAAAAATGCTCTTCTTTCTCCAAATGTAGACATTAGAATCAGTGCGCTTCCTTTTTTGACCTTTACCAAATATAACGCCTTCAAAGAAGCATAATTGATCTAATACTCCATCTCCTGTTAACATTTGAGGTGCAAGTCGATCCTTAATTTCTCCATTGAATGAGCGCCTATTACGTCTCCAAGGATGATTAATTAGCAAGAAAATGGTGGCCCATGTAACACAGCTTACTTCTGATTGAAAGAGAGTTGGTGTCTTTATGACAACATGGACAAGCTAGTTTTCCTTTAGTCACCCATCCAGATAAGTTACCATATGCTGGAAAATAATTAATGGTCCATAATACAGTAGCATGTAATTGAAAATTTTGTTGTGAATATGCATCATATGTATGAACCCCAACCTCCCAAAGCTCAAGTAACTCTTTGATCAAAGGTTGTAAGTATACGTCAATGTCATTTTCAGGACATTTACGTCCCGGAATAAGAAGTGTCATCATGAAGTAAGGTTGTTTCATGCATAACCAAGGAGGTAAGTTATATGGCACTAGTACAACTGGCCAAATGCTATATGAAGTGCTCATATTCCCATAAGGGTTAAAACCATCACTTGCTAAACCAAGTCGTACGTTCCTTGGATCTTTAGAAAAAGACTTGTGCAGCTCATCAAATGATTTCCAAGCCACAGAATCTGCTGGATGTCTTAATATCCCATCATCAACTCGCCTCTGATCATGCCATCTCATGTCCTTTGCAATATTTTTTGACATAAACAACTTCTGCAATCTCCCTTTAAGTGGAAAATAATACAAAATCTTATGAGGGATTTTACGCTTACGACGAAGTACCTTCCATCGAGATAAACCACAAACTGGGCAACATTGTGCATCTTTATGTTCTTCCCAGTACAGTACACAGTCATTCTTACAAGCATCAATTTTTTTCATAATCAAGACATAAATCACGAATGATGGTGCGAGCCTCATAATAACAATTCGAAACCAAAGCATTACTAGGAAGAATCTTCTTACAAAACTCTAACATAGCATCTGCTGCATTGTCTGTCAAATTGTGAAGAATCTTTAAGTTTAGAAATTTCACAATAAAAGACAGTTTGGAGACTTTAGAGTTCGAATAAAGTTCCACAGTAGCATCTTTTAGTAGCTTGTAAAACTTACGAGCATCGTCATTTGGGGTTTCACCAAATGATTCTTCATGTGTTTGAGAAGAATTCACATTCTCAAAGGCATAAGCATCATGAACTGGCCCAATTAAGTCATCAACATCATCCACTTCGACTTCATCATTCAAATGCTCATCACAGTTAACATTGGAAGTTTCTGTTGTGTCCCTTAATTTTTCTCCATGAAGAATCCATGTTGTGTAACTCTTATTAAATCTATTTTTTAACAAGTGCAACCTAACTTCAACTGTAGGTTTGAATTCGGTGTTCCTACATTTATTACAAGGACACCTAATTCTTCCATTAACTTCCTCCTGACTAGATGCTAAACTGATAAATGCATCAATCCCTTCTCTATATTCAGTACTCACTCTGTTGCTACTTTTTATCCACTCTCTGTTCATCATCGTTCCTCTGTATTTTCATAATAAAAGACAAACATAAGTAAATCACAAACTTCAAAAAAGGCCAAATGTTGCGTCAAAGTTGATCTCATAAAGCAGAACAGAGGAATGGACTCAATATCCTAGGTGCACACTAGAACCTATTTTTGTATAGTGAGCAATTAAACCATTTGTACACATCTCGTATACAAATTGAAGAAGCATTACCAACTACTATAAAAGTTCTTGCTTTCTACATTTTTTAAGTGGATGAAACTAACTTATCACAAACAGTATACTACAAACTTACTGACAGACATATTTACTCGACATATTAAATTGGATTTTATATTGTTTTAGTCAACTCAAGGTGACTAAGTTTCTCATCTCAAAATTTAGAAATGCCTGTAGCAAAAAATATATCTATTTAAAAATGAGATACCTATTTGTAGTAGGAAGTAAATAGGCATTAAACATTTTGGCTTAAGACATGTTGCTTGTGTTCGTTGATGAATGAGATACCCATTTGTAGTAGAAAAATATCTTGTGCAGTCGACTAAAGCAGTGGCAATTCTTTTAATTGTTTTCTACCTTGTGATCAGTGTTCATCCAGTGTTGAGCCATTTTTGAGAAAACATGAGGTCCCTTTAATAAAAAATCTATAAGGATGTTATTTATGTTCGTACGTTACTGGGTTACTCTTTATAGCACTAAGTTACCTTAGATCTTTGTAATTCTGCTCTTTCTGAGAGATATGTAACTTTACTTTATCGACTTAATTTATTTATTAATTCTAATCTTTTTGATATGACCTTTATTCTGGTTGATGCAATCAATTGACAAATTGTATATTTGAATTTTTAGCCAAGTAATAGCTGCATAATATTGCTCCTTTTGGCGGTAAACAATTACCAACTTAAGACACTATATTTCTGAAATGCTAATCATATATTAGAGTTATTTATATAAAGCTGAAAAACCTTCCTTGAATACTTAGTTTCCAATAAACCTAATCATGTGCATGTAGAACAGGTATAACCTCATAACTACTGCTAAGCAATGTATTTTGTTATTAACTATACTGTTACCTTGTTTTCATGCTTCCTTCCAGGTACGAGTTGTTTCCTGTTTCCGCATATAAAGACTTCTTCCAAATCTTATCACCTTATTTACGGCTTCTAAGAGTTCCACCTCGTGGACCTGGGTCAGTATCAATTTTGCATTATAGTCCCTTCTTTGTCATGAGGATTCTGCATTTGCTTTAGCAAAATTTGCTTTATAGTCCCTTCTTCTATGACCGTTTTGTCTAATTTATTGACCTCCTATTCTGATATTACCTAGGTTTTTTTTTTTCTCCTATTCTGATATTACCTAGGTTAAACTGTAGGTAATACCCCTTTCTTCTACGACCGTTTTGTCTAATTTGTGTACAAAATTGTAATAATTAATAGATGTCGTCCAAATAATTTTAATTTGTACTGTTTAATTGGATAACTCAATGATTGCTATGGCCTAACCTATATATGACAAAGATCTAATTAACTTCTTATCATGAACTTTTCCGATGAGACAAATGGAATGCCACGGCAGAGTCTTAGTTCTATTCTGTGGCGCACTCTTATTCAAATTAAATATTCTGATAAGCACGAACTAAAATTTAAATAAACTAAATTAAATAAGTTAATGAGAATAGAAAAAATGCAGTAAATAAGTGAATACGCAGGGGACAACAAGTAGCTTAAAAGTAGACAAAGTTGGCCGTTTCAAAGCAGGAAAGAAGCAGAATAGTGTTTCATTGTCTTAAACTGCAATTTTGTTATTTTTGTTTAAAAGAAGTATGATACTTTGAGTATTACAGTCAGACATTGAGACCTGGATGTAATGTCGGTTTATATATATATATATATATATATATATATATATATATATATATATATATATATATATATATATATATATATAAGTCAAGTCTCTTGATTCTAGTGATTAGGACATAGTACATCCGGGAGGCATAGACTAATTAATAAAATGATTGTATATTAAGCATGCAAAACTTGGATTAAACATCTTTCCGTTTGTCTCAAAAAATAGAGAATATAATCAATACTTAAGTGAAATTTGTTGTGTCAAATAATATCAAAAGAAACAAACTGATCTACAAGAAGAAAAATAATGCAACAAAGCAAACTAAATCAGCCTAAAAAAGAATATTGTTTTTGCTAAAGTTTAGAAAATCCAATAATTGTGATATTTGATAATAATGGAAAAGTACTAGGTCAAGAGTTCAATATTTCTAGAAGAAATGCCTAAAGCGTGCCAAATGTTGGCTCCCCCAACATCAAAAGGACAAATTTGGTTTTGGTTTTTTTAATCCTGCACACACACACACACACACACGATTAGGGTGGGGGTGGGGGGTGGGTAGTAGGGTTGGGGGGGTGTAAGGGGGGTTTTGGATCTTGCCGGCTCCTCCGGGTATCCATTCTAATACCATTAGACTAGAGAGCTAGGACAGTTTTGGTTAAATATGTGCAGGATTTGGCTGGTGACAAAGAAACAGTTAATCTGAGAAATTTCCCAAAAAAATCCATTTTTTATATTTTATATTTCTTTTGCGAGTTTTGAGCTCGACCTCTAAACTTTTTCAACAATAATCACTACTCCTAACAATCGAATAAGAGAGGTTCGAATTTTAAAAAATTCGATTCAGTTTCAGTTTTTAAAATACAAAACAAAAAAAAAATCAGTTTTATGTCACAATTTTGACAAATCGAAAACCGAACAAGAATTATGAAATTATGTAAATACTCTCATTTATATGCATATTTTGTGATCAATAATTTGTATATTTTACAAACAACAATTATATGTATATGTTTTAAAGCTCAACATTGATACTTTAACAATTAGTCCAATTTTGGCCTTAAAAACTAGACCCAAACTATATTATACAAGAATGTATATTACACCTAATATACTACATTACTTTACAAGACACAGGTGAATGTGAACACGAAAATGGCCTTAAAAACTAGATCGAAACTATATTATACAAGAATGTATATTACACCAAATATACCAAAATCTTTATTGGACACATCACAACAATGGCCGAGTAGGAGGAAGATGATTGTTGTTATTCCCACGGAAAAAGAGGAACACAACTGCCCATCTTCTCCAGAAATAAAATAGCATGAAATTCTTTTGACAAAATACGCACAGCAAAGTAAGATACAGAAACATATATTTTTACTGTTCGCATGATCAGGTAACTAGGATATCAATAGTAAATTTCAGACACACGCACCTTAGGAATTCTACGATGATGGCAATGGCTATCTGTCCTCCCCGAGAAGCTTTCGGCTTCATTTGGGGGATGATGCAACCGTAGGATAGACAATGGAGAAGGTCGATCCTGAGTGTAGAAGAATATTAGGGTTCAATATCATTCAAGGATAAAGAAAAATTATAGAAGTGAAGCAAAACCGGCCCATACCTCTTCTTCAACTGATTCTTTTAGGGGGGAGAGAGTTTTTTAGAGGTTTTCTTCACCGAAAAAAGAGGGGTCGGGGAGAGGGGGGCGGGGGAATATACAGCGGTGGGAGGGAAATTTTGTAACAGTTCGTGGAGATCGGGGAGAGGGGGCGACGGGAGGAATATGCAGCGGTGGGAGAGAACAGTTCGTGGAGAAAAGAAGGGGGTGGCGGGAATTGCTAGGGTTTATGATTTTTCGTGGAGAAAAATGAGGGAATTATTGGGTTCCGTGGGAAAGGGGGATGTAGCTAATTGTATTTATTAATATTTAAGTATCCATATATAGGATAGTAAGAGGATTCTAAATCTGATTGTAATTTAAATACAGCCGAATTATATATAATTAGGATTATAATTAGGAATATAATTATGATTCGATGAATATTAGTATTTGATGGAATTGTTTTTTATATACACTCGGATTATAATTAGGATTTTGATATGAATATTTTTGGCATGGTCAAATCCGGTTGGAATTTAAATATTAATGTCTAAATAATATCAAAATCAGAATACTTTATTTATTTAACTTTTTTAAAAAAATTATTTTAAGTTTTTGTTACAAGAAATAAATTTCTTCTTTGTCACTAATAATTTTGTGTGACGTACAATTATTTAGTAACTAAAGAAAACGTGTTTAAGTGACAAGAATAAAATTTTAAACTTGTGGCTAATACTTTTATGTGACAATAATATTTTCTTGTAACTATAACAAAATTTTATATGACAAGTATTTCACTTATCACAGATAACTTGTCTTTGACATAAGGTTTAAAATCTAAATTTTATTTCAATGACAACATTAAGTGACGACCAATAAACACATGGTCACTAAATGATTTAACTGTGTGACGGAAAACAACCGTTGTCACATAATCAAATTATAAGTGACAACAAAAATTATTTGTCACAAAAATATCCCTTTCAGTGACAAATTGTACACTTGTCACATATTACTTGTCAAGGAAACCCATATTTCTTGTAGTGATTATCTATGTCACGCCCCGCTCCCGCAGGAGCGATCGTTCTCACTAAGGCGTGATGCCGCACGAGCCTTAATTGTGCTCGTGCAAGGCGGGTTCCATAACGGCCGATTACAGCGACTGCGACGGGGTCGTCGCACAGAAGTCCAATACAGAGACATTGAATATTAGCAGTAGAAATTTAAAGCAAAACACAAGTTATTCAAAGAAGCTCTTTATTGATATTGAAACAAAGATTACAAAAGACGCAAGGCCAAGATTACAAGTCTCTCGAGCTCACTTTTCTCATATTACAAGTTTACTCTGCTCTCTCTCATCTCTCGATTACAATGCTTGAGCCAGCGGAAGCTTCAGATAGGCACGTCCATACATTATGTCCCGTATAAGTCTTGACTCCATGCGGCCGCACGCTTCGAATCGCCAAGGAACTCCATGCCTCGACGCATCCAAGCGAGCTCCGCACCATGAGCTTCTACCTGCGCCTGCAAATGAAAACTATGTGGGTGTCAGTACTCAACTGTACTGGTGGAGTGAGCTCCTCGCCCACCCATACAAAACCAATACGTTTATTTTACTTTGTGCAACATAGATCCTTTACGATTGTCTTTCTACTCTTGCCTTAGGATCAATTTTAGGACATAGACTCTCGGCCTATTTAGTGTCATCAGACCGTTACCGTGCTACCACACCGAGAACTTCCGTATACTTGCCTCTAAACCTTTCTCGTGCTTGCATCGTCAATGCACCGACTCATACTTGTCTTTCGTGCTATACTCTGGGATGTAACGACTTGGTCGTGCCATGAACTCGATTCGTGCTTATCTCTGAGGCAGTGCCTCCTCGCTATATCTTGCCTATACTTTTGTTGTGACGATGCGATCGTGCCTCACATTTCGAGGTCGTGCCCTGCAACTTAACATAACTTAACCAAACTTGTCCTACGCCCCTTCTCGACTTAACTCGCAACGACTAACCCAACTTGTGGAACCGGTGTTGAGAACTCAAGCACGATGCCATATCTCGTGCCGAAGCACGTGTCTTCATGCATAGCCAAATTTTAGGCTTCATAATACATTATGTGCATACCGTGCACGCATTCTATAACTCAACACATACCGTGCTTACACTTCCTTTATTACGACCGACACCGTGCATGCGGATTGGCCGCTTAGCATACCAATTATCTATATGAAAGGCCACTGGCACGACAAGCCATCGTGGACACAGCTCGGGTAGGCGGCGGTTCCTTCGATGCAAGGTAGCTAGCCCCATAGAAAGCCTCTGACTACCCACGCAATACGTGCGTTGCTATAACGTCTACCTCCTAGGACGACTGGGCCCAGAGTCCCGACGTATAACCAGTCTAGGCAGAAATCTTTGTCGACAAGTTGTCCAATGACCACGCACCTACGAGACATCTAGACTCACGTAAATGTATGGCCTAATTTATTGGTACGACTGGAACTATACTTAGCAACTCGTGCTCTGAACCACACTTGGCATAACATGTCTCGGGACCGCGAGCCTCCCAACCGAAGGACCGCCTCATACCTCTTAACGTGCATAGGAACGTGGGACTCCCAACCGAGGGACCGCCTCGTACTTCTTAACGTGCATAGAAACGTAAGACTCCCAACCGAGGGACCGCCTTGTACTTCTTAATGTGCATAGGAAGGTCTCATACTCCAATGTATTTCGTACGACACTATCGTTCAAGTCACACTCTATGTGACGAGCCTTAAGACCGTGGGAATGAATGGCTATATGCAGTCGTAGAACTATGGGACCGTGCATACGCTCAACTTGAACAACCAAATTCTTTGGGTACCTAAACTCATGCCATAAGCCGTACGATACAACTTAGCTCGTGGGACGATCAAGGCTACGCCGAGCCTTGCATTCGAGAAATGTTCATGCTTTATCGAGCATCTACGCGGGCGACGCCTATGACTTAGGCTAACTCATAGTTTGTGACGAATACCAACTTTTCCTTCTCCCAAGCCCTGGGACGAAGGACCGAATGTCATTTTTAAAGCACGCTGAGCCGACTTCTAAGCAGACCGTGGGACCTTTTTCCATGTTCTAACATATTTTGACCAGTCGAAATTATTCCCTTAGCTATGTGGATTCGTCTCTTTTATTAGCAAGCCTATTGTGCAAGTTGAAAACGTGAAATTTATTAGGTAAAGGCTAAGATGAGGCAAGTTCACCGAAACTATCCTACCTGAGCGAGCGGTCGCCTTGACCAAGCGATGTCTCCGAGCAAGCCATTGCAAGGCTAAGTCCGAACGTCGTCGGTATTTCGATTCCTCCGATTGACTGAGCGGGACGGGGCACTACATCATACACCACTCAAAAAAAGTTTTGTCCTCGAAACTTACTGAGTACACTTATCAACTTATAACTTTGTTCTACATTCAAGGACTCTCGCACACACTACACCTATGCGTTCCCTCAATCCGTGCCACGCTCGTGCTTATCGCTAACTTAGTCGTAAGGCACACCAACCGATTAACCAACATTCAAACTCGTCTCAATTCAATGATCATCAACATTTCTTCGAAACTCACGATCTCAAAATCCTCGACACATTTCCGTTCCTCAAGTCTCACTTGATTCAACGTATCACTTAGTTGGATCGTGCATATATTCAAGGCGTCCCCAAAATACATACATTTCAGCTGTAACACCCCAGTCCCAAATACTTGAGACTAGATACGTATCATGCCAGCTGTATACATAAAAGTAAATATATGACTCATATATATACATAAGCTGTAAATGCAGAAAGCCAAGATACTAAATCTCATCCACGAAGATAAATAATAAAATAAAAGCAATTTTGCGTTTGTTATGTATACAATAGTTGGGCGGAGACAAATCCACTACCAACTAAATTAAATATGAAAAAATATACAAGGAAAGAATTGAGCAAGCGAGAGCAAGTGACGAGTCCAAGAGCAATCATCATGAAGGAAGGAATGGCCTTAGCTAGAGCACCTGCAAGAAACCACGAAACACACACCTGGAGGGATCACCAGGTCCTCAGAGGGACGTAACAAGACACATAATATCATGCCAATATTTGAATAATAAAAGCTCAACAAAAAAGTATGCACGAGTAAAGGTTCCTACCCATTCTATGAGATATGCACTTTAAGGACAACGTTCTACGCAGGGGCTGTAGGATCAGCAGAGTAATAAGTAGTGGCCATCGGCCCGGGGCAGTAAGTAGCGCTCATCCGAGTCACTATCGGTCCAAAATGTGTGTAAAAATAAATGTAGCCCCTACGCTAATAACTGTCCCCTCCCCCCAATGATACTATACATGCGTCGTCTCCACGACACAGTTTAATCCTTAATAACTGCCAAGTCTTCTACACAAATCTATTAGCAGTTATATCCTAACGTACGGCCTGCACACACCAATGATCAGTCAGCATGTAAGTCCGCATCTATATGCGACTCACAACTCACACACAATCCGTGGCACATCGTGACAGTTTATGAGATGCACTAAACATACGGTGGTCCCTTAACTCTAAGTCAATTTCATAAAGTATAGTAATTTGCAACTACATTGGGTTTTGAAAGAACAACATTATATTTGCAAAATAAGAAAAAGCATGCATGATATTGAGCAAGAAATTAAACAGTAAAGGCAAGGTGTCTTGCCTGAGGGAACGCCTGGGGTGGTGTAATGTTCTAACATGTTCCGTTGCGTCCAATAGCCATGGTTGGTGCAAACAGGATCCAATTTTCACGAGAAAATAGGGAAGGATGATTAGTCATGATTGAGACTTTCTAATCTAAGAGATTTTGACAAGAAATATCTTAATATGAAAATATATTTTTATCTAGAAAACTATTTGGAAATTACAAAAAATTAAGAACTAGATTTTTATTAAAAATATATTTTAGAAAAATACCGTTAAAACCAAAAATTCTTTTGGCTAATTTCTATTTTTTTTCAAACTACTATTTTAGGTTGAATTTACATTTTCAAAAATATATTTTTTTTAGATGAATTCAACATAATTTTAGAAATTATCCAAGGTTAAAACCTACATTGTAAAACTAAAATTTTGACAAATAATTTATAGATAGAAAATTTTGCATCAATATAACATAGCCCCTAATATATTTCTTTTATACAAGTAGTTTTTATCTACTTTAGTTAATAAAATATTTAACATAGATAATTGGTACTAGTCATACAATAATAATAAATATCATAATAATATTTAAGTTCATTTTTCAAACTACTATACCATAAATGTTTTTATTAACATTAAATAAAACCATTAGTAATAATAATAATAATAATAATAATAATAATAATAATAATAGTAATAATAATAATAATAATAATAATAATAATACTCCCTGCTAACTATACTACTCATTCCCTCAAAATAAACACACACAGATTGAGAGATGAAGAGGGAGAAGTGGGAGTGAAGGGGGTTTTACCGAGGAAGAGGGGTCGGCGGAGCTCGGGGGTCGGGCGTCGGCGATGGCGGTGCGCCAGAGGCGCTCAGGCGGCTGGCCGCGTCGGGAAGCGCGGGTGGCCGACAACGCGGTAGATGGGCGCACGGCTTACGGAGGAGTGGTCGGCACCGAGGACGGCGCGGATGCTCGGCGGGAGGATGGGTTTTGTGATGGCGGTGGTCAGTTGGCGGGATCGTCGGCGGCCAGGTTGATTGCGCGGGTGGTATCGTTAATTTGACCGGAGAGGCGATGGTGGTTGTGGAAGCATAGGGCTGCCAGGATCCTGCGGGTTTGGTCGGAGTCGAGATGTCGACCTGATGGTGGCGGCGATGGGGCCTTGGGGTGCTAGCCTGGGTGGTGTTGGTGTGTGCTTGGTGGTGGTTCAGGTGGCGTAGAAGAGATTTAGGGAGAACAGGGGTCGTGAAAAGTGGTACCGGCATCGGGCTGCCGTGGTGATGGTGGTGTTGTAACGGGTACGTGTCCTGCGAGACACGGGAAGACGTCGAGTCCGGGGTTGTCGGACAGAACAAATTTGTAACTGTAATAGAGAAAATATAGTAGATGGATAGAGGCACGACCACGGACACGATGCACAAGTTTTGGGTTGTTGTAGAGATTTATGGAGGAGTACCTCTCCTTTTATAGGAGGTGGGAATTTCCATTAGGATATGTATTGGGATGTTTAAATTCCCCAATGATAATATAAATTTTAATTCAAATAAATCAAATCTAAATTTAAATTAAATTCTAATTTAAATCTAGATCGTCTAGACTCAAATATAGATATAAATTCTACCTTTAAACTTTTTAAATTAAATCCATAAAATCCAATCGAGATTTAAAATGGCCACAAAAATTTCCAAATATATTTTCCAAAAATATCAATAATAATAATTTTGAAAATAACAAATATTTGTAAATATCTTTTTGAATAATAAAATATTAATATCAATAACTTCGAAAATGGAATTATATATATGAATTCAAATTCATGTATCTCATGTGCAAGGAATATTTGAATAAAAATAGTTTTCTAAATTACTATTTATAAAACCTTTCATAATGTAAATTAAAGAGTTGGAAATTCTAATATAACGTATTTTACAACTTTAAATAATCAAAAATATTTATTATTTATTATTTGAAAAACCAAGCTTCTAAAATAAAAAAATTTACAAAAATATGTATCTCGCACATATTCGTACTCGACGAGTCATACGAAAATTTGAACTCATACGCGACATTCATTACTACAAATTTCGTACGCGATGTATAATACGACTATGCGACGTACAATTATAAAGAAAAATCTATACCAAATTTAAAATTATAGTAGGAAATTAGGGGGTTTACATCCTACCAAACTTACAAGAATTTCGTCCTCGAAATTTATGAGTAGGTAGCGTTGAGTGCACGATTACGAGAATGATTCACTCATAACTTGAGTGGTGATAATAAATGTTGGGTCGAGGAAAGGACGAGGAGTTTAAGACGAAGATATAGTCACATTGGGTGACAATGGTCATAAGTGATAGGTCGGCTAGAGGAAATTCTAGTGTAAGTGCCTTCGTCCTTCCAAAATAGGTGAAGGCGAAAACAATAAGGAGTTCAAAGACGATATTACGAATACGTGGTTCAAAGACGACCTAATACTTTCAAAAGAATTTTCAAGGCAGTTGTGGATAGGATTCTAGAGGCCAAGTTTTAGTTATATCCCATCCACGTAGAACAATAGGTAAAAGCGAACCAAAGTGCACTTGGTTGATCAGACCATTATGCGCCGGTTCTGATTAGACAATCTGTTAGTGAGCGCGCTCAATAACATAAGTCATGAACAAGCTCGATAAACCAATGAGCTTGTAAATCTAGATTATAACAGCACTATTTGTCAAGATGGTAAAATCATAGGCACGAGAGTTATCGATAAGAAGTTTAAGCGACGATTTGAAAACGGAATCCAGCAAGCGATTGGAACAATAATAATCTAAAAAAATCGGTATAGTTTAGGAGATATCTCATGGCATCCAATCAATGTCTAAATAAAAATGACTATCATTTATCCAAGACGTGCAAGCTCACAAAATGCAACAATTTTTCAAATCTCGCAATTTACTAGCTCGATACTCTTGATTCAAATTTTTATCGTCATATCTCGAATCATCTTATCAATAGTAACTTTATACAGTCTCTTCCAATTTCATATTCCACAAAATTATTATTATTTTTCTCAAATCAAATTTTGTCCTAATTCATAATAATCCTTCAATTAATTAAAATTTACTTCTATCTTCATCACGAAAGTTGCATTCATAACCATCATAGAAAGATCAAATCTTAAATCATCAAAAAAAGATTTTCAAAATTTTATCCCCAAGTTTATAATCCCTATACATTTTTTTTCTCCAACATAAATATGCATATTTCCTCCAGCTTTAATTCCCTTTGAAATTTCAAAAAAATCAATTAAGTTAAAAAGTCAAACTCTTCTAGGAAGTTTACACTTGTTTCTCAACGTAAAGAAAGTTGTATCCCTTATGCACCAAACATAAAATTTATTTCAACTTTGGATTAATCTCAAACCTTTTTGGCACTCGTAAATATACTATCCTTTGATCTTCCCAAAACATAATATCACACCTCTTAATCAGATAGCACATTTAACTAATGTCTCATAATCACGTATCATTTTACTTGATTTAGCCACTAATCTCCTTTATGATGCCTTCTAATCTAGCCCATATCTAACCAAAGGGTGTCATGATCAAATCTTTATCTAAGCCCAAGGAATCACAAGAGCAAGGTTGCATGAATAATAGCAGAGCAAAATAAAAAAAATTCGAAGAGAAAATCAAAACGATTTAGAAGAAAGTATTGGCTAGGCTCCATGGTTGTGATAGGGTTTGAATAATAAATACTAATTATTGCACATAAATAAAATTTATGGGCCTAAGCAATTTAAGATAATGCACAAAAATAAAAGGCACGAGTTAACAATAAGCACAGGCTAAGCATTTAAGAAATTAAGTAGAATACAATCACATATCGGTTTGAAGGAATTGAGTCGAGGTCCATGGTCGATAAATATATCGGTATCATGGTAAAGGTTACCGTTTAGTCTCTTATGACCCAAAGTCATATCATGAAAATAGAATACAAGGAGAAGTGTTTGAGTGGCACACAATATACCTACATGAAGGTGAGCTCGTCTAGGTCTTGCATATGAAATTTGTTGGATGGAAAAGTCTAGTGTTGTGCTCCAAATATCCAAGTCACGGTAAAGGGCACAAAAGAATTTAAAATAAAAAGTGAGAGTTCATGAGATAATGATTAACGCACAAAATAAATGACTAAGTTAAAGCAGGAAATAAAGACAATTCAGTTTCCAGTAGATCAAGGTAAAATAAGTTAGGAATACAGTTTCTAGAGATATGATAGCCACTTAGATGAAGTATGATCAAGGAACAATCTAATCATTTCTCAAGTTTCAAATGGTTCGAAGGTCTAGATTTGAGGAAATGTCGAGTGAGTAAAGGTTGAGATATCTTCACAAAGTTTGGCAGATGACTTAACTACACTCGAGTATATAAAACTATCATGGCAATTAATGAGGAATACTTGTATCCCATTAGGGTGACTTGCTTGTTTCTTGGTCCTCTATCAATATATGATCTAATTTCAAATTTCAAGTTCCTCAACGGTTTTGAAATACTATCTCAAGATACTCCATCAAATATTTAATCATAACTTAAAGTTAAATTCTCTTTAAATAATTTCCAACTACCCTTCATCATATATAATGCAGCACAACTAAACTTTCATAATAAGCTATCACTTTTAAAATTTTCAATTCTCAAATGTACCTCGAGATAACTCTTAGCCTATTTCATTATTCGCAAATCATGTAACTCAAATTAAATCCTTTTTTACCAAAATTTAAATATCCATAATCAAGGCTTTAAACCTGAAATCTAATTAACTTTATAAATCATAGATCATATTACAGAATTTAAAATTCAAATTTTTCCTTCAAAGTCGCTTTCATATCCTCCAAATATTTAAACTTTTTTTTACCATCATCACTTCAAACTCAAAATTAAATAAACTTATAATTCGTACGACTCAATTTAAAACCTCAAGCTCTCTCAAACTAAACTTTCATCTTCTCTAGTTGTTTAAAAAACATAATTAAAACTCCTTAAATAATCTCGAGATAAACTTTATAATATTACAATCCAAACATTTAAAGTTAACCGTAAATCATGCGTCACAATTTAAAAACTTAAGTTATTCCTCAATGGATTTCATATCCCTAATAAATCATAACTATTTCACCATTTCAAAAAAAATTCGTAAATCAAAAATTTGTTTTCTCGCTCCGGCTATCCTCTTGTGTATACCACCTTGTAATGACAAAATAATATTCTCACTATCCTTTGAAGGAGGTAATATGCTACTACCCAACTTGTAATTAACTAATCCTTAAGATCATATTTCTAGGAAAATAATACCTTTATGACTTAATTAAAATTTCAATGCATTGGTCAATGAAATCCTTCAGCCATGTGTTTAACCTATGAGCATATACTAGTGTAGTCATCTTCCTATCAAATATGAAAATAAGGATTACGGTAGGAAGCTCAAGCAAGATGAAAATCAAGGAGGTCGAACGAGAGTTCAGAATTTGAAGTCAAGAAAGGGTGTCAAGTAGGTGGATGAGATTTTAGACTCTAATCCTATATTGCAGGCCCGTTCGGTACAGTCATGTAACCGAAATGGTAAACTGGACCTACATGGGCTACCACAAAAACATGTAACGCCCCAGTCCTAAATATTTGAGACTAGATACGTATCATGCCAGTTGTATACATACAAGTAAATATACGACTCGTATATATACATAAGCTGTAAATGCAGAAAGCCAAGATACTAAATCTTATCCACGAAGATAAATAATAAAATAAAAGCAACTTTGAGTTTGTCATGTATACAATAGTTGGGCGGAGATAAATCTACTACCAACTAAATTAAATATGAAAAAATATACAAGGAAAGAATTGAGCAAGCGAGAGCAAGTGACGAGTCCAAGAGCAATCATCACGAAGGAAGGAATGGCCTTAGCTAGAGCACCTGCAAGAAACCACGAAACACATACCTGGAGGAATCACCAGGTCCTCAGAGGGACGTAACAAGACACATAGTATCATGCCAATAACTGAATAATAAAAGCTCAACAGAAAAGTATGCACGAGTAAAGGTTCCTACCCATTCTATGTGATATGCACTTTGAGGACAACGTTCTACGCAGGGGCTGTAGGATCAGCAGAGTAATAAGGAGTGGCCATCGGTCCGGGGCAGTAAGTAGCGCTCATCCGAGTCACTATCGACCCAAAATATGTGTAAAAATAAATGTAGCCCCTACGCTAATAACTGTCCCCTCCCCCCAATGATACTATACATGCGTCGTCTCCACGATACTATTTAATCCTTAATAACTGCCAAATCTTCTACACAAATCTATTAGCAGTTATATCTTAACGCACGGCCTGCACGCACCAATGATCAGTTAGCACGCAAGTCCGCATCTATATGCGACTCACAACTCACACACAATCCGTGGCACATCGTGACAGTTTATGAGATGCACTAAACATACGGTGGTCCCTTAACTCTAAGTCAATTGCATAAAGTATAGTAATTTACAACTATATAGGGTTTTGAAAGAACAACATTATATTGGCAAAATAAGAAAAAGTATGCATGATATTGAGCAAGAAATTAAACAGTAAAGGTAAGGTGTCTTGCCTGGGAGAACGCCTTGGGTGGTGTAATGTTCTGACATATTCCGTTGCGTCCAATAGCCATGGTTGGTGCAAACAGGATCCAATTTTTACGAGAAAATAGGGAAGGATGATTAGTCATGATTGAGACTTTCTAATCTAAGAGATTTTGACAAGAAATATCTTAATATGAAAATATATTTTTATCTAAAAAACTATTTGGAAATTACAAAAAATTAAGAACTAGATTTTTATTAAAAATATATTTTAGAAAAATATCGTTAAAACCAAAAATTCTTTTGGCTAATTTCTATGTTTTTGTCAAACTACTATTTTAGGTTGAATTTACATTTTCAAAAATATATTTTTTTAGATGAATACAACATAATTTTATAAATTATCCAAGGTTAAAACCTACTTTGTAAAACTAAAATTTTGACAAATAATTTATAGATAGAAAATTTTGCATCAATATAACATAGCCCCTAATATATTTCTTTTATACAAGTAGTTTTTATCTATTTTAGTTAATAAAATATTTAACATAGATAATTGGTACTAGTCATACAACAATAATAAATATCATAATAATATTTAAGTTCATTTTTCAAACTAGTATACCACAAATGTTTTTATTAACATTAAATAAAACCATTAGTAGTAATAATAATAATAATAATAATAATAGTAATAATAATAATAATATTACCCCTGCTAACTATACTACTCATTCCCTCAAAATAAACACACAGTGATTGAGAGATGAAGAGGGAGAAGTGGAAGTGAAGGGGGTTTTACCGAGGAAGAGGGGTCGGCGGAGCTCGGGGGTCGGGCGCCGGCGATGGCGATGCGCCGGAGGCGCTCAGGCGGCTGGCCGCGTCGGGAAGCGCGGGTGGCCGACAACGCGGTGGATGGGCGCACGGCTTGCGGAGGAGTGGTCGGCACCGAGGGCGGCACGGATGCTCGGCGGGCGGATGGGTTTTGTGATGGCGGTGGTCATCTGGCGGGATCGTCGGTGGCCATGTTGATTGCATGGGTGGTGTCGTTGATTTGACCGGAGAGGCGATGGTGGTTGTGGAAGCATAGGGCTGCCAGGATCCTACGGGTTTGGTCGGAGTCGAGATGCCGACCTGATGGTGGCGGCGATGGGGCCATGGGGTGCTAGCCTGGGTGGTGTTGGTGTGTGCTTGGTGGTGGTTCGGGTGGCGTAGAGGAGATTTGGGAGAACAGGGGTCGTGAGGAGTGGTGCCGACATCGGGCTGCCGTGGTGATGGTAGTGTTGTAACGGGTACCTGTCCTGCGAGACACGGGAAGACGTCGAGTCCGGGGTTGTCGGACAGAACAAATTTGTAACTGTAATGGAGAAAATATAGTGGATGGGTAGAGGCACGACCACGGACACGATGCACAAGTTTTGGGTTGTGGTAGATATTTATGGAGGAGTACCTCTCCTTTTATAGGAGGTGAGAATTTCCACTAGGATATGTATTGGGATGTTTAAATTCCCCAATGATAATATAAATTTTAATTCAAATAAATCAAATCTAAATTTAAATTAAATTCCAATTTAAATCTAGATCATCTAAACTCAAATATAGATATAAAATCTACCTTTAAAGTTTTTAAATTAAATCCATAAAATCCAATCGAGATTTAAAATGGCTACAAAAATTTCCAAATATATTTTCCAAAAATATCAATAATAATAATTTCGAAAATAATAAATATTTGTAAATATCTTTTTGAATAATAAAATATTAATATCAATAACTTCGAAAATAGAATTATATATATGAATTCAAATTCATGTATCTCATGTGTAAGGAATATTTGAATAAAAATAGTTTTCTAAATTACTATTTATAAAACCTTTCATAATGTAAATTAAAGAGTTGGAAATTCTAATATAATGTATTTTACAACTTTAAATAATCAAAAATATTTATTATTTATTATTTGAAAAACCAAGCTTCTAAAATAAAAATGTTTTACAAAAATATGTATCTCGCACATATTCGCACTCGACGAGTCATACGAAAATTTGAACTCATACGCGACGTTCATTACTACAAATTTCGTACGCGACGTATAATACGACTATGCGACGTACAATTATAAAGAAAAATCTATACCAAGTTTAAAAATTATAGTAGAAAATTAGGGGGTTTACATCAGCCAAGTCTCGTGATAGAGAATCCGCCATCACCACTCGAGTCAGATCGTGCACATATTCGGACGTCCCTGATATACGTGCATGTCATCCGAGACTCGCGAGTGGTGCCCCCACAATTCCTATCTCTTCATTTCGGAATGTCTGCCTAACCGCTAGGCTACGTCTTTAGGCTAAGGTCATCCGTCAGTATTGGAATCATAGTTCCCAAACATAAATATCAACACTGACCCCATCCTAAGGTCAATCCAAATCGATAGTACGGGGTTTTCTACCCTAGCTCGCATCACTTCGATTTCTAAACATCGAGCATCGATTCCCTACGCATATCCCAATATTCGTCGCATGGGGTCCGAGTCATTCAGTAAAACCATCCTACGATAACTCACGTTTCAACCAATTCCACGTCATATCAATATCGTTCGTTCATCAAACAGTTTCGCATAGTCTATCTCTTCGAACACGTTCGATGTAATCCGCCTATCAATCCTTCCAAGTCAAGCACGCTATGATACGATTCATCGCTAAACCATAATTCACATTTCATACTCCCTACGTCATTTATCCCAATTCACGTAATCGATCACAAGGTCGTCCGACTTAACAATATCTTGTGCCCCAATCTCACTCGAGTCAGATTATCCACGGTGGGCATGAATCACCATGCATGCTATCGCGAGATAATCATTCTCATCGGGACGTAACTCTTATTTTGTGTCTAGACTAATTCATTCTTGATGCGCGGAATAGACCTACTCAATCCTCAAGTTTCATTCATTCGTCAATCATAAGTCCTACAAATCCTCGAGTTCACCTTCGCATCAAGCCAACAAGTCAAGACAATCAAAGTTGATGCATCCTGATTTTTTGAGTTCGATCATTCCCGCGACATGAATCACCATGTCAGCGCTCACGCAGAACGATTGCCCCAAATTCGATGCGACGCATGTGCGATGCTGGAGTCGCGCTCGTGCAAGACAAGAATATCGACGTTGTGGTTATCCGCGTAACCCTCAAGACACGATTACTTTTATTCCAATGTTCGTTTCAATCAAAATCCTAAGTATTGCATCCATCAGAACGATAACACTTGCATGATCGTCCTTTACCGAGTCAGAGTACCCCCGAGTTATCACATATCTATCTTTGATATGCCTCAATACCATCGATGATATGCGTAACCTGACGATCTTCTTTCGCAATAAATTTCTAGTCGTACGAATGATGCTATCGTCCGACTGGATAATCTTCTCGACATTCAAATTCAATTTCGATCATTACCCCTCGAATCGTTCACAACATCAATTTCCTCAAACCCAAATTCACGTATCGTTCATCCGTCTATATTAAGTCATCGACCAACGTATTTTCTCAGCTCGCATCATTCCTTGCTAACTCAATCATCGAACGACATCCATTCCAATCCTCAGAGTCATTTTCAAACATTCGAATCAGACTTTTTCATGCACGCTATCTTCCCGTCGTGCTAACTTTTCGTATACGATCCGTATCAATTTCTTCAATCAAGCCATCCATTTATTTTATCGTTTAGAATCTCCATTCAACCATTTCGTAACTCGTATTATCATTCACAAATCGTCCGAACGATATCTCGTTTGTGACTCTTTAATCATGACTATCTAAGTGCTACTCGTTCTAAGGCTTTGCGATATCATCGCTTGTCGACATACACGTACTATCCGTAAATCTTCTAGTTTTCCTCGAATAATTTCTATAACATCCATACACCACTCAGGGTCACGTCATTCCACAAATCCTCAAAAAGGTCATATGATTCACAATCGACATGTTCAATTGTGCGTTCACCCGTTCCTCAAGGTCTAAGAACCATTTCTCGTGTTCGCTTTAGCGTTGGTCAAGTAGCGTCTCTATCAACATACATTCTAAGTCTCACTTATTCTCGTCCGAGCGATAGTCAATCTCGCTCGCAATCTCGTTCGTACCAAAAGGTCTACGTGTGCGATACTCGGCACAACTTAGCCAAAAGGTCGTGTGCATAGCCATCCCGTACGGACTATACTCCGAGTTTTGTATGCTCATTTGCTAACGTCAACGTAGGACTATTTAGGCATGCACGCGACTTGCTAACTTTAGCACGTGTTTTCTATCCACTCAAGGTCAGCACCGTTCGGCCCAAAGGCCATCGTCTATCGATGCGTTCGATTGAACACTTGTACGAGCTTTTGAAAATATTAGACTTATTGTATGGACAATCGTGAGACATTTGAGAGAGAGCGCACCAACGATATCAACTTGCAGAAGCAACACATCAGAGTTTGCGAAAACAACAAAGTTAAAAAATTCAATCGAAAGTCTAAGGACGTAAAGTCATGCTCTGATACCATTATGTCATGCCTCGCACCCGTAGGAGCGATCGTCCTCGCTAAGGAGTGATGCCGCACGAGCCTAGATTACGCTCATGCAAGACGGATTCCATAACGGCCGATTTCTGCGGCTGCGACGGGATCGTCGCACAGAAGTCCCATACAGAGACATTAAATATTAGCAGCAAAAATTTGAAGCAAAATACAAGTTATTCAAAGAAGCTCTTTATTGATATTGAAACAAAGATTACAAAGGGCGCAAGGCCAAGATTACAAGTCTCTCGAGCTCACTTTTCTCACATTACAAGTTCACTCTGCTCTCTCTCATCTCTCGATTACAATGCTTGAGCCAGCGAAAGCTTCGGATAGGCGAAGTCCATACTTTATGTCCCGTATAAGTCTTGACTCCATGCGGCCGCATGCTTCGAATCGCCAAGGAAGTCCATACCTCGACGCATCCAAGCGAGCTCCGCACCACGAGCTTCTACCTGTGCCTGCACATAAAAACTATGTGGGTGTCAGTACTCAACTGTACTGGTGGAGTGGGCTCCTCGCTCACCCATTCAAAACCAACACGTTCATTTTACTTTGTGCAACATAGACCCTTTACGATTGTCTTTCTACTCTTGCCTTAGGATCAATTTTAGGACATAGACTCTCGGCCTATTTAGTGTTATCAGACCGTTACCTTGCTACCACGCCAAAAACTTTCGTATCCTTGCCTCTAAATCTTTCTCGTGCTTGCATCGTCAATGCACCGACTCATAGTTGTCTTTCGTGCTATACTCTGGGATGTAACGACTTGGTCGTGCCATGAAATCGATTCGTGCTTATCTCTGAGGCAGTGCCTCCTCGCTATATCTTGCCTATACTTTTGTTGTGACGACGCGATCGTGCCTCACATTTCGAGGTCGTGCCCTGCAACTCAACATAACTTAACCAAACTTGCCCTACGGCCCTTCTCGACTTAACTCGCAACGACTACCAACTTGTGGAACCGGTGTTGAGAACTCAAGCACGATGCCATATCTCGTGCTGAAGCACGTGTCATTACGCATAGCCAAATCTTAGGCTTCATAATACATTATGTGCATGTCGTGCACGCATTCTATAACTCAACACATACCATACTTACACTTCCTTTATTAGGACCGACACCGTGCATGCGGATTGGCCGCTTAGCACGCCAATTATCTATATAAAAGGCTATTGGTACGACAAGCTATCGTGGACATAGCTCGGGTAGGCGGCGGGTCCTCCGATGCAAGGTAGCTAGCCCCATGGAAGCCCTCGACTACCCACGTAATACGTGCGCTGCTATAACGTCTACCTCCTAGGACGACTGGGCCCGGTGCCCCGACGTATAACCAGTCTAGACAAAAATCCTTGTCGACAAGTTGTCCAATGACCACGCACCTACGAGACATCTAGACTCATGTAAATACATGGCTTAATTTATTGGTACGACTGGAACTATACTTATCAACTCGTGCTCTGAACCAAACTTGGCATAACGTGCCTCGGGACCGTGAGACTCCCAACCGAGGGACCGCCTCATACGTCTTAACGTGCATAGGAACGTGAGACTCCCAACCGAGGGACCGCCTCGTACTTCTTAACGTGTATAGGAACGTGAGACTCCCAACCGAAGGACCGTCTCGTACTTCTTAATGTGTATAGGAACGTCTCATACTCCAATATATTCCGTGAGACACTATCGTCCAAGTCACACTCTATGTGACGAGCCTTAAGACCGTGGAAATGAATAGCTATATGCAACCGTAGAACCGTGGGACCGTGCATACGCTCAACTTGAACAACCAAATTCTTTGGGTACCTAAACTCATGCCATAAGCCGTGCGATACAACTTAGCTCGTGGGACGATCAAGGCTACGTCGAGCCTTGTATTTTAGGAAACGTGCATGCTTTATCGAGCATCTACGCGGACGACGCCTATAACTTAGGCTAACTCATAGTTTGTGACGAATACCAACTTTTCTTCTCCCAAGCCACGGGACGAAGGACCGAGTGTCATTTTCAAAGTACGCTGAGCCGACTTCTAAGCAGACCGTGGGACCTTTTTCCATGTTCTAACACATTTCGACCCATCGGGTTATTCCCTTAGCTATGTGGATTCGTCTCTTTTATTAGAAAGCCTATTATTAAGTTGAAAACGTGCGATTTATTAGGTGAAGGCTAAGATGAGGCAAGTTCACCGAAACTATCCCACCTGAGCGAGCGGTCGTCTTGACCGAACGATGTCTCCGAGCAAGCCATTGCATGGCTAAGTCCGAATGCCGTCGACATTTCGATTCCTCTGATTGACTGAACGGGACGGGGCACTACAGTCTAAAGGGTTCTAGGGACTCCTAAGTCATGGCAACTGGATAGGTCAGGATCTCCTTCCATGTCAACTATTCTTTCTAGAGAGGTTTTCTGAAACTTGATATCAGAATTTCCTCTATTCCTAAGGACTCCCAATGGTGACTAGCCTTTGGCAACCAGGTGGCTTGCTGTGGCCAATATGCCACTGTCAAACTCAGAACATTCCTGAGTCATAGATAAACCAGGTCTGAGTTGTCATCCGATATCCAATCTCCTGAAATCCTGGATACACAGCATGGTTACTTTCCCAACCTAGGTACTCAGGTCTCTATGTGATAGGGGATGGTATCAGGTTTAGGTTATTAACTCATAGTACTAGTCCTATACCCCTCTATCTTTACAAGTTGACTTGAGAATTCAAAATATAAGGGAGTCTACCTAGGTATCAGGTATGCCAGGCTAACCATGGTGTAATCGGTCAACTAGATTGTGTATATCAGTTGTCCTAGTGGAAGAGTCCATGTTAACTTGTAACATGGGGGTCTCTGATACTCTCCTGTGCTTAACCAGTCATGACATACTACTTACAAAACCTGTTTAATTTAGAGTTTTCTAATACACATCACCCAAATACCTGTTATTCTTCTGATGGGTGTTGGCCAAGACAAAGCCTTGTTACCCCTATGCTAACCTATACAAGATTATGACTTATTGGTACAGAACATCTATGATGCAACTGGCACACTGTGCTAAAAGTATTCTAAGGTACCTGCATATATTCTGGATACAATGGATCCTTTTGCACTTTGTACGTTCTGACCCATGTCTCCATCTCCTGTGCTCAAGGCCAGAGTATTCTAGATACACTCAGATGTCAACTATATACATCCATAACTTATTTAGTTTCTGTTAGGCATTTTATCAAATACTTACCCATCCTCGTCCTAAGTCTTGTCAATAACAGGAATTCGAAAGTTCGTGGCAGAAGGTTTACTTGGTCGAGTACGAGTCTTGATTGCTCTCCTCCTCCTCCTCTGTTGTTCTCGCGATCGAGAAAACAATTGTTTTCTAGGGTTTAGGAGATCCGATGGGTTGACTGCTACTCCATATATATATATATATATATATATATATATATATATATATATATATATATATATATACATCTAATTTTGATAAGCTTGAGGTGATGAAGAGATTGGATGAAAGGATTTGTATTGATCTACTCTTTGAATTCAAATTGAATTCGTATCCAGGAGTGGAGGGTTCGGCTAAAAAGGAATATTTGAATTGGGATCATTTGCATTTTAGTCCCATGAAATACATTCATACCCATGATCCTTATTTGATATATATTGTAAAACAAAACATAACAATTATATTCATGAGACAAATACAAATGGTATAAATTTAATAAATTCAAAAAATTTGGTCAAGGGGTTGACAGTATTGACCTCGTGTTAGCATTCTAGATTTCTTTATCAGAATTGCTTTTACTTTCGAGATGACTGTACAGACTTGACATTGCTAGATTCTAGACATGGGAATTGGGAAGAACTTGACTACAATATCAGACCTATTGTCGTGTGGTCCGTTGTTTAGTGACCTTTATCTCTGTAGCAGAGTAAGGGATTATCACTGTCGAAAATTGATTGTCCTTGGTGCCACGACACAGGTACTGAGGATAATACCCTGCTGAGGTGCTAGTGAGCCTTAGTGGAAGGGGTCTGGTATTCTAGAAAAGTATCTCACTTGCATAGCACATAGACGGATATAGTAGATTGCCCTAGTTCATATTTTTATTTCTGTACCTTGGCATGTATATTATGCACCTTGCTAGTCCTCTAAGGACCTGGCTATTTCCCAGGCTTAGACGAAGCTGAAGACTACCCAGAGATTTACGGTTCCGGAGCTGAGACCGGAGGCGTACCAGCACAGGAAGACGAGAGATAGTGCTAAAGGATTTTTTGTGATCATGTTATAATCATATTTAGTCTTGCTACATTATTTCCTTTTTTTCATCAGACTTGTAGTTGATTTGTACTTTCTTTCTATTTCTGTGATTTCGGGATGTTTTACCCGTAGAGACTTCATTACTTTTATTGCTGGATATTTGAGACATTTTCTTATTTATTCTTGATCTCTTTGTGGACTCTGTGGATGTGATTAGATGTATATACCTATGGACTGTGTTGTATTGTTTGGTGTTATCATGATTTACAGCTTAAGTATTTCGCTAATGGGCTTATTGTGTAGCATGGCCCATTGGTGAAGTGCTGCTGGCATGTATTCGTATACCTGGTCCCACGTATTTTGGGACTGGAGTGTTATATGTTTTTGTGGTGGCCCATGCAGGTCTACGTTAATTACTTCGGTAACGTTACTCTACCGACGTGAGCCTGCAATTAGAATAGAAAATACCTATAGGATCACATCCACATGCTTGATACCTTCCTTGACTTCGTTTTAAATTCTCACTTGACTTTTTGATTTGCATCCAGTTTGATTATGTTCTACCGTTGTAATGTCCCAAATTCGTGATACGTATTTAATGTACGTATACGTGTTTTGGACCCATATTTTATTTATTCATGGTTAGTTATCTTGGTTTATTTTGTATTGGCTTGGTTTTATTGGCATTGATAGTTTAATTGGTTTTAATGGATCATTGGTTTATTTGGGCTTGGTTTATTCCTTGGTTGGTTCGGCTTGGCTTGGTTTTGTCTTGGTTCATTATGAACCATAGGGGTGAACCCCCTACCTACCACCACCATCCCCCTTTATAACCCACCTAACTTTTCTCTCTCCTTCACTTTCTCATTAACTCTTCTTCCTTCTCCATTAAACCCACCACCAACCAAGAACACCCCTTAGGCAAGTACAACTTGCTTCCACAAGAGAACCCATTTTTATTGTTCCATTAGCTTCTCCTCATGTTTCTAAGACACATTAGAACTTGTCATTTTCCATTTTGAGGCTTTAATTTTTGTAGATCTAGAAATTAGTTATTTTCGGATTTTGGTAGTTTTGATCTATCAAACTTCTTTGTTTTCAAGTTTTGATGGTTCTATGTTGTAGAGAATTTTATTCTACCCAATTTTGACCTTTGAAAAGTTGGATTTGGACTTGTTTTGACCAAGTTATGGACTTTTGAAGCTTTGGGTTCAACCATGGAGTTCCTGCTGATTTGGAGAAGACAGTGAGCAGTGTACGCGAGCTTTTTAGCTTGCGCCACTGAGCTGTGTGCGCTCTTTAGCGCAGCGCAGTCCGATCCATACGCTGCCTTTTGGAGCGTATGTCTTGCATACGCTCACTTGTGTGACAAGGAGTCGTATGGAGTCCATACGCTGCCTTTTGGAGCGTATGTCTTGCATACGCTCACTTGTGTGACAAAGAGTCATATGGAGTCCATACGCTGCCTTTTGGAGCGTATGTCTTGCATACGCTCACTTGTGTGACAAGGAGTCGTATGGAGCTCATACGCTGCCTTTTGGGAGCGTATGTCTTGCATACGCTCACTTGTGTGACAAGGAGTCGTATGGAGCTCATACGCTGCCTTTTGGGAGCGTATGTCTTGCATACGCTCACTTGGGTAACAAGGAGTCATATGGAGTTCATATGCTGCCTTTTGGAGCGTATGACTTGCATATGCTGACTTGGATAGTAAGGAGTCGTATGGAGTTCATACGCTGCCTTGATGAGGAGTCGTATGGACCTCATATGCTGCCTTTTGGAGGCGTATGACTGAGCGTAGCCTGACCTGAGCGTAGCCTGACCTGAGCGTATGACTTTTGCACTGAGCGTATGGCCTTTGGCTGACTTGGTCTTATGTCAGCGTGCCAGTTTGGTTTTATTTTCCTTAAGCTTGGCTCTTCTATAGTCCTGTATATTGATATTTTATTAGATATTTTACGTCCATTTTATATCCTTACGCCTTTTGTTATGAACTTGATAATCACGAATTTACTTAATATGTTTGGAATTGATAATTGAGCATGACGTGATAGTGACCCGTAGTGGTGCACTCCTGACATAATAACCTGACATGACCTGATAGTGGCTCGTCGTGGCGCACTCCTGACAAGAACACTTGGCATGATAACCTGACATGATTATCTCGAACAGCTGTTGCGACGGCTACCTGACATGACCTGACCCGTATAAGTAATCTGGACACCGTGGGTGATTGTACTTGTACAAATAATCCAGTCCTGTCTTGCATCATGTCTAGGAGGGGACTCCTGAGTACCACGGTCAGGAGTACCTACTGAAATGGACTAAGGTAATGATTAGTATAATTCACTAGTCATGAAGAGATGTTCCCTAGTTACAGGCGATCCCGTTATCCCGGCCGTAAATGTTTGGACTTGTAGCCTGCCGACGAGTAGGGCACATTTCCAGTCAACTGTTATGTGGGGCACCCACCATTGTCACTTAAATGATTGAATTCTATTGTCACTCTAATGTAGTGTACTCTCTAGATTGTCACTATAATGATTGCCTGGATAACCTGGATAGCTGCAGGGCCTGTGACTACTTGGAGCATCTTATTGCATCTTGCTAGTAACTAGGATTGTGATAACCCTAGTTAGTTAATGTAGAAAGCCGTAGACAATGATTGACCGTGATTGCTTGGATGGAGTCTAGTCCAGTATAGTATTGTCTAGAAATGATTGATTGTAAGATTGTACCAGAATAATTGAATGATGGTCACTCCAGATTGTCACTATAACGATTGTACTCTATTGTCACTCTAGCGTATTACACTCTTTATTGTCACTTTTATCATTGTACTCTCTCCTTTTCACCTTAATGATTGTCACCTATAGCAATAAATGATCAGAGACCAAGTTCTGTTCAGGCGAAGGGTTACAAACTCGGTCCTTGTTTGGTTTAAGGATTGTAACCTGGCTTCCGGAATAGTATCTTCGTTTTCTCTTCATATATTGTCCAGTTATGTTTTATTTAGCATGATTATCCAGTTATCCTATGTCTTGATGCTTTATTTAATCATTTCCTCTGATTAGGATAAATGCATTGGTAGCGCACAAACCTCAATCTGCGTTATTTATTGTTGTTTTCTTACATGTTGAATGCTAATGATTTGTTGGCTTTAGTTCTTAAGTGAAGCCTCCTTTGTGGCACTTGCTCTTTCTGGGGTCTGACCCAGCTGGTTTTGTATGGCCAGATACCGGAGCAGCACCAAAGGATCTCCCTGCTTTCCAGCCCGATGGTGGTCACCAGGCGTAACCAGGGCATCGAGTGGGTTTCTTTTGTTCTCCCACTGTAATATTGTAAATTATTCTTTTGAGGCGTTTAGTCGACGAGCAAGTGTTAGCTCGATTGTACTTACTTACTGTCTGCCTACGGGCTGTAACATGATTGACAATCCCCGGGGGTTGATCATGTATGACTGAACTCTTGCTAGTCCTCACATTTTGTAACGACTAGCTTCATGATCATTCCGAATATGTAATGTATGGGACGCCTTACTATTGTGTATTTAGTGGTCTGCCATCTTGTAACTATTACTAGTTGGTTGAGATTGAGACAATAGGCTATTTTATGACCTTAAGAGACTGATGGATTGTAGTGAAACCCTCACATATCTAGACAGCCGTGACCGTATAGCAGTGTGGATTCCATTCCGTTATACGTAGCTGGCTATGTCTGCCCCCGCTCTCTAGTATTCTGGTTCTGGGGCGTGACAACCATAGTCCTTATTTATTCATGCTAGCAAAATAAATCTTCATAATGGATGTATGTTCCCTTACTATCACATTAGGAAAGCAGGAGCACAGTCATTAGAAGTCATAAGTGCAGGTGGAGTCTTCACGAATTGTGCGATGTCATGGTGATATCTATACTATTAGCCCGCAATATCTTGAGGAATAGGACTTGAGGATACATCCACAAACAAGATTATAGACTTCTCTCCGACTCTTCAGCATGAATGTTTCCATGTTATCTTCTTTTTCAACATGATTGCTTTTGTGTTCTTTCCTACTCATTTGGCTAAACCCTTCCATGTTGACTTCTTGAGTAATTCTTCCAGTTCTTTTTGTGCTAAGTTGTTGGAAAGTGTATTATGGATTGGTCTAAGGAAAAGTTTAAGAAATTATATTTATCTTTGTATTACGGAATCAAAGTTTTTGCAGCCAGAGAAATACTGGCGAGGCAAGACTTCAGATAACGGCATCATGGCTACATATGTTTCTCAAATTTTACTTGAACCATATCCTATGCATGTTGATATTTTTTTTGTATTTTCGTAAAAAAATTTAATTCAAAAGTATTTTATGGATTTGGCCAAGATAAGCTCAAGAACCTGTATTACTTGGCATAGCAGATGTGCACTGCAGTCATCCGTCGTATTATGGAACAAGAAAGTTATTTGCAGCCAGATGCACACTGGAGTTGTAGTAACTTTATGTGACATAACCATGGAGATATATGGTTCTCGAGTATTACCTAGACTATGTCATATGCATCTTGTTTGGCTTCACATCGTTCTTGGAAATAATTTGACAAACCTTCCTGCTTTGCTTGACCCTATCGTTGTTTGAAATTGGTATATAGGGTTTTTTTACCCAGCTTTAGGTTCTCATTACCTTCTACTTATTAAATGACTAAAATAGTTAATACCTTATAGTTATATTATAGAATATAATTAAGCTAGATATTGGTGTGATTGTGATGTTGGATAGCTAGAAACGGGTAAGTTTCTTATAGATGGATCCTAGTGAGATTATGAGTTGAGTATGAATGCCTGGATATCGGATGCGTAGAGCCCATTATGAGGAATTTCTAGGAGTGATCTGACGAGTATCATTGAATAGTTTATAATACTATACCTACGATAGAATGGTACGACTAGTGGTATTAGAATTCTTCTGCAGTAAAATACTTTAATCCTTTTTCCCTAACTTATTTTCGAGAAGCATCTTAGAGTTGTGATGGGAGTATTAAGGAAGGAGAGATTGTATGCTAAGCTTAGTAAGTGTGATTTTTGCCTTGATAGAGTTCCTTTTCCAGGATACATTATCTCGGGAGAAGGACTTTCAATTGATCAGGAAAAGATAGCTACCATAGAGTCTTGGCCGACACCAACATCTGTTGCAGAAGTTTGGAGTTTTCTCGAACTTGTAGGGTATTACAATAGGTTTGTAGAGAATTTCTCACGGATTGCAGAGCCGATGACACGATTGAACCGTAAGGATCAGGAGTTCCAGTCGACAGAAGATTGTCAGAAGGCTTTTGAGAAGTTGAAGAAGAGGTTGACCTCAACACCTATTTTGACGCTTCCTTCTGGATCTAAAGGATTCGTGGTTTATAGTGATGCGTCAGATAGTGGACTTGGATGTTTTTTGATACAACATGGAAAGGTCATAGCCTACGCATCGAGGTAGATGATGGTATATGAGAAGAATTACCCTACTCATGATCTAGAGTTATCAGCGGTGATCTTTGTATTGAAGTTATGGTGGCATTATTTGTACGGAGAGCATAGAGGCATTATTTGTACGAAGAGCGGTTGAGATATTTACGGATCATAAGAGCTTAAAGTACGTCTTCATGCAAAAGGAGCTGAATATGAGACAGAGGTGGTAGTTGGAGCTCATGACAGACTATGATATAGAATTACAGTACCATCCTGGCAAGGCAAACGTAGTGACAGATGCTTTGAGTAGGAAGCCTACTACATATTTCTTGGCAGCTCAGTCACAGTTATTAGAGGATCTTCAGGAGCTTATAATAGAAGTCATTATGCTGGGACAACAATGAGTACTTGCCAATGTTGAAGTATATTCGTCACTTGTGGATAGAATCAAGGCAGCGTTACCAACAGATGTAAGATTTTGAAGACTTCACGAGAGGATAGAGGTAAGAGTGACAGATACTTGGACCAGAGCTTGTGACGCAGACAGTCGAAAAAGTGAAGCGAATTCAAAGTCATCTTCAGGCAGCTCAAGACCGGCAGAGCATTGGGCCGATACGCATTGTCGACCACAGGAATTCAAGGAGGAAGAGCATGTATTTTTGAGGATTTCACCGACTCGGGGCACTACTAGATTCGGGAGTAGGAGGAAGTTGAGTCCAAGGTATATTGGACCGTTCGATATCATTGAGTGTGTAGGAGAGGTGGCATATCGTCTTGTATTACCCCCATCACTAGAGGAAGTACATGATGTGTTCCATTTTTCACAGTTGAGGAGGTATGTGATTGATCTCAGTCATGTGGTAGATCACTCTGAGATCATAGTAGGTATCTTGGATACGAGTGAGAAGACAATTAGAGGGAAGACGATTAGACTGGTTCGAGTTGCATGGAGGCACCATTCTCTGGAAGAATCAACTTGGGAGCGTGAAGATTCTATGCGTGTGTGTCAAGCCCCGCTCCCGTAGGAGCGATCGTCCTCGCTAAGGCGTGATGCCGCACGATCCTAGATTGCGCTCGTGCAAGGCAGTTTCATAACGGCCGATTACATCGGCGGTGACGGAGTCGTCGCACAGAAGTTCCAAGCAGAAACATTGAACATGCAGCAGAAATTTAAAGGCAAAACACGAGTTATTCAAAAGATCTTTATTGATATTGAACAATCAGATTATGGTAGGTGCAAGGCCATGATTATAAGTCTCTCGTGCTCACTTTTCTCTCATTTTACATGCCACTCTGCTCTCTCTCATCTCTCGATACAATGCTTGTGTAACGTCCCAGTCCTAAAATACGTAGGACTAAGTCCGTAGACATGCCAGCTGTATACATACGAAGTACATGGGCTTTGTATGTATACATAAGCTGTAAAGTGTAGTAATCTAAGACAAACTAAATCTCATCCATAATGAAAAGAATAATAATATAAAATCAACTCGAATATTTATGGTACAATCGTTGGACGGAGACAAAGTCCACTGCCAACTATCTCAATGAAAGAAATGTACAAGAATCGAAAAATGGCAAGACGAACCAAGCACAATCGTCCTTGAAGGAATGGAGAAGACCACGGCCTTGGCTAGGATACCTGCGGAAGACATGAACACATACCTGGGGAAAAACCAGGTCCTCAGACGGACGTAGCAAGATACAGGAAGAACAAGCTAACATGAACTGTCAGAATAATAAAATAATATAATAAAGGCTATCCTAGACACAAATATGCAAAGGAGATTCTAACCGCCTAATGTGCAATTTAGAGGACAACTTTCATGCGCATGGGTGGGATTTTAGGCTATGTGTACGTAACTGGCATCCAGTCATCTGTATCCGACCGTAACGTCCAAAACGTCAGAGGATATCTGCAAATAAATTGCCACAGTTCCATCCGGAGACTGTGGTTTACCTGTTTGGATTTCCATACGCACTAGCGACTGTCCTCCCCCAATATTTCCCACACTGTTCAAGTCATGTCTATGGCTCGTCCAGTTTTGTAACTACTTGAGTCTCTAAAATCCTAATCATAGCAGTTACGAATATCAACCGTCATACGACTTTAGAGATAGCTAGTCAATAAGTCGTGTCCCTAGCAACATGTCTCCAACCGTGTAGTGTGTGTATCATGGCCAGCGGAGGTATAAAAATATCCTGCAATAGGAGGGTAGTCTACTACAACTAAGTTAACATGAATATAATAAAGTAACGACTAATAAAGTCGCTTGCACCCAAGTGTGGCTTGGACGCACAGTTTATAACAAAGGAAACTAACAATATGAAACAAAATAAATAATATAGAAAATAAATAATTTGACAGTTAATTAGCAAGGTATACTTGCCTGTTGCGACGCCTGGTGAGTTGTCTGGTGTGGTACAATCAAGGTGACACAAGATCGACTTCGGTGTTACAACTATGCAAGGGGACCTCTGTTGGTGGCACGGATGGTTCCATCGAGTCTAGGACGGTCAATTTAGTTAGGGTCAATAGGTGGAAGGAAATAATTGGCAAGGGATAGGAATGGTAGAATTAGTCATGGTTACGGTGATAATTGAAGAAATTAGAGGATAAAATACTCTATACTATTTAAATTATTTATGATACCATACCCAAGGAAAATAATAATAATAATAATTTTTACATAAATAATTGAAAATATAAATATAATTTAGAAACTATATTTGTATTAGTCAAAACATACTTTTTAGAAAATGTAATCTAAAGAGAAACAATTAGATGAATTTGGGCTATAAACAAAATTTTGTCAAAATACCAATTAATTAAGTTTGAAACAAATTTAAATTTACCAATATGGTCAAGTCCCAATATATTATTTTTGACATACGTTATAAATTTAGAAATATTTACTTAAAAATAAAAAATAATACTAATAAAATAATTTACAAATACTAATGTTAAACTAACAAAACTATTAATAATCATAACAAAATACATAATAATAATAATAATAATAATAATAATAATAATAATAATAGCAGTAAGAAAATTATGGTATAGATATACATGTATATACACCAATATATTTATATACATACACATTTTAATTATAAACTGATATTAGGTAAATACAAATAATAATAATAATAATAATAATAATAATAATAATAATAATAATAATAAGAATAATTATAATAATTATAATAATAAAACACAACAGAAAAAGAAAAGAAAAAAATAATTAATAAATAAACAACCAAAAAAATAAACATAAAAACAATAGCAGGCAGTGGGTTGCTGCTCCATTTGTTAGAAAGAGAGAGAGTGAGAAGGAAAGAAAAGGGGAGAGAGGGAGCGGAGGGAAGATCGGAGAAGGAGGCGGAGAGCTTGGGAGGAGGCGGAGGGAAGGAGAACCTGGAGAAAATGATCGAAAGGGCGGCGTCGACCGACTGTTCCGGTGTTAGGGGCGGACGCGCTCGCGGAGCGGAGCGGGCGGAACGGCGAAGCGACGACGGTCGGAACTGAGCTCGCCGTGGTGGGGCGGCGCGCGAAGGCGGCGGTCACGGTTGCTCGGCAAAGACGGAGGCGGGTTTTGGGGGAGAGGTCGGGATGCAGTCGGTCGGCTTCGACGGTGCGGCCGGGTCGGCGGCGGGACCGGACCAGGCTGGACGGGAAGGAACGTGCTGCGGGTTTCGACATCGGCGGTGGATCTGAAGGGACGACCGCGATGGAGGCCAACCTGAGGTCGGTGGCGAACACCGGAGGGGGTCAGCGGCCAAGGACGGGCGTGGGTTTCGGCTCCGGGCGGAGCTCGCGGCCAGGCAAGGGCGGCAAGGGGGTTTTCTCGGTGGGGCGGACGCGCCGGGCGCAGCGGCCAAGGCGGTCGCGGCACAGTTTGTGGAGGAGGCGCTCGGCGCACGCGGCGGAGATACACTGGAGTTCGGTGAGCAGAGGCTGCGGTGAGGATCGGGAGGCGTAGGCGGAGAGAGGGAGCTGGAGATGCTCGGTCGGGCATCGACGACGCGGCGACGGTGGTTATTTGATTTTTGTTTTGTTTTATTTTCTGGGGTTTCGGGTGCGGCGGCGCCAGGCGCAGCGGGTGGTCGCGGCCTGGGATGGTCGGGATGTTGCCGTGGTTACAGAATTAGGATTTTTGTCTAATTTTTGGTTTGGGATGCGAATAGTCGGTCCAATGTGGATGTGAAGGCCGACCGTATTGGTGGCGTTCCAGGTGGTGGTGCAGTTTGTGGTAGTCGCGATGATGGTTGGCAGAAGTGGTCGTGGTGTTGCTGTTGAAGGTGGTGGCTATTATGCCGGGGAGAAGCAGGGTCATCTATGGAGGTCGAGGGCAATGCTGGGGTCGCCGGTTCGGGCTTTGCCGGAAGTAGGAGTTTTGTGGTGTTTTGATGGCAGGGAGGTTTGGTTGCAGGGGTCGGCCAGGGCTGGTGACATTGGGCTGGACTGTGGCGAGGAGAGGACAAGGCGGCGCGGAGGTGGCACTAGGGAGCTTAGATTAGGGCTTAGGGTTAGGGTTTGTGGTTGCATGGATTGTGTCAGGGTTTGTCCGACACGGAGAAAATTGTATGTGTAAAAAGTGGAATAAGACTTTGGATGGACACGGACACGTTGCATGCACTATTATGGGTGGTGGAGAATTTGTGGAGTAATTGGCTTGTGGAATTAATGGAGGAGTACCTGCCTATTTATAGGATGTGGGAATTCCCATTTGGATAGGATTAGGATTCATTTAAACCCAATTAGAATATTTTCTACTAATAAAATTAAAAACCAATCAAATCCAAATCCAAATCCAAATCCAGTTTAAATCTAATTAAATTCCATCTTTTAGTTTAAAATCAAATAAAAAAATTCAAATTTCAAAATATAGATTTTATTTTAACTATTTAAATAAATCCATAGAATCAAATCAAGATTTAAATCGCTATAATAATTCAAAAATATATTTTCCAAAGTACTAATAATATTAATTTCGAAAATAATAAATATTATAAAAAATAAACTAATAAAATATTTATGAAATATATATGTATGTACAAAGAATATTATTTACTATTAATAACTGTATAAACCAAAGGCTTTTTATAAATAAATTTATAAACTTAAAAATTTTGATACGATAGCTAAAAATAATTATTATATATATTATTTTGAAACGATACAAATAGAAAAAAATGTTTTTTAAATATGTACGTTCGCACATATTCGTACTCGTCGAGCAATTTCGAAAATCGAAATTTCGCGCGTGACGTATAATACGTTATTGAGACGTATAAATACAAAAAAAATTAGTACAAAAATATAGTAGAAATTTAGGGGTTTTACATCCTATCCAACTTACAAGAATTTCGTCCTCGAAATAAAAAAAATAAGTAGGGGGATTGAGAGGGTACAAGGGTACGATCAAATCGTTGGATGAGGCAAGAAAACAACATTTAACACAAACATGCATTAGAGAATCGTGATTTAGATAAGTACGAAAATATTGCACGGATATGGTAATGGATGAGGGTTGTTAGCTAATGCAAGATAGAGAAGGATTTAAGGGTTAGGTAATAAAGGTAAAGTAATTAGAGAACAAGGGTACATGGTTCCTTAGAGTGAAGTTACGCGTCTAGGTTTAGGGGTGGTTAAGGAAATAATTCTAGTCATTTCTAAATTTCAAATGATTAGAGATCACGATCAAGAGTCGAAGGATAGGGCGAATAACTCGAGGCAAAGTTGTAAATACGTGGCTTGGTTGATGGCTACTATAACTATTATGGTCATAGGAGAACACTTGGTGTCTATCTATCAAGTTCGAGTGTTCTGTCTTTCCAATTTAAGTGAAAGACAAAACGAATAAGAGTTCGAAGGAGATGTTTATTGAATACGAACACGTGGTTCAAAGACGACTGAATAAATTCAAAAGAGAATTGCCAAGGCAGACATGGATGAGATTCTAGAGAGCAAGCTTAACTATATCTCCACCCACGTATAACGATAATTAAAAGCGAACCAAAGTGCACTCTGTTGATCAGACCATCATGCACCGGTTCTGACTAGACAATATGTTAGTGAGCACGCGCTCAATAGCATGTGTCTCGAACAAGTTTGATAACGGTTAAACTTGCAAAACTAGGCTATAGTAGCAACATTTAGTCAAGATGGTAAAAATATAGGCACGTGAGATAAATATTGAAAGATACTAGAATTAGTTCGAACACCTTAAGAATCTAAGTCTTGTTTGGTGCCTATACAGTCGACCTATTATCTCCTTGTCTAAGGCTTTGGTCGACCAATAAGGTATGGTCTTTAAAAATTTATAGTCTAGGCAATCCACTTAGTATCTACTATATGAGTCATAAGAACGAAGTCTTATGCAAGGTCATGAGGCATTCTACCCAACTTACAAGAGTTAAACTAGTAGGGTGATGGAACAATGGGACAAATCTACCTAGTATGGATTACCTTTCTAACCAACATCAAGTACGAAAGAAGGATAAGAATTAACGGTAGAGGGAATCAAGCAAGATGCAAATCGAAGAGTCAAGCGAGAAGGCAGTCAAGTGTGTGGATGAGATCCTAGACTCTAATCCTATACGCAGGCTTGCTTGGCATGGTAAAGTAAACAAACAATTTATCTTGACCTGCATGGGCCACCACAAAAATATGTAACGCTCCAGTCCCAAAATACGTAGGACTAAGTACGTAGACATGCTAGCTGTATACATACGAAGTACATGGGCCTTGTATGTATACATAAGCTGTAAAGTGTAGTAATCCAAGACAAACTAAATCTCATCCACAATGAAAAGAATAATAATATAAAATCAACTCGAATATTTATGGTACAATCGTTGGGCGGAGACAAAGTCTACTACTAACTATCTCAATGAAAGAAATGTACAAGAATCGAAAAATGGCAAGACGAACCAAGCACAATCGTCCTTGAAGGAATGGAGAAGACCACGGCCTTGGCTAGGATACCTGCGGAAGACATGAACACATACCTGGGAAAAAACCAGGTCCTCAGACGGACGTAGCAAGATACAGGAAGAACAAGCTAACATGAACTGTCAGAATAACAAAATAATATAATAAAGGCTATCCTAGACACAAATATGCAAAGGAGATTCTAACCGCCTAATGTACAATTTAGAGGACAACTTTCATACGCATGGATGGGATTTTAGGCTATGTGTACGTAACTGGCATCCAGTCATCTGTACCCGACCGTAATGTCCAAAACATCAGAGGGTATCTGCAAATAAATTGCCACAGTTCCATCCGGAGACTGTGGTTTACCTGTTTGGATTCTCATACGCACTAGCGACTGTCCTCCCCCAATATTTCCCACATTGTTCAAGTCATGTCCATGGCTCACCCAGTTTTGTAACTGCTTGAGTCTCTAAAATCCTAATCATAGCAGTTACGAATATCTACCGTCACACGACTTTAGAGATAGCTAGTCAATAAGTCGTGCCCCTAGCAATATGTCTCCAACCGTGTAGTGTGTGTGTCATGGCCAGCGGAGATAAAATTATCCCGCAATATGAGGGTAGTCCACTACAACTAAATTAACATGCATATAATAAAGTAACGACTAATAAAGTCGCTTGCACCCAAATATGGCTTGGACGTACTGTTTATAACAAAGGAAACTAATAATATGAAACAAAATAAATAATATAGAAAATAAATAATTTGACAGTTAATTAGCAAGGTATACTTGCCTGTTGCGACGCCTGGTGAGTTGTCTGGTGTGGTACAATCAAGGTGACATAAGATCGACTTCGGTGTTACAACTATGCAAGGGGACCTCTGTTGGTGGCACGGATGGTTCCATCGAGTCTAGGACGGTCAATTTAATTAGGGTCAATAGGTGGAAGGAAAGAATTGGCAAGGGATAGGAATGGTAGAATTAGTCATGGTTACGGTGATAATTGAAGAAATTAGAGGATAAAATACTCTATACTATTTAAATTATTTATGATACCATACTCAAGGAAAATAATAATAATAATAATTTTTACATAAATAATTGAAAATATAAATATAATTTAGAAACTATATTTGTATTAGTCAAAACATACTTTTTAGAAAATGTAATCTAAAGAGAAACAATTAGATGAATTTGGGCTATAAACAAAATTTTGTCAAAATACCAATTAATTAAGTTTGAAACGAATTTAAATTTACCTATAGGGTCTAGTCCCAATATATTATTTTTGACATACGTTATAAATTTAGAAATATTTACTTAAAAATAAAAAATAATACTAATAAAATAATTTACAAATACTAATGTTAAACTAACAAAACTATTAATAATCATAACAAAATACATAATAATAATAATAATAATAATAATAATAGCAGTAAGAAAATTATGGTATAGATATACATGTATATACACCAATATATTTATATATATACACATTTTAATTATACACTGATATTAGGTAAATAATAATAATAATAATAATAATAATAATAATAATAAGAATAATTATAATTATAATAATTATAATAATAAAACACAACAGAAAAGGAAAAGAAAAAAACAATTAATAAATAAACAACCAAAAAAATAAACATAAAAATAATAGCAGACAGTGGGTTGCTGCTCCATTTGTTGGAAGGAGAGAGAGAGTGAGAAGGAAAGAAAAAGGGAGAGAGGGAGCGGAGGGGAGATCGGAGAAGGAGGCGGAGAGCTTGGGAGGAGGCGGAGGGAATGAGAACCTGGAGAAGATGATCGGAAGGGCGACGCCGACCGACTGTTCCGGCGCTAGGGGCGGACGCGCTCGCGGAGCGGAGCGGGCGGAACGGCAAAGCGGCGACGGTCGGGACTGAGCTCGCCGTGGTGGGGCGGCGCGAGAAGGCGGCGGTCACGGTTGCTCGGCAAAGGCGGAGGCGGGTTTTGGGGGAGAGGTCGGGATGGAGTCGGTCGGCTCCGACGGTGCGGCCGGGTCGGCGACGGGACCGGACCGGGCTGGACGGGAAGGAACGTGCTGCGGGGTTCGGCATCGGCGGTGGATCTGAAGGGACGACCGCGGTGGAGGCCAACCTGAGGTCGGTGGCGAACACCGGAGGGGGTCTGCGGCCAAGGACGGGCGTGGGTTTCGGCTCTGGGCGGAGCTCGCGGCCAGGCAAGGGAGGCAAGGGCGGCAAGGGGGTTTTTTCGGTGGGGCGGACGCGCCGGGCGCAGCGGCCAAGGCGGTCGCGGCACGGTTTATGGAGGAGGCGCTCGGCGCACGCGGCGGAGATACGCTGGAGTTCGGTGAGCGGAGGCTGCGGTGAGGATCGGGTGGCATAGGCGGAGAGAGGGAGCAGAAGATGCTCGGTCGGGCATCGACGATGCGGCGACGGTGGTTATTTGATTTTTGTTTTGTTTTATTTTCTGGGGTTTCGGGTGCGGCGGCACCAGACGCAACGAGTGGTCGCGGCCTAGGGATGGTCGGGATGTTGCTGTGGTTACAAAATTAGGGTTTTCGTCTAATTTTTAGTTTGGAATGGGAATAGTCGGTCCAATGTGGATGAGAAGGCCGACCGTATTGGTGGCGTTCCAGGTGGTGGTACAGTTTGTGGTAGTCGCGATGATGGTTGGCAGAAGTGGTCGTGGTGTTGCTGTTGAAGGTGGTGGCTATTATGCCGGGGAGAAGCAGGGTCATCTATGGAGGTCGAGGGCAGTGCTGGGGTCGCCGGTTCGGCTTTGTCGGAAGTAGGAGTTTTGTGGTATTTTGATGGCAGGAAGGTTTGGTTGCAGGGGTCGGCCAGGGCTGGTGACATTGGGCTGGACTGTGGCGAGGAGAGGATAAGGCGACGCGGAGGTGGCACTAGGGAGCTTAGATTAGGGCTTATGGTTAGGGTTTGTGGTTGCATGGATTGTGTCGGGGTTTGTCCGACACGGAGAAAATTGTATGTGTAAAAAGTGGAATAAGACTTTGGATGGACACAGACACGATGCATGCACTATTATGGATGGTAGAGAATTTATGGAGTAATTGGCTTATGGAATTAATGGAGGAGTACCTGCCTATTTATAGGATGTGGGAATTCCCATTTGGATAGGATTAGGATTCATTTAAACCCAATTAGAATATTTGCTACTAATAAAATTAAAAACCAATCAAATCCAAATCCAAATCCAAATCCAGTTTAAATCTAATTAAATTCCATCTTTTAGTTTAAAATCAAATAAGAAAATTTAAATTTCAAAATATAGATTTTATTTTAACTATTTAAATAAATCCATAGAATCAAATCAAGATTTAAATCGCTATAATAATTCAAAAATATATTTTCTAAAATACCAATAATATTAATTTCAAAAATAATAAATATTATAAAAAATAAACTAATAAAATATTCATGAAATATATATGTATGTACAAAGAATATTATTTACTATTAATAACTGTATAAACCAAAGGCTTTTTATAAATAAATTTATAAACTTGAAAATTTTGATACGATAGCTAAAAATAATTATTATATATATTATTTTGAAACGATACAAATAGAAAAAAATGTTTTTTTTAAAAAAATATGTACGCTCGCACATATTCGTACTCGTCGAGCAATTTCAAAAATCAAAATTTTGCGCGTGACGTATAATACGTTATTGAGACGTATAAATACAAAAAAAATAATACAAAAATATAGTAGAAATTTAGGGGTTTTACAGCTTGAGCCAGCGGAAGCTTCGAAAGGCGATGTCCATACATTATGTCCTGTATAAGTCTTGAGTTCACGCGGGCGCACGCTTCGACTCGCCAAGGAACTCCGTGCCTCGACGCATCCAAGCGAGCTCCGTGCCACGAGCTTCTACCTGAGCCTGCACATGAAAACTGTGTGGGTGTCACTACTCAACTGTACTGGTGGAGTGAGATCCTCGTCCACCCATGCATAACCGACACGTTCATTTACTTTTGTGCAATGCAAATCCCTTTACGATTGTCTTTCTAGTCTTGCCTTAGGATCAGTTTTAAGACTACGGTGCCTGACCAAACCGACGTGCAACGATATGGTCGTGCTATAATACCAACGTGTACTTCGATTGAGGCAGTGCCTCACCGCTTATGCACTTGACCGAACTTCAACTCGGGACGGCAGGTTCATGCCATACTCTATTCGTGACTTCAAACTATTCGAGACAGTTCTTCGCCAAGGAGCAACTTACGGGAACTCGGCCGTACCATGACTTTTTACTTAAACTCAAGTCCCTCTAGACCAATTCTCATGCCAACGATTCAAGTGCCAAAGACGGCAAGGGGACGACTCGTGCTGGTCGTGCCGCTAGACTTGATTTGTGCCTTAAGACCTTGCTTAGATTTGTTCGTGCTTCAAGATTGAGGCCGCGTCTCACAACTTATCAAGACTTATTATGCTACCGCCTTGCGGTCTTCCTGTTCGACTCATTTGCTAACTTAGACAAGACTTATAAAATATAGTGTCAACTTCATGGACATCCCGATGCCAAGTATCGTGCCAAGCACGGTGCCTGTGCTGTAGCCCAATCTCATGCCCAGACTTTATATTACCGACTAAACACGTATTCAAGTTCTAGACTCAATCCAAAGGCATACACGCGGTTTGCCGTTATTCTGCCGACCCATCTACATGAGTGGTCACTAGCAATGTCAAGCTATCTTAGACTCGAATCGAGATATCAGCTCGTCCCTCCGTGGGTAGCTAGTCCCGGAAGCGCCAAGTATCTCTCATGTGGTTATCCAGCATCCTACCGTGAGCCGCCTCGCTTCTCCCGGGCCGACATGATCCCGGTACCCCGGCGATCATTCGAGAAGACTACACCTTGTCGACAAGTTGTCCAATGACCATGCAAGACTCAAGCTCGATCTACCAAGTCCTTCCTTATCATGACCATTCTTTTCTTCTTTCTATCGAGACTCCCAAGTAGCGGGACCGATCTCGTGTGATTCCTTGCCAAGACTTATTGAGACTTAACGAGACTCCCAAGTAGCGGGACCGATCTCGTGTACGAGACTTATCAAGACTTAGCGAGACTCCCAAGTAGCAGGATCGATCTCGTACGGGACTTATCGAGACTCCCAAGTAGAGGGACCGATCTCGTGTGCGGGACTTATCGAGACTTAGCGAGACTACCAAGTAGCGGGACCGATCTCGTACGGGACTTATCGAGACTTAGCGAGACTCCCAAGTAGCGGGACCGATCTCGGTGACAACCAGTCGCGTGGACTTCCTTTGATCGTGGCATACTCTTTACTAAATCTACCGTAGCTCGTGCCTTAGACAGAACTGGTTTTATAGACGACGCTATCGCTCAAGTCATATACTTTACACGACGAGCCTTGTTCTCAAGGGACTACGCGACTTGACAACCGCAGATAGAGCGAGACAGTGCTAGAAATGGCTTCGATAGCCCAACATAACTCTTTTCTAACTTATTCGGGCAGCGACTCGATGAGCAAAGGCTACGCCGAGCTCCGCGTCGAGGGAACGTGCTATGTACGGGATCGACTTAAACAACCAACTCTTGGGTGCCTAGACTTAAGCCAACAAGCCATACAAGACGACTTAACCCACGGGACATGCGAAGGCTATGCCAAGCCTTGGACTACGGGACCGTGCATGCTTTATTAAGCATTCATGCGGGCGACGCCTATGACTTCGGCTAATTCGAGTGTCGTGGCAACTTATCAACTTAGGCCAACTTTCTTCTCCCAAGCTATGGGACGAAGGACCGAGTGTCTTTTGAAAGCAAGCTGAGCCAACTTCTAAGCAGACCGTGGGACCATTTTCTATGTTCTAAGATATTCCGACCCGTCGGGATTATTTCCTTAGCTATGTGCGTTCGTAGCTTTTATATTAGCCTACTTGTGCAAGTTGAAAACATGTGAGTTATTAAGTGCAGGCTAAGATGAGACAAGTTCATCGAAACTACCCCACCTGAGCGAGGAGTCGCCTTGACCGAGCGGGCCTTCAAGCAGCCGTTACAAGGCTAAGTCCGAACGCCGTCGGTGTTTCGATTCCTCCGATTGACTTTGCGGGACGGGGCACTACAACATACACCACTCAGAACAAGTCTCATCCTCAAGACTTTCCTGAAGGCAAGCCATCCTACTATTTCTATGGCCAAGACTTAATTCGTGCCTAGACGCGGAACTATAACAGTCGTGCAGGGTACGCCATAATCTATCGTATACACTCCGCCTACGCGTTTCTTTGGTTCCGAGCCATGCTCGCATGACTATCAATCTTTTCATTAACATGATTTCAAAATCCTCGACCATTTTCATTCTTCAAGTCTAGCTTGAACTCAACGTATCACTTGGCTGGATCGTGCATGCATTCCAGGCGTCCCCAAAATACATGCATTCAGCCAAGCCACATGATAGAGAATTTGTCATTCTCACTCGAGTCGCATCGTGTACATACTCGAGCATCCCTGAAATATATGCATGTCAGTCGAATCTCGTGAGGGGTATTCCTATACTCTTGATTCACACTATCCATCCATGCCAATCCTCAAGATCAATCTTTTAATTGCTAACTCTTGAAACAGGTGCGTCTCGCCTAACCGCTAGGCCATTTCTCAAGGCTAAGTCAACGTCAGGATTGGAATCATAGTTCCCCAACAATAATGCCAATATTGACCCCAATCCTAGGGTTAAACCAAAGTCGATAATACGGGATTTTCTACCCAAGCTCGTGTCACTCAAATTTCTAAACATCGAGCACGACCACCTAATTCGTATCAAGGTACTCGTTGTGCATATTCGAATTCGTTCAAATCACCAATTCTAACCAATTCATGTATTCGATCGCGAGGTCATCCAGCTCGATAATACGTTGCACCCCAATCTTATGTGAGTTCGATTATCTACGGTGGTTCATGAATCACCATGCAACGCTCCCGCAGAATAATCATTCTCATCGGGGCGTAACTCTTGCTCGAGTCTAGACTAATTCATTTTCGATATACGAATTGGACCTACTCAATCCTTAAGTTCAATCATCAAGCATATGGAGTCATTTTCGAGTCTACCTTCGCGTCAAATCATAAGTTAAAACATACAAATTACCACGCCATGCAAGTTCGATCACCCCCGCTGTATGAATCACCATACCAGCGCTCGCGCGGAGTAATCGCCCTAATTGGCATGACGCATGTGCGAGACTGGAGTTGCGATCGTATAAGACAAGAACATCAACGTTGTGGTTATCGACGAAGCAAATCCAAACATTTTGTTTTCCTCCAAGTCAAGATCTCAGTTTGATAGTTCGATCGTCATTCATTCAACTAGAAAATCTTCGAGCCAGGTTTATATTTTCCTTGGCATATTTCAATATCCCGAATATAGCATCCATCAGAACAATGACATTTGCATAATCGTCATTTGCCAAGTCAGAGTACCCCCGAGTTATCGTATATCGATCTTTGATACGCCTCAATACCATCAATGATATACGTAACCTGACGATCTTCCTTTGCAACCAATTTCGAGTTGTGCACTGATGCTGTTATTCGAGTTGGATATTCCACAATCTCCTTGATATTCAAGATCAAGTTCAATTGCTATTCCTCAAGCTAGTTTTAAGATCGATGTCCAAAACTCAAGTCACATTTTATTGGACTCAATATGAAATCGTACGTGCGATTCACTAGATTTCTTCGATCAAGACATTCACTTTTATTCATCGTATCCGAATCGTTTTTTAACTCGCGTTGCCCATACACAAGTTGTCTGAATGACATCTCGTTCGAGACATTCGAAGTCACGGCCAACTAAGCGTGACGCGTTCTAAGGCTTTGTGCGATCGCATAGCCGACATACTCGTTGTCACCTCTAATCCTCAATTTTTTTCGAATGATTTCCAAGACAAACCATACACCACTCAGGATTCGAGCCATCCGATCTAGTCCTCAATCACGTTCGTATCATTTGCTAAGACATCTTTCGGATTCGTTCAAAGAATCCCTAGCGTAATCGCTCACGTCGCATCGACGTACTAAGTCATTCGTACTATTCTTCAAAATCTAGACCAATCTTCCTTGTACGCCTAAGCGTCAGTTCGATAGCATTCCTATCGATATACACTCTAAGTGTATTTCCATTCCCGACCGAACGATACTTGATATTGCTCGCGATTCGTTTGCACCAAAAAGTCGAGGTGTGCGACACGCGACACAACTTAGCCAAAAGGCCGTGTGCATAGCCATCTCGTGCGGACTATTCTCCGAGTTTGCACTCTCACTTGCTAATATCGATGTAGGACTAGTTGGGCACGCACGCGAATTTCTAACTTTAGCACATGTTTTCTATCAAGACAAGTTTGATACCGTTCGGCACAATGGTCGTCGCCTATCGATGCGTTCGATTGAACACTTGTACGAACTTTTAAAAATATTTAGACTTATTGTATGGACATGCCAAGGGACATTTGAGAGAGAGCGCACACTTCTCTTTCCATGAACGAGCTTTCAAAACTGAGAAATTCAACTTGAAGTCCAAGGACGTAAAACCGTGCTCTCATACTATTATGTCAAGCCCCGCTTCCGTAGGAGCGATCGTCCTCGCTAAGGTGTGATGCCGCACGAGCCTAGATTACGCTCGTTCAAGACAATTTCATAACGGCCGATTACATCGGCGGTGACGGGGTCATCGCACAGAATTCCCAAGCAGAAACATTGAACATACAGCAAAAATTTAAAGGCAAAACATAAGTTATTCAAAAGATCTTTATTGATATTGAACAATCAGATTACAATAGGCACAAGGCCATGATTACAAGTCTCTTGTGGTCACTTTTCTCTCATTTTACATGTCACTCTGCTCTCTCTCATCTCTCGATACAATACTTGAGCCAGCGGAAGTTTCGTAAGGCGATGTCCATACATTATGTCCTGTATAAGTCTTGAGTTCACGCGGGCGCACGCTTCGACTCACCAAGGAACTCCGTACCTAGATGCATCCAAGCGAGCTCCGTGTCACGAGCTTCTACCTGAGCCTGCACATAAAAACTGTGTAGGTGTCAGTACTCAACTGTACTGGTGGAGTGAGCTCCTCGCCCATCCATGCATAACCGACACATGCATTTACTTTTATGCAATGCAAATCTCTTTATGATTGTCTTTCTAGTATTGCCTTAGGATCAGTTTTAAGACTACGGCGCCTGACCAAACCGACGTACAACGACATGGTCGTGCTATAATACCAACGTGTATTTCGATCGAGGCAGTGCCTCATCTCTTATGTACTTGAATGAACTTCAACTCGGGACGGCAAGGTCGTGCCATACTCTATTCGTGACTTCAAACTATTTGAGACAGTTCTTCGCCGAGGAGCAACTTACGGGAACTCGGCCGTACCAAAACTATTTACTTAAACTCAAGTCCCTCTAGACCAATTCTCGTGCCAACGATTTAAGTGCCAAAGACGGCAAGGGGACGACTCGTGCTGGTCGTGCCACTAGACTTGATTTGTACCTTAAGACCTTGCTTAGACTTGTTTGTGCTTCAAGATTGAGGTCGCACCTCACAACTTATCAAGACTTATCATGCTACCGCCTTGCGGTCTTCCTGTTCGACTCATTTGCTAACTTAGACAAGACTTGTGAAATATAGTGTTAACTTCATGGAAATCCCGACGCCAAGTATCGTGCCAAGCACGGTGCCTATGCTGCAGCCCAATCTCAGGCCCATACTTTATGTTACCGACTAAACACGTATTCAAGATCTAGACTCAATCCAAAGGCATACACGCGGTTTGCCGCTATTCTGTCGACCCATCTACATGAGTGGTCACTAGCAATGTCAAGCTATCTTAGACTCGGCTCGAGATATCGGCTCGTCCCTCCGTGGGTAGCTAGCCCCGGAAGTGCCAAGTATCTCCCATGCAGTTATCCAGCATCGTACCATGAGCCGCCTCGCTTCTCTCGGGCCGATATGATCCCGGTGCCCCGACGATCATTCGAGAAGACTACACCGTGTCGACAAGTTGTCCAATGACCATGCAAGACTCAAACTCGATCTATCAAGTCCTTCCTTATCATGACCATTCTTTCCTTTTTTCTATCGAGACTCCCAAGTAGCAAAATCGATCTCGTGTGATTCCTTGCCAAGACTTATCGAGACTTAACGAGACTCCCAAGTAGCGGGACCGATCTCGTACGGGACTTATCGAGACTCCCAAGTAGCGGGACCGATCTCATGTGCGAGACTTATCGAGACTTAGCGAGACTCCCTATAACACCCAGTTTTCCAGATTAGGTAATTTTAAAATTTTGTAATTATAATTATTATTTATTGATATTTATTTCATATAATAATTTTTGGTAATTTTTAATTATTTTTAGACTATTTAAAATCATGACTTGTGATTTTGGTGTTTTGCTAGTGAAACCGTAGAGATTGTCTACCCTAGAGCCTAGCCATGTGATTAGGGTATTTCATTTATCATTTTTTTTGTTTAAGGGTATTTTGTCATTTTTGAAATATTTGAATTTAATATATATTATTTGGAATTTTAAAACGATTATTTAGAATGGTGTGATTTAAATATTATTTAATCAATTGTCTTGTGTTGTGTTTAGCCCTAACCTAGATTAGTTATACCCAGTCTAATTAGCCATGGTTAGTAATAGTTAGTATTGGTTAGTTGAGTTAAGTCATGATTAGCTAAAATGAAATAGGTTGCATTAAGTCTAGTGTGAAGCCCAGGTTGTAGGCCCTTGATTGGACTTGATAGATTGATAGCCATTGGATTCACCCCAAAAACCCTAACCCTAACTTGGTGACCAGCCTAGGGATTCTCCCCTTGCTATAAAGCCTCTCTCAAAGTTTGTGCCTCCTCTTTATTCATCCCCCCATTTTCTAAGGAAAGGTTTGTTCTCCATTGAAAATTCTTCATAGTTTATTCAATATTAGTCCATTTTCATTGAAACTTCTTCTATTGTAACCTAATTAGTGTCCTCCTACTGTTGGTGGAGGCTATTCTCAGGTTTGATACAATTTGGAGCCATCGGCTAGCTTGAGGAGATCTCACTTTTGGAGCTTTTCTTTGTGAAGGAACACACATAGGTAATTTTCTATTCCCTCCACCAAATCTCGATTTCTTTGCATGGATAGGAAGCCCTAGGTGTCCTCTCTCTGTTGGTATAGGCATTGTTATGTTTCGTGTCCAATACGTGTCCGTATCGGACACGTATCAGTGGATACACCTATGTGTTTGATGAAATGCCACAGTGGGCATTTCATCCTCATTTTCTGTTTCTATTTGAATAGAAAATTTGGGTTTGATGTTGTTTATTGGTTTCTAGTTGACTGAGGTAGTTGTGGTGTCGTGTCGCGTCGTATTGGACACGTAAACACGCTGGTTTCACGTGCACCGCACGCGAGAGTAGTCCCCTGCTACTCGGGGGCCATAACTCGCTGGACATGCCACCTCGACGCCTGAAACTTGGTGTGGAGGAGGGGGCCATATCTGACATACCCCTCCCCAAGTTTCATGGCCTCTTGTGTCGTATTGGACACGATATATGGCCTGCACTGATTTGTGCACTGTGCACACAAGCGAAAATTTATGCCTGATACGACCCTTTTACTCCTGACACGACTCATGTGGACACGATACAGACACATGTACACGTTCCCCTAGTCTAGGCGTACACGTGTGCACACCTACGTTTTGTGTCGTGACGTGTGTCGTGTTCTACAGACACGTGCACGCGTGACGACACTGTTTGTACACAGTTTCGAGTCTGTGTTCGTGTAGTGTTTTGGACACGATTCGTGTCCAGTTTCTTGGACACGAAGACACCTCTGACACCTACAACTATGTGACATGATTTACCAACCTTTTGTTTTACAATATATTTGATTTTCAATGTATTTTGGGTTTAAAATTGGGGTTCAATGATACACCTTGGTTGAAATGAAATTCTGGGTTTGAATTGTATCTTTTTCTGATTTAATGTTACTGTAATGATAGATTAGACTCACCTATATGTTAGATGAATGATGTTTATGTTAGTGAGTGATTTTTAGGAGCAGTGGGTTTCGAAAATGGGTTTTGGGGTTTGCTAACTGATTCATGGGTTAATGAGAACTGTCATTTGGTTGTGAAACCTGAGATTTGTGAAACCTGAGTTTTCTTCCCTTTTTCCTGTCACACTGAAATGCTGAATTCCTGTTAACCTGAGACCTAGTGAATGGTATTACTTCATTAGTTAACTAACAAGTTTCCTAAACCCGTGAATGTATTTGATTCACTGTTTCTCAGATTCTGAACATTACACACACCCTCACTCTCTATACACACACACATTATTTGTATGTCCTATTTACACACACATGGTTCTACATTGATTCTAATCCTGAAACCTGTTTTCATTTCCTATTATTATGTGGAACCTGAGAAGGGGATTATGTTGTTCACAGTTTACTTAGAGTTTCAGAAATGTTGAGAACCTGGGAATAGAATAGGAATTGGGTTAGATTCACATTGAAATCTGAAAACCAAGTTACTGATTTCCTGGTTAGTTTGATTACACTTTTTCTGTTTTACTGATGCTTAATTGAGTAGGTTAGTTCACTCATAAATTGTTAACTGATAAGTTAACTTAATATGTTATTTTGATATTAACTAGGATTGAATATCGGGTTCAACTGAAATGAGAATTGATTATAGGTTTGTATATCACATTTTGATTATGGGCATTGAATTTCTGAATTGGAACATGGAAGACTGAGTTTAGACTAAATCTATTGACACATTGGTTGGCACAATGCACACTCTCATATGCACACAACTGGAATCTAACATACAGGTTGTAATTTTCACACACACAGGTTTATATAATGTGAACACACAGCCTATTCCCACACACTTTTCCTAAACTGAACACTGATTTTCTATTCCTCTAACCTATACTGATTTTTTATTGATATATGCCACTGTTCTCATACATTGTTAGCTGCCATGTCTTCCTTTTAACATTGTACTGTTTCCAGTTTTCTCAACTTGAATTGAATTCATGTATAACTGATTCCCTTTCCTTTTAAACTGAGATGCTATATTCACACTTTTCCTGCACCTTAACCATGGCACATTAGGACCTGCCTTTGACTCACTGTTCACCCCCCCACATTACTGCTATCTCACACACTCACCCTTACATGAACACACACCATGGGCTAACTGTCACACATTGACATGTACACACACTTGGACTTATATTTCCTGAGAACCACTTGAAACCCGAGATAATTCCCTGTTTTCCCACATTGCACTCCTCTAAGTTAACACACATACACACTCTCTTGTATCTCACACACACACCCCAGTGTCTCACACACACACATGTTAGTACTTCCCCACATACATGCCTACCCTCATGTACACACACACATGCCACTATGTTAGCACACACACACACACAAGCATGATCTTTCCCCAATCCTTTATATATATATATATATATATATATATATATATATATATATATATATATATATATATATATATATATACCAATGTGAAATATGTGATATAATATAAATATCGCTTTTGCATATATAGATAGTATGTATATAGACATATAGGAATTGGTATGTAAATATGGTACTTGGTATATGTGTTGTCTAATGTATGAATTTGGCTCATGGCCTGTGTAGTGTAGCCTATGGTATCCTTGTGTAGCCTTGTGTATGTGGAATATGCACATGAGTTGGGTTATGTGAACCTGTGTTACTTGAATGGTGTGTGTTTGCTCTGTGACTTGGGAATCATGTTTGATTGGCTAGTATAGGCTTGGTTAGGCCTAGTGAGACTTATTAGACTTGTTTGGGTCAGTCTTGACCTAGTTTGACTAGTGTAGTTGACCAGAGTTGACCAAGAGTTGACTTTGGTCTAGTTTGACCTAGACAGCATGCAGATGTATTGTACATTTCATATATCACCCTCTGTATACATCTTGACTTGTGTTGCTCTAACTAGGAGTCAGGTACCTAATCTCGGACAGTACATTTACTTCAGACATTCAGATACGAGGCGAGTACATTCTCTGACCGCTTCATACTTGTCTGGATTTACATTCTTGCTCTAGATTACCGTACTTGATGCTGACACGATCGTTATCACGGATTGGTACTATATGGATCTTCTTCTGAGATGTTATATCCTTGTATTCACTAAATACATATTATGATGTACGTTTTACTTACATATTGTATTTATTGAATACCCTTATCATTGTACACTCATTGTGCATATTGTACTCTCATTATCACATTGAGCCATTGTACAAGCCATTGTATAAAGTAACGTAACTGAATTAGATCCTTGTGTATTGATTGGGAGGGAGAGTAGAAATGGTTATGTGATCAATCCTATTGTATAAGAAATTGTATATGTCCATTGTACACCCACGTACAAAGGAGTCCCATTTTATTGTATAACCTAACCCGTTTACATAACCTTATTGTGCTCTAAATCACATGTTGCTTACAGTTCTTACTTATCATATATAGATATTTTCCATTATCAAATCTCTGCTGTTTTCATATACATTCTTCTTTCAGTGTTTTCTGTACCTTACTCTATTGCATGCTTTATATTTTCTAACATGATATGAACTGCGTGAGATGTTTTGTGCTCGCTCCCGTCCTGACTGGACCTGTTGAAAATTTTACAGAGGATGATGAGGAACCCTGCACCCTTACTTGGAGCTTGCCTAGTTGACACTCGCGACCTGGACCCCTGGGGAGGTTCAGGCAGCTGCTCAGGATGATACCTTGTATAGTATAGATAGCTTAGACTGTTCCTTCTTTTCATGTTTAGCCATTGTCTTTATTTTCAGAGTTGTATATTTAGAGATGATGAGACTTTGTTATTTCATCCTGCTGTACCTCAGTTGAGGATTTCTTATCTATTTCTATCATGCTATATTCTATCTTAGATTGTGATTGAGTTGTACCTCTGTGTTGGCTTCCTTTTGGAGAGTATATTTTATGTTATGTAGTTATAGTTCACGACCTAGAACAGCGTTCTACCGCCGACACTGAGGCGTAGGCTAGGCGCTGTTACGTACTCGTACCCTCACGGTGGGTGCGGGTCGTGACACGTTTTTAGTGGTGGCCCATGCAGGTCGAGTTTATGTAGTGGTATTCGAACTAGAGTATCACTACAGCCTGCAGTAGGATTAGGATTATTTTTGGAGGTACTCAATCACATTAGGAAAAACTCTTAATCAGATTCCTTTTGTCTAAAATTGTTGCTTACTGACTTCCCTTTGAATATAAACTGCCCTCCTTTGAATTTTTGCTTCATTCTCAGAAATTGCTTCTTGTTTTGATCTGTTTTCATGATGGTTATGAAGACACGATCTCATCACTTCGGTTTGGGGGATACTATCGAGAGGCTGGCCACCTCTCGTCCTGTTCATCAAGGCCTCGAGATCGCAGCTCCTGTTGTGCCGACTCAGGTTGGCATTTCTGTTACATTGGAGGTGCACCTCTGTCTGTACAGAGACTTTTCTTGTCATTTCCGATTCTCTCAGCAGCAGCGGTTCATGCAGCATCAGCAACAGACCAGGGGAAACCAGCAGGGCGAGCTATCGTCAGGACAGTCGAGGATGCACAGACCATTGGAGATCTTGCTGCAAGTTCCGTTCTTCTTGATTCTATTCCCGAAATTATCTTTATAACTACCTTGAAATTCGGTTCCATCTGTTCTTTGTTGATTGATTAATTTTGTTATGTTGCTCTTTTGTTATGTGTCTTTTTTTCCCTGAGAAAATCATATGGGCTAGGTCACCTAAATCATGGGATCTAGAATCTTCGATAGTCGTGATAGTTGGCATAGTGAGGACACGTAGTCAGACTTTGGATGTATTTTTCGGGTATAGGAATTTAAGGTTTTCGCCGTCGCATGCGACAATGCAAAAATTTTAAATACCATGAACTTAGAGGTACGTACCTTAGTCAAGGACTCTGTGATTATCGTAGCCTTGCTCACTAGCATGATGAAGACTCTGGACAACATGATTTTGGACAGACGCATATGATTAACAGATTTTATCTTGAGAAGGATTTAAACATCATACCCTTTTGAATGTTATAAATGACTTAGGAGTAGGGATATTCTGGTTTTGTAGAGCTTATTTATAGGTAGAACCTTCATAGTATAATGATATGGTGACTTGTAGAGTGTCTGTACCCTAGAGGTGATAGTTAGCATTGGTGCTAGAATAGTAACCCATTGCAGATAATTCTCCTGTACCAACCAGTTTACACATATAGGATGTTAGTATGCCATACAACCTTGATGACCCAGTGACCAGAGCCTATCCTTGAGTATAGTTGTAGTTCACCTAAGACTGAGAGGCCTATATACATATAGATTGCAGATGATATACTTAGGATATAGGTGATGGGTTGTTGTTCTTGAGCTTATGTATATGTGGTATTTGTGATTGGTGTGCTTAGCTTGTGAGTAATTAGTTATGGGTGACTTGATAGGATTTGGAAGGTTAGGAGCTAGCCGATTATAGAGTTTCTCTTTTGCTAAATTCTAGTTGCCAACACCTAGATAGCTAGCATGGGTAAAATCCTAAGAAGATTGACCAGCTGATAATCAAGTACGGAGATATCGAGAAAATTGACTAGTGATTGACCCTTGTATATGTTTGACCTAGAAGGAGATGCGATCATTTTAATTTCGAGGACGAAATTTTTATAAGGTGGGTAGGATTGTAACACCCAGTTTTTCAGATGAGGATAATTTTGAAATTTTATAATTATAATTATTATTTATTGATATTTATTTCATATTATAATTTTTGGTGATTTTTAATTATTTTTAGACTATTTAAAATCATGACTTATGATTTTGGTGTTTTGCTAGTGAAACCGTAGAGACTGTCTACCCTAGAGCCTAGCCATGTGATTAGGGTATTTCATTTATCATTTTTTTGTTTAAGGGTATTTTGTTATTTTTGAAATATTTGAATTTAATATATATTATTTGGAATTTTAAAACGATTATTTAGAATGGTGTGATTTAAATATTATTTAACCAATTGTCTTGTGTTGTGTTTAGCCCTAACCTAGATTAGTCATACCTAGTCTAATTAGCCATGGTTAGTAATAGTTAGTATTGGTTAGTTGAGTTAAGTCATGATTAGCTAAAATGAAATAGGTTGCATTAAGTCTAGTGTGAAGCCTAGGTTGTAGGCCCTTGATTGGACTTGATGGATTGATAGCCATTGGATTCACCCTAAAAACCCTAACCCTAACTTGGTGACCAGCCTAGGGATTCCCTCCTTGCTATAAAGCCTCTCTCAAAGTTTGTGCCTCCTCTTTATTCACCTCCCCCCCCCCCCATTTTCTAAGGAAAGGTTTGTTCTCTATTGAAAATTCTTCATAGTTTATTCAATATTAGTCCATTTTCATTGAAACTTCTTCCATTGTAACCTAATTAGTGACCCCCTACTGTTGGTGGAGGCTATTCTCAGGTTTGATACAATTTGGAGCCATCGGCTAACTTGAGGAGATCTCACTTTTGGAGCTTTTCTTTGTGAAGGAACACACATAGGTAACTTTCTATTCCCTCCACAAAATCTCGATTTCTTTGCATGGATAGGAAGCCCTAGGTGTCCTCTCTCTGTTGGTATAGGCATTGTTATGTTTCGTGTCCAATACGTGTCCGTATCGGACACGTATCAGTGGATACACCTATGTGTTTGATGAAATGCCACAGTGGGAATTTTATCCTCGTTTTCTGTTTCTATTTGAATAAAAAATTTGGGTTTGATGTTGTTTATTGGTTTCCAGTTGACTGAGGTAGTTGTGGTGTCGTGTCGCATCGTATTGGACACGTGAACACGCTGGCTTCACGCGCACCGCATGCGAGAGCAGTCCCCTGCTACTCGGGGGCCATAACTCGCTGGACACGCCACCTCGACGCCTGAAACTTGGTGAGGAGGAGGGGGCCACGTCTGACATACCCCTTCCCAAGTTTCGTGGCCTCTTGTGTCGTGTCGGATACGATATATGGCCTGCACTGATTTGTGTACTGTGCACACACGCGAAAATTTATGCCTGATACGACCCTTTTACTCCTGACACGACTCACGTGGACACGATACAGACACATGTACACGTTCCCCTAGTCTAGGCGTATACGTGTGCACACCCACGTGTTGTGTCGTGACGTGTGTCGTGTTCTACAGACACGTGCACGTGTGCACGACACTGTTTGTATACAGTTTCGAGTCTGTGTTCGTGTAGTATTTTGGACACGATTCGTATCCAGTTTCCTGGACACGAAGACACCTCTGACACCTACAACTATGTGACATGATTTAACAACCTTTTGTTTTGCAATATATTTGATTTTCAATATATTTTGGGTTTGAAATTGGGGTTCAATGATACACCTTGGTTGAAATGAAATTCTGGGTTTGAATTGTATCTTTTTCTGATTTAATGTTACTGTAATGATAGATTAGACTCACCTACATGTTAGATGAATGATGTTTATGTTAGTGAGTGATTTTTAGGAGCAATGGGTTTCGAAAATGGGTTTTGGGGTTTGCTAACTGATTCATGGGTTAATGAGAACTGTCATTTGGTTGTGAAACCTGAGATTTGTGAAACCTGAGTATTCTTCCCTTTTTCCTGTCATACTGAAATACTGAATTCCTGTTAACCTGAGACCTAGTGAATGGTATTACTTCATTAGTTAACTAACAAGTTTTCTAAACCTGTGAATGTATTTGATTCACTGTTTATCAGATTCTGAACATTACACACACCCTCACTCTCTGTACACACACACATTATTTGTATGTCCTATTTACACACACATGGTTCTACATTGATTCTAATCCTGAAACCTATTTTCACTTCCTATTATTATGTGGAACCTGAGAAGGGGATTGTGTTGTTCACAGTTTACTTAGAGTTTCAGAAATGTTGAGAACCTGGGAATAGAATAGGAATTGGGTTAGATTCATATTGAAATCTGAAAACCAAGTTACTGATTTCCTGGTTAGTTTGATTACACTTTTCCTGTTTACTGATGCTTAATTGAATAGGTTAGTTCACTCATAAATTGTTAACTGATAAGTTAACTTAATATGTTATTTTGATATTAACTAGGATTGAATATCGGGTTCAACTGAAATAAGAATTGATTATAGGTTTGTATATCACATTTTGATTATGGGCATTGAATTTCTGAATTGGAACATGGAAGACTGAGTTTAGACTAAATCTATTGACACATTGGTTGGCACAATGCACACTCTCATATGCACACAACTGGAATCTAACATACAGGTTGTAATTTTCACACACACAGGTTTATATAATGTGAACACACAGCCTATTCCCACACACTTTTCCTAAACTGAACACTGATTTTCTATTCCTCTAACCTATACTGATTTTTCATTGATATATGCCACTGTTCTCATACATTGTTAGCTGCCATGTCTTCCTTTTAACATTGTACTGTTTCCAGTTTTCTCAACTTGAATTGAATTCATTTATAACTGATTCCCTTTCCTTTTAAACTGAGATGCTATATTCACTCTTTTCCTGCACCTTAACCATGGTACATTAGGTCCTGCCTTTCACTCACTGTTCACCCCCCCACATTACTGCTGTCTCAAACACTCACCCTTACATGAACACACACCATGGGCTAACTGTCACACATTGACATGTACACACACTTGGACCGATATTTCCTGAGAACCACTTGAAACCCGAGATAATTCCCTGTTTTCCTACATTGCACTCCTCTAAGTTAACACACATACACACTCTCTTGTATCTCACACACACACCCCAGTGTCTCACACACACACATGTTAGTACTTTTCCACACACATGCCTACCCTCATGTACACACACACATGCCACTATGTTAGCACACACACACACACAAGCATGATCTTTCCCCTATCCTTTATATGTGTATATATATATATATATATATATATATATATATATATATATATATATATATATATATATATATATACCAATGTGAAATATGTGATATAATATAAATATTTCTTTTGCATATATAGATAGTATGTATATAGACATATAGGAATTGGTATGTAAATATGGTACTTGGTATATGTGTTGCCTAATGTATGAATTTGGCTCATGGCCTGTGTAGTGTAGCCTATGGTATCCTTGTGTAGCCTTGTGTATATGGAATATGTACATGAGTTGGGTTATGTGAACCTGTGTTACTTGAATGGTGTGTGTTTGCTCTGTGACTTGGGAATCATGTTTGATTGGCTAGTATAGGCTTGGTTAGGCCTAGTGAGACTTATTAGACTTGTTTGGGTCAGTCTTGACCTAGTTTGACTAGTGTAGTTGACCAGAGTTGACCAAGAGTTGACTTTGGTCTAGTTTGACCTAGACAGCATGCAGATGCATTGTACATTTCATATATCACCCTCTGGATACATCTTGACTTGTGTTGCTCTAACTAGTAGTCAGGTACCTCATCTCGGACAGTACATTTACTTCAGACATTCAGATACGAGGCGAGTACATTCTCTGACCGTTTCATACTTGTCTGGATTTGTATTCTTGCTTTAGATTACTGTACTTGATGCTGACACGATCGTTATCACGGATTGGTACTATATGGATCTTCTTCTGAGATGTTATCTCCTTGTATTCACTAAATACATATTGTGATGTGCGTTTTACTTACATATTGTATTTATTGAATACCCTTATCATTGTACACTCATTGTGCATATTGTACTCTCATTATCACATTGAGCCATTGTACAAGCCATTGTACAAGCCATTGTACAAGCCATTATACAAGCCATTGTACAAGCCATTGTATAAAGTAACGTAACTGAATTAGATCCTTGTGTATTGATTGGGGAGGGATAGTAGAAATGGTTATGTGATCAATCCTATTGTATAAGAAATTGTATATGTCCATTGTACACCCACGTACAAAGGAGTCCCATTTTATTGTATAACCTAACCCGTTTACATAACCATATTGTGCTCTAAATTACATGTTGCTTACAGTTCTTACTTATCATATATAGATATTTCCCATTATCAAATCTCTGCTGTTTTCATATACATTCTTCTTTCAGCATTTCCTGTACCTTACTCTATTGCATGCTTTATATTTCCTAACATGATATGAACTGCGTGAGATGTTTTGTGCTCGCTCCCGTCCTGACTGGACCTGTTAAAAATTTTACAGAGGATGATGAGGAACCCTGCACCCTTACTTGGAGCTTGCCTAGTTGACACTCGCGACCTGGACCCCTGAGGAGGTTCAGGCAGCTGCTCAGGATGATACCTTGTATAGTGTAGATAGCTTAGACTGTTCCTTCTTTTCATGTTTAGCCATTATCTTTATTTTCAGAGTTGTATATTTTAGAGATGATGAGACTTTGTTATTTCATCCTGCTGTACCTCAGTTGAGGATTTCTTATCTATTTCCATCATGCTACATTCTACCTTGGATTGTGATTGAGTTGTACCTCTGTGTTGGCCTCCTTTTGGAGAGTATATTTCATGTTATGTAGTTATAGTTCACGACCTAGAACAGCGTTCTACCGCCGACACTGCGGCGTAGGCTAGGCGCTGTTACGTACTCGTACCCTCACGGTGGGTGCGGGTCGTGACACTCCCAAGTAGCGGGATCGATCTCGTACGAGACTTATCGAGACTTAGCGAGACTCCCAAGTAGCGGGACCGATCTCGCGTGTTTCCTTTTCGAGACATAACGAGACTCCCAAGTAGCGAGACCGATCTCAGCGACAACCAGTCGCGTGGACTTCCTTTGATCGTGGCATACTCTTTACTAAATCCATCGTAGCTCGTGCCTTAGACAGACCTGGTTTTATAGGCGACGCTATCGCTCAAGTCATATACTTTATACGACGAGCCTTGTTCTCAAGGGACTACGCGACTTGACAACCGCAGATAGAGCGAGACAGTACTAGAAATGGCTTCGATAGCCCAACATAACTCTTGTCTAACTTATTCGGGCAGCGACTCGACGAGCAAAGTCTACGTCGAGCTCCGCATCGAGGGAACGTGCTATGCACGGGGTCGACTTGAACAACCAACTCTTGGGTGCCTAGACTTAAGCCAACAAGCCGTACAAGATGACTTAACCCACGGGACATGCGAAGGCTATACCAAGCCTTGGACGACGGGACCGTGCATGCTTTATTAAGCATTCATGCGGCAGACGCCTATGATTTTGGCTAATTCGAGTGTCGTGGCAACTTTTCAACTTAGGCAAACTTCCTTCTCCCAAGCCACGGGATGAAGGACCGAATGTCTTTTGAAAGCACGCTGAGCCGACTTCTAAGCAGACCGTGGGACCATTTTCCATGTTATAAGACATTCCGACCCGTCGGGATTATTCTTTTAGCTATGTGCGTTAGTAGCTTTTATATTAGCCTACTTGTGCAAGTTGAAAACATGCGAGTTATTAAGTGCAGGCTAAGATGAGGCAAGTTTATCGAAACTACCCCACCTGAGCGAGGAGTCGGCTTGACCGAACGAGCCTTCAAGCAGCCGTTGTAAGGCTAAGTCCGAACGCCGTCGGCGTTTCGATTCCTCCGATTGACTTTGCGGGACGGGACACTACAGTGAGCGATATCCCCACTTATTCGAAGATGCCGGTAAGTCTTAGCCTAATTATTCATATGATAAGATTTTTCTATATAATTATGTTATTTTTAATTTCGAGGACAATTTTCTAAGGTGGGTAGGTTGTAAGCCCCCTAATTTTTGGATTTTATTTTTAATTATTTTACATGGATATTTTAAATATTAAAGTTAATAATGACTATGATAGTAGTTTACTGTAGCTTTGATTTTGGAAGCACAACAAATATTGTTTTCTCAAATCCAGTTCCATATGAATTCTAAACTCTTCTACCTTCAGTTTGATATATCATGTCCCATCCAATTTTGCTTTTCAACATTCTTTTGCCTTCGTGCAACTTTGGGCCAATTTAGGCCAATTTGAGCCATTGACGTAATTTTAAGCCAACTTTCAATTTGATTTTTGGACTTGACATAGATCGAAACTGTATAACCCCATATATGGTTTTGATCCATTTTGGGTCTACAATGCACATGCCTAAGGTGTACCATCCAATCGAGTTTTCATGTGCTACTTATTTGTACACATATGACTCATTAAATTAATTTTCGGGTCCAATTTGACTAGTAATGCTACTCGGACCCTAACCTAGTCAACCCTACTAGTTAGAGCCAAACTAGGAGTACCAAAACCAAGTATACATATATTTAAGAGAATTTTAGAGGTTTAATTGCAGCCATATGTAATATTCCCTTATATATTTGGCTTGGTCAAACATCTAACCAAAATAGGAAACCTATTAATAATAGTATGATTTGGAGAACCAAATCATATCCAAATTAGATCAAACCAAAGCCCATGCACTATATATATACCTATCAAACCCTAACCATCCCCCTCTCTCATAACCACCCACTACTACACAAATTCCTCCAAACATAGCGGCCACCACTCCAAACCCGAAACCCTAGCCGACCCCCTTTCTTCACAAAATATAATTTTTGCTCGATTTTGTGCCAACCACCACCACTTGGATGTCCCTCTCAACATCCCCTTCCACCTTAGCAACTGTAGGAACAACCTTGCGGCCGTTAGAGAGGTGCACGATGTGATACTTGGGTCGAAAGTCCGTCGAATCGAAGTCTGAAACATCACAGCAGGTTAGTCGAATTATAGATGATGTTTCACCCACTTTTTCTCATCTTTTTCTCCTCAAACCAAATCTGAGAGTTGCCATTGTGTGTCTAGTCCAACCTCTGATCGCAGGATCCCCTAGTTCCAATCGGTTTGCCCGTGGCGTTGATTCTACGACAGGGTATCCAGAACTGACGAATTCTATTGCAGGCCACTTTTTGCCTATCTAAGTTCATTTTCTAACCTTTTAATATTTTTATTCAGAATCTAGACGTTGATACATTTCCGACACATATCGAAAGTTAGGTTTTGCATCCGTTTGCTATTTTTAAAAATTCATGACATTTGTCATGTCACCGAACTCTGAAAATTTCTGTTTTCCTTGTGTCCAAAAGTGTCAAAACTCCATGAATCCATATTAAAATTTATGTTGTGCAAGGTTTAACATTATAAATACTATTTTAACTAATTTTTTTAATTTTTACAAAATTTATTATTTTTATTTTATCATTGTTTCGGAACTAAATTAATGGGTCGATTTGAGGAAGTCATATGTGGCATTGACATAAGACCTCTTGTGAAAGGGTTTCCTATTGAAAATAGCATTATAGCAATATATAAATATTTATAGATAAATTTTAGAATTTAAATATATTATTTTGTTATAATTGTAAAGTATTTACGAGAGGACTTGGTACCTATATGTACTTATATCATAGATGTAGTGTCGTAGCAACGTTATGACAACTAGGAGTCATAAATACTCATATAATTTATATATGATATGTTGATATAGAATATTAAATATAGTGTATTATTATAGGTGAGCTTGGGAGGATCGACAAGGACACCGGTGTTGGACAGGCTTACCCGCAGACAGCAGTTACAGGCAAGCGTGCCTTGCCATCGTTACAGATCTTTTTTTTCTGTCTTATTTTTTTATTAGCATTACATGACATAGGACGTTGATACTTAGTATCCGTTTATAGACGGGTACCGATGTCATGATAGTGACATCGAGTATTGATATTAGGCATTACGTACATACTGATGTGTCCATTGACACGATTGACCACAGGACACCGACACATTCATGATGCGAGGTTTACATAACTATTCGTGGTATTGACCTCGTGTTAGCATTCTAGATTTCTTTATCAGAATTACTTTTACTTTCGAAATGACTGTACAGACTTGACATTGCTAGATTCTAGACATAGGGATTGGGGAGAACTTGACTACAATATCAGACCTATTGTTGTATGGCCCGTTGTTTAGTGACCTTTATCTCTGTAGAAGAGTAAGGGATTATCACTGTCGAGAATTGATTGTCCTTGGTGCCATGACACAGGTACAGGGGACAATATCCTGCTGAGGTGCTAGTGAGCCTTAGTGGAAGGGGTCTGGTATTCTAGAAAAGTATCTCACTTGCATAGCACATAGACGGATATAGTAGATTGTCCTAGTTCATATTTTTATTTCTGTACCTTGGCATGTATATTATGCACCTTGCTAGTCCTTTGAGGACCTGGCTATTTCCCAGGCTTAGACGAAGCTGAAGACTACCCAGAGGTTTACGGTTCCGGAGCTGAGACCGGAGGCGTACCGGCACAGGAGGACGAGATAGTGCCAGAGAATTTTTCGTGATCATGTTATAATTATATTTAGTCTTGCTACATTATTTCCTTTTCTTTTCATCAGACTTGTAGTTGATTTGTACTTTCTTTCTATTTCTGTGATTTCGGGATGTTTTACCCGCACAGACTTCATTACTTTTATTGTTGGATATTTGAGACATTTCCTTATTTATTCTTGATCTCTTTGTGGACTCTGTGGATGTGATTAGATGTATATACCTGTGGACTGTGTTGTATTTCTTGGTGTTATCATGATTTACAGCTTAAGTATTTCGCTATTGGGCTTGTTGTGTAGCTTGGCCCATTGGTGAAGTGCTGCTGGCATGTATTCATATACCTGGTCCCACGTATTTTAGGACTGGGACGTTACAAATATGCATGACATCAAGATTGTGTCTTATGAGATTGTCCTTCCACTAAGGTAAGTCCCAAAAGATACTCTGCTTCGTCCAATTATGGTTATGTCCGAATCCTTCTAGGTGATGGCCCGAACTCGGATCTTCTTTTACAGTCGGCAAATCCTCTACCTCCGCCCAAACGATATATCCAGTCAATCTCAACAGGGGAGGAGTTAGTTCCTGTTTACCAGCTCTAAAGGCATCCATGTTCCTTCTCCATGGATGTGACATAGGAAGGAAATGACGATGGTAATAAAAAAATAAGCTTTCCTCCATTCTGAATTCTGAAGACAAAATGCCTTACTCTTTTCCATACATATCGGACAAGACATAATACCATGAGTACTCCACCCAGATAATATTTTGTATGCTGGAAAATCATTAATGGTCCACATCAACATCGCTCTCATCTGAAAGTTCTGCTCCAACAATATATCATACGTCTGAATGCCGAACTGCCACAATTGTTTCAACTCGTCCACCAATGTCTGCAAGTAGATATCGATGTTCTTCTTTGGATTTTTTGGACCAAGTATGATAAGTGTCAAGAACATATAAGGAGTCTTCATGCACATCCATGGTGGTAGATTGTAAGGGGTCTAAATCACCGGCCAACAAAAGTATTGAGCCCCCGATTGTCCGAAAGGAGTGAATCCATCAGAACATAAAGCCAACCGAACATTCCTAGGCTCTGCAGCAAATCCAGGATGACATCGATCAAAATGCTTCCATGTCTCTCCATCAGATGGGTGAGATAATTCTTCTTCATCCATCTTCCGCTCTTTACTATGCCATGTCATGTATTCTGCAGTATTCGAGGACATATACATTCTCTGTAGCCTCTTTGTGATCGGCAAAAACTGCATGTATTTGTAGGGGCACAACCTTGCTCGTGCAGTTGATTTTTTTGCCCCGAATGGGCTTGTACCGGTCCTCGTGACAGAAAATACATTTATCTTTATCATTGTTCTCCTTGTAGTACAACATGCAGCCATTTCGACAACAATCTATCTTTTCATAGCCTAATCCGACTTTTCGTATCATCATCTTCGACTTGTAAAAGTTTTCAGGCAAATCATTCGCTCCTTTTGGCAGCAACTCTCTAACAAACTGAATTATCCGATCGTAGCATTCTTGCGACAAGTTAAAATCAGACTTGAGGTTCAACAACCGCATCACCACCGACAGGACAGAATGAGAATCACAACCCAGATATAACGGAGTATCGACATGGTTGAACATATCATAGAACTCCTTTGCAACAGGATTCGGATCCTCTGGATCAAAACTTGGACCAGCACAAGCCGCATCAAATACCAACTCACGTGCCAAGTTTCAATGCCGATATTGGAAGTGGTCTCCAAGAGTGGGGTCTCCCACCTCCGTATTGAAGGAGGACTGATATTGCGGAACCAAAGGTTCTCCTTGAGCCGTCCACTCATTGTAGTTCGGTACGAAACCCTTCTTGTATAGGTGCTCTCTCACGAGATCTACCTTTATGAATGGTATATTACGACAATTGACACAAGGACACTTTATGAGCCTTCCGTCCATGAAATAAGGTTGGCTACTGGCGCATCTCAGAAATTCCTCGACGCCCGCCTTGAAATCATCCGTCAAACCAATTTTGCTCTCATGTCGCCGATTGTACATCCATGAACGGTTAACTAAGTATCGATTCATTGTTTAAACCAATTCTGCACCAAGTACCATATATGTTTGTAAATACAAGTAAAAATTAATATAGTACATAATTATAACAATCAAGCACGACCATATATGTTGTATATCCACTCTTGCCTCGAAGTCGGTATCAGACCATTAATCCTATAAGTATGGATATCAAAATCGGTAATATCGACCATTCCTATGAGTATCGGTATCAAAATTGGTTCTTATTAGTATCGACCGTATTGGATTAGTATCGGCCTATCAGTTCGGTATCGACCGTGTCGGATTAATATCGGCCTATCGGTTCGGTATCGGCCGTATCGGATTGGTATTGGCATTATCGAATTGGTATCGTCATATCCGATAGGTATCGGTCGTATAGGATTGGTATTGGCCATATAGGATTGGTATTGGTCGTATAAGATTGGTATCAACCTTATCGGATTAGTATCGGCTGTATCATATCTGTATCGGATATCCAATTCCAATTTCACGAATATAATTTACGAAAGTCCAAAACCCTAGCTATTCCCATGATTCCAAAACCATATCTCTATTGTGTTTATTCCGTGTCCAAAATCATAGCTAATGTTTACATATGTATCTTTAACCGTGTCCAAAATTGAAAATATAAAAACACTAAAAAATATATACAAAGAGGGGATTTACCGAAGATGAACGAGGAGGGGGCATGCAGAGAGGGGTCTGACCGGAGCACCGAGGAGGGGGGTGTAGAAGGGGTCGGAGAGGGGGGGGAGTGGGGGTCGAAGAGGGGGCGCATATCACGTCCCGATTCCGTCGAATCGATAGTCGTCCCCCGGGCGTGATGCCGTGCAAACCTAATTTACGATCGCACAAGGCATAGTCATAAGGTAATCCGAGACACGAGATCTAAGAGAATAAGCAGACAAATTGAATCACACATTAAGTAAAGGAAACTTTGATCTTTATTGATAATAAACATCTTTTACAGACTCCAGTATAAGACTCATACCGCATGGGCTACAACATGACTCGATTACAAAAGAGTGCCGATGAGATAGTCGTTCCATACATTGCACACATCCTTCAATATACAATAAAGTACTCCAATGACCTAGAATGGAGGGACGCTGAGCCATCTTCCTTGGACAATCGAGAGCCTTCAAAAGTGGAGTTGCAGGGACAAGTCTTCGACGCACGGCCGAAGCTTCAAAATCACGAACGTCACCGAGCTAGCTGGCGCGTCCTTCCTGATTCGTGAGACCTGCAAAGAGCGAGGATCAGTACGATCACATGTACTGGCGAATGGCTAATTAAAATCCAAGCTCTGCATTTGATTCAAGCAGTTTTATAAACATGTTAGCTATCTATTTATGTGATCTTTCTAACCATCCTGATCAATTAGCATGATAACATGTTTCAAGGTAAGCACATGAATTTGTAAACATTAAGCAGCTATCATATTCATTCCGTGTCACGTGCATTAGTTAAGCAGTGAAAGGGGTGTGAAGGCCACTGGCAATGTCAAGCCATTTCGGACTATAGCTGGGTTAAACGGTGACCCTTTCGTGGCGGGTAGCGAGCCCTGTGCAAAAGTTCCCGAATAACCCACGTCGATGAAAGGCTGGCGCTTGCTATACTCGTTCCTTTCGGACCGAATCGGTCCCTTGGCCTAGGCAACCGTTCAAGGAAACTACACCGTGTCGACAAGTTGTCCAATGACCGTTTTGCAGTGTCTTGAAATATACTACCTCTTTTTTAGAACCTTATTATTTCTCTTTTATGTGCGAAACTTAGCCTTTGTTTTGAACTTAGTCGATTTACTTACTTATCCATATCGTTGCGATAAATGTTAATCGATTCATTCATCGTTTTGCATAGCCTAACTGGAATTGCATAAGAAAACATGTTTTCCATTTTCAATACCGGCAGTTTGATAGCAAGTATTTCGTGAAGAATCGTGCCACGATTTCTTTGATTCTACACTATTATGACAAGCATTCATTTACTTCATATCGATTTTGAAATAGAAGGATGAGGCGAAGGAGGTCAGCCACTCACCTTAGACTTGCTTCAAGCGAGCGACCGGTTGGCTGCGCTGACATCGCCTACGCGATCACCTGCAATCGCATAAGCAACTGATTAGAACACTGTGTAATTCAAGGAATTTCGATATGAATGCGAAGCTCGAAAACACAAGTCACAAAAATCCATCGAAAACATTCACGAAAAACGTATTCACGAAAACCATAGCTAAAGCCAAATCAAGTGCGGCATGAAAATCAGAGCAACGGGAGGTCTCTCCCGACTCAGCCGCAGAGCCAATCCTTGAGACGCAACCCGCTGAATATGGGACTTGGTTCCAAAGAATCCATTCCATAACGTGGAATGGATCTTAATTCAATCGTTCCCGTTCGATCGACTCGGCCGATTCTGACCTATCGGTCCCGACCGAATCGATAGCGACAATGTTCCTTTCTCGTGCACCCCGTGAACGAAAACAGGACACGATGTAGGGACGGGGCACTACAGTGCAGAGGGCGGGGAGGGGGTGTAGAGGGGAAGGGGGAGGGGTGATGTAGGAGGGGGCGGAGAGACGGATCGGAGGGAAGTTGAGGTGCGGAGAGGAGGGGACAGAGAGGAGGAGGGGGACGGAGGGGATCGGGAGGAGGGGCTCGGGAAGAGGATAGGGGAACGGAGGGGGGTTGTAAAGGGGGCGGAGAGGAGGGGGTCGGGAGGAGGAGGACGAGGAGCATAGGGAGAGGTCACCGAGGAGGAGGGGAGTCGAGGGGGAGGTCTCTTAGGAGGAGGAGTAGGTGGTCGCAGGTAGAGGAGGTCGGAGGCGGAGAGGGGAACGGAGGAGGGAAGAAATTGGGGGGAAATTTTTAGGGGTAAAAATTTGAGAATGGGGAAAGAAATGTTGTGTCTAACTTTTTACAGCAGCTCAGAGACAAAATTTTCTGTCGCTAATGCGTCGCTAGTCCTTTAGCGACTAACTACCGACGAATTTAGCGGCGTTTATTTATACTATAATTTTCATAATAAATCAGTCGCTAGTTAGTCGGAATTCCATCGCTAAATAGCGATATTTTGACCACCGTCGGTAAAATCAGTCGGTAAATTACAGTATTTTTGTAGTGATTTCATTTATATAAACTATATCTATTATACAACCACCATTTTCTAAGAGTACATTGTCTTACAAGTTAATTACCGCAACAAAATTTACATATGACTGTTTGCAAAATATTACTGGCCATTTTTTGGGATTCTCCTACATAGACTATTCCTCGACATTGTCTTTGTAGTACAGAGGTAACGTCTCGGTAGGAACGTCATCTTCCCCTAATGAACAAATACTAGGTCGTTTAGAAACGACAAGCAAGTCCTCGGCCAAAAACGGTTAAAGAAAATATAAGTATGATAAGGAATGGAACATAATGGGTTTTCGCTAAAGGAAATAGGAAATGCAGTTTTCCATTCAACTAAGTAATGTAAACGTCCTGTTGACTCCCTTTAATAGGGATAAGTTTCTCCTAGAATGAAATGCAAAGTTTAAAGAACTAATCCTAAAATGCAATACAATTTTGGAGAACAACCCCTGAATATTCATCTAAATAGTTTTCCGTCAACAATCCCGTATACCTGGGATCTGGCTGTGATTTGGTGGCAAAGTGCTTAGGATCCGGCCCTGTGCCTCCCTTGGGCTTACAAAGTTCATCTATTTGATGTTACTGTCGAAATAGATGTAAGGATTTCGTGCTTCCCTTGAGCTTACAATAAAGAAGTTTGCCTTCCTTGGGCATAAATTAAAAATTATCTCCCTTGGGCATAAGTGAGCTAGGCCTCACATACTATATTCGTATGGCCCTACGAATGAGCTTTAAAAATACTGATCAGCTTTTTTTGTTTATAATTATGTTACGGGACTTTTTAGTGATATTCAGGTTGTTCTCCCCGTCCAATGCTTTCTAGTTGTTAATTAATTCTGAGAGAATTTTCCTAGAGAATTTCCAGGTTTATGAGAATAAATTGATTTCTCAAAAAGTCTAGAATTTGGCCATCTCTTGGAATTTTTGAAAATTTCGGCAGAGTCTCCTTTGTTTTTATGGACTCTAAAAATTTACAAGAGACAATAAAAGATATAATATAATCCCGAGTTCACCGACCCCTTCGGTGGAGCAACTCTCAACACCGGATACTCACGTAATATGATAAAGTACAGTTTTAAAGTTTTCTTACCTTGGCAAGCAATTTAAGCGAGTAAGCAAGTTTCCTGGGTGATTGCAGCTTGCTAAATATTATACAAATTCAAAATAGAGTTATTAGTAGCACCAATGATACCAAATTTTGCTTCCAAGTGTCATAACTTACAAATTAATTTAATACTCTTTGTAACATTGGCTTGATATGCAAAAAGAGTTTTAAAATTTTGAATTTGATAGATGTAAGGTTACTTTGATATATAAGAACTTGTAAATACTTTATTTAACTAATTAGTCATGTCAATATATGTCATTTTGGTATATTTTACAATGTGGACAGAATTGGTATTATACCAAATTAAATTCGAATTTTCAACTAAGTTCCTACTTGCTAAAAATACTCATATTTTAGCTCTTTGGGTATGCATAGGAGTTTAAAATTTGAAATTTACAAATGTATGGTTACTTTATCCTATAGGAACCTAAAAATTCCATTTTGACTATATAATGAAGTCCAATTATATTGAATAGGAATATTTTATATTGTGGACAGATTTGACATAATTGAAGAAAACTATCTCAATATTATACAAAGAAGTATAAAACTTATATATGCATAGTCCCTAAGTTATGTCAAACTTGTAAGTGTCCATATAAATATAAGTACATGCATTGTGTCCACTTAATATGTCAAGGTAAATGTATATAATTCTTGGTTTGAATCCACACAATATCATATAAAATTAGAGTCGAAGTGTCCGTCCATTTCGTGTCCTACTTATTATGTCCAACTTACATGTTCATGCAATATATATATGTATAATTTCTTGATTGTATTTCACACACACAATTGCTTGCAATCACATATAAATTTGAGTCAATATGTCAATTTGTATTGTGTCCATGTATTGTGTCCCAATTTCTTATTCACAAAGTGTCCATTTGTATACATATATATATAACTGTACAATTTCAAATATTAAATCAAAATTGTGACATGTCAGAAACATTCACACTACAGTATGTTGTCCTATACATATATTTGTGTAGGAGTTATGCTAAGTCAAAATATATACATACTTGTGTCTGTGTCATAAAATTGTATGGACACATAATCCAGAAGGTGAACCACTGAAATTAGGATTTCTTGTTTTTCTATTCTCTAAATATTTGCACACAATTTTGTCCAAAAGAAAAAGAGAAATTGAAGGAAGGGAGGAGGACTTGCCTTGGTTCCTTGGAATGCACCTTGGTTTAATTCCAACCCTTCAAAATTCTGAACCTAGGCCATAAATCCAAAATGAATCCCATAATTAAAATTAAACCTAGGTTAATTTGAAAAGGAGGAAAGGGAAGTCTTTACCTAGGTTGAGAGAGTGGAAGAGGAGGAGGAGAGGATGGTGCTCGGGAGGGGGTGGCCGGCGGTGGCAGCGGCGGCGGCGACAGTGGTGGCCGGCGGTGGCAGCAGCGGCCGCAGCAGCAACAGCAGCAGTAGCAGCGGCGTAGCAGCAGTTGTAGTAGCAGTAGTAATAGCAAAAGCAGCAGTGGAAAGAGGGAAGAGGAGTGGAGTGGTGATGGTGAAGAAGGAAATGACCTAATAAAGATGAAGAAGAAGAAGAAATAAATAAAGGGGGGATGAGGTGGCATTAAGTCACCCTCTCTTCTTCATGCATCAAAACACATGGCATGACACATGTCATCACCATGCCACCTATTCTAAAATGGTGACACCTAGATAATGAGTAGGTAAAAATCAATTTGTGTAATGACAAAAAATTTCTAGGGATCCCAATTGAAATTTCTATATACATATAGAAATTGTATATCTTTAAACAATATTTATTATGATTATGATTATCATTATTTATTAATTATTATTAAGAATAATTAGAGCATAACAGCGACAACGAGGTCGAGGCGGCAGAGGTCGAGTCGGTGGAGTTGCTGGGCGGCGGAGGGAGTTGCGGCTGTTTTTGCTGCCGGGGCGAGGTTGGTGGAGTCGTTGGACGAGGTCGGGGCGGCGGCGGAGGAGGAGGTGGAGTTGCTGGGCGAGGTTGGGGCGAGGTCGGGGCGGCGGAGGTGGAGGGAGCTGCGGTTGCTGCTGCTGCCGGGTTCGAAAAGAAATATGACTGCAACTAAGTTGGTAGTTCTACTTTATGTTATGACTGCCAACTTGTTGGCTGTTCTAGGACTGCAACTAAGTTGACAGTCCTTCTTTATATTAGGCAGTCCTACTTGTTGAAAAAATTTGGGTTAGCCCCAAGTAAAAAAATTGATGACAAACTTGTAACTTTTGGAATATTTTTTGACTAGTCCCAAGTAAAAATGGTAGTGCCCTTAGAAAAAGACTTTTATAATACCTTAGCACACCCGCAACGTGAAAAAAAAGGCAAATTATAAGGGCACAGCCTTTTTTACTCGGGGCTGTCCAAGTGACTGTTTCCCATTATTTACAAGTTTGCCATTGAAAAAATTACTCAGGGCTATCCAAGTAGTAGGTATAAAAGATAAGTGTTATAATTTTTGTTTTCTTCCTCTCTCTCTCCATTCCTCACAAGAAGAAAAGAAGAAGAAGAACAAGAAGAAGAAAAAAAAAAACAAGAACATCAATTTATGCAAACCTAGTTTATTTTGATTTTTTGCTCTCTTATAATTTCTCAGATCTCTTTCTCCAAACCCTATTTTATTTTATTTTCTTCTTGTTTTGGCATTATGGATGAAACCCTAGTTGTAGAAGAAATTGGGTTATCAAATCTATCAAATCTATTAATCTATTAGTCTATTAACCAATTTTTCTTTATTAATAGAAGAATTATGCATGAAATCCTAGTTTTAGAAGAAAACTATGGAAGAAATCCTAGTTGTAGAATAATTGGATTCATATCAGGACTGCCACAATTTCTGACAGTCCTAAAAGTATTGAGGCCTGCCAGAAATTGTGGCAGTCTTGAAATAGACTCGATGTACAACAGGACTGCCACAATTTCTGGCAGTCCTAGAAGTAATAAGGACTGCCAGGAATTGTGACAGTCTTGAAATAGACTCGATGTATAACAGGACTGCCACAATTTCTGGCAGTCCTAGAAGTAATAAGAACTGCCATGAATTGTGGCCGTCCTGAAAGGGGCATGCTCTACAACAGGACTGCCACAATTTCTGGCAGTCCTAGACATATTGAGGACTGCCAGAAATTGTGGCAGTCCTGAAAGATACTTGCTGTACAGCAAGTTCCTTTCAGGACTGCCACAATTTCTGGCAGTCCTAAAGTCGACATTCCCGAATGAAAAAAACATGTTAGGGTTTATTTTAATCTTGATAATAGAGTGAAATATGCATTTTAGGATTTATTTTCATGCATTCTTTGTGAGGAAAGAAGTATTTAACCTTTATTTTCATACATTTTAGGGTTTATTTAATTTTTTGGGTGCCATCGAAATTGGGAAAGAGAAGAAACTAGGTTTTGATGGAGATGGTGATGATGGAAATGGTGGAGAAGAAGATGATGATGATGAGAAAAAAATTAGGGTTTTGATGAAGATGTTAGAATGAAAATGGTGGAGAAGAAGAAGATGGATAGAAGAAGAAGAAGAAAACTAGGGTTTGTGAAGAGAGAGAGTGAAATTTAGAAATGAGAGTGGTTTTTTTGGGTTTTGGGGGCTGTGGGCTTTGGACAGTCCCCTGAGTGGAATATTTGGATAGCCCTAGTAAAAGTTCCTCTCATCCTGGCTAGCCCTAATCCTGGCTAGCCCCGAGTAAAAAAGGATGTGCCCTTATAATTAGCCAAAAAAAAGGATGAATTCTTGAAGTGGGCGAGAAAAACTTTTTTTTATTTATTTTTGAACTATTTTTCTTTTTCGTTTCTTTTATTTGGTATTTAAATACAGAAAATAAATAAATAAAATTTTCAATGTCCTGAAAGCCAATCATGGGCAGAGGAAGGGAAAGGGTTGATTTGGAGCAATGCCATGGCTACGCAGTCATGTAAGGAGCTCTGTAAAGGGTTAGCATTGTTGCTTTGTAAAGAGTTGCATTGTTCGACGACTTTCCGATGGGAGAAAGCACAAGACAAGTTCAAATACACAGTCAAATAAAAACTTGTCAACGACAACGTAAATCTACACAGGACTTTGTGCAACAATGTTGCGGCCAAAGCATTACTGACGACTTGTTCTAGCAAAATACAATTATTTGGTAAAGCTAAACGAAATTTGACTTGTCTTATCTGGTTGCTACTGACACGCTATCCTAAAATTAAATTTGATCACTATCGACCTACTTAGTAGTTTCCCCTTCTCTAACAAAGAGAATCTTGGACTTCTCTTATATGTATTTATATTTTTATATATACATCGAGTCAAAGGCTGGATTTGTTTATTTATTCACATCTAATTTCTGACTTTCTACAAAACTTTCTGTAGACAACACCATAATTCTTTAGTAACAAGAAGAAGATTATCATATAATCTCTCTCTTTTCGGGGTTCCAAATAGGATTGGGTCGGATTTGAGCTCAATCCGAGCTCAACCTGATGAATCATAAGCCTAATTCAAGTCCAAGTCCAAGCTCAAGCCCAATGCGACCTCGGATTCAACCTATGAAGTCCAAGATCGATCCCAGAGAAAGAGAAAAGGAATCTAAGTTCCTCGAATGGGTTTAGATTGGATCAGGTCTATCAGATTTATCGGACTCTAATATAATATTTAAATTTTTTTTAAACAAGACTAATATTAAATACAATCAAATAGCATCGTGTTTCAATTATTACAAAATATAAACTAAATGAGATTTAATTTTAGGATAATGAATTGAAGATTTCGGTGGAAAAATTTAGGATTAAAATTTTTTATTTAAGAAATATGAAACAATGTATATATAAAAAAATATAAAATATACATAAGTCGGATGTTGGATTTTTTGGGTAACCAGAAACATGAATCCAATTTCGATCCGATTTTTGATCGGATTCAAATATTTTTATCCGAATTCGAGTATCTTCAATCCTAATCCAATCCATTAACGTGTTTATCCAATCGTATTTGGATTTAGCTCGGCCAAGCTGCACCCCTACTCAAAATGTCAAATAAGAATATGTGTTACTTGTTTAGTTTTTTGTTCGTTAGGTTGACAACTTCAAATTAAGAAGAGGATCACTATTGAACTTTTCGTATCTTCAAAAATCCACTGTTTGACATGTGGAACATTAGAAAGTCTAATAGAAATATTAGTCAAATAGGAAGAGAACACATGACTTAATTATTAATTAATATCTAACTAAAATAGTTTAGACTTTATGCACTCTATGTGGTCACGTTAATGGGTCCTTTTCAAGCCAGTCCGACTCCAGAAACTCAAGAACTTGCAATGGAATTATAATAAGTGGCATCATTTTTGCATTTAGGTCCTTAGTTTTTTTTCTATTTAGACACTTAAAAAAATAAAAAATAAAATACATATAACGGCACACTCTTTAAATTTAAAAACTCATGTCCTCCTGTTTTCAAGCTCACCATTCTATTAACCAAAACACAAAGGATGAGTGCACTGCGACATGCCATATTTTTGGAGCCGAATCAAAATATTTCTTGATGGGGCTATATATATGCAAATGACCTCTAGTCTAGTGGTTAAGAGAGATGCATGTGGCCCAAGTGGTCAGGAGTTCGAGCCCCAGTGGAGGCGAGTTCGCCACAATTACCCATTATTTCAAAAAAAAAAAAAAAAAAAAAAATATATATATATATATAGGTGTCTTTTTTTCCAAGTCGGACCGTAGCCCAAAGCCATCCAGCCGTCCGGGGGAGGATTCGAATCCGAGATCTGTGTTCAGGCGGCCTCCCGCACTACCACTATATATAACAAGTCATAAAGAGGAAGTTCTTTATCGAGTAATTTATTGGATATTTTTTTTCAAACAACACGTTTTTAGTTTCCTAAAAGAGGGCTTGGACTCATTTAGAAATAATAGAAATGGTTGTAACCACGCTTAGTTATATTTAAAAGTATTGTGGGTTGATTTAATATCCTCTTTTATTTTTAAAATAATATGGCGCGGATCAAAAGTTCCGTCCGTGGAGCCCAGCCAAAGTTTCGCCTCTCCCCCCCCCCCCCCCCCCAACACCATTGGATCGTGGATGTCACGTCCCGCTCCCGGATGAGCGATCGTCCTCACTTGGGCATGATGTCGCGCGAGTCTCAGTTTCACTCGCGCAAGGCCAGGTCCTGAAACGACTGATTTGAGCTAGGCCATAGAGTCGCACAGAGTGTCCCCATTGCGGCGGAAAGTAAATGAACACAAGTTGAAACAAATCTAAGCTCTTTATTGATATGCATGAAGTATTACAAGCAGCGCTAGGTCGAGATTACAATTCGCTCAAGTTCTCTCTCTCGAAACATAAAAGGCGTGCCAAGCGGCTTACAATATGGACTGATACATGACGATGTTCCAATACATTATGTCTTGTATATGGTGTTTCAGTTTCTTTGCAACGCTCCAAGGCTCCAGAGTTAGCTTCGCGCCTTAGCACGTTCGAGAGAAGACTCCGCACCAGACGAGGTACTCCACGCACCCTACAAACAATTTGTGGTTATTAGTACATTGCATGCACTGGTGGGGAGGCTAGCTCGTCCGCTCGCTATCATTACCAAATACGTTCAATTTAATTTCGTGCACCATCTATCAGTTTTTGTCTTTCTAATCTTGCCTTAGGATCAGTTTCATGGCATATATTGCAAAATCTATCTCGTGTTACGGACATCAAGTGTTGTATAAGGATAACATGCGTAACTTACCATACTTACTATACGATCTTTCCTGTCCAAGGTAAACCAAGTTAGCCAACATTTTACACATAACGACTTGATGGATTTGCATAAGAAAATAAGAGTGTCATGGACGTAATTCTGACTCAGGTGAACGAGGTACTCAAGTTGTCAAAATATGTTATACTCAAGCTTTGTTCAGATGCATTTCAATCGGTTACTCAGTAATTCAGCTTACTTAGATTACTTGTTTCAATGCAAGGTCTCGCACGCGGATAGCCGCCATCGAGCCCACTTAATCTATATGCACAAGTCGTTGGCAATACAAGCCATTTGGACTAATTGAACGTGGTATTCGTAGTATCTATCAGGCGGTGATGGCTGGTACATCCTGATAGGCTATGCAATATCGGTATTACGTCGCTTGAGTGGCCGAGCCTGCACACAAGTCGTCCGTAAGCCATGATTCCTCCTAGGCTAGCACGATCCCTGGTCACTCAACTTCTGATTGCTCGAGGAATTCCTTATCGACACCCCTTGTGCACGAGTTGTCTGCAACCATTTCGTATTCTCTTTTCATTTTTAACTTATCGGGCTCTTGAGCCATAATAGATTATCGCCTAGGTTGGCGGCGGCATCCGTGCAGCGTGGTAGCGAGCCCCGCTGCACGTCTCCGACATACCTGTCGCTAATCATTCTTTTCTTTTTCTTTCTTTCATTCATTCATGCGTTTCTTTTCTTTCTTTCACTTATTCATTCCTTCGTTCATTCGTTATCATTATGCAGCTCCCGGTACGAGACTTCCTTGGCGACCCAATGGTCCCGAAGCCTTTCCATGTTTCCATTACTCGGCTCGGAACGACTATTTTGATAGTCTTTCTGCCTCGATTCAGTGAACCATTAATTGTTTTGTGCTTCAAGTTAGGGTACGATCTAACTGACAAGCATTTCATACATAAGTGAGCGCATAAGTAAATATACTCGAATGTAAGTTGTGCCTTGGCACGAGCGTGGAGTGAAGTGCGAGGGTTCCAGTAAAGTTTAAAGTTCATTTCCATATTCTACACAAGCGATATAAGCTGTGATTATTCCCTTAGATAAGTGCGTTGAGTTCTTTTATTAGCATGTAGGAGTTTATCGCCTAGCGATCTAGCAACATCGTCCGTATTATTATGTGTCTAGGCTAAGCAAAGACATGTTCGGAGTAGGGGTGAGCGTCGGTATAATCGGTCGGTATTTGGTTGGATTTTTCGGTATTTTTTTTAATCGGTATTTAAAAAATCAATACCAATATCGTACCATTTAGAATCAGTTTATTCGGTTTCGGTTAAATCGGTATTCGGTCGGTTTTTGTTCGGTATCGATATTTTACCATTTAACATTTGATCAATCAACACACTTAATATGAACCTCTTAACCTAGAAAAATATTTTTTTTACTTTTTTTGGAAGCATTAAATTTCAAAGCCAAGCCTCTAACCAAACAAGCAATTAATCAAATTTATTAGAATAATATGTAACAAGTCGCAAACACCTAAAAAAGAGCTTAAAAGATCAAATACGATCACTAAGTTTAATCCTTATTATAAGTTTAATTACACCAAAATTTATTTCAAAATTATATGAAAACACAAAAATATAAGCTCAAAAGATCAAAAACTCAATTCTTACATTCTTAACATAACTTCATGTCCACTAAAATCCATTCTAAGTTATAACAAACTAATTTTCAACTAAAAAAAGATAAAAATGAAAAAGAGTAATATAAAATTAATCACGAACAATATTCTAAGGGAAAAAAATGTGTGTGTGTGTGTGTGTGTATATATATATATATATATATATATATATATATATATATATATATATATATAATCGGTTCGGTTCGGTATTTTCGGTATGGTATTACATTCAAACCGTTACCACTACCATTATACCATATTTTAATCGGTTCGGTAATTCGGTATCGGTACATAATTTCGGTTCAGTTTTTCGGGATATTTTTAATCGGTATTTGGTCGGTTTTTTCGGTAGCGGTCGGTATTTGTTCACCCCTAGTTCGGAGCCACCCACATTAGCGATGATCGCATCGGCCGAGCGAGATGACTCCGAGCGCGCCTTTGAAAGTCTATGTCTGGATTCTTCTGAGATGCCAAGTCCATTGCCTTTGCCTCGAACGAGTCGTTCGTCGAGAAAGGCGGGATTCGAGTCGTCGCACTTGCACCGTTTGAATCGGCATTCTGCTTGGGCGGGACGGATCGGGTCATTACAGTGGAGCCCCTGCGCACTTCCGTTCGATCCTATGGTTGAGATTGACAGAGCTCCCGGGACTCCGCGAGAAGGGCTCCGGATCCGAACTAACTAACTAACTAACTATATATATATATATATATATATATATATATATATATATATATATATTCCTTATATATATATATATATATATATATATATATATATATATATATATATATATATATATATATATATATATATATAAGGAATATATATATATATATATATATATATATATATATATATATATATATATATATATATATATATATATATATATAAGGATAGTCATCCCCACAATTTTTGCATCACCATGCATCCCCATGTTCACATCCGTTGGATGTGCTTTAAGTCATCTAATCTTAACCATTGGTAAATCAACGGTTAAGATTAGATGACTTAAAGTACCATCCAACGGTGCAAATAGGAAAAATGTATGGGGATGCAAAAAGTGTGGGGATCTTGATACTTCCTCATATATATATATATATATATATATATATATATATATATATATATATATATATATATATTATGGAGGGTAGTATTTTAGGAATTATTAGTTTGCATACTTACTAAAGGCCCTGTACCAACAACACAATTATATCTGTCGGATAAATACTAGATTTAGAACTGCCGCAACTTTTCAGAAAGTAAAAGTAAGAAAGAAAAGAAAAACAAGTTTTTTGTTTTGTTTTGTTTTTTGTTTTTTTTGGAAAGTGGTCTAAAATATGAACAAGCTTTCGAAAAGAGAGGGTAAAATGTAGTGTTATCAAATTTATTGTCACATTTAAAAAAATTAAAAGCAAACCAAAATAAGCTACTGAGTATAATAAGAGTCAATGTTACATAAGAGCTATAATTGGTTAGCCAAAGAAGCCATTTTACAACTTTTCTAGTAATTAAATGTAGCTTTCAGTGGAGTATCGTTCAAAATGATATAATTTTTTAATACAAAACCACACCTTCTTGGAATATAATTTTGATTGGCTTTTTCTATGGGCACCACAAAATTTACTGGAGGCGTCCCAGGTTGGAGGAACTTTTACTGGGGACGTTCCGAAAATTACTTGGGGGCAGCCCAATATTAAAGTTTTTTCTCTCTCCTCTCTCCTCTCTCCTCCTCCTCCTCCCTCCTCCTCCTCCTTGCTCCAGCGGAGGGGTAGCGGATTTGGATCGGAACCCGTCGGATCCGCGTCCGCTTCCGATGGCCGCGGCCGCCTCCCTCTGGTGGTGGCGCTCAACTGCCTGGAAGACCCCTCCGTCGAGCAGGAGTTCCTCTCCGGCCTGGCCGCCATCGAGCACGTGCCCATCTCCCGCGTCTCCTCCGGCCGCATCGAGTTCGCCGCCGCCGTCCTCCTCCCCTCTCTCGCCTTCCTCCCCCGCGCAGCCCAGCGCCGCCTCCGCCTCGGCAGCCTCCTCCTCTGCCTCGGCTCCCCTTCCCCCCTCCTTCTTCTTCTTCTTCTCCTCCGAGGACTGCCAACTTGTTGGCAGTCCTAACATTATGTTAGGACTGCCAGGCCACTAAGTTGGCAGTCCTAGAACTGATTGGTGTGGTGCCCCAAGTAAAAAATTTTGATGGCAAACTTGTAATTTTTTCAAAAAATTTTGGGATAGCCCCAAGTAAATGTTGTGGTGCCCTTAGAAAAAGCCTTTTGATTAGATTCTTAAACGTATAAATCAAAATACTCTACGTAAAGTATGTATCCAATCGTTTTTTATTATAAATTCAATTATATATCAACATTTCACTATACCTTATAATCTATATATTTTCTCCCAAAGTTTTTTTTAAAAATTACTTAATCATATTTGTTTTGAGGATAAAATCTACTTTTGGAACCAAACATAACGCTCATACAATTGACAAAGTTATGCAAGGTCTAAAATCTAAAATGCAAAAAATAAAAAATACAATAAAAAAAGTAAAGTCATATAAAACAGGTAATAACAACAACCAAAGAAGGAGAAATCCCAAAACCCAGATCTTTGACCCTTCTCCCTGTCCTCCCCCAACCCAACCCAACCCCCCACTAAATTAATCACCACCCCCTCCACTTATTTTGAAATTATACACATACCCCTCCCCATTATTATTTTTTATTTAATCAAACCCCCCATTCTCCCTTCTCCATATTTAACGCCACACCCCCTCCCAATGTCTCCTTCTCCCCTTTGACCCCTCCCTCTCAAATCCAATCCATGGGCCAGTGCCAGGGAAAGAACATCGCCGTCCTCGACGACAGCGGCGGCGACTCTCCCGCCGCCCCCCGCGGCCGCCTCGGCCGCCGCCGCACCCGCACCCCCGCCTCCACCCCTCCTCCCTCCTCCGCCCCCGCCGCGTGGCCGAGCCCCCTCCCCCACGGCACCCCCTCCGCCCCCGCCGCCCCCGGCACCGGAGTCGGATCCGCCTCCGCCTCCCCCCTCCCGGCCCCCTCCCCCTCCCCTGCCCGCACCCCGCTGAGGTTCTTCCGCCGCCCCTTCCCCCCTCCCTCCCCGGCCAAGCACATCAAGGCCTCGCTCGCCAAGCGCCAGGGGAAGGCGGCCAAGGAGACGGCAGCGGCGCCGGCGGCGATCGCGGAGGAGAACGGCGAGGGGGAGGGCGCGGTGGGGCTGGACAAGAACTTCGGGTACGGGAGGAGCTTCGGGGCCAAGTACGAGATGGGGAAGGAGGTGGGGCGGGGGCACTTCGGTCACACCAGCTCCGCCAGGGTCAAGAAGGGGGACCTCAAGGGCCAGGTCGTCGCCGTCAAGACCATCCCCAAGGCCAAGGTATCACCTTTTTCTTTCTTTCTTTTCCCGATATCACATTGCTGACACGTGTCTGATTCTTTTCTTTTTCAAGTGTCTCCTAGGTAAACTAGTGTAGAACTGACAAGAAGATTATGCTGCTAAAATTAGTAACTTTGTTAGTTGTTCGGTTCACGCGACTCTTGCCTGATGATTCTTGTTTTAGATAGTTTGCGGCATTGGTTGGAAAGGTGATGCTTACTTGCTCTATTTGTTGCTCTATTTGTGGAGTGATTGATTACGATGAAATATTGCTATTGCCAACATGAGTAGGAGTATTATGGAGGAATACTGGGGTTACTCAGTAATGTGATTTTAAAATACTATTTAAACCTTGACGATCGTTTCGGAATATGTGCTTCCAAGTATTTTCTGTGGTTTAGTTATATGTTTGATGCAAAATATGATTATGTAGTCTGGATGTTTAGTATAAGTTAACGGAAACTTGAAAGGAAGAGGGGGAAAGTGGAAGGGAACCAGAATAAGGAGAAATGCATTACGATCTTTAGTGGATTTTACATAAAATTTTCCCAGTTGATATGGATTGGGGGTCTATCCTGATCACAGTTAAACCGTCAACATTTTAATTTAGATTATTATACGAGACAATGCAAAAGTTTGTAGGATCTTTATGTAATCGATCTTGTTGATTACACTTCTAAGTATGACAACCCTAATTGGAATGCCGCTCAAGTGACACATAGCATCCACATGCAGTCACCAAGAACTGAAGTACTCGAAAAACGGAAAGATGTTTTTTGCTGGAGACTTGGGTGCATTCACTAAAGGGGAATCCCACATTACGATCAATGCATTTGCTGAATGCAGCAGGCTTGGGTGCTGTTATTTGCTAGAGACTTCACTCGAATCACTCCTGTATAAAGAAAGAGAGAAAATGGAAAATAAGAGAGAAGACGGTAATGACACATGTCACAATTTAAAAGGTTCAGACTACCAGATATGAAGAATGAATTGATGCTCTGACATCATCTAAGTAGAGAAGACGGTAATGACACATGTCACAATTTAAAAGGTTCAGACTACCAAATATGAAGAATGAATTGGTGCTCTAACATCATCTAAGTAGAGAAGACGGTAATGACACATGTCACAATTTATAAGGTTCAGACTACCAAATATGAAGAATGAATTGGTGCTCTAACATCATCTAAGTCTATTGTAAGCTGCAATAAACTCCTTATCTTTTGGGTATTGGTGTTAGGACTGGCTCAAGTTTATTTAAAAGGATTATGTTTATCTTAAATATTGGGATTGGTTTCTTTTCTTAGTGGTTAATAAATATTGAATGACTAGGATTTTTAGGGTTTGGGTAATATAGGTGCCTCTTGTGTAAGGGGAGAGAGAGAGAGAGAGAGAGAGAGAGAGAGAGAGAGATGTAGAGTTTTGGGTTGTTTGAGTGTTTGGAGAGAATTATGAATGATTGTAATATTCTTTATGAGTAATTCATAATTTTTGGTTTCAGGAGTTAATTCTTTTTCTTTTTTTGCATTGTTGCATCTTGTGTCCTAACAATTGGTACAAAAAAGATGGTGATACCGTGATAGTAGAAAATCATTTTACAAGTTTTCATGGCCTAAAAACAATGTGAGGTTTGTATTGTAACTATGGCAATTATGGGATAAAATATTAGGCGGGCTTAGTCACCAGCTCATCAACACCTATTTGGTGTGCTACTATTAAAATTTGACATGAGTCAAATATTAAAGGTCGTCAGTCTAACTGAACCTTAAAAGAGAACTTTCTATGACCTCACCATTGACAACCACCAGTTAACCTTCATACCCCTGCGCTCCCACTCCCCCGGCACCTGTCACGCCTGTGGCTTTGCACTCCAGTGTTCTCCCTCGTTTGAAGTTGCCTCTGATGCCTGGATGCATCTGACAAATGTTGCGCGACGAACTACTTTGGATTCGGCAGGTGCCGAGAGGGGTGTGGTCGTGTGGGAGACCCAACAACGAACGTTACTAGGTGCATGGGGGAGCATCCTGTGAGGGTGGATGCCAAAGGCGGGGTGTGAGAAATGTTTTGTTTTGGGGTTGAGTTAGATTGATGGAGTTTTAATGTACGACACATGTACAAAATAGGCAGTGTTCTAAAACTCGGCCTAGGCGACCGCCGGCCGCACCGATTATGGCCTAGGCGGCAGTCCTAGGCGTTGCCCGGCACTAGGCGGGCCTAGACGGACCTGGGCGCACCTAGGCGGTCCTTAAAATTTCAAAAAAAATCAATTTTTTTTAATTACCTGACTGCCGGTGCCGCCGCCGCCTGCCACCGTCGCCGTCGGCGGCGGCGGCTGCTGCTGCTGTGCCTGCCGCCATCGCCGGCGGCGACTGGTGCTGCCGTGTCTTCCGCCATCGCCGGCGGCGGCGGGTGGTGGTGGTGGTGGTGGTAGTAGTAGTAGTAGTAGTGGTGGTGGTGGTGATGGTGGTGGTGGTGGTGGTGGTAGTAGTAGTGGTGGTGATGGTGGTGAAGAGAGGAGAGGGAGAGGAGAGGGGTATGCAGTGCTGTGCCCTCTCTCTCCTCTCTTCCCCTTTTATATTTAAAAAAAAAGAGAAAAAAAAACAAGGATTCGAACCTTAGCTCTTTGGAAAAAGAGAGATTACAACCAACCTACTAACCAGAAGAGCCTTTAAAGACTTATGTTAACATTCAACATACATGATACTTATATAAATGTTACATATATATAAATAATAATAAAAAATCAGTTCAGCCGCCTAGGCGGCCCTTTGGCGCACCGAACCCGCCTAGCGAAATTTATAACATTGAAAATAGGTGCTGATGATTAATGTCATTAGTCACAATACAATAATTTCTAGGAGCATCTAAATTGTCTCCCATAATTGTCATAGTTACCACAAACTTCACAGTGGTGAACTGGAAGTTCAAAGCCTACAGTTCAATGGAACAGGCTGCCCCAAATATGAGAGGTGATGATAAATATTTGCTCCTCTTGTCCATTCTCTGCCTGTACTATGTACCTTGCCGAGTTGCTTCTTTGAGAATACAGTTAAATGATGATTAGTATTGTAAATTGATTGTGATGTGAGAATTCCCACAATATATTACTTCTTTCTTTTAATATATTTGATATCACTTCTGTGCAATTTTTGTGAGGCACTTCGAGATTTCCTCAGGCTGCCCTACAAATGCAGTCTCAGTGAGTAGAACACTAGGATTGAGCAAATATATATTCTCGATTTTCTGCCATCTATGTACAATGAAATACGGTATATTTTGTAACAACAAGCTAGGTGGAGGAGTGGAGTTGGAATACATGGATTTATCAAGAAGATTGGTATCAAGGATATTGCCATATTTGTATAATATAACTGTTTTAGAGGGGCGTCTTATTCTATATTGAGAACCAGGCCTGAGTCCCCATCAGCAATGCTCATGATCATGTCCATAATGCTTTATTGGGCTACGTTTGAAATTACTGAACTCCAAACCTTACTGTGCATCTTGAACACTTGTATTTAGAAAAATATGATTGAGTTTCATTTTTCTGTCATGTTATCCTAAAAAAAACAAATTTTTAGCAAACGCTTTTTGTATGTGCAACATGGTGCCATCCATCTATACACATAGGATGTTCTACATTGATGATCTCGACGAATTTTGAATGAAGAATGTTGAGGGCTATGGTGCTCATAGTCAGAATGTTGATTGATCTTCTCTGACTTTGAGTTCTTGGACTGAGCATAAGTCTACCTACCCATCATCATCATCCAAGCCTTCTCCAATCAAAATGGGGTCGCTATGGAGCATAAGAAAGCTCCATACAATATTTAGCTAAGTTTTATGATCGGTTGTCGACCCCACATCAACCCTCTATGTGTCAAGTTAGCTATGAGCATGAGAGGGTCATGCCATAAAACCTAAATGGCCAGTTGGCAGGTAGGTAGACCTACCTTTTGGATGTAGTTTAAGTTCATGCAATCAAGAAGCACCCTCTAAGTTTAACTAGACTATAAAGAATCTAGATGAAGAGGTAAGGTGATACAATTTTCTATAGGGAATTGCATTCATCTTTATTGCGCCAAAAGAGTGAAGGAATGACAATCCCATAGCGTAACTCTACTTATCATTTAAGAAAATGATGTTGATCATCCTAGCCTATCAGTTTGACTTGACAAGTGAACTGATTCAAAATATTTCATTCGAAAGAATGAGTTGCTATATTCTGTTTACATTATATTTTGTGTTGGTATGCCAATGTCTTTAATGTGGATTTATATAATTTCTTGTTACTTTAGCCATTGGATGCACATGTATAGTATTTCCCATTACTCTCATTTTAACAATTGATCTTTCAGTCCAATATTTGTTTCGTCAACTAAATTTTTCGACACATTCATTCGATTTATCAATTGGTGTCTAAAGCTTTATCTATCTTTTGACCATATCTGCTGAACTTCCGAACTGCTTCAGTAAATAGTTTACAGTGATTAACATCTAATTACTGACTTTCTAACAGATGACAACGCCGATATCAATTGAAGATGTGCGCAGAGAAGTGAAAATCCTCAAGGCTTTGTCTGGGCACAAGAATCTTGTCAAATTTTATGATGCATGTGAGGATGCCCTTAACGTCTACATAGTCATGGAGTATGTCTTTTGTTTTTAATGTTCTTTTCTCTATTCTATGTCTCTATCAATTGTATGACATTGGCATATATCAGTTACACTATCTAGTATGTGATCTTAAGTTACTTTTGTCATAACTAGCCATTGTCTTCCAATCTGTGTCCCACATTGGTTACACTTCATTATGTTGTTAAATCTCTTTTTGATTAGTGTATTTGACATCGAGTAGTTTCCGATTACCTTTTAGATTAAAACAGAGTACTGACAACCACCATTTTATTTGGTGTCTATAGATTATATGCTGCTAAACAAATGAGATCTAATAATTACATTTTTTTTTTCTTTTCTTATTAGATTGTGTGAAGGAGGTGAATTGTTAGATAGAATATTGTCCAGGTAAATTGAGTACCTTTTAATTTAAACACTCTGACATGGAGCTACAAAACTGTACCTTATAACCTGTTTTTGGTTATAGAGGAGGAAGGTACATGGAGGATGATGCAAAAGTTATTGTGACCCAGATTCTGAGTGTAGTTTCCTTTTGTCATCTTCAAGGTGTCGTGCATCGTGATTTAAAGCCAGAGGTCTGCAATATGAACTCCCCAATAAATAGATACTTTTCAATTACTGTTATCTCATATCCTTGCAATGACATTCTAATCTGGAGTCATCATTAATATTATGGTTCTCATGTCATCCTTTATGTCTCCAATGCCAAAACCTGTTTTTACTGCTGAAATTTTTGTTCTGGACTATTAACAGAACTTTCTGTTCTCCACTAGCGATGAAAATGCTCCCATGAAGCTTATCGATTTTGGCCTTTCAGATTTCATCCGACCAGGTAAATTATTAGTAATTATGGCCAGCTTTTGTGTCTAAACAATTACTGCTATTATCTTATGTCTATAGTTAGTTCAGGTTAAGTAGTGATGGGTTTGGTACTTCCTGATTTGTAGTAAAGGTTGCATTATCATTCTTAGTTACTCTTTTTTTTGTATCTGCAATCAGATATTTTGATTTAAAGTTCAGTTTTAGCCTACCTTTCAAGCGCTTTCATGTTGGGACGTTGGGCTGCTGGCCTGTTTGTAGATGATCTTAACTGTGTTTTTTGTCTAGTTAGTTTTTGGGCTTGAATTACCATTTACACATTTTCTTTTGGGTTGTATAAAGTTGAGTGTAAATAATTAGATATCAGAAATCCGGCCTAATGTTTGCCACTTTATCAAGAAAGCCCCATACCACTATTATTCATGCCTTGAAGATTTCGATAAAACTGTCTGAAAAAGATCAAAACATCTCTCTTGGTTTAGTAAACTTATGTATAGCCACAGTTTTAAAATAACTCATGTTAGAAATTACCTCACTCCCTATAATGAGCATTGAGCAGCCATTGGAGATTGCCAGCAGAATCATTGGGATCACAAATGGTGGTTGGGATCATTGGTGTCATGAACATATAAGATGGATAGAAAGAGGCAAAGGATTCTGGCACAAAGATGGAGAGGACTGGTTGTTATGGCGTGGGAATTGTTAAAAGGCCGCCCTTGATGGACTTTGGAGGAGACGGGTTCAATGGCAGCAATAGTTTTTCTTGGGGGTGGGGTTAGAGTCGAGGTTCGAGTGCTACTGTATGGGACGGGTAAGTAGGTAGGGGGTGGGGTAGATGTCAAGGCCGATCAGGGTCAAGGACTGGTGTGGAAGGGGTGTGGGGGAGGGGGAGGATGTTTTCCTGCAAGGCACTTTTCAAACTTTCATTAAAATTATACTTTCTGACTGGAGTATTTTTGTCTTTTTTCACTCAGTTTTGCCGTGCTAGTGTGTGCGGGGGGTGGGAGGGGAGGGGGTCGGTGGGTGGGACTGATTCATATTCGACGAGTTTAGTTGGAGTTTGGGTCCGGTCGAGTCACTGAGTTTATTTATTAACTGACTTATTTAGTGGTCTAATTTTGGGTTTTATTCTAGATTGCTCGAATGTGAATAAGGACACGATACATGATACAATCATTTTCATATAGGTACAACATAATAACCTATGTTGTACGGATACGGGTACATATATGGACACCATCTCCCCGTACCCGTGCAACATAGGTTTTTTAATTGAGGCAATATTGTTTCTTGATGGTCAAGTCTAATATTGCTATATAATGAGATGTAATAAATCTTTTTTTAGTTGAGTAACTGAAAGAATTGAGAATTAGGATTGTTCCTAATGTGAGAATAACGTGCCAAAGATGCGATGCCTAAACCCTATAGTGTGAAGCCTGAGATCTTATCCTAACCCTAAACTTAACTCTTCCTCCCTATTTTTCCTTCCCGTTGAGACTAAAACCTAATCCCGTGCAACACCCTTAACCCATATATTTCAACCATGAAGCAACTCCGACTATCTATCTTTTCCTTCCTAAAACTCTTCCATCTGTACCCTGTAACTTGGACCCTTCATTTTCCAACTTTGAACCCTCAATATCACCCCAAAATTCCCTATTTTACCGCTGTCCAAAAATTTCAGCACCTGAAAACCTTCAAGAAACTTTCCAAAACAACTTCCCAAACCCACTATCATCGACACTAGACCAAGTCCCATGCAATGGAAGTTTGATCATCAATCTTGGGTGTGAAGGCTTCAAAGTGGACTCGTGGAGGAAAATGATCAGTTATCACTGTGAGGTTTATTTGACTAATCTCAAATCGGCTTCTAATCTTATTCTTGATTCAATTTTGAACTCTTTTAGGGTTGTTTACTGTCAGACTTGATAATAACATTGATTCATTGGTTAATGTTTTGGGGATCTCACTGCTTGTCATTACGTCGACCCATTCTTACCTTTGGTTCTTTTCCTGCATCAAACTTGAAAGAAAATAATGATACATGACTTTCCTGGTAAATGCAAAAATGTTGGGGTTTCTGATATTTAGTTCTTGGGAAGTTTGGTTCAGTTCTAATTGTTTTTTCTTTTTGTTGAAAAGTTGATTTCTAGTGAGCGTAATATACTTCAGTTAGTTTTCCTGAAGTGGGATGATGGTTTTCTGTTTGACTAGTCCTAGCGAAAGTTAAATAGGGGAGAACTTTGCTCTGAAGACAGAAGTACTATGTATCATTGATTCATATCATTTCCCCCGTTTTTAAGTCTCTGTCATCCTTCATAAAGAACCCAAATATGATAAATAATCACTTTCTAGTAAGTAAACAACTTTCAGTTGTTTATCTGTCGACATGCATATTATAGAATCAAGAACTGCAAATTTTCTTTTGTTTGCCAATGATTTTGTTATGCACAAAGTGTATTGGTTGTCCAATCTGGAACATGTATCTACTTGTTTACTATTGTTTTAATACACTTCCACTATGTCAAGCTTGAGGTTTTTTAAAGTTATTATTTTCGGATGCTGTGCAGATGAAAGATTAAATGACATTGTTGGAAGTGCATACTATGTTGCCCCTGAGGTCCTACATAGATCCTACAGCATGGAAGCAGACATTTGGAGTATTGGTGTAATAACATATATCTTATTATGTGGTAGCAGACCATTCTGGGCACGGACAGAATCAGGAATATTTCGTTCTGTTTTGAGAGCGGACCCTAATTTTGTTGATTCACCCTGGCCTTCTGTATCCCCAGAGGCTAAAGATTTTGTCAAAAGACTTCTAAACAAGGATTACAGAAAGAGAATGACTGCTGCACAGGCTCTCTGTAAGTTGGCAGATCAATTACTGTTGTCGTTACTAAGTAGACATCTTACATCCCATGCTATTTGTATTTCCATCTTTCTACAAAACTCAATTGTATTAAGATTTTTTTCAATTGTCCTTGTTCTGTCAATTATGAAAAACTAAGCGGAGCTTTTGTCACGGCAGCTCACCCATGGTTACGAGATGAAAACCGGCAAATTCCTCTTGATATTGTTATATACAAACTAGTCAAAGCGTATGTTCGCTCCACACCTCTCAAACGTGCAGCATTGAAGGTAATAACCGTAATATCCTCCGAGGATTCAAGGGATTTCATAATCAACTGCTATTTGTCATTTTCTCATTTTGGTTCTATTTTGTTGCTTGACATCTCAAGTATTGAGAGATTCCCTTACTTTTTTTGACTCTATGTATTTATCTGCTTTCAGAAAGTATTTGATGTGATTGTTACTTCTATCCTGTTAATTAAATAGCAGCTAGCTAATTCATCTATAATACACACAATGAAGAATAATATGGCACTATGATATTATTGAATGCCAATGTCATTAGATTATACTGTATTGCATGCATGTCATCATCATCAGCCAAGCCTTCTCCCGTAAGAATGGGGTCAACAATTAGTAGGCATATAACTGGAAATGTCATTACAACTATAATCATACAAACAATTCTCCACCTTTTTTGGGGGCTATAGTGACACTCCACTACCTATTTAGCTCCAACTCCCAAACACAACTTCATATTTACAACACTTCATGTGCTCGAAGTCCCTAGCTAGCTCTACTCCTAACCGCAACTTCACATTTACCACACTTCTTGCACTCACATACTCCCCTAAGCCCCCTTCACATTTACTGCACTTGCTGTATTCGCACTCCCCTACCCAGTGAGCTATTATGTAGGGGAGTGTTGGTATATAAATGTGAATATGTGTTTGTATAATCATACAAACAATTCTCCACCTTTTTTGGGACTATAGTGACACTCCACTACCTATTTAGCTCCTACTCCCAAACACAGCTTCATATTTACAACACTTCATGTACTCAAAGTCCCTAGCTAGCTCCTACTTCTAAACACAACTTCACATTTACCACACTTCTTGCACTCACATACTCCCCTTCACATTTACTGCACTTGCTGTACTCGCACTCCCCTACCTAGTGAGCTTCTACTCCCAAACACATCTTCACATTTATATATCCATACTCCCTTACATAATAGCTCTTATGCTAAGTAGGGGTGTAAAATGAACAGGACAGTCCATCGTCCGTCGACTCCGTCCGAGTCCAACTCGACAAATAGCTCCTACTCCCAAACACAGCTTCATATTTACAACACTTCATGTACTCAAAGTCCCTAGCTAGCTCCTACTCCTAAACACAACTTCACATTTACCACACTTCTTGCCCTCACATACTCCCCTTCCAATTTACTGCACTTGCTGTACTCGCACTCCCCTACCTAGTGAGCTCCTACTCCCAAACACATATTCACATTTATATACCCACACTCCCCTACATAATAGCTCCTATGCTAAGTAGGGGTGTAAAATGAACATGACGGTCCATCGTCCGTCGACTCCGTCCTAGTTCAACTCGACAAATAGTCCGACCGTGTACTGTTCAAACTTCAAACCAGTATTTTTAAAATCGGACCAGAGATCGACCCAAACAAGAAAGTGGGTCGGGGCAAACCGATTCAACCAGTTGGGTCAACCAGTGGTTGGACCACTGGGTTAATCTAGGTGGCCCAATTTCATTTCCTTCTAAATACTGTTTTTTACAAAAATATTTATTTACAACCGGTTTTTGAAAAAATAGTAGGACAACACCGACCCGGCCAGGAAAAGCTACCGGTTCACGATTTTTTTAAAACACTGGTCCGAACCACTATATGAATCGAGCTTGAACAAAATTACTATTTCGGTCCTTTAACAAGCTCAAGCTCGGTCGTATACCTGTTCGGCTCGAATATGTCTGTGAACACCAATAATAAAATAATCATTTTATTTCTTATTGTTGTTAAAATACAAAAGTCAGATTTCACTTTTAACTCTTCAACTTCTTTCTTAATTGAAGCAAAAGGATGTGCTATAAGTTCATGCATACAATATCAAGTTTCAAAATTTTCAACAGTTGGTTTCAAGAACAAAATTAATTCCTCAGTGAGAATAAAATATTTTCCTCCCAACTGGCCAGGCCAGCTAGTTTTCCAATTCCAACAATCCATACTCATTACTCATCACCCAGAATTATTTTTAGTGTTAAAATATCAAAAGCAATCAATGCGATATCTACTGGACTAATTTTGGCTCTTCCACTGGTCCGAGTTCAGTTCGTCCGAAAAAGGCTAGCGAGACGAACACGAGTCTAGTTAATTTCTAACAGGCCAAGCCTGAACATACAATTTGGACCAAGCCGGACTTAGGCTCGTCTATATTCAATTTTAGTCCGAGCTTGAACATAAGGTTGTTCGAGTCCGTTCCGTCCGATTTACATCCCTAACGCTAAGCCATGCCACATTTTCTTACCACCCATCATTACACCTTCCCTCCTTCGCCTATATATCCCCCATCTTTTCGAGATCGCAGTCAACAATAATGAATCTTTGTAATCATGTAGAACCGACAAATAATATGATACACATTAGAAGGGAGACGATTTGTCAAAGTGTAGGTGTTGTTAGTAGAGGAAATTATGATCCCGAGCACGAAGTTAGGAGAAAAATAATGGAATTGTCATCAAGGGTGATGATATATAACTTAGAGAAAGAATCTGTTTTTATATATTCTACACCTATAGATCCTTTCAAGGGTGATGAGGCTTGGATGGAATTGTTATCACCCTTTCAGTCTCCTGGAAGGAATGAATCTCCGTTCAAGGAATGGATGCAGTGTGAAAGCTCACGAGTATAGTAGAAATGATCACCAACAATATGGATAATAAGATTAGTGCAGTCCCGCATTTGATTAATAAAACAACCCGACATCTGAGTAATGAGACCAGGCATCTGATCATGTCACATAAGAGGCACTGATAGGAGGAGCAATAACTTAAGCTAGAGGAGCAACAACTGAATTAGGGACATGAGGAACTGCTGTAGGGGAAGCAGATGAAGATGCTCCAGGAGTAGACTTCTTGCGACGACCAATGGCAAGAGGCTTGGACGGAGATTCAGATGTGCAAGTCCAAAGGTCAATGTCAAAGTGATACAAAATACGAGTAATAATCATCCCCTAAGCAAGAACTTCTGGCCATCACCACGGGTATTGATCATGATATAGATAATAGTGGCAAATAGATTGAAATAAATACTGTAGTAGAGAAGCACATGCAAGAAAGGGCATCGTTGGTGACAACTTCAAAGTTGCCCCCCTTCGGAATGACAAAGTGACAAACAAGACGAGGAAGAGAATAAAAGTAGTCATTAAGATATCTTGCCGGTAGATCGATATCGCGTCCGGCGTACTACCACAAATAAGAGCCAGAACTTGAGTACGACCGTCAGATTTAAAAGTTATGGAGGCCGAACATATCCTCAAAGTCACCCCCTTTATTAGGAATCTCCACAATCTTGCCAAGACCCTCTGCATCAAAGGATGGTCTTGCCAAACACACATGAGTAGTTAGGAATTATAGTAGCCATATACGCATTGTCTCAAAAGCACGTCCCATTTGAAGCTAGCGAAAAGAGGTTGGTATTCAGAGAAGATTCCAAAATCAATCGGTTTACTAGAGACGATAGTGCGATGCACGAAATGTGAATCAATCATGGACCGTGGTGTAGGAGCGAAAGTAGAACCGATCAAACTTGTTCTCGGACATACGCATAAGGTGGGAGGCAGAAGGAGCCAAGGGAGCGGAGGAGTCATGGATACACTTGGAGTGTTTCTTCGTGGTATCTCCACGCTTCTTCAACATGATGGCAACAATGTAGTCAAAGGTGCGCCTAACAGGAGGGTGCACCAGTTGTGTCTCGCACCTTATTAGGCGAGACACCTTTCTCCTGACACGTCTTCTGTATTTGCTCTTTATTTGGCTCTATGAGCTCACATGACATAATATAATAGTGATAGGAATATTGGTGGTGATAATGGTAATGATGATTTGGTTCTGCTTTTAATTTAGAATTTGTGTTTCTTTCCTTTTGTTACTTCTTGTTAGAGAACACAAATTCTTGTTAGTTCTGTTCACTGCTACTTTGCTAATTCACTTGGTTATATTTTAACATATTTTTGTTGGTTTTAATATATTATTTGGTTTTATTTATTACATTACTAATTTGTTTATTTATGTATATATTTATTATTTTGTGCCTCGCTCGGACACACGCTTTAAATGCGCCTCAGACGATATGGACTCTTTCCGCTGTCTTGCTCCTTTGACTACCTTGGATGGCAAGTGAAAAATTGCTTCAGAAATTAATATGAACGGGTAATGGAAGAGGAGAAGATGATGGAGGCTGTAATGGAGATGCAAAACAAAGAGGTGAACACAAGAAGCATTGGACAAAGCGGAAGACGAGGAAGATTGACAAAATTAGTCGGTGACAGTGGCGTGGAAGCAACGGTGCAACGGAGAGGAGTGGATTGTGGGAATTGAGATGTGGAGGTGAGCACGAGTTGTCTGGGAGAGGAGGAGAGGAGCATGAAGAGGATGGCCATGGTGAGAGAGACGGTGAATGTTGCTGCGGTGGAGGAGGCTAGGTAGGGTTAGGGTTTGGAGATCGGGAGGGAGAGAAGGATTTTGGGCCTAGAGAGATGGAGGAACTAGAAAAAGAGTTTAGAGAGAGAGAGAGAGAGTTTATATATGAGTTAAGTGAGGAAACCCGGTAAGCTAGGTAGACTCGAAACCTGATAAGAAACAAGTCAATAGAGGCTCATATCCTACCGGCATAGACCAACTAGAATTCCGGTGGCATGTTGACTGAATGCCGGTTGAACTTTTAGAAGTTATAACTTTTAGAAGTTCCCAAACTTTGTACCTTCTATATATTTGTATACTGACTCTTCACAATCCGAGCCTTGTAATTAATATAATATTTGCACCAGTTTAACCTCGTCCGTTACAAAATTTATGCATCCTCTTCCTGAACTTCTATGATAGTTTCCCATATGTTGTGAGGTCAATGGATGATTTTTCTTAGCTTAATCATATTTAATGAAGATTTGGTATGGCTATGGAGAACTCATGTGATGATTCAATATGAGTGGCGCGGCTTATTCCTAGTTTCAGGAACTGCAATTTTACAGTCTGATAATGCAAGCAAATTTGGAGCAGCTTTAGAGGAGTCAAGAATTACCTAGATGGAAGTCATACATTGGGATCATGTGCCTAAGCAATCAGCTACATGTAATGAGAAAGAGGAAGAATCAACTTTGCTTGGAGTCACTTGGGTCATTTGCTGTTATAAATTTCATCATTATTATTCAACCCTTCTATCATCAGAATGGGGTTAGCTATGGAACACGAGAAAGCTCCAGAAAATATTCGATGAAGCTTTCATGACCTGTATACCTGACATCAATCTGCTGAAAACTGGTATCAAATTTGTCAAGGTAGCTAAGAGAAACAACCACCTTGTCATAATAAAACCTAGAAAGCCAGTCGGTAAGTAGGAAGGCCTTCCTTTTTGGTCATATACTTTAAACTCATTTTACCTGGCAGCATCATCCAAGTTCCTCTAAAGTAAAAAGAGTGATGCAATTTGCTATCAGTGAACACCTTCATCTCTATGACACGAGCCATAGAGCGAAAACACCAAAAAGGAATGAAATTTCTACACCTTTCTTGCAACTTAGACTAAATAAATGTCATATGAGTTTTGGAGTAATCAAACATATTTCTATTGCAGTCCTGTGTATTGTTCTTTTTCTCTCTCTTCAATATCTTTGAGTATCTGTAGTTTGTTCATATTATTGGTGCACATAAATCTTGATGCAGAACTGAAGCCATTGAGGTGTATTACTAGATTTTATTACTTAAAGGAGAATAGTTTCTTGATCTTGTATATAGTTGTCATCATTTTCTTGTTGGTTTGTTTTCTTTTGGCTTGGTTCCTGTTGTTTCTGGAAGATTTGCAGTTTGACATGAAGAGCTCCCTTTATTCTTCTATGCTGTTCATACCCTCCTGTCTTGTGTTTCTAGGAATGTGGCATTTGCTAATTATTTAGCACCTATTTGAGAATAAATGCTCGTGGTGTGATTGATGGAGTAGTTTACTTCAGGTGCAAGAAAAGTGTAGCCGTGCCAAACCATCTCATTTTCAACCCTTGAAATGAGATCCCTATACTGACTGGTAACATTGCTGATCTTTCATCATTCAGTGAAAGGTTGATAATGGTGCAGTATTCATATATTTGGTTCTGTCATTCCCTTGTATCTCCGATCTATCTGCTTTTTGGTATCCATTTATTTTTCTTCTCCTTTCCCCTAAATGTCTAATTTGTATGTGAACCGTATTTCTCTCTCTTCCTTTCTTATTTCTTAATTTCAAGTCTATAACTGATCCAAATAAGTGAGGTGTAACAAATGAGGAAATAAGAGCATTCATCAAGATTGGGACTTTGGAACTTGTTGATTGAATGAGGCAAAGGCACAATTACAATGCAAGTGAGGATTCAGTTTCAATTAGAAGTAGGTCTGATTTGAAAGTTACAAGGCAAAAGGACTAGTGGTAGAGAAGGTGCTTACACAGGAGACGGTTGCTTACTAGGAAAGATATGCTCCCATGGACAAGATGGAAACAAACAAGTCTTGCTTCTCTTGCAACTAGAGAAAAGTGAGAGCTAGATTAGCATGTTGGAAAAAGTGCTGTGATCTATGGGGATTTTTAGGAAAAAGACTGGATGTCTCCTTTGTGTTTTCTGCTTGCTTGTTTGCATTAAGAAAGTTGGCAAGTCAAGAAAATCATTGTATAGGTTTAAGCCTTCACCTTGGGAGTAAGCTGGAAGTTTGGCCAAAGTATTGTTATTCAATCAGTTCTTCAATAATACTAGGTCCGAGCTCACTGTTCGTTGACAACATACTGATTGCTGGAAGCCTCTTAAAACAAGTGATTAAAGACTTGTTTGCCGAAGATTTTAGTTAATCCAACTAACCAAGGACCGGTGAGCAATCGAAAAATAACAGGGGAGCAAGTAACTCGAATGAGAAGGACCAGTGAGTAACCGGGAAGAAAGTAAACAGTATAGTCTATCAAACAGGGAAGAAAGTAAACAAGTTAGGATATATTCTTTAATAAGGAGCAGGACATGTTAAACAATCTATTCTATCAAACTTGTACGCTCCTTATTATTTTGTCAGCTGTAGCCTGTCCTTTTGTTTTTGCGACTTCATGTATGGTATGAATTATGTTTAGTCATGCTGATTTTACTACTGTCATCAAACAGTCTTGTGACTCCAATATTAATTGTTGAATTTTGTCTTCCATGGCAGGCTCTATCTAAAGCTCTCACAGAGGATGAGCTATTGTATCTCAGATCTCAATTCAAGTTACTAGAACCTAGTAAAGATGGGCGTGTCTCCCTTGAAAACTTTCGGATGGTCAGTTTTTTTCTCTGTACATTTTTGCTTGAAATAAAGCTTGTGTTGTATTTCTTCTAGCTGGAAGTTTATTTTGCTTTTATGCAGGCACTCGTGCGCAATGCAACTGATGCAATGCAAGTCTCCAAAGTTCCTGATATCTTGAATTTGGTGCGGCATCTCATAAAATTCTAAAGCATGAAATTATTACTCAAGAATTTTTGTGGTGTTTTGCTTTCATTTTTTCCTATGAGATTTATGGTTTCTTGACCACATGGAAGCCTTCTATCTGTCTTTCCAAGAGTGGAAGATGAAAACCATACGAGGTATTAATATAGTTTCTTTGGCAGTTGGAACCGCTCTCTAATAGAAGGATGGATTTTGAGGAGTTTTGTGCTGCTGCAATCAGTCCTTATCATCTAGAGGCATTGGCAGGGTGGGAGGAAATTGCCAATACAGCTTTTCAGTACTTTGAGCTGGAGGGAAACCGAGTCATAACTGTTGAGGAGCTGGCTCAGGTAATCCAGTTGGCAATCCTTAGTAGGTTTTTGATTCTCTTCTAAAATTCTTGTCGAATATTTTGGGAGCTCACTCCTATACTTGTGGGATGCCTGCAGGAAATGAACCTCTCTCCGTCATATTATTCTATGGTCCAAGACTGGGTCAGGCATTCCGACGGCAAGCTCAATTTTCTTGGATATACGAAATATTTGCACGGCGTGACAGTACGATCAAACACGAGAAACCATTAGAATATACACAAATCTCATTCATGTAATTTTTTTATTCTAAAGATTCTTGTTCTATATAAAGAGCTGGCAATTTTTCATCATCATCATCATCTGTCTCTCTTTTACAATATCAGGTCCTCTTCCTTTTTATACTACCTATTTTCTTCTTCTCTTTGTAGAAAGTTATTGTAAAGAACATTATGTACTCGAGCTGACATGGGAGGTCTGCAGGTTGAAAACTATTTAGGGCGCGATTATTTTATTGGTTGCCTGTTGTTTTCATAATACCATGATATTTTTTTCATCGTTGAAAACTGCACATTCGGTATTGAATCCTCAATTTTCTTCTCGCTAGCTGTTATCTTCACTGGAAACAAGTCTTGGTGTGAGAAGGCTGGTCTTTTTTTTTTTATCAAGACGACGTTGGCAAGGATGCCGACACGAAGATACAGTGTCCTAAGGAGATTGTCACGAGATTTTGCGATTACCTTCATCGACATATATCTGTTGTCATAATATCCTTCAAAGTACCAACTAGCTTAGCTTCTATATATTGCAGCTATCCATTTTATTCATGAGAGAGATGTACACTATTGTTTGTTTAATTATCATGTGAATCTTGATTCTATTAGAACCAAAGTTGGTTTCTCTTTATCTCAATTTTTTTTTCTTTTTCAGTTTTTGAACATCATATTATTTTCTGGCGATATCTGAAGGTTGAGACCTATTGATAACATTTCCCACTTATGATAGCAATAGTCTAGACTACCAACGAAGTAAAATAAATAAAATAATTTTGATAGGGATTTATTGATTTTTTTTTTCTTTAATTGCTGTTCCCAAAGTCTAAACGCTATTTTTTTGGTACATTGGAAGATGCAGATAATATATTGTCACATGTAATGATGTAAACACTATTCTTTAATTGCTGCCCCCAAAGTCTAAACACTAATTTAATCTTCTTTTTTCCTTAGAAAATGCCTAGATGATTTCTAGTTTGACACCATTATAAAAAAGCCAGTTCATACATGGAATATTGATCTGTAAAGATTATAAACTCAAGATCAAATGTATGAAGTCTTTATATGGATGAATATGAACGAATTAGAAAAAAAAAATGGGAGTGCACATCTCTATTTACCATTAATATGGTACAATATTAAGGCTGTTATTTGGACTCGAGGACACGAATCCGTCCACGGGTCTAACCCAGTTCATCCGAACCAGATCTGGATTAGGCTTTGAGTAGAGCTGTAAAACGATTCAAACTATTCAAACTGTTCGCATTCGGCTCGTGTTCGGCTCGGTCCAAGTTTGGTTTAAGCTCGTTTGTGGACTAATCGATACCGAGTCCGACCATAGGTTGTTCGACTTGATCTTGTTCGCAAACAGGCTCAAGCTCGGCTCGGTTTCTCATATTAAGACTTTTTATATATGTTATGCCTTTTTTAATAGATAGAAATACATTTTGTCTTGGAAATTTTACTCATTTTTTTGTTCTTTATATGATGGTAAATTTATGATGTAAACAGCATAAGTAATTCAATAAAAAAATCTTTAAAACTTAAGAGAAACAATGTGATAGTCTATACAACATGTCCTATAATTACTCACTACTAGGGCTGTAAAACGATTCAAACCGTTCGCATTCGGCTCATGTTCGGCTCGGTCCAAACTCGACTTGAATCAAACTCGTTCGATAGTTAAGTCAAACCAAGCTTGAACACTCTTTGTTCGAGCTCGTTCGTTCGATTTTCAGTCCTAGCTTTGAGCGGGTAAGATTCTATACTCGAAACGAGAAGAATTCAAGATCAACATAAAGCCCTACATGGCCTGAACTTTTTAGTGAACACTTGGACCTCATTTGGTTCGCACAAAGTAAATAAAAAAAAAAAAATTAGTTTTTTTATTTGAAAAATTATAATTATAATTCTCATTATTATTATTTTTCGGTGTTTGAATGCATGGGTGAGTGGAATAACCATTCCTTTTCTATTTCTTTTACTTGGAAATTATTTTCTTTCTTCTATTCATTTTTTTGACATTCAAACACAGAAAATAAATAATTTATCTTTTTTAAGATTCCGAACGAGACGTTAGGGGTATTGTAGTTTTATAGTCGCATAGATAGTCCATATCTATATTCGAATCCAAAACCTACATATGGACGGTGTCGGTTGAGACGGACACTTTTTTTTAATTAATTTGAGAAATAAAATTAATCCGAAAGCCTGAAATTTGAACCGAGAACCTTCGTTCCTTCTTGTCTCGTCTTGTGTCGTCTTTTTAGTTATATATCAAAAGACGTCAAGTAGTTTGTCCAACCTTCGTACAATTGAGATTGCTACTTCATTGGCACCTTATTAGTTATCATCTCCCTCTTATTTATTGTAGATGATGCATGTAGACCCGGAACAATGTAGATTTAGGTAGATGATGCACATCATTTAAAGTGAATATTCAATATTAAAAGCATCCCAACCTATTTACTGACCCAACCCAAGTAGCACCTTTTCTTGTGACGACCACTTCTCAACTTCTCACACACAAACGAAAAAGAGAGAGAGAGAGAGAGAGAGAGGAGGTTAACATGGAAGCAGATCCAGATTATGTCTCATCGTGTCCCCTCTCTATTACATGTGGGTTCGGACAGAATTTGGATGTAGATATGTGGATAATGGCTCACATATAATAGAGGGGAGAACAAAATATATAGGACAGAATCTGCTTGGGATAACAGATCTGATCCCGATGAACAGTAGGATACAAATCCGAAATAAATACTTAATTTGACCGCTCCCCCGACTTACAAAACGTCTCTTTCTCTCTCAAATCTCTATTAAAGAATTTGTTCACTACAATTAGATGTATGAGCATGACACACAACTACTTCATTGATGGTGCCCAATTTAATTAAGACAAGCTACTCTCTCTCTAAGGTGTCTCGATGAGCATACCTAAGCCGATTTGGAGAAGAGTTAGACTACACAAACTCGAATTGGAACTCAACTAGGAACTCCCCAATATGGTGCTGCACAACGAATTTTTTTATTTTGACCCTTGACTTTTTCTATCTAGATCTTAAAAAAAAATAAAAATAAAAAAAAGATACATATAATCCAACGGCTTTTGATGAGCTGAGTTTTAAAAATTAGGAACTCGTGAGTTCCTCTAGAATTTTTGTTTGGGGATTGAAGGTATGTTGTGCCAAAGTACTGTTGTTCCAAATTGAACTTTGAATAAAATATAACTGCAATTAAAATCAGTCCTTACTAACCTAGAATGAGTTTCGACTAGAATTCCGTACAAGAAGTATTTGTTGTTGTAAAAGCAAGGATTATTTAGTTTTAGCATCTCGTTTAATATTTAAAATTTACGTATAGGCCTTCATATTATCGGATTTGGATCTTGTTCTGACCATTAACTTAATGGAAACCTAAATGTAATTATCATACGAAATTCTAAAACTAAACACAAAATTTGAATATTATGGAGACCTATACGAGCGATCAGTCCAAGTCAACTATCAGGACCAGACCCAAATCGTCTTCTAAATAATATGGAAACATAAACATAAATTTTAAAAATCTAAATACAACTAAAGGCAAAAGTGAAATGTGTATAACCTTTGTTCTAGTCTGTTTCATGACGTTTGCAAGATTTATGACATATCAATCCTCTCCTGATTACTTTTTGGCAATGACATTAATGCTAGAATAATTTTCCGAGGAAAAAAGAAAAGAAAAGTTGTTCTGGTTATTCTTGGATTAAGCATTGTGTCACACAACTTGATCGGGACAGCTATGGTTTATCGACAAGTATGATTTCCTTTTTAGCTCACGACTGAGACATGGCTGCTACTTGCATAATTGATGAGTACAAGCCATTGTTAATGGAGAAAACCTTGATATAGAAGGAGGTATCAAAGTTTTGATATCTCTTTTGTATGATAAGTGGACCTTCCTCTCATTTCGTAAACCGTGTGGATATAAAATTAGCATATGGGTCCATTTGTCATACAAAGGAGGTATCAAAAATTTTGATACCTCCTTCCGTATCAAAGTTTTACTCATTGTTAATCTTCACTCATCTCTATTGGAGAGCCACGACTCAATCCATCTTGATTGATTTCCGGGGATTGGAAAATACTAACTTCAGCAACGATTTTCTTGAACTTTGTAGCTAATACTAACTTATGTAGCAGGTGAAGGACAAGTTACAGGAGTCTCTCCCTATAACCTGGGAGAAATTATTCAGTGAGGCTCATCGTGCATCTTGATTCACCTCCTCTTGATGACATGAATATGAGGAACACCATTCCAGGCTGCCACTGCATGCACTTATTTTCATGCCATCAAGTTGAGAAGAATCATGGTGCACGGTGAGCCCGACTCACTCAATAATTTCTCCTACATTGTACACTTTTTACAACTTTCTTCCCTAATGTTAGAATTCTGTCATTAAAAGTCTCTGTCCTTAATTTATTTTTCCTTCAGAAAACATTTAATAAAATCATATTAAAAAAACATTAATATCATTTAGTTGCTTCTATGCTAAATAAAGAATTATATATTATTTTAAAAATAATAATTTAAAGAAATAACTCAGTTATAAAGGAGAACATCCAAAACTCAATGAAAGAAAAGAACATGAATATATAGGCTCCACAAAAGTCTTAAAATGATAAGTTTGAGCTAAAGCTTTTTGCGACTATAAGATATCGTAGTAAGGTTGGGATAATGTTGACAGTTTCTTTCATCGTTGTCGAAACCCCTAATCAAAGTCCATCCTAGTAAAAGAAAAAATCACTAAGGACATATTTGGTTGTTTGCAAGTGTGTTGAAACTCGCCACTTTTTTGCAAGTGGAGAGGAACTGATTTGATCCCTAAGATCAGAATCCTGACATAAAAAGTCTCGGTCATTAATTTTCTTTCCTTCAAAAAATATTTAATAAAGTCATATTAAAAAAAACTTAATTACTTTTATATATATATATATATATATATATATATATATATATATATATATATATATATATAATTTTAAATATAATTTCTCAGTAATAGTTGAGAATATCCAAAACTCAATGTAAGTAAAAGAACATGAATATATAGGCTCCGAAAAGTCTTAGAAGGATAAGTTCGAGCTAAAGCTTTTTGTGGCTAGAAGCTATCGTAGTTGGGATGGGATGCATGTCGACAATTTCTTTCATCATTGTCGAAACCCCTAACCAAAGGTCCATCATAGTAAAGAAAATATCACTAAGGTCATATTTGGTTGTTTGCAAGTGTGTTAAAACTGGTCACTTTTTTGCAAGTAGAGAGGAAGTGAATTGATTCGTAACCTTAGAATTTTGTCATAAAGTCTCAGTTTTTTTTCCCTTCAAAACATATTTAATAAAATCATATGAAAACCCCTTAATATCCTTTAGTAGCTTCTGTGCTACTAAAATTGAATAATTTTAAAAAAATAATTTTAAAGATAATTCCTCAATTATAATGGAAAGCATCCAAAAATCAATGGAATAAGTAAACATGAATATATAGGCTCCGAAAAGTCTTAAAAGGATAAGTTTGAGTTAAAACTTGTTGCGGCTAGAAACTATCGTAAGTTAGGACGGGATGAATGTCTATTTCTTTCATCGATGGTGAAACCCTAATCAAAAGTCCATCCTATGAGAGAAAATATGGCAAAGGAGCCACTAGTGACCCCCCACCTGAATGAGAGAGTGCAACTCTTTCTGGTTGGAAGATTGTTGTTCATTATTGGATGTGACAACCTTTTGGAGAAATAACAAGTACAACCATGACCAAACCCTTCAACAAAGCCAAAGAGGTGAAGTTGCACCGTGGTTCACCAATTTATTGGTCAATAATTAGGTCAAGGTTCATAGTATCGATCGATATTAATACATATCGATTTTGAGATGTTTGATCCGATATTCACATTTCTTTTTATCAGTTTAGCAATAAAAAAGTATAAAAAGAGAAAAATGGCAATAATAATAATATCAATGTACAATGATATATCATCTTAAAATTTTGTAAGGTTCATAAGTAAATGGGTCTACAAATTTATAACATTCATAAATCTTAATAATTTTGAGTTCAAGAGTACTCCCTATTATGGGAACATTGTCTAAAAACTAACTAAAATAAAAACTAATATCTGTTGCAGATGACAATCTGGATAATATTGATTGAATTTTATTCCATTTTGAAACTAAGGAAAAGTAACAAAAAATACATAAAGAAGTCAAAAAGATACCACTAATCAAGGGTACAATATAACAAAAACTTACTTACATGTAAAGTAAAATTATTATAACTAGTAATTACAAATTGATAATTCCTATATTAATTGCTTGGAAGAGAAAAATACAGCTGACAATTCCGAATAGAAAAAAACAAAAAATATGGAAAGTTAATCTATGATTAAATGTAACCGTATTTATTAAATAGATAATCGTTTGAAATAATTAAATTTGTAAAGAAAATTTATTTATTTTCTAAAAAATATTTAGCTTTTATTCCCTTTCTATATAGTTATAACTATATAGCGGAAGACTTTTAAATTATTCAGTTATGAGCTTTTTGGGACTAGGCCAAATTATTAAATAAATAGTCGTTATAAATAATTAATGTTAAGTCTGTTTTTTTGGTTAGCAAGTAAATATAACGTTAAGCTAAGAAAATAATAGAGTCCATATTTATTAGGCTAAAGAAAAGAAAATATATTTAATTTATTCGTAAAAAAAATATTTGGCTTTTATTCTCTCTCTCTCTCTCTCTCTCTCTCTCTCTTTTCTGAGTCTTCTCTTCACAGCTAAATCTAATTAATCTTCTAGTATAAAAAAACTTAGATCAAGTGATCAACAATTTCAATAAATAATTGTAGGTTTGTTGTAAACATATTTAGTTTATATAGTTAATAATTTATTTTTCTTATCTAATCACTAATTTTGATAGAATTTATCTTTCCGGTCTATCTATTATTTTGCGCTTTTTGAGGAAGAACTTTAGTTTAATGAATTCAATTCAGATTATATTGTTATTTGTTTACTATGTATTTATATTTTATTGCACTTTTTTTGTGGGGTGTAAAAAAAGACAAAAAGGAAGAAGAATGGTAGTTCTCAAAAAGGGGTTCTTGATATTAATGATAGAGCTAAAAGTTCAAATGAACAATTTTCAGAAAATATAGTCATGCGGAAGAATCAGGTGATATAGAGAACAATGAAATTGGTGATATTGATAATTTTGATGAGAATGCAAATAATTGCATAAGAAATGACGATCATCTTGCCGATACTAACGAAGATTATGCATAACAGAAAAGTGGAACGTTACAAAAACATGATTCATAGTGCATGTTTATTTTTTTTAATCCTATGATATTTTATATGTATTTTTATTGTTTGACCTATGTCATTTAAAAATTAATAATTACTTTAAGGACCCAAATTTTAATACTGTCGAGGACTTTGAAAAAAAATAAATCCTGTAACCGCGTATCGGACAATCATAGACCACTGACGTCTCAAAAAATATCAGGACACACCAAAACAAATATCGTATCAGTATCGTCGTGTCCTTATTGTCTCCGACGAATCCCGATGGCCTGGCAACTTAATTTCCCCGTGGTCCAAAGAAAATAAGAAGAAGAACTCAAATATATGTAGCTAACAAAAGTAGCAACGAAACTTCTCTTTCTAATGGTTATTCCATAGGCAAGCAAAAGCCAAGACATGCACATACTGAGAGCTTCCTCTCTTTTGCTCTTAAGAGTACTCTTTAGAAAGAAAGAAAAACAAACATGATGAGGAATTAAACTATGTATGTATGTATATATATCAAGAAGCCTTGAGGCAGAGGTGGAAGTGGGGGAGGAGGTGGTGGTTGTGTTCTCGTCCCGCGCCGCCGCCGCTGCCGCCGCAGAGGCTGAGGTCGCGGTCGATGATCCCCTGGACCCGGCGGAAGCGGTCCGGCCGGCAGGGGATGGTGATCGCGCCCTTGTGCTCGAACCCGTACTCCTCCTCGGCCTCCTTGAGGAGCCCGACGAAGAGGGGGTGGTTCAGGTACACCACCGGCACCACGAACCTCTCCTGCTCCTCCTCCCTCTGCCCGACCCTAATCGCCATGCACCCCTTTGGTGGCAGCACCGCGCCTCCTTCCTTCTTGCTGCCACCATAGTGGTGGAAGCTCAACATATGGTTCATGTGGTGGTGGTGACCCATGTATGTATATATATATATATGTTGCTCTCTAGCTTCCTCTCAACTAGAAGACTCTAGCTAGAGGGAGAGAGCTAGGGAGGAGTCGCAACGAGCTATAGGGAAGTTGGACATGGCAGGAACAAATGGCTAGCTAGCTTGCTATTTGGTTGCACAACAATACAACAAGAAGGAAAGACTTGGTGTCTATATATATAGAGAGAGGGGAACAAGAAAGAGCGAGGGATAAGTTATATAGAACTTTGTGTTTTGCTACGAAAACTCTAAATGGACCGCGGGAGGAGGACCGCGGCTGTGCCCGCGCCGACGTGTCCCCCTCCCATTCGTCCTCCTGCTATCTTGGGACCCATTCCTAAAAATCTGACTAATTATGATTCGACATCTGGCGTGCAGACTAGGACCGCGGTTACAAACCGCAGTCGCTTTTGGCTATAGGAAGGATATATATAATGAGGAGGATTTGGTTGGTTCCTTTGCAAGGTTTGGAAGCCAAATAAAGTGCCTCCACAGCAGTCTTGTAAGAAACGGACCGGACCGATGGTTAGACCGGTTCGAACAGATTTCTGCCAAAAAATTGATCCGGTCCGACTAAAACCGGGTCTTCCAAAAAACCTTCAGTATTTTTTTTCAAAACTGGAGTTTAACCGATGAATCTAGGGGTGTGCATGCATATTTGGAACAAACCGACCAAATCGAATCAAACCAAACTGAATAGGTCGGTTTTTAACCGAACCGATGGTCCGGTTGAATTGGTTCGACTTGACCATTTAAAAAAATCGACCGATTTGATTCGGTTCACGGTTTGTCATTCCAAAAGCCGCTTAAACCGAACCAAACTAAACCTAGTTAATAACACCTAAAGTTAGGTTTATATCCGGTCTAACTTATCCATCTCATGGCTTGTTTATTTTCCATCTTCAATTCATAGATCTATTAGGATTAGGATATTTTCGAGAATCATTTGGATTTGTGAAAGAAATTTATTACGAAAGTGGTTTACTTAGAAGATTACTGTCCACTTTGGTATCTCATACAAACATCTTCCAAACATTAGATGATTATGATTTATTTTTGTGTGAATTTACTTTGTGAAACACTTTTATATACTTGAAATTTTTTGTATGATCAAAACCGATCAGCCAAACCGAACAGTCGGTCGGTTTCAAAACCGAACCGACCAATTGGTTGGTTTGGTTCGGCTGTGATTATTTTCAAACCGATTAATTTCGGTTCGACTTCGGTTGTGACCAAATAGGTCGACCACCGTCCGATGCACACCCCTAGATGAATCGGTCTAACCGGTTCACAATTGAACCGGCCAATTTTGGTTTTGTTTAGAATAAAATTTCAAAAATAAATAAATTACCATATGAAATTTGGACCATTTAATTCTTGGTTTCGTTTTGATAGACCTTATAGTTATAAAATTAAACCAAACCAACATGCTAATTAGAACCCAAACAAACCAAACCAAGAAGTATATATGGATATCTTGCATATTTGAATCAAACCAAACCAAGTCTATTTGAATCCCGGTTGAACCACGGTTGAACCAAGCTCGTTAGAAGTTCCGATGAGATTTATGTCATCGACATAGACTACTATAGTTTGGAAAAAAAATTGTGGACTTGTAGATCCAGAGGATCTTGTAAAACTGAAAGCCTTTTCTAGCTTTTAGGTCTCTGACGATCGAGGTTAGGGGTTGCTAACTCTTCAAGGAGGAATCCTCTTTTTCTCTTTAGAAGGAAGAAATAATAGTTAGATTATAAAATTAGTATTGACCATACTTCTGGAATTTGAGGATGATTGCACAATCATGAGATTTCTTCGCATAGTAAAACTGTCTTGTAGTCTAATTTACTAGACTAAAAATGAGAGAGGAAGATATTAATTCTTTAATACTAAACCTCTCAAATGTTCTCAATAGAAGCATGATAGCTTAATAACCGGATACCATGATATCTTTAATTCAAAATTATAAAGAAATAAGTGTATTTCTTTTAATGGTCGGCATAATTATCGAATAGTTAGTTACAATTAACTGTAATAGTGCTCAAGTTTTCATAATATCAAATTACAGTTTGTTAATAATTGGAATCTACTTATCCAAATCGGAGAAGCTTTCTAGAGTGATCTTCTTTCCTCTAATAAATTTCATTGAGGTTTGATCCAAATAACCATTGAATTTAATCTAATTTTGACATATGTGGGTTTTCTATTAGAAATCCTACTAGAATCACTTAGGTACTGTTTGGAAAGGGAAAAAAAATGGAAAGAAGAAAAAAGTTGAGAGAAAAATGATAGAAAAATTAAAAGTGATTGTGTTTGGAAAGGAGGAGGAAAAATGGAGGAGGAAAATTTGAGAAAAAAAAGTAGGTGGGTCCCACTAAATTTTTTTTTCTCCCAAAAGTGGGAGAAAAATGGAAAAAGATGAGAGAAATTTGAGTGAATTTACCCCCATCACCCCTAAAAAAAGTAATAATAAATTATCATTTGAGAATACCAAGAACTAAATTGTAATTATCATCCTATCCATAAGTAAATAAAATATTATTTTTAAACTTTTTCTTTCCCTCATTTTTGTCAATCCAAACAAAGGAAGGAAAAATTAACCTTATTTTCATTTTTCTCTCCTCCATTTTTCTTTTTCTCAAATTTTTCTTTCCCTCCTCACAAAAGTTGCCAAACACAGTGTTAAGAACCTTATTTTTCTTAAATATTTGGATGGAAATTTTGTTTGGAGTTTATTGACACTGATTTGTAGATGGAAAAATCTACTAGAAAAATGGGCGGTGTTCATTTGCAGCCTCGATTCGAAAACTTTTTTAGGGTATTATTATGGACATTTTTAAAATATCATCTTGCACTCTTTTTTAATTTATATTATTCAAATTTCAGATCTATTACTACATTAAATCTGACATTAATTTGTGCATGTATGGAGACATTTTAGACGTGCCAATAATATTAATGTAGGAATATATTTAAAATTTGAATATTATAAAATTAAAAATCAGTATAGGATGATATTTTAGGAATAATAATAACATTATTATAGGATGATTAGCCATGGGAGGACAGACAATTGTATGAACTGGGTCTTTGCGATTTCTTTCAGCCACTTGTAGATATTTTATTTCTTATAAATTCAGTCCATTTCACGACTTTGGTAGCTTCTAAATGTTTACACACAAACCTCCAAACAAGTTGACACCCGCAATAAAAGATCTTAGTTGACACGTTCTCACAAATTTTGTACGCTTCATAGACAATCCATAGCATGTCGAGGAGAATGCTTATCATTTGTGTCCATGTGTTCCCAAAACCACTAGTGGGTCCTTTGTTTTATTGTACTCTCCCTTCAATACATTAATACATTCCAACACTTAGATCGTGATATCCATTAATTTCCATACCACATTTTAATTAATTTTCGAAAAAATTATTCAGTAGTCGGGACTTAAGATGAGCTATCATCCATATCCAATAATATAATGATACATGGTTTATATTTTTTTTTCTATTTCAAATTAAAAACAAAAATATAGACTAATGTTATTATATCATTGCGGTCAAAGGATCATTATGAGTTCGGACCACTGAATAATTGTTTGTAGTTTCGGAAAAAAATGATCGTCACAATACAAGAATGGGGAAATTGGGACAATCCCAGTTCTAATTGCTCTCCATCACAGATTTCTTTTCTTTTCTTTTAGGAATGTCCTTGTTTCAAGGATGACAAATTGATCTCACCACAAAAATAGGAGGATCTTGGGCTAGTAATCCAAGTATTTTTGGCGACCACTTGTCCATGGGAAGAATCTGGGGAGGGATGTTGGGTGGTGTGATGTCAATAGGGATGCTGGCAGTGGGTCTTCTGCTTGATATACATTAGCCACTCATCAATGGTTGGTCCAGTATTTGTGTGATAAAGGTTATTTTGGAGCTTGTTAGATTTGAGTTCAGACCTCACAAACAAAATAAAAATAAATAAATAATAAGGGCGTGTTTGATTGCAAGGTAAAAAAACATGTGAAAAAGAAATTAAATTTATGGAATTATTTTTCTAGGAAAAAAATTCCATGGAATTTTAAAAAAATTTTATGGAAAACTTAATTTGGGTGTTTGATTGTCATTATTTTCCACGGAAAAGAGTTATTTTCTATGGAAAATGATATTTTCCTATGGGTTGGACAAGTTTCATTTTCCACCATTTTAGAAAAAAATATGAAAAATGATAGCGTTTTGGAAAATAATTCCATGGAAAACATATGCTATCAAACACTACAATTGGTGAAAAATTTGTGATGAAAATATTTTCCATGGAAAAAAGCCCAATCACAGCCTAATAGTAATATACATTAGCTTACTCTTTTGCCTCGATTAGTTAACAAAAAGGAAAGAAAATTAATTTTTTTTGTAATTGTCACGCCCCGATTCGTAGAGGCATTTATTCACATATTTTATCTCTTGGAATCGATCGTCCTCGCATGGACGTGATGCCGTACAAGTCTGGTATTGCACTTGTACAAGGCAAAGATGGTACATAAGTGATAATCTTCAAATAGGAACACATCGCAGCGACAGAAGCAGACAAATTGAAGTTAATGAGGACAATATTTCTTATTGAATAGAAGTACATCACTTCTTTATAGCAGCGGAGATAAAAGGATAACTTGAAGTCACACAGAGATATATATAGAACTTTATTCTCTTTATTGATAATTGAAGAAGAGTACAAGACTTGTATTAAAGTACGATGTTGACAACCAATCTCACTTTACATTGAAAGCCAACTGAACAATGCTATACAACTTACATTTGATACTTGGATACATTGGATTACAACTCGATATACCGACTTGGCTTACAACTCACTAGTACAACTGATTACAATGTTCCATACATTATGCCCTTTATAAACAGAAGACATCATCTTGTACAAGGAGAGCTTCTGTATGTCCAACAAATCTTCGATGCCGCGGGACCAATCAAGCCAATCTTCGTGTGTAGAACATCCCAAACACGAGCACCTGTCCACAAAAACGTGGGTCAGCACATCATTTATGTACTGGCGAGCAGAATCCAACCCACTCGCCTAAACCAACACTAACTGGTCAATTTTAGCAAGTATTTAATAGAATGATCTTTCTACTTGGGGCCTAGCATCAGTTTACAGTTCATGGGCAATAATCAGAGTGAAGCATGTAAACATATTCTTAGTAGCATTCATGTGAAGGCATATCATTTTAGCATTCTTGGTGTTATCATGCAAAGGCATCATTGAGACATCGTTAACATTAACATCTTAAACATGTTATGACAATTCTCACTTCAAGCATCACTAAGCATGTATATATGTTATGTTTGAGCAATGTTCATAGCAAGGCATCTTTCTAGCATACTGAATTTAACATGTTAAGCAGTTTCTCATATTGAAACACTACGCATAGCATTATTTACTTGGCACGTTAAGCACGCAAGTTAAACCAACACATATATTGAGTATATCACATTTAAGTGATTTCTTACCGATAGCCAACTTCCTTGTACCTGCATAAAAATACAGGATAATATGATATATTTACTCTGTCTGCACAAAATATTCGTTAGCATGCATCATGACTACATGGTCGTTGGTGAAACTGCACCATAAAGGACTTTCCAACGGGTATTACGACGCACCATTCCAGGGTAGGTTACAAGCCTAGCCGAATGTCCCGTAATACCTCGTGCCACCATAGCACGACCAATGTTTCCTCCCGGGTCGAATCAGTCCCGGTGCCCCAGGTACCGTTCGAGAAAACTTACTCAGACTTGTACAAGTACGTCCATGACCATGTGAATGCGTGTCGACACGATAACACAAATGCATGGTAAAGCAACTGAAAGTAAGCAGAGCCAACAGTTCAACATCTCATCTCAAATCCGAGCCGTGTTCAACGACTAATCATTACCATCATTCTACTTGGTGATCTCCATGATCCCAAGCCTCATCATTCTCCATTCATTGATTCATTGCACATTTCTCATAACATTTCCCTCAATGAGGAACCAATAACATTTCATTCATTTCAAAGGGACAAGCAGCTTTTTCCTTCGTTTCATTGGGACAATTATTATTCATTTCATTGCTTATACAAAAACAGGCATCATCTCATTTCTTTACAACAGTTATACAGAGAGTACATGATTCAAGAGTCTCATTCAATTCATTGTGTTAATAGCATAGCCAGTTCTTTTCTCATGTCTCATTCACGCAACATCTCGATTACTCCAGTGATTCATTTATTTCATCAAGATTAAGCATAAGGGACATTATCAATTCATTCTCAGGCATCAAGTTACATTAGCAGTTCGAGTGTGATTCAATCAGCAGTTCAATATTCATGTCTTATTCATTTCAATAATTCTCAGCATAGGCATCTCTATTATTCAGCAACTAAAATATGAAACATTTCGGGACAATTCATAGCATCACGTTATTCCATTTATTAAGTATGCAGGAATAAGGAGGAAGGAGGACAGTTCCACTTGCCTGCACAAAAGGGTCTTCTTATTCTGGTTGCACACATTCCCCCTAAGCGTAGCTCCACCAGCGAGCCACATTTCAACACTTAGTTCGTCTAGCCAGCTAAGAGAGATTGCATCAGTCTCAACTCTCTTGATCTCCAACACAAGTTACGGTCCAACATTCTGATCCCATCCAACAAGCCAACCAAATACCTTGCGCGGAGCGGGGCATTACAGTATTGGCTAATTATTACGCTTATTTTATACAACAACGATTGTTACTGCGCTGCATGCAGTTGGATCACAGCGACGACGGGATCAAGAGAGCGGCGTAAGAGCGTGCAATTGTAGGGGATGACAACGAGATCGTGGGAGGATGTCGCTGACGATAGGAAAAAGTAGTTATATGGGTGCGAGAGAGACGATAGTAGTTTTGTGGGCGTAGGAGAGACGACAAATGTTAGGTTAAATTATTTTTAAACAAAAATTAAGTTAATTTTCTTAATTAGGATCATTTTATTTTTTTTGATTAATTTTTAGATAATTTTCATACATAGATTTATACTATTATTATTTTTAACTTATTTTAGTTTTGTATATTATTATTATTATATTGAAATTGTTATTTTAATTAACTTTATTATTATTATGAAAATGATGCGTGAGAGACATTATGGTCTTTCTCTTCTTAATGTTAGGATAAGTTGAAAAAAAAGAGTTAAAGATATTTAAGTGGAAAAGAAATTCAGCATATGTAGTTGATAAAAAATAATATAAGATATCAAAATAAAAAATATAATAGTTCAAAATATTTAAAATAAATTAGCCAAAATTAGAAACAAAAAATGCAAAACAGTACCAAATGTAACCTAATTTTGGGTTGTCTTGGGTTAAGGTATGAATATTTTGGCCGTTGACTATACCATATTTTTCTATATATATTTTTTTCTCATTAACATTCACTATATATATATTTTATGTTTTGTTGATTGTACTACTACTGGACGATGTAGAAATGTTGAAGTCCCCTGTCATCCTATTAAAACTCTAGATTTAAAATTTTAAAAGTAAGTGCCATATATTTATATTATATTAACTTTGTATAATTCAGGATCTTTCTTTCGACATAGTGATGATTAATCCGAGTCTCTTGTAGCACACCACGTGCATTTGTCCTTCTGTTTTTTTTTTTATACGATGTCCGACGTAACGCAACGAATTTCGTACACCATTACTTGTTGGTGGATCTAAACAAAAATAAATTTCATCTTTCAATATAATCTTATACTTTGATTGGTGTGATATTTGGAGTACTAGTGGGCTATATTCTAAGATTACCTAACAATTTCTTGTTAGTAGGGATGAAAGATCCTCTGGACCAGTAGACTAGTCACAAGCATCTTCAAAGATATGTGAATCTTCCTCTCGATTTGGATCATCTCTCCGAAGTGTGGAATATTTTTTTTCTTGGAATCGTAGCTTTTAAAACTTAGTTATTTATTTATTTTTATTTTTTTAAGTAATGACGAGCAAGACTTTCAGACGTCTAATAAAATGCTTGACCTCCTGTGCCAAAAACTCATACTTCCACTTATTAGTCGCTTCTTAAGGTTAGTTTAACATAAGTAGACATTTTTAACGGGAAGGAGGCTTAGCAAATTAATGAAGTCCGAAGTATGAAACATTATTTTTTCTTCAAAAATCATAGAGGAACTCATGAGTTCCTAATTTTTGAAACTTAACAATGACAAAACATTGTATTTCATGCATCTCATTCCTTGATTTTCTTAGGCTGTATTTGGTAGGAAGGATGGAAAAGTGGAAGGAAAGAAAAAGATAAGGATACATTTTTCTTCCATATGGAAAGGAAAGATCATTTCCTTCATTTGTGTTTGGTAGCAAGGATGGATGGTATGAAAGAAAAAGTGGAAGGAAAGAAAGTAAAAAAATATAGTGTTTACCAATTCTGCCCTCAACTAAAAACACTTATTTACCATTTGACTTCATAAATAATTTTTAAATAATACATTCATATGGGGGTATAATTGTTAATTAATACAAGCCTCCACTTTTTCTTCTACTTTTCCTCGCACTTTTGGAGGAATTGAATTTCTTAGGTTATGAGGGAAAAGTAATTCCTCCACTTTTCCTTCATACCTATTTTTCTTCCATACCAAATAAGAGAAAATAAATTTTTTCCTTCACTTTTTCCTCTTCTATTTTCCTTCCTCCCATTTTTTCCTCGTACCAAACACACCCTTAAGGACCTAAACAAAAAAAAGAGTCAATGTCTTAAATAAAAAAATTTGTACACGTGACAAAATCCTATTTCAAGTTCTTAAGGTGAGTTCTTATTTGAGTTTTTTGTAGTCGAACTGTTTTTTTTTCCTTGGCTCGATTAGATATTGGTATCCATCACTACAATAGGGACCCATCAGGCTATAACCCTATTTGATGAGTTATTCGGCCTCATTTACTACAACGTTAATTTAAATAATAAGCACATAAATAATCGGGATGTTATTTGGTTGTATATAAATAGAAATACAAAGTAACATGGGAGTATTGTAAGAATTACAAAACTAATATTTGGTTGTTTGTAAATAATGCAAATTAGGGGTGAGCAGATTACGGTTTTGGGCCGAAAACCGACCCGAATCGACCCGAATTAACAATTCGGGTCAGTTTTAAAAATAACGGGGTGGATATCAGTTTTATAAAGGCTAATATCCGATTTGGTCTTGGATTTCGACCCGAACCGAAAACCTAATGCATATTTACTTATTTACCCCTAACTCTATTTATAAACAAAAAACCTAAACCTAAACCTCTCTCTCCTCACTTTTTTGGCTACCGCCTCTCTTCTCTGAGAAGAGGGATCAGGGAGCACTCTCCCACGACGTCTCTCTCTTTCTCTCGAAGTAATCCCATCCCATGGCATCTCTCTCTCTCTCTCTCTCTCTCCTGAGCAGCTTCCCGAGGAGATCGATGGGATCTAATCGGTGGAGTCGATCGAAGGGTCAAGGCTGGGCTGGCGGGAACATGTTGGGAAGAGGTGGACCGGTGTAATGTTCCAAATTCGTGATACGTATTTAGTGTACGTATACGTGTTTTGGACCCATATTTTATTTAGTCATGATTAGTTATCTTGGTTTATTTTGCACTAGCTTGATTTTATTGGCATTGATAGTTTAAATGGTTTTAATGGTTCATTGGTTTATTTTGGATTAGTGAGGCTTGGCTTATTTCATGATTCATTTGGTTTAAATTGCTAGAGAGAGAGTTTATTGACCTTGACTTGGTTGGTTCGGCTTGGCTTGGTTTTGCCTTGGTTCATCATGAACCAATAGGAGAACCACCTACCTACCACCACCACTACCATTTATTAACCCCCACTTCCTTCTCTCTCTTCATTACTCTTTTCTTTCCTCCATTAACTCCTTCACCTACCAGCAAGCGGGAGAGAGGTCTAGGCAAGTGCATCTTGCTTCATGGAAGAACTCCAATTTTATTGCTTTATTCTCTTCCTTACAGCATTTTAATTTACTTTAGTACTTGGCATTTCCACTTTCTATGGCTAGATTCTTGTAGATCTAAGTTTATACTATTTTCGGATTTCTTGGGTTTTGATCTATTTTATCTTGTTATTATCAAGTTCTGATGGTTCCATGTTGTAGAGCATTTCGTTCTGCCCTATTTTGACCTATGGAAGTTCGGATTTGGACTCTGGATGAATAGTTCATGGAGCTTGGGAGCCATGGCTTGAAGAGTTCTTCTCTTCGGAAGGAAGAAGAATAAGAACTGTTCACAGCCGCATGAACTTAGCCGCATAGTCTTTATGCGACAAGTTTCCTTCCTGCCGCATAAGCCTTGCTGCACTGTTTTAGTCGCATGGCCTATGACGCAGGGACTAACTCCTCAGTCGCATGAAGGTTTAATCCTCGGCCGCATGAACTTTCAATCCCAGCCGCATGACTTGGGACCATTATTTTAGCCGCATGTGACTTAACTCGGGCCGCATGGACTTGATTGGTATTTTAGCCGCATGAACCCCTGATTGAATCCTAGCCGCATGAAGACCCGCCCATTTCCAGTCGCATTGGACTGAGCCGCATGCGCCCTGTTTTGCCTGGCCGCATGGGGACTAGTCCTTACCCAGCCGCATGAGTTGATCCTGCCGCATATTGTTCCCCAGCCGCATGAGCTAGTCTCTACCCTGACCGCATGAGAAATTATTTTATGGCCGCATAAGAGTTCACTCTTGGCCGCATGAGCCTAATCTACCTGAGCCGCATGGACCCGTGTCTTCTCGGCCGCAGGAGAACCACTCCCCCGCTGGCCGCATAAGGATCCATTCTTCCCGCCAGCCGCATAGGCTTGGTTTCCTGCCAGCCGCATGGACTCATATCTCCCCAACCGCATGGGGTGCTCTGGCTGAGCCGTATATGCACCTTCCTTACCACTGGCCGCATACGACTGATACCCTTCAGCCGCCTGAATCCATTCCCCCTGAGCCGCATGGACTTCCTGTGCCTTGTCTTGTTATATTATTATTATTATTATATATTTTTACGCTCATTTTATATCCTTACGCCTTTTGTCCTGAACTTGATTGACATGATTGAAATGATAACTAACATGACATGATAGTGGTCCGCCGTGGCGCACTCCTGAAAAAGTACACTTGGCATGATAACCTGACATGATATATCTTGATAAGTTGTTGCGACGGCTACCTGACATGACCTGACCCGTATAAGTAACCTGGACACCGTGGGCGATTGTGCTTGTACAAATAATCCAGTCCTGTCTTGCATCATGTCTAGGAGGGGACTCCTGAGTACCACGGTCAGGAGTACCTACTGAAATGGACTAAGGTTAATGACTAGTATAATTCACTAGACATGAAGAGATGTTCCCCAGTTACAGGCGATCCCGTTATCCCGGCCGCAAATGTTTGGACTTGTAGCCTGCCGACGAGTAGGGCACATTTCCAGCCCACTGTTATGTGGGGCACCCACCATTGTCACTTAAATGATTGAACTCTATTGTCACTCTAGAGCATTGTACTCTCTAAATTGTCACTATAATGTTCGCCTGGATAACCTGGATAGCTGCAGGGCCTGTGACTACTTGGAGCATCTCATTGCATCTTGCTAGTAACTAGGATTGTGATAACCCTAGTTAGTTAATGTAGAAAGCCGTAGGAAATGATTGGCCGTGATTGCTTGGATGGAGTCTAGTCCAGTATAGTATTGTCTAGAAGTGATTGATTGCAAGATTGTACCAGAATAATTGTCACTCCAGATTGTTACTATAACGATTGTACTCTATTGTCACTCTAGCGTATTGTACTCTTCATTTGTCACTATTATTATTGTACTCTCTCTCATTTTCACCTTAATGATTGTCACCTTTAGCAATAAATGATCAGAGACTAAGTTCTGTTCAGGCGAAGGGTTACAATCTCGGTCCTTGTTTGGTTTAAGGATTGTAACCTGGCTTCCGGAATAGTACATTCGTTTTCTCTTCATATATTGCCCAGCTATATTTTATTTAGCATGATTCTCTAGTTATCTTACGTCAATGATGCTTCTCTTAATTATTTTTTCCTGATTGGGGCAAGAGCATTGGTAGTGCACAAACCTCAATCTGTGTTACTTATTGTTGTTTTCTTACATGTTGAATGCTAATGATTCGTTGGTTTTAGTTCTTAAGTGAAGCCTTCTTTGTGGCACTTGCTCTTTCTGGGGTCTGATCCAGCTGGTTTTGTATGGCCAGATACCGGAGCAGCACCAAAGGATCTCCCTGCTTTTCAGCCCGATGGTGGTCACCAGGCGTAACCAGGGCATTGAGTGGGTTTCTTTTATTCTTCCACTGTAATATTGTAAATTATTCTTTTGAGGCGTTTAGCCGACGAGCAAGTGTTAGCTCGATTGTACTTACTTACTGTCTGCCTACGGGCTGTAACATGATTGACAAGCCCCGGGGGTTGATCATGTATGACTGAACTCTTGCTAGTCCTCACATTTTGTAACGACTAGCTTCATGATCATTTCGAATATATAATGTATGGAACGCCTTACTATTGTGTATTTGGTGGTCTGACATCTTGTAACTATTATTAGTTGGTTGAGATTGAGACAATATGCTATTTTATGACCTTAAGAGACTGATGGATTGTAGTGAAACCCTCACATATCTAGACAGCCGTGACCGTATAGCGGTGTGGATTCCATTTCGTTATACGTAGCTGGCTATGTCTGCCCCCGCTCTCCAGTATTCTGGTTCTGGGGCGTGACATGGTTTAAGTGGTGGCCCATGCAGGTCTTGTAAATCAAGATGTGTGAGGGTTTACCGAATATATGTCTCAATCTGTACTCTCCTTTGATCTCCACTCGTATCTTCATATCTCCTTGAATTCCTGACTTGATAACATGCTTGTATCATTGATCTATCCTGGTCCTTCCTTAATATCCCTGATGTCATTTGCTCCAGTGACATCGTTCCTATTGATCAGCCAGAAGGAGCTCAGTCCTCAGCAGCAGCCTCCCCAGCCGTGCCTCCTGGAGAACCAGTACCGCCAGTTCAGCCCGTCCAGCCAGCAGGGTCAGAGGATGGAGGCTTGGTAGGACTCATCCGTGAGTTGCTTGCGTCCCAAGATCGTCAGGGAGATTCCCTGCACCAAGTAGTACAAGATGCTCTGAATAGAAGTGGTCCTCGAGGGAACAGTGCGGTCAACAGTTTCAAGCGCCTGAACCCTCCCTTCTTCGATGGCAGCGAGGATGCCATTGCTGTCGATGCTTGGCTACAGGATATAGAGGTGATTCTCGAAGCCGCAAAGATTCCAGAAGATGAGAAGGTGGCTGTGGTGCGCCTACAGTTATTGGATCTAGCCCGCAGTTGGTGGGCCGCACAAGCAGTGGGATTGGCAATACCTGTCTCCTGGGCAGTGTTCAGTGAAAAGTTCCAGACCAAGTATTATGATGCAGTGGCTCGATATGACTTGCAGACCAGGTTCAGTAATCTTAAGCAGATGGGGAGGACGGTCAACGGTTATGCGGTCGAGTTTTCCAGACTCAGTCGGTTTGCTCCCACCTTGGTGGCAACCGAGTTTGACAGAGCGCAGAGGTTCCAGCAGGGACTTCACCTGGAGATTATATTGGCAGTAGAACAGTTCGAGCATCAGACCTATGATGCGGTGTTGCGAGCAGCGAGGAGGCACGAGTATACCTTCCAGAGAATAGTGGACAGGACCGGAGGTCGGAAGCGGTCCCATAGTCAAATGAATCAGTCTTCAGCCCCAGCCCCGGCAGCCAGGACTTTGACTATTGGAGCTCCGAGGCGAGCAGCCTCAGTGACGTCGGTTCAGCACTCAACCCCGACGTACTCTCAGCAGAAACAGAAGCAAGCGCAGTCTTCCGTCGTGGGCTGTTCTTATTATGGGAAGCCTGGACACGTGGAAGCGGAGTGTAGCAAGGCGTTGGGATTGTGTTTATTGTGTGGAGCACCGGACCATAGGGTGGGGTCCTGCCCATTCAGAGTTGACTCAGCATCGATAGTATCTAGTCCCTCGGTTAGGGGACCAGCACCAGCACCAGCACCAGCTCCAGTTCACCAGCAACAGCAGTTCCCGTTCCCGAGGCCCTTGCCGACTCAGGCCCAGACATTCCAGCAATAGAACCCGCGGCAGTTTGCCTTAGCCCAGGCTCAGGTTCAGAATTAGCCGAGAGGTATATGTGTCCTCTCATTTTGCTTTTCTACCGTCATTATGTGGGGTGCATGACGTATTCCATGTATCCTAATTGCGACGGAACATCTCGAACCCGAGCCATATCCTAGGCCATTCGAAACTGGTTATTGGTACCAACCTTTTCGTATGAGGATAGGCCCGTGTCCATGTTTGACCAAAGAGAGAGACCCCAAGCGCAAGACTATCAGTTCGGTCCGTGTTGCTTAGAGTCATCCCTCTTTGGGAGAGTCAAACTTGGGAGCATGAGGATGATATCTGATCAGGTCATCCCGGCTGGTTTGACTCGTAAGGTGTAATATCTTCCTTATGCCTTACGCTTCGAATCCTTGCTTGCATGAATGATTATATGATTGATTGGTAGTGGTAGATTGCCTATGATAAAATAGCTTTCCCTTTACATCTCTAGCCTCTTGATTAAATTCCGAGGACGAAATTCTTTTAAGGTGGGTAGGATGTAATGTCCCAAATACGTGATACGTATTTAGTGTACGTATACGTGTTTTGGACCCATATTTTATTTAGTCATGATTAGTTATCTTGGTTTATTTTGTACTGGCTTGGTTTTATTGGCATTGATAGTTTAAATGGTTTTAATGGTTCATTGGTTTATTTTGGATTAGTGAGGCTTGGTTTATTTTATGATTCATTTGGTTTAAATTGCTAGAGAGAGAGTTTATTGGCCTTGACTTGGTTGGTTCGGCTTGGCTTGGTTTTGCCTTGGTTCATCATGAACCAATAGGAGAACCACCTACCTACCACCACCACTACCATTTATTAACCCCCACTTCCTTCTCTCTCTTCATTACTCTTTTCTTTCCTCCATTAACTCCTTCACCTACCAGCAAGCGGGAGAGAGAGAGGTCTAGGCAAGTGCATCTTGCTTCATGGAAGAACTTCAATTTTATTGCTTCATTCTCTTCCTTACAGCATTTTAATTTACTTTAGTACTTGGCATTTCCACTTTCTATGGCTAGATTCTTGTAGATCTAAGTTTATACTATTTTCGGATTTCTTGGGTTTTGATCTATTTTATCTTGTTATTATCAAGTTCTGATGGTTCCATGTTGTAGAGCATTTCGTTCTGCCCTATTTTGACCTATGGAAGTTCGGATTTGGACTCTGGATGAAAGGTTCATGGAGTTTGGGAGCCATGGCTTGAAGAGTTCTTCTCTTCGGAAGGAAGGAGAAGAAGAACTGTTCACAGCCGCATGAACTTAGCCGCATAGCCTTTATGCGGCAAGTTTCCTTTCTGCCGCATAAGCCTTGCTGCACTATTTTAGTCGCATGGCCTATGACGCAGGGATTAACTCCTCAGTCGCATGAAGGTTTAATCCTCGGCCGCATGAACTTTCAATCCCAGTCGCATGACTTGGGACCATTATTTTAGCCGCATGTGACTTAACTCGGGCCGTATGGACTTGATTGGTATTTTAGCCGCATGAACCCCTGATTGAATCCTAGCCGCATGAAGACCCGCCCATTTCCAGCCGTATTGGACTGAGCCGCATGCGCCCTGTTTTGCCTGGCCGTATGGGGACTAGTCCTTACCCAGTCGCATGAGTTGATCCTGCCGCATATTGTTCCCCAGCCGCATGAGCTAGTCTCTACCCTGACCGCATGAGAAATTATTTTCTGGCCGCATAAGAGTTCACTCTTGGCCGCATGAGCCTAATCTACCTGAGCTGCATGGACCCGTGTCTTCTCGGCCGCAGGAGAACCACTCCCCCGCTGGCCGCATAAGGATCCATTCTCCCCGCCAGCCGCATAGGCTTGGTTTTCTGCCAGCCGCATGGACTCATATCTCCCCAACCGCATGGGGTGCTCTGGCTGAGCCGCATATGCACCTTCCTTACCACTGGCCGCATACGACTGATACCCTTCAGCCGCCTGAATCCATTCCCCCTGAGCCGCATGGACTTCCTATGCCTTGTTTTGTTATATTATTATTATTATTATATATTTTTACGCTCATTTTATATCCTTACGCCTTTTGTCCTGAACTTGATTGACATGATTGAAATGATAACTGACATGACATGATAGTGGCCCACCGTGGCGCACTCCTGAAAAAGTACACTTGGCATGATAACCTGACATGATATATCTAGATAAGATGTTGCGACGGCTACCTGACTTGACCTGACCCGTATAAGTAACCTGGACACCGTGGGCGATTGTGCTTGTACAAATATTTCAGTCCTGTCTTGCATCATGTCTAGGAGGGGACTCCTGAGTACCACGGTCAGGAGTACCTACTGAAATGGACTAAGGTTAATGACTTGTATAATTCACTAGACATGAAGAGATGTTCCCCAGTTACAGGCGATCCCGTTATCCCGGTCGCAAATGTTTGGACTTGTAGCCTGCCAACGAGTAGGGCACATTTCCAGCCCACTGTTATGTGGGGCACCCACCATTGTCACTTAAATGATTGAACTCTATTGTCACTCTAGAGCATTGTACTCTCTAAATTGTCACTATAATGTTCGCCTGGATAACCTGGATAGCTGCAGGGCCTGTGACTACTTGGAGCATCTCATTGCATCTTGCTAGTAACTAGGATTGTGATAACCCTAGTTAGTTAATGTAGAAAGCCGTAGGAAATGATTGGCCGTGATTGCTTGGATGGAGTCTAGTCCAGTATAGTATTGTCTAGAAGTGATTGATTGCAAGATTGTACCAGAATGATTGTCACTCCAGATTGTTACTATAACGATTGTACTCTATTGTCACCCTAGCGTATTGTACTCTTCATTTGTCACTATTATTATTGTACTCTCTCTCATTTTCACCTTAATGATTGTCACCTTTAGCAATAAATGATCAGAGACTAAGTTCTGTTCAGGCGAAGGGTTACAATCTCGGTCCTTGTTTGGTTTAAGGATTGTAACCTAGCTTCCGGAATAGTACCTTCGTTTTTTCTTCATATATTGCCCAGCTATATTTTATTTAGCATGATTCTCCAGTTATCTTACGTCAATGATGCTTCTCTTAATTATTTTTCCCTGATTGGGGCAAGTGCATTGGTAGTGCACAAACCTCAATCTGTGTTACTTATTGTTGTTTTCTTACATGTTGAATGCTAATGATTCATTGGTTTTAGTTCTTAAGTGAAGCCTCCTTTGTGGCACTTGCTCTTTCTGGGGTCTGACCCAGCTGGTTTTGTATGGCCAGATACCGGAGCAGCACCAAAGGATCTTCCTGCTTTTCAGCCCGATGGTGGTCACCAGGCGTAACCAGGGCATTGAGTGGGTTTCTTTTGTTCTTCCACTGTAATATTGTAAATTATTCTTTTGAGGCATTTAGCCGACGAGCAAGTGTTAGCTCGATTGTACTTACTTACTGTCTGCCTACGGGCTGTAACATGATTGACAAGTCCCGGGGGTTGATCATGTATGACTGAACTCTTGCTAGTCCTCACATTTTGTAACGACTAGATTCATGATCATTCCGAATATATAATATATGGGATGCCTTACTATTGTGTATTTGGTGGTCTGACATCTTGTAACTATTATTAGTTGGTTGAGATTGAGACAATATGCTATTTTATGACCTTAAGAGACTGATGGATTGTAGTGAAACCCTCACATATCTAGACAGCCATGACCGTATAGCGGTGTGGATTCCATTCCGTTATACGTAGCTGGCTATGTCTGCCCTCGCTCTCCAGTATTCTGGTTCTGGGGCGTGATAACCGGGAACGTTTGTGGTGGATCTAGGGTGAAGATCAAGTGTATGGACGCTCTGGCGGGTGGATAAAATGGCGATAGCGCTGCTCTCGGCCGAGCTATGGTGCCAGGATCGATCTACTGTGGTGGATCGCGGTAGCCAGGGCTCGAGGCGGCTACGGGTTGTAAACTCTCTAAAAAAATTGTTTTAGTGTTCCCCGAAGGGAACAGTCTCCATAGCCGCATGCCCTTGAGCCAGCCTCCTTCTCGTTTCCGTTTTAATTTTTAAATCTTTTAAAATCCTTCCAAATTCATTTCTCCATAAATCCCCTCATTAAAACTCTTCAAACCATTCAATCCCATCCCTTATTAGCAATATACGTTACTACTATACTAGGAAATTTTTTTTTCCTTTCTTCCTTCCCATATAGAACGACAACCCGACCTTGTCTTCTTCGTTATTTTTTTTCCGAAACTTCCTCCACCTCACCCGAACAGCATCGCCCATCTCCGAAAACCTCCCCGGATCGTCGTCGGCCACTGCCGCTGCCGGAGAAGCCGTCCGGACAGCCCCGAACCCGATCCCGCGCACAGTAGAACCGAACTCAATGACCCCTGTTCCAGGTCAGTTTTCTCCCATTCCTCTCATTCGTTGTTCGATCCAATTCTTTGTATGCATCCCTTACATAATAATCTACCAATCCTTTCAAGTAGAATTTTTGTTTATGTTGAATCGAGTGAAAAATCGATTCCAAGTTGGAGAAAAAGTGTGTTAAAAATCAGTCACAAAACCAGTCCAAACCACAAATTTGGAAGCCATTTTGCTCCCGAATTACTTTATATAAAAAAAGTTCTATTTGAACAGACATGCAGCCTATATATCCAGGATTATTTCCCTTCAAATAGTTTTAATTCATTCGATTTTAATCGACATTTAATTTTGTTTGAACATGACAAAAAAACATGATTTCAAATATCCAAAATTTACCGATACGAGGTTGGTTCCGTCAAACAGGACCGTCTCGGCACGTGTTGTTTGCATCGAAAGGTGCGTATATAGAACGTGGATGTATGAGGACGAAATTCAAATCGGTCGCGTGTACGATGGGAATTTGAACTGTATCCGTCGAAAAACCTCCGTATCGGCTTTCTGAAATTTGCTAATTAGTTTGTGCACACTTGTCGTGTCACAACGAAACTTGTGTCGTTGGACTCACAGCGTCGTGCTGGTCCTGTGACCCAAGTTTTGTCAGATTCTGAGAACGTTGACCGGAACGTCATTTTGTGGGCCCTGCGGTCCTGCTTAACGGGCGATTTTGACTGTGGCTCATTGGAATCCAATTTTGGACATACCGTTGAGTTCGTATCGTCGTTCTAGTCATGTGGACATATAATTTGCTAAATTTAAAGAACTTTAGTTCTGGCATATTTTTCGGTGCGAAGTGGGCCCAACGACGGATCCCGTTTTGACCCGAAACTGCCATTTTTGCCACTGTGTCCAAATTGGACTTATGGGTATGCTATTTTAGCTTTTTCACTCATTTTGGAAACATTGGTGATGTTTATTTCAGCATCCGGAGACGTTCGTTCAGATTCCATCTTTTCTGCTGTGGTTGACTTGCCGAGTTCACTACCTAGATATTTTCTTGCCACTACTCAGGATCCAGGCAAGTATACCTTGCTATTTTACTGTCATTTATTATTCCTTATCAGCATGTTACAATTATGTTTTGATATTATTCATACTCCTATTTATATAAATTATGCGTCCAGGCTATACTTGGGTGCAAATGACCCTATTAGTCATTTACGTGTCTAGTCTTTATTTTATGCATATCGACTTAGTATTAGAGGACTACCTTATAATTATGGGATATTTTTATATCTCCTTTGTCCATGACACTCACATTACACGATTGAGACATCATGATAGGGACACGGACTGCGTATCTGACTGGCCATCAATACGTAAAAGACGTGTGACGGATAGATATCGTGACTGCTATGCTTAGGATATTAGAGACTCAAGCAGTTACAAACTGGACAAGCTGTGGACATGACTTGGTCAGTGTGGGATTATGGGGAGTACAGTCGGTAGCGTGTATGGGACAGACAAATTGGTAAACCATAGTATCCGGATGGAACTATGGAAATTGATGAGTTGCAGATGCCCTCTGACGATCATTGATCGTTACGGACGGATACAGATGACTGGATAACAGTGTATGTACACCACTAGCTTTGAGTTATGTGGATTATTTGAGATAGCCTAAATTCCACCCATGCAAGTGAAAGTTGTCCTTCAAATTGCACATTTAGGAGGTTAGAAATACCTTTGCATATCTATGATTTTATTTTAGTATTATAGCATGTATATTATGTATCTTGCTATGTCCCGCTGAGGACCTGGTTTTTCTTTCAGGTATAGACGAGCAGGATTATCCTCAGGTGTACAGATCTGGATTAGAGTCATTCCATCCAGACGGGGAGGTTGCATTTTTCGAGTTTCCATGATTATCTTTTAGTTGTTTATCACTTTATTTTGACTATCGTACTTGGACTTATTTTATTTTATTCCATGAGACTGGACTACTTCTATGATTTCAGTTTATTATAGTCATTTGGTAGTGGATCTGTTTCCACCCGGCTATCTACTTCCTGGACTATTTCTAGACATTTATCATTGCTGCTTGTCTATTAGTTCATTATCTTTACTGTTGGATGAGATTAGATGTATATTTACTACAACAAAAAACCCTTTTAATGACGCTCGACAGGGAGTTTTAATGACGGCTGATACATAAGCGTTATCAAGTTGAAAAATACCTTTTTTCTATGACGGTTTGGACTAATTTTGGGCTTTTTATAACGTTTATAAAACAAAACGTCATTAATACTTTAGAGCGGTGGCAAACTTGTAATTTTTTCACTGTATAAAAGCTAAGTGGGTGGAGAGAAAATTCATTTCTCATCCATTTTCTAAGGAGCAGCATCTCTCCAAACCTCTTCTCCTCCAATTTTCTCAAGAGTTAGGTTAGGGTTTCTGATCGATGGATCTTAGCCGAGGTGCGATCTCGACCATATCGGAGGGGTCGTCGGAGGACCTGAAGCCGGTGATGGAGGTCAGCCTCCGCCAGCGCGGCGTCTGCGTTCTGAGCGGGAGCGGCGCCGTGTCCGACGTCAGCCTCCGCCAGCCCGCCGCCGCGGGCGCGGTCGTGACGCTGCACGGGAGGTTCGAGATTCTGTCGTTTGTACTTGTTTCATTTTCTTTTTATTTCAAGGTTCATGCTGCCTTTACAATATTTTTGCAGGACGGATGGACTCCATTGCATCTTGCTGTACAAACTCAAAGAACGGACATTGTGAAGCTTCTGTTGATTAAAGGAGCTGACAGAGATCTCAGAAATAGAGTAATTTGAACTTTATTGTGTTTTATTTTTAGTTATCAGCAGGATGCATTAATGGCACAGTTTCCATCTTGTGTAGTCATGTCTTACAATTGTCATCATTAGGGGGTTAAAATGATTTCTTTCAGTATATGGTTTAAAAATAGGTTTTAAAGTAATATTTTCTTGTTCGATTTTTAAGTAATAAATTTACAAAAAATTGTCCTTTAGACTAACTTTAATAATGTTTTGTCAGAAGGATAAACAAGTAGTAAACTTGGATAAATTTAGCAGGAAAATGATAATGAATCTAAGACATCAGACATCCATGCTTAGAAATCAATTAAACTCGGTCTAAAATTTGAACTTGTCATTGTGTATCCATATGATTTTGTGAACATATGTTCGTTTAAGGGACAGTCCTAGAGGACAGTCCTGCTGGGATACAAGAAATTTTTACTGAGCCCTGGTACTTGCAACCTCTCATGTCGGAAAGTAGTTTTCATGGTTCAGTTGATCTAGCGTATATATACATTTATCGTTGTGTAATATCTTTATCCATGGACACATTATTCCAAACGTTGTGGCTTGTGCATATGTGAAAGTATTACTTATGCTGGTTAAGAGTAGTTTTATGTATAGCTGCACCTGTACAAGGCCTTCAATCCCAAAATGCATGGTATCAAGTCGTTAATGGGGTTTTCTTTTAAAGCTTTACCTATGTTACATGGACACTAGTAAGATACAACATAGTATAAATATGGCAACAAGGACATGGCACCGATTTTGGTGTCCTGGTGTGTTTTGGAGTGTCCATGTTTTGTCTGATATGTGTCCGACACGAACACGACATGGACGTAGGACGGGGTTTGGAATGTATGTTTTCTAGAGCTTTACCAAATGATTACTAATGTAGCATCATCTCGATCATGCTCACGATGTCACTTTAGATGTTATGTGTTGCCATGTCCGTACTGAGTCTTATTGTGTTTAAAATTTTGATTCCCTGTGAACATAGCTCCACACACGACTGTGATGCATACAGGCTTTTCTCAAAGATATATAAGAATTGTAAAACATCACCGTCATTATGCACCAAAAAAATATTCATCGTTTTCCCATCTTTGACTAGGCAATCTTAGTATTTCAAATTTTCGCCATTGACTGCTTCGGATGTCTTCCCAACACGGTTCTGTTTCCATTGCAATGAAAAATACTCAAAATCTCTAATGACTACCTTTGTTTTTTCAGGATGGTTTAAAGCCACTTGATCTGTGTCTGTACCTGGGCCATGATTATAGAACTTATGAGCTTATCAAGTTATTGAAGGGGCTGCCAATGCCAAAGTCAGTTTCTTGAGGACTTCTGATGCTTGAAAATTGGACAAGACCACGGTTTGCTATAATTACATTCCCCTGTTTCTGGGAAGGTAACCTAGTTACTTGTTTATCGTTTTATTAATTTCACTGAGCTTGATGCTAAATTGCTAATGTCCAATCTACTATTTCATCCTGATGCCCCAGTTAATTGAAGATGGGAAACAAACGTAGACAACAGTAGTCAAGTGCAATTATTCCATAAAGCGCACCCGTGACCGACAGTAGAGAGCAAGCTAAGCTCTCTTCGTTCCGGATAGAGAAACTGTACATGCTTATATTATCCTTGGATTGTAGACCATGGTATGTAAACTATCTATCTGCTTATAAAGTCTGATAAAACACGATACAAAGATTTTAGCAATCACTGGAAGTTGATGATATAATCATTACTTGCAATCAGTCTCCAATTCATGATTAAAGTGTTTTAACCCAACCAATGCTCAATAGGCACAGCTCATCAATATTTACTCTTTTGGTTTTTAGGGTTAAAAATTTACTCCTTTCTCTTGATATTTCATGATTAGATTTAATTTTTAGGCCTGAAAATTATATGGACTGATTTGGTTTTCTTCTTTTTTCTCAGGATTTCACTGGGTGTTCCGGCTGTCGTTGATCTTTCATGATTATTGGTTATGTGGCCAAGTTTTGATGTGGACAATTTTGGTAGTTGTAAATATATATATATATTTATATATATATATATATATATATATATATATTTATATATATATATATATATATATATATATATATATGTATTTGGATATTCAATTTTGAGAAATGTAATGAAGATGTTGATATGTACTCTATTTTAAGAAATGTAATAAAGATGGTGATATATAATGTTAATTTGATTTTTAGGCCTGGCAATTATATGGATTGATTTGGATATGCTAATTTGAAATAGTATAAAGTGTTATAAATGTGCTGCATTGAGCCTATACATATTATCTATTCATGACGTTTTAAAATTGTTTCTGAATTGTGCACTATATATTAACTATTCATAACGCTTTTATATAAACTATTCATGACGGTTTCTTTATGACGCTTTTAAAAAAACATTTATAACACCCGATATGCTAATTTAAATAGTATAAAGTGTTATAAATGTGCTGCATTGAGCCTATACATATTATCTATTCATGACGTTTTAAAATTGTTCTGAATTGTGCACTATATATTAACTATTCATAACGCTTTTATATAAACTATTCATGACGGTTTCTTTATGACGCTTTTAAAAAACATTTATAACACCCGTTTTCATAACGGTTGCTTTGAAAAAAAAAGCGTCATGGTATGTCATTAATGACGCTTTTTAGCCGTCATTAAATGGATTTTTTGTTGTAGTGATTGTGACCATAATTTCTTTATGAGCTGGAGTTCATTTACAGCTTAAGTATGATTCGTGGGTTCCATATATTGGAGTAGCCAACGTATGCATGCTCGCTGGCATAGTCACGTGCTGGTCCTACGTATTGTTAGGACTGGGGCGTGACATATTTTTGTGGTGGCCCATGCAGGTCAGAAAATATTGTCTCGGTTACGTTAATGTACCGAACAAGCCTGCACATAGGATTAAAGTATAGGCTCTCATCCATTATAAATCACCTTCATTGATTTCAGTTCGAACTCTCGTTTAATTACTTGTTTTGCATCCAGTTGATCAAGTTCTAACGTAAACCCTATTTCTCGTGTCCAGTAAGATGAATCTTCACAGTGGACATGTCGCTTCTCTTGCTATCACCCCGAGTGGGGCAACAGCTCAGGAGGAGCAGATTCCTCCACAGCCTCCGGTGATGACCCCGACTACTCTTTACCACCACGACCAGTCATCACAGCTAGAGATGAATGTACCACCTCTCCAGCAGCAGCACCAGGTTCCTAGACCACAGATGGGTTCGCCTGGATTTGAGACAGCTGTACCTCAGGGAGGGTACATACCATTACCACAGTTTGCACCACAGTTCGCACCGCAGTTTGCTCAGCAGATGCCATACGCACCTCCCCAGCAGCCAGTTCTACCTATGGATGGGACACAGATGTTCCAATTCTTCTAGGGGATGATGCAAGCTCAGTGGCAACAGAATAACCTTATGCGGCAGGATATGAACCATAGGCGAGAAGGCACTATAGACATGTTTCGCCAGATGAACCCTCTACCTTTCAAGGGTACTGAGAACCCTAGTAAGGTCACAGCATGGTTGGTGAAGACAGTGAACATGCTTGAGGCTTCGGAGCTACCGAGGAAAAAGTGGGTGACAACTATTCGACTACAGCTAGATCTGGCGCATCATTGGTGGGTAGACAAGGAAAGTAGCCTGGGTACAAATCTATCTTGGGAGGAGTTCAGCAGGCTGTTCAATAACAGGTTCTTTCCTACTTCAGTCAAGTTTCAGATGTAGAACAAATTTACCAACTTGAGCCAAGGATCCATGACGGTGGACGAGTATGATGCTGAGTTCAATCGGTTGAGCCGATTCGTACCTTCTTTGGTCCAGAATGTAGAGGAGAGCGCCCGAAGATTCCATGGTGGCCTGAACTTCGAGTTGAGGCATCTGACTGGCACAGTAGCTCATACTACTCATGCAGTTCTGAGTGCGGCCAAGATTCAGGAGACCATACACAGAGAGGGACCAGCTGATCAGAGACGTACTTCTCCTATAGTTTCAGCACCGAAGACATCTCATGGAGGGCCTACTAGGCATTCTGCCTCTCATCAGCAGCAGAGAGCATCACCTTATTAAGGTACGGAGCTTCCTACTTGCCATTTCTGTGATAAGAAAGGACATATGCAGAAGGATTGTCGTAGAAGATTGGGATTGTGCATGATCTGTAGATCCAACCAGCATCAGGCTCGAGACTGTACTTCAGGGTGACAACAGATTCAGAGGGCAGCCTTTCCAGCACCGAGGCCAGGCCAGCAGAACCAGACGCTAGTAGCACCAGGAGTAGGAGCAGGTGCACCACGCCCTCCAGCAGCTATTGGATATCAGAGAGGTCCACCACTACCTTCACAGGCTGCTCAGTTTACCCAGGCTAGGCAGCTGGCAGGCAACCAGAGGCATGGACAGGTTTTCTCTATGGCAGCAGAGGATATTGAGCCTGAGGGAGACGTGATAACAGGTACTATATTGGTTGCTTCATTTCCTGCTATAACACTATTTGATTCTGGTGCCACACACTCATTTATAGCTACTAGTTTTGTTGCTATGCATAAAGTAGCTACTTCATCATTGTCTAAGAATGTTAGAATTCTTACTGGAGGAGGGATAGTACCTGTTAGTGACACGTGTAGGTCATGCTTTGTAATTATTTATGGTAGAGAGTTGAGAACTCGACTTTTGGTTTTTCCTATGCCAAATTTCGATGTTGTTCTTGGTATGGACTGGTTAAGCCAGTATCATGCTACTCTCGATTGTCGTAAAGGCAGTGTTATATTCAGACTACTAGGGCAATCGGAGTTTGAGTTCTGCAGAGAGTCTTCAGATAGAGATGGTCATCCAGCTAATGGGACCCAGATGGCGATGGAGGAGGTATCGCATCCGTCAATCATAGATGAGTATCAAGATGTGTTTCCGGAGGATCTGCCAGGATTACCACCTAACAGGGAGATAGAGTTTACTATAGAGCTCATCCCAGTGACCGAACTAGTCTCTTTCCATGTGTACAGGCTAGCGCCAAAAGAGTTGGTCGAATTGAAGATCCAGATAGATGAGCTTTTAGACAAAGGATTTATCCGAGCTAGTGCTTCACCATGGGGATCTCTAGTTTTGTTTGTGCCAAAAAAGGACGGATTGGTACGTATGTGCATCGACTATAGAAGATTGAATGTAGTGACGGTAAAGAATAAGTACCCTTTGCCGCGTATCGATGACTTATTTGATCAGCTAAGTGGAGCACGGGTGTTCTCGAAGATCGATCTCAGGTCTGGCTACCATCAGATAAAAGTTTGAAGGAAGGATATTCCGCAGACAGCTTTTCGGACCAGGTATGGACACTACGAGTTTCTAGTGATGTCGTTTGGTTTAACCAACGCGCTAGCTGTGTTCATGAACCTTATGGATAAGGTTTTCCATCATTATTTGGATAAGTTCATGGTGGTATTTAATGATGATATCTTGGTGTATTCCAAGAGCCACGAGGAGCATGAGGAGCATCTCAGGATAGTGCTGGAGATTCTGAGAAAGGAGAGACTTTATGCCAAACTCAGCAAGTATGATTTTTGTTTGGATAAAATATCTTTTCTTGGTCATATAATTACTGGTGATGGATTATCAGTTGACTCAGAGAAGATCGTCGCAGTTGAGATGTGGCCTATACCTACTTCTACTACAGAAGTTAGGAGTTTCCTCGGACTTGTCGGATACTATCGGAGGTTTATAGAAAACTTCTCGAGGATTGTTGAGCTTATGACGCGTTTAACGCGTAAGGATCAGGAGTTTATTTGGACCGATGAGTGTCAGACTGTATTTGATGAGCCGAAGAAGCGGTTGACAACGGCACCTATCTTGACTCTTCCCACAGGATCTGGAGGTTTTGTGGTTTATAGTGATGCATCTAGGAGCAGATTAGGATGTGTTCTGATGCAGCACTGTAAGGTTGTGGCTTATGCATCGAGACAATTGAGGCCTCATGAGAAGAACTATTCTATACACGATCTGGAGTTAGCTGCAGTGATATTTGTACTAAAGCTATGGAGGCATTATCTTTATGGGGAGCGGGTCGAGATCTTTAATGACCACAAGAGCCTGAAATACGTCTTTACTCAGATGTACTTCTCTGTAGCTTTGATTTTTGGAGCACAAGAAGTGACAATCTTTTGAAACACCCTTTACGAGTTTTAAAGTACATGAATCCATCTTCAATTTGATATATCATGTCCCACCCAAATTTTTCCCTTAACATTCTTTTGACTTCGCACAACTTTGGATTAATATAGGCCAATTGACTATTTACCGTAATCCTAGACCTAACTTCCAACTTGAGTTCAGGACTCGACATAGATCGAAACTAGTTGACCCAATATGTGGTTTTGACTCAATTTGAGCCTACGACGCACATGCCACTAATATGCCACCCAATTGAGTTCCCATGTGCTATTTATTTTCAAATGGCACATAGACCCAATCTATAGACTTTGGAGTCTATTTCGGTTCAACAAATTGTACCGACCCAAACTAGATCAACGGGACTTGGTAGAGCCTATGTTAGATTGCCATGACCAAGTAGGAATATTTTGAAATTATTCCATAGGATTTTGTATAGCCAAATAGATTTGAATACAATTTTGTGTATATATGATTATAATCATATTTATATATATATATATTGAAATTGTTTCATAGGATTTTGTATAGCCAAATAGATTTGAATACAATTTTTGTGTATAAATGATTATATTTATAATAGTCTATATATATATGGCCTTAGTCATGGTTAAGTTTGAGGTACATGACGACTATGAATTTTGGCACAAATAGTGTAGTCGTGTGCTTTGACTAGTGTATTAGGCGCGGTAGGGATAGCATAGCCATATCCATATCCTATGCATGAAAACCAATTAAAGTTGTGGCATCCTTCATAAATATTATTATATAAATATTTAATCTATATTATTATTTCTATTATCGAGATTTCTTGGCTACTTAAACCAATATGTGTTATAGGTAGGTATTATTGGATTTATATAATATATTGCACATATATCATTCCAGTATTTTTTCAAGAATTTAGTTATTTTGAAATTATAGAATTTATTTTAAATAAAGAAAGAGTTGGTTTATATAGATTTTTATAAAAGTACACGAATAGTTTATATTGATATAAATACTCTTCCAATTATCTTTCGAGATTAAATATGGAATTTATATATCAAATATATACATAAGTATATCTTTATATAGAGAGAGTTATATAAAAAGTTTATTTATAAAAATTGTTTTCATGGAAGCTTTAGTTCTAAAGGTTTTATTACTAAAGATTTCTTTACATATAACAAACATTTAAAATAAAAATAAAAAATAAAAAAAGATATGTTAATTATTGTTTTTATATATTTCCTACGTTATATCAAACTTTACTTTTATTATATAGGGATTTAATTTATATAAGAAGTAAAAATAAGATTCTTATTATTGTTATTATTATTATTATCGTTATTCTTATATTTTTCTGATTAAAAATAAAAAGCCCAGCGATTAATGTTTATTGAACAGTAACCGTGGGAGACTCAAAAAACCTCAAACCCACAGTAGACCCCTGTTCTTATATTTATATATATAGCGACAGAGAGGGGATCCTCTCAAACCCGAACTTAAAACCCTAATATCAACCTTCGCCGCGCGACCCATGTGAGACTTGTCTCACAGTATCGATATTTATATACTGATACGTACTTTTGTACTATATTTCGTATTTTATTGGTTTTTGAACATTTTAAAATTTTTCCAACTTATAGAGTACAATGGTCGGCTTGACCTATTCGGTGAGTGAAGGCGGGTTTCTCGTCCCACTCTTCTATCTTCGTACCTTGAGATAGCTGATAATTATCACATGTCTCGACTACGATGATACGTCCTGGGTAGACATATAGTTTGTTTACATACGGTAGGGTTCGTCTCATCAAATCGGACCCATAGACATATAGTTTGTTGAATTTAGAGACCATAGGCTCTGGCACATTTTTTTGGTGCAAAGCGGGTCCAACGGCGGACACCATTTTGGCCCGAAAGTACCGTTTTTCTCCTGTGTCCAGAATTAGACTTATGGGTAGGGTATCCTAGCTATTTTGTTTATTTCGGGAATGTTGACAATGTCTGTTTTAGCATCCGAGGATGTTTACAGGAGTTCAGCTTTCGCGAACATTTGATCTGACAGGTTATCTAGACGTGGTTGAGTCTACACCAGGCAAGTACACCTTGCCAAACTTTACAGTATTTATATGCTCTTTCATATTGCTATTCCTTTGTGTCTTACTTGGTTTCACATTGCTCCTGTTTCTCATGATCATTTTCTAGTTTTACGTGCACGTAGTTTTTACTCATTTTCCATATTACTTTTCTGTCTTTATTATCTTATTCATGTCTAGTGATAGTACTGCAATGCATGTGCCATATTTTTCTTACCTGTTTGACCTGTACTTGACTTGGACATGACTAGATAGACTTGACTTCCTAGTACCTTAGGAGGGAATATTTTATTAGCCGTGGCTATACCTCTATGGTTAGTGCCTTCCCGGGCTATGATAGAGAACCTATTATAGGACTGTTAGTGCCTCCCCGGACTGCGGTTTTTAGCCACGATTAATATTATATTCTTATGACATGTCACCATCTGTAGAGTTCCTTTAGGTGTTATCCTTTCATCTACTTGTTATTTATATTTTCTTGCATGTTATTTACTGTACAGTAGGCATGTATATTTTGTGTCTTGCTAGTCCCCTGAGGACCTGGTTATCTCTCCAGATTATAGTCGAGCTGATAGAATTGATGGATGATTATGATTTATGTCTGTAGGATTCAGGTATCGTTGGTGCATGGTTTTATTTTATTATTCTCTCGTGCTGCATATTCTTATCTTGATATACTCTGCTTATTGCCTAGTTTAATAGACACGTGTTTTCTTTTGAGTATATTCGGACATGTATGCTAGTGGTCTGTAGACCACGAACCATATTGTTCCTTCTTGATATTTATTATTATGTGGATTGAAATATAAATGATTCTAGAACAACCAGACAGCTTATACGTATTATAGCTGGACTGGAGTCCCCTCGATGCGTAGCTGGCATGTATACGTATCCTAGTCCTATACGTATTTTGGGACTGGGACATTACATATTTTTGTGGTAGCCCATGCAGGTCGAGTTAGCCGTTTCGGTTACGTTACTATACCGAGCGGGCCTGCGAATATGGTTAAACCTTTAGGAATCTCAATCCATAACTGTCTTGACAATTCTTTTAAAAATTTCTCTATCATCCTTGAAAGTCGTATTTGCTCTCGACTATTCTTCCTTTATTTTCTCGTGCCATTGTTTCTCGTCCCTTTCTATTTCGGAGCGACGAATGATCATGCTTTACAGAATTTATCAAAAGTTTTTAAGTTATAATATAAGTTAGTTTGCTTAATGAATTTTGTTTGCTTCATAGATAGGAGGGGGATTAGATATGCCATATGCCATGGTATGTATTTATGCAACTAGGGTGCAAGGATTATAAAATTTTAGGGAATCATGTGTTTGATGGGGGTAGTGTGACCAAAGGGGGGTAGATGTCCTTAGTATAGAAATAAATATATGATCATACTAGGTTACGCTCTTATGATAGTCCCTCGATTAAGAATAGAGTGGTAGTTTTAGTGTAAAGATTGACCCTTCACAAGAAGAACCTAGACATAGCCTAACAGAACCCATTTACTACTATGTCTTGTCGGTTGCAAAGATAAGGATTAGATGGATTGGTAGGTATCACTTTGTCACGACCCGCTCCCGAATAATCGGACACGAGTCGGACACGCCCAGCCTTCGTCGATGGATACGACGAAGTAAGCTGTACAAACCTAAGGAAAACTCCAAGATACAAGATACATAAAACAACACAGCTTCTATACACGTTCCCAGAATCACCACAATCCACAAGTTATAGGTACAATATCATCCGGAGACAAATCCAGTAACATGAATAAAATTATACAATCCTGAAATCCTCAATACAATACATGATAAAATTCTCTAAAACAAATCTAAGAAAGATCTATTCTAAATCTATCCTGAGGTATAACTCTATCCTGGCTTCGGGCTCTGGCCTATAAAGATGGAACATCATCCTCAAGTATACCTGCAACGTATCCTGTCAGAAAAAGAGCAAAGTACAACCCCGACAAGAAGCATTAAACAATGTAAACTGAAATACATGAAAAAGAATCACAATATGAACTATGGTACAAGACAGGAACATGAATCTGTGATACATGAATAACGATAAAACTATAGTACTGGATCCTGAATAATGAACTAGACTATCAGTGTAATATGTATTTGAAATAACTATCAGAGAATGTGACCGGCTGGGTAAACAATGAACAAGAGCACATGAATAATGGTACGGCTTAGAGTCCCACGTGTACGATGTGAGACGTAAGCTATTAGTTAATGCCTAGCTAAAATAGGATTGGTCATATATTTGTAGTATTTCCCCACCCAATGTACAAGTAAAGAACAATAAACTATGAACAATGAACGATGAACGATGAACAATGAACAATCATGTGTACAACGTGACAATATGAGAACATGAAGCAAGACAAAAATACAGAGTAAAGGGTTCGAGTCGGTGTACTTGCCTTGCTTTGGAAGATCGACAATAAGGAGATAATCTCTGTCCACTTGATTTTGGTATAAGTTGGTTAGGTTCTACAATAAGTCATTTGCTAACTAAATTATTGTTAACTATATCCAAAAACTAGCTAAGGAAAATATACTAGATAACAATATTTTAGAAAATATACACATATATTTTATAGTTTAATCACCATAAATACTAATGAAACTGTAAGCCCTTGAATTTAGGGCTTATTTTTTTCAATTTTATAAATCAATTATTTTGAATAAATATTATTATTTGATTTAATGCTCTCTACCGTGACTTGGATTTCTAGAGCATCAGGGATGCCAGTCTCTGAAAACTTTCTTCTTGAAGTTTGTAGTAGACGAGATTATCTTCACGTTGATATATCATGTCCCATCCCAACTTGCTCCCTTGTACTCTTTTTGCTTCGCGCAAGTTCGGGTCAATTTAGACTATTTAATTAATAATTGATTTCCCACTCTTTTCCTTGATTCTCATAAGCACGTTACCATGACTTTTAATTTAGGAGCACCAGACTAGTCTTTTTCTTGAAACCAACTTGTCATGCCTGATCTACTCGAGACGTTCTTCACCCATGACCTTCGTGTCCCACTCAGACACTCCATTTTGTGCTCCATTTCCTTCGTACAACTTTCGGTTCAATTTAGGCCAATTAATTATCTACCGTGAAACCTGATTTAATTTCCAATTTAATTTCGGGACCCGATATCGACCCAACCTAGTCGACCCCAAATAGGGACATAGCCCACACGAAGCCTACTACCCGTCTGACACTTGTGTCCCATTTATTTGAGCCCCCGTAAGCTACTTATTTATCCATGATTATAAATACCTATTTTAATTCAAATATTGCACCATGTCCGATTTTGGCCCAGCTCGGCTCCACTGAACCCAACCCCAGCTCCATGTTATCCTCCATCATGACTGCCCATACACCCACTGATATTTTTCCTCTACCGTAAATATCTCTCTATAATAATATCTATCTCTCTCTCTCTAAATATCTATTTATATAATATATATACACACATATATATATTATATAATATCTCTATCTCTCTCTTCACTTATACACAAACACACAACTCCCCTCACTTTACACCTCACAGCACCCCCCCACTTGCTGTACGAGCAACACCCCCCATCTCTATCTCACTATTCTTTCTTCTCCCTTTTAAATTCATACACACATACATACTTCTTTCTCTCTCTTTCTAATTCCTACATCTCTCTCTCTCCCTTTCTTCTTCACGAGCAGCCCCCATGCCGAGCTCCTTCACGAGCAGCCATCCTCCATGGCCGGCGGTGCCTCAGCCTTCCTCCTCTACCCCAACTTCACCTCGGCTCCTCCCCGAGCTCCTCCCTTCTCCTCCTCCTTCTCCATGCATCATCACCACCACCGCAAGCTCACTCCACCACCACCCGCACGCCACCGTGCCACCGCCGCTGCGTCGCACCGCCATCGCCCTGGTCACCGCGTGCGCAGCCGCACGCAGCAGCAGCTGCCACGGCAGCAGCCGCACGCCGCCGCACGTGCAGCCGCCGCCGCCGAGGTCCCCGGCCGCGCCCCGCCGCATGGCTAGCCCCCGACCCTCTGGGCGTACCCAGGTGCACCACCCTGTGGCGGCCAACGTCCTCCGGGACGCGCCGTTTAGGCGTTTCGTGCGTTTTGCACGGAGTTCCGTCGACGCGCGCGCGGAAAGGTTTCAGAATTTGTGCTCCGTCGCAGCGACTTCGTACCGATTTTTTGGACAATCCGACCGTTGGATCGGCAATTTCTTCGCTCCGTCACAATCTCAGTATATACCCCTTCATTCCTCTCATATTTCACCCGTTAATTTTATCGTTTGATACATCAAAACCGGCAACCAAGTTGACGTTTTAATTTGTACTGTTTTGGACAGTTTTGTGACGCCAACTTTACGGGTTCGCATCTCCACCGTCGTAACTTCGTTTGGCGCACAACCAGTTCCTGTGCCAAGCTGGTATAACCCTCATCCTGCCCCCTTTAGATTTTATTTCAGTTTGAGCTTGTTAGGTCGGTTGAATTCGACGCCAAAGTTGGCCGTTCGAATTCTTAGTGTTGCACTTGTTAAATTCCATTTTTGAACCCGGGACTCCGGATTCAATTTCTGACACCACCAGTAGACTCATGGCGTCGTTCTGGCATGTTTTCATATAAAGTTTGCTTGATTTGGAGAACGTGGGCCCTGGCATGCATTTCGGTGCAAATCGGGTCCCACTTTCTGAGTCAACGGGTCACTTTGAGATCGGCTAATCGGAATCCAATTATGGATATTCCCTTGAGTTCGTGTCATAATTCTGGACTCGTTGACATATAATTTGCTAAGTTTTGAGGACATTGGCTCCAACACGCTTTTCCGTGCAAATCGGTTTTCAATGTCCGGGTCAACGGACCAATTTGAGATCGGGTCATCTGAATTCAATTCCGGAGATACCGTTGAGTTCATATCGTCATTTTGGATTCGTGGACATATAATTTGTTAGGTTTTGTGCACTTTTATTCTGGCACATTTTTCGGTGCAAAGCGGGTCCGACACGGACACCGTTTTGACCCGAAATTACCTTTTTGCCCCTGTGTCCAAATTGGACTTATGGGCAGGCTATTCTAGCTGATTTGACCATTTTGGACACGTTGGTGATGTTAGTTTCATCATCCGACAACATCTGTAGGTTTTTATCCTATTATTATAATCTTTCTCCTTTTGTGGTATTTGAGATCCATCGATTCCAGTGATTTTACAACCACTGAAATTGAATGTGTTGACCTTGTAGATGTTTGCAGAGACTAGCCTTGACACAGTTTGACCATGGTTGACTACTTTGACTGAACGTCGAAGTAGAGTCAACATTTGACCTAGGTTAGACTAGTTTTGACCTTGGTTGACCACAATTGACTATTTTGACCAAAAGTCAACCAGAAGTCAACCGTAGCCTAAGATTGACCAGAACTTGACCGAAGTTGACCAGTTGACCCAAAGTCAACTGTTAGTCAACGTTAGTCAAGTTTGACCTAGAGTTGACCAGTTGACCAAAAGTCAACTGTAAGTCGACCATTGACTTAGATTGACCTAGTTTGATTTGCTTTGACTTGTCTTGACCTAGTTTGACTTAGTATGACTTGATTTTACTTCCAAACCCTTATATTGATACAGTATTCCACCTATAGGTCCTCGAGGCACTGTTCTTGGACCAGTTGACATATTCCACCAGATCACAGGCGAGTACATTCTCTGATAATATTTCTGTTTTATGATATTGTCTATGTTTCTTGTATTTAGTGTAGATATCCTTGTTCTCTTGACACATTGTTCACACGGATTGGTATTTCTCTGGATCCCGTCATGAGATGTTATTCCTCGCTTTCCTTGGTATATCTTGTGTAAGTCTTTCTTGTTCCTTGTGCATTGTATAGACATGATTCCTGCGAAGGCTAGCTACCCTCTCGGAGAATCGCGTGTCATGATGTGTCATGGTTGGATCCACTATACTAGTCGGGGACGGGGAGTATTAGTGTAGATGTGTGGTTATTATCCACCTTGTTATTCTTGTAGACCTTGTTTGATAGCCAATCCTACACTTCACGTATGATTGGCCGGATCATTAGACCTTGTGCAGACCCAAGCCGGCCACATGTTGAAACTAGTACTCACACACATAGATAGATGATTCTTGATTCTTGTACATGCCATGATCAGTTTTACTTGCCTTGTTCTAGCTCTAGATTTATAGCTTACCTTGCCATGATACTCACATGTACATTTCGTGATTTCTTGTATATTCTCTCTATTTACTGCTACATTTTCAATATCGTCTAATTAGAACTGTTATTTGAGATTTGTGCTCGTTCCATCCTGACTGAATATGTTGACAAAATTTTAGGAGTAGTGTGCCCTCAGTATTGGACTTCATGATATTGCTAGCTGAGGTGGATCTCACTATTCTTCTATGTGAGTTGCCTGGTAGTTATCCTTAGTTAGTCTTGTTGTTCCTTCTTTATTTTCCTGTCTTATGATCATTGTAGATTCTAGTTGTTCTAGTGATATTGTTATTATTTCTTGTCTTATCTTCCTTAGTTTTCGTGATGTGACATGAGTACATTTCTAGTTATGGATCATTAGATGTTGTAGTTAGTTTAGTATACTTGACAGCGCTCTACCGTCGATACTGCGGCGTAGGCTGGGCGTAGCCCACGTATTTGTACCCGTATATCCGGGTGCGGGTCGTGACACGTTTTTAGTGGTGGCCCATGCAGGTCAGTCTTTGCAATTAATGCGAAGTCGTGGTAGTACTTGATCTTATCTGTACTACTGAGAGCCCGCCCTAGGATTTAGATTGAGTCATGGAATACTTTAGGATTTTGGTACTCGGTCACATATTAGGAACTCTTGGTAGATTCCAGGGATGACCCCTGGGAATCTTATTTCGAACTTTTCGAAACTTTTCCCATTCATTCCTGTCCGTCCTGATTTCTGAAATATTTGTCCGTATCAAACTTTATTCTTTCTTGGAATGAGTTTATGGACCCCAGAGGGAAGGTATAAGTTGAACTTATATATCTTCTAGGTTGAGACGGAAATATGATTTGCCAGTCTTATATCAGGTTGAGATTGTTTTAGATTATATTTCCAATGATTTTCTTTTATCTTGACCTAGATAGTACCTTTGGGATTTCTCCTGAGAAATTTTCCTAAATCCTGCATCGGAATCTGTTTTCACTAGTTCCCGATTACTTATCCTTGATTCGTCGTTGAATTTTGAATCTTGATGTTCGTTCGTGGTTGACTTTGACTTTGTATCTAAGATCAATTTTTATGAATTGAGTTAAGATATTCTGATAAACTTATTTGCTGATGTAGGAGCGTAAAAAGTGCTTTACAGAAAGAGTCAAAGTGATAGATCATTCCACTCAAAATTGATCCCCTTTACGCCATAGAGAGGCTAGTCTCTTTACGCTCAAGTCAAGACTAATTACATTTACGCCTAAAAGCAGCTAGGGTCAAGACAATGGTTTTATGCCCAGGACAGGCTAGCCACTTTTACGCTGGACAAAGCTGTCAAGTCTCACATTTAATGCAAACTCTGACATGGAGATATTAATGATGGCATATATCACAGAATTCAAAGGGATTTGTTTTTACACAGAGACCAATGTTGTCGTTTAGTGTGTGGATTAAGCTACATTACGCTCACACAATGGCTTCTTTTACGCACGAAGATTATACGAGCCTTTACGCTCAACAGTTGACGTGTGCGTAAAGTCTATTTGAGCTACTTTTACGCTCAAGGTTATTTAACAACCACTTTACGCGGGAAGTCTATGTCAGGGCTATTTTACGCCTAATCTACTGCTTTACGCTCAGAGTACATTGGGGCTATTTTTACGCCCTATTCTCCTCCACCAGTTTGGAACGTGGTTTGCCTACGTGGCTTTCATGCCATTCTTCTCGAAGAATGTGTGTACATGCATCCTATTCTTACTGAAATGATGGGACACGTGTCAACATGTGCAGAGGATGGGTTCAGTCGTGGGTGGCAGTTGTTAGCGTAAAGATGGAACTTTTGCTGAGTTTTTACGCACAAAAGCCCAAGTCTATAAATAGACTTATTTTTTTATGACACAGAGACAGACAGACACACAGACAGACACACAGACAGGCACACAGAGAGACAGGAGAGAATACAGAGATCAGAACTTAGAGATTTTGATTCTCCAGAGCATTCTTCTTCAACCTTTCTTTCAGAACAGAGTGAAGCAAAGCAGAAAAGCATTCGGCCTCGCCATCAGTGCCTAAGTGCGTCGATACCTTTCTGGTGACTTAGTTCTTCCAGTTGTTCTACTTCAAGCAGTGATCTTCATCATCATCATATGGTCCAAGGAACAAAGTGATCATTTACGAATCAGACTTCCATAGCAATACTTTCTCAGAATCAAATTTGTACTTCTTGTACTTTTTCTCGTTTTATTTTCAAAGGCCAATTTCCTTTTGGCATTTTTGTTAAGTGAAACAAAAATGGCGACTCTGCTGGGAACGACCTTCTCCTCTGACGAGGAGGCAATTTCTCAATATGATGATGTTTCGGTCGGTTCGACCAAGAAGACTCTGGTTGTGCACTTCGACCAGACTGCCTATGAAGAAATGCTCTGAACTGGGGGTGGTTCTCGCTGCTCCAATGTTCAAAAGTCTCGCAAAGCACGAAAAGTTTGGATTCCTAAATCCAAAGTGGCTTCTGATCTCTCTGTTGCTTCTGATGATAAGGGAATTCTTCCCACTCCTGTCGTAGGGGCTCCCGTTTATAACGAGGCAGTCCTTACTTCAGCATCGCACTCTACGTGTGGCAATTTATCTCCCGTCTGTCACGGTGAAGATAATCAAGTTTCACGCTCACTGCGTAAGAATCAAATTTTATGCTCAGTGGGTAAAAACCAAGTTTTACGCTCAAAGCATAAGCATGAGTCTCCTATTTGTAATATGGCAGACTTTAATGCTTCTGAGTGTAAGAATAAGTCTCCCGTCTGTGACGTGGTAGACACACACAAATTACGCTCTTCGCGTAAAGAAAAGTCTCCCGTCTGTGACGTGGTAGATAATCAATTTTTGCGCTCTACGCGTAAAGGTAAGTCTCATGTTTGTGACAGTATAGATAAAATTCGCAAAGATGTTTGCACATCTAATGTGAATGTACCTAAATGCATACATCGTAAAAATGTTGTTGGTAAAGCTTCTGTCCTCCACCAACAACCTTCTTATACTGCCTTACGCAACGTACCAAACTTACAAATTACACGCCATAAAAGTGGAGTCCTTCGTGCTCAAAAATCTCAAGATTTATGCACACAACTCCAAACGCGTAAAAATGTACAATTTGGTTCTGCGAATGCAGCCAACAATCTTCTTTATACACAAGGGACTAAACGTTTTTCTACCCCAAATATAATAAAGAAGAATACTCCATCTGTTCCTGTTGATTTACGTGAATTGCTAATGCAAAAGCGTAAGAACAGACAATCTCCGGTGACACTCCCCCAAGAAAAATATCATTGTGAATATCACCAGGTTGTGATCAATTGTTGTTGTTCGGCTTCAAAACGGTCAGTTTTTGATCGATTAAGTTTTAACTGGCTTCAACATCAAGCTGAAGACCAAGAACATGAGCTGTCATATGTGTCAGTCAACATGGCATCTCATACTAATAGAGGACGACATCCAAGACGGAACATGTCCCAAACTCCAGGTCAACAACAGTTCAACAGACTTCTTGATTCCTTTGAAGGAGTATATCAGAATACTAGATCAAGAAGACAAAGACAATTGCAGACTTCTGATTCAGAAGCTGGGGGTACTCAATCTTTTGAGTCTGATACCGATAGTGTGGATTCATACTTCTATACTAATCCCTCTATATCTTCAAGAGAGGTTGAATCCTACGCTGTTGGAGATGAACCAGAGATGTCATCTGCTAATACGGAACAATGTCTCACTGCCGTGGAGCAATCACTGAAATACATGCTTAACATGGTGCAAAGCATGCATCAGATAATTTGAATCAGCAAACTGCTCAGCCGGCAGTAGTAACACCGGTACCAGTAACAGCACAAACTCAAGATAGTCAAGGGGCTGAAATACCTTTGAATATTCAAGAGCCTGCTGTTAATCAAAATTCTGCATCTCCAGATCCCATCATTCCTGAAGATGTACCACCTCCAGTGGGGGTTACGGTACATCCAACAACCATTCAATCAAATGTGCTTTCTCAAACCAGTGAAGCCATTCAAGCAGTGTGTGAGCTCAAAGCACAGTTTGAAGTTTTGAGGCACAAAGTTTAGCTCCAGAGGTTAGGGATTAAGCAACCTTATCCTCCTCATTGGAATGATGTACCCTTTCCACCGAAATTCAAGCCACAATCTATGGTTTTGTTCGATGGAAAAGCATCTCCCAGTCAATATATCAATTACTTTGATATTATGACTGTACACTTGTAGAAAAATGATGCTCTTCTTACTCGAGTGTTCATCGGGTGCCTGACGGGTTCAGCTTACGACTGGTATCGTAGTTTACCCGATAATTCTATTTCATATTTTGACGAATTTAAGGCAATGTTTCTCTTCCGTTTCTATGAAGGAGGTATGGACATGAATATGTCCTCCTTGATAGAAATCAAACAAAAGGAGAAAGAAGATACTCGGACGTTCATCGAACGTTTCCGACAGGCTACTCTAAAGATGCCTCCTGGTATGCTAGATTCAGCGTTGATTGATACATGCAAGATGAATCTGCGACCATCCATCGCTGTTTTCACGGGTTTCCAATTCTCAGATTGGGCTTCGTTTATCATAGTAGCAGTTTCTGCCGAGACCAATGGTAGGTTGGCTCGAGAGCATGGGATGATTTTCGCTTCAGAAGATAAAGGGAAAAAAAGTAATCCTAGTAATAATCCTGGCAATCGTAATGTGAAGGGAAAAGATACTCTTATGGTCAATCTTTCCAAGAACAAAACGATGTCGAATAATCAAGAATCTTCCAGGCCAAAGGAAGAATACTCCTTTGACGAAAGTGATATCCTAGGGATATTTCATTGTCTGGTGAAGAGTGGTAAACTTTAGATTCCGGAGCCAAAGAGGCCTAATGAGGTAAATCTGACTGACAATCCCAAATATTGTATCTATCATAGATACATTAATCATCCTACCAGTGCTTGCTATGTCTTGAAAAAGAAAATCCAAGAACTGATAAATGGTGGTGCTATTGTTTTAACCAATGATGACCATACGGTTACGACCAATATGGTTTCTCTTCAGTTCGGAGATTTTCCTCCATAGCAAGTCCCAGATGGAATTATCCCAATTCCGAATGCGACGATGAAGATCGTAAATATCTCGCCTGCCAGAGAAGAAAATGCAAGATTGCTGCCGCTCACACTAAAGAATGGTGAAATCATGTGGGTACATCCTGACTTAGTGCCTGAGTTGGAAAATGAAGATAAAATTTCAAAATCCAAGAAGGATAAGAAAGTCAAAACCTACAACATGATTTCTCATGTTATTCCAGATCCTGATGACTTGGATCATCTATGGGATGGCCTTCCTTTAGAAGATAGACTGAAAGGACTGAATATCTGTCCTCCAAGCCTAGCTCCTCCTACCAAGCTCAAGGCTTACTTATCAGCAGTGGTTAGCCATGAATAGTGTTTCTTTATATCGGGCACAACAAGTCTTTGCTGCTTATGAAAAAGCTCCAACAGAGATTTTTTCTCGTATCCCGAATCCTTCTCCTTCCGTAGCTATAGAGACATCTATGCTTCATTCTCCTATAGTTACAAAGATTTCTTCCTCTTCCTCTGTTGAAACACCTGTCAAAAGTCTGCTGCCCACTCATTTGTATAGTCAGCAATCTGTCCTTCTCATGAAGAAGATGGGTTATGACTTTCAAAAGGCAGAAGGTTTGAATTATGATAAAGGAATACGACTTCCTTTACAAATTCAAAATCAAAACTCCACTGTTGGATTGGGTTCTGAAGTTCCTCATAACAACCCTCACAAGAAGAAGGCTAAGGGAAGAAAGACTAAATCCTGTAATATGGTACTTCCTTTTCCTGAGTCTGAAGAAGAAACTTTTGCTGGTACAAGATCTGGAAAAGAGTACCACAAAGACTATGAGGGATCCTCCAAAGAAGCAGAAGATGTAGTGGAAACACTACCAACTCAACCTTCTCCTGTTCCTGCTAAACCTTCTGTGGTTGAAAAGGGGAAACAGAAAGCAGTACGCTTCGACGTCCCATTGAAGTCTGCTTTCAGTCAGGGGGTGGTGATGAAGCCTTACAAGTTTGATATTCTAGCTCAGTTGGCTAATACTCCGGCTAGACTATCTATATTTGAGTTGCTTCGCCTTTCCAGAGAAAGCAGAGAGACTTTGAGTGAAGTTTTACTTCAAGCAGATTCATGCTTGGCTCAACTCAAGACTCCTGATAATATACCAGTGTCATGTCCACAATGTCATAGTATGATGGAAGCAATTCCTAATATCACCTTTACACAAGAAGATATGCTGTTGAAGCATAACAAGCATGACAGACCTTTGTGCTACACTGGGTATATTGGATCTACTGAAATTGACAGGATTTATATTGATCCTGGGTCCTCAATTAGCATAATTCTTCAGAGTATCCTAAGACTCCTGAGGATTCCTACTAGTGATTTGACTTACACTAGTACTACAATAGTCGGTTTTAACTCTGACAAGAGCAAGCCACTGGGGAAGATTCGTCTGCAGATTCAGATTGGTGATCTTCGAACCATGGTAACTTTCTATGTTATCAACTCAGACGTCTCCTATAATATCCTTTTGAGGGAGACCGTGGATTCATGAGCACAATATTGTACCTTCAACTCTCCACCAATGCTTCAAGTATGTGGATTCCCAAGGAGTTGTGAAGACTGAGTTTGCTGATATTAATCCTTTCAAGGGTGTCGAAGCTATTTTTCTGATTCAAGGCTTTATAAACAAGAGCATGTGAAAGAGATATCAGACATGGTTGAAGATCAATCACCTACTGAGGATCAGTCTATTAATGAAGATCCGCCAGAGGAGCAACCTTTTAAGATCATAGTCAAGGGACGAATCCAATCCCAATCTGTCAATGATCAACCTCTGATAATCAAGGTTAAAGGAAGAACTCAAACTTCATCTGAGGAATCAATAAATATTCCTGCTAAGAGCCAAGTTCAACCTTTTATGATCAAGGTCAAAGGGCGTACTTCTTGTACGAATGATCCAGAACCACCATTGATTGTCAATCTTGGCAAAACTACGCAGAAGACGGATAATGGTCCACTGATGATTAATCTGAAGCGTAGCAGTCAAATTGTAAATGATGTAAATATTGATCATTCTGTACTTTTTGATATCAATGAAGATTTTCTTTTCGAGTATATGGCTGTCAAGTTTATTGAAAGAATGACTTTATCTTCTGATAATCAAAGTCATCAATATAAAGACGACATTGAGCCAGAAGAAACTTTATACATCGATCATAAGGAAAATTCTTTTCCTCCTCATGTAGATGTTGGACCTTATGCTCAAAGGTTCCTAACATCTTCTTCTTATCTTCTACCTGTGGCCGCTTTATCACAAGCTTGCGTAACTTTTAGACGTCACGAAGAATCTTATTTCGTAGTTCCGTCTGATAAGAAAAACAAGCGCCAAATTGTGTTTGGCCTGGCTAAAAATATCCCTGTTAATCAAACAGATGAGCTGAAAGATAAAGACAAAGGAAGAATCCGAATTGACAAATATAGTCAACAATCTATCAAGATTATCCAGAATATGAGATATGATTTGAAGACTATGCAAGGTCTCAATCAAGGCAAGGGTAGACGACTACCATTATGTGGTGATCCGTTTTACCAAAAGACTCGTCATGGGTTGGGATATGATCTGTCCCACATGTTTAATGACGATATACAAGAAGAATTCTCTTCTAGCTCTTCGCAATCATCAGATTCAGAAGAAGTTCAATTCATTGAATCTGATATGTCTCGTTCCTCATGTGATGAATCCGGACAAATATTCTCAATCAATATGGTTCAAATTGATGGTGAATCAGAGCCATTTGAGAATGATCCTTGGGCTCAACAGATGGATACTCAGTGGGAACTCCGTTTTGAGCAGCGACAACCACCTACAGAAGATGAGGTTATCCAGATTGATGTTGGAGATGGAGCTACGTCCAAACCAATATTCATCAGTAAGCATCTTTCCGAAGATGAAAAGGAAAAATTGATAAAACTTATCAAAGAATATATTAACATCTTTGCATGGAGTTATGAGGATATGCCAGGGTTAGATCCTAAAGTTGCTACTCATAAACTCAATATTTTGTCCAAAGTCAAGCCTGTAAAACAACAGCAACGGCGCTTTAGACCAGATATGATGGATGCAATTGAAGCAGAAGTCAAAAAGTTGATTAGATGTGGGTTTGTTCGTGAAGAGCAACACCCGGATTGGGTTGCCAATATTGTTCCTGTTATGAAGAAGAACGAAAAAGTCCGAGTTTGTATAGATTATCGAGATCTTAATGCAGCTTGTCCAAAGGACGAATTTCCACTTCCAATTACTGATGTCATGATAGACAATACATGTGGTTTTGAACGCATGTCTTTCATGGACGGATTCTCAGGGTACAATTAGATCAAGATGCATCCAGAAGATGAGAAGCATACCGCTTTTCGTACACCCCTTGGGGTCTACTGCTATACGGTTATGTCGTTTGGTCTTAAAAATGCCGGTGCTACGTATCAACGGGCTATGAGCAACATCTTTCAAGAACATCTACGGAAGATAGTTGAATGCTATGTAGATGACATTGCTGTTAAAAGTCGATCAAAGGATGATCACATTCAGGACTTGAGGACAGTATTTGAATTGATGTGCCAGCATCAATTGAAAATGAACCCTACTAAGTCTTTCTTAGGGGTTTCCAGTGGCAAATTTTTAGGATTTGTCATTCCTTCTCAGGGTATCTACGTTGATCCTGATAAGGTTAAAGCAATTCTTGAAATGTGTCCTCCTCGTAATCTGAAAGAACTCCGTGGCTTTCAGGATCGTATTGCTTATATCAGAAGATTTATATCCAATCTCTCTGGGAGATGCCAACCTTTCTTCCATTTATTGAAGAAAGGTGTATCATTTGTTTGGGATGAAGCGTGTCAGAAAGCCTTCAATGATATTAAACAATACCTTACAAATCCACCTGTTCTGGTATCTCCAGTGGTAGGAAAACCATTTTTGCTATATGTTCGAGCCTTGGATCATTCACTTGGCGCTCTTCTTGTACAGAAAAGTGATATGGGTCTGAGCAAGCAATATATTATCTGAACATAATGATGGTCGGAGCTGAACACAGGTATACTCCTGTGGAAAAGGAATGTCTAGCTTTGGTTTTTGTCGTCCAAAAGATAAGACATTATGTGACAGGACATACTATTCATGTCATCTCCAGAATAAATCCCATTCGGGTATTGATGAGAAAACCAAGCATTTTTAACTCCTGGTTGGCCACCTGGGCGATGTTGCTTACTCCTTATGACATGGTTTATGTACCTCAAAAATCAATAAAGGGTCAAGCATTAGCCGATTTCTTAGCTGCTCACCCTATACCTGAAACATCAAAATTATATGAGGACATTCCAGATGAAGTCGTGGATTGTAACCTGACTTTGAAGAATGACATATGGCAATTATATTTTGATGGGGCATCACGAGTAGGACCTAAAGGCAATATTGTCTCTGGGGTAGGAATCGTCTTGGTTTCTCCTGATAAAATGGTCATATACCGTGCCTATTCTCTCAATGAGCCATGCTCCAACAATGTAGCAGAATTTAATGCTCTATTGATCGGTCTCCAAGTAGCAAAACAACTGGATATTGAGTTCCTAGAAGCTTATGGAGATTCTCAATTGATTGTTAATCAAGTTAGAGGGACTTATGAAGTCAGAAATCCTGATCTCATTCCTTATCATCAAGTGGTAGTTGAACTGGTCCTTTCATTCAAAGGATTCTTCATTGAGTTTGTACCACGCTCTCAGAATGTGGAAGCTGATGCTCTTGCTAGTTTAGCTGCAGACCTGGCTGTTCCAATCCGAAGGCAAAATACAATTACTTTGTTGGATTGAGACTTGTTCTGTGTCAAGAATAATTTATATATTGAACAAAGTTATACTACAGAGTCAAGTTCCCAGCAGAAGGATTGGAGAGCTCCATTCATTGATTATGCAGTCCATAGGATTTTGCCTGAAGATCCAAAAGAAGCTGCATCAATCAAAAGATGATCGTTTCGATTTTATTATGATTCGTCTTTACATATGCTATACCATCGTTCTTATGATGGACTCTTGTTGCGTTGTCTCTCAGGAAGTGAAGCTAAACAAACACTGCAAGAAGCTCATGATAGTATTTGTGGTGCTCATCAACCGGGTCCTAAATTACAAGACTGCATTCGAAGAATGGGGTATTATTGGCCTTCTATGATAGAAGATGCTGTAGACTATGCCAGAAGATGTAAAGTATGTCAGATTTATGCTGATTTTATTCATCAACCATCTGAATTTCTATATCCTACAGCAGCCTCTTGGCCCTTCGAAGCTTGGGGTATGGATGTTATTGGTCCTATTAATCCTCCTTCTGTTAAAGGACATCGGTTCATATTAGCTATAACAGATTACTTTTCTAAGTGGGCAGAAGCAGTTCCCCTTGCGGAAGTGAAAACATCTAACGTGATCAGCTTCATCAAGCACCATGTCATTTATCGCTTCGGGATTCCTCGACGGATAATTCATGACAATGGTCCACAATTTGCCAGTCAGGCATTTTATCGATTCTGTAATAAGAATCGAATTCAGAATTTGGCTTCTATGGCTTATAATCCAACTGCTAATGGTTTAGCCGAAGCTTTCAATAAGACGATCATTAAACTTCTCAAAAAGTTTGTCTCTTCTAATAAACGTGATTGGAATGAGAAACTTAGAGAGTGTTTATGGGCTTATCGAACAACAGTCCGGACTCCTACTGGTTTTACACCATTCTCATTGGTTTATGGATGTGAAGCTGTCCTCCTATTGGAAATTCAGATCCCATCTCTACGAATAGCCATTGCTAATGAGCTAACTACAGAGAATAATGATCGCTTACGACTCCAAGAACTTGAAGGATTGGATGAGAAGCGTCTTCAAGCACAACAGCATATTGAACTATATCAAGCCCGCATATCTCGAACTTTCAATCGTAAAGTTAAAGAGAGGGTATTCAAGGTTGGCGAACTTGTATTAGCTGTTCGGAGACTATCGGTTATCAAAGCCCAATGGAGATCTACTCATAAAAGCAAAGGAAAATTCCAAGCAAAATGGGAAGGCCCTTATGTAATTGAGTCCGTATTTTCCAATGGCGCCTATCGGTTATCAAAGCCCAATGGAGATCTACTCATGATGCCAATCAATGGCAAATTTCTTAAGAAATACTATGTATAAAAAAAAGGAAGACAGAATGAAAATAAAGTTTCTTTTATTACTATTTTTTTCAAGACAAAAGGTCAAGGACGAGGACCACTACCTCCCTTATTGAATACATAGTCAGTTAATGTCTCGAAGGCCTCGTTGCCTAAGTTCATAAAAAATTTGCAGGCGGCCATCCTCAGCGCTTCTTCTTCAGGAGTTTTTCCTGACTCTACTAAGAACGCAAGGATATCTTGTGGTGGCTTGGGCGTAGAAGAGCTGTTGCCTACTTGAGTCGGGCCTGTCACTGTTGGCTCAACGGGACACATCTCAGTGACGTCCTCAATTTTCCTGGAGACTTCATTCTTTTGCTGTACATCCTCGGAAGACATTTTCAATTGAGGAGTAGAAATAAGAATAAAATAATTACAGAGTGTTCTCGCCTATTTATAGAAGAGGACTGTTGATGAACCGGTCTTTGGAATTGAGAACAACCTTTCATTCCCGAAAAGACCTGTCCGTTCGTTCTATCGGGTTCATTCATTTAATTATGGAATCGAATCAATGTTTTCTTTTCCCGAAAATTATGATTCATTCATACATTAATATGGACTTATATGCTCATGACATCTGTCTCCTTATTCCCCAGCTACCAAAGTTTGGTTAAGCTGATTTCTTGTCTCCTGGGAGAGGGATTTTAAATCTTCTATTTTATCAATTTAAAAAAGTGGGATTCGTTGTTTATCATGTTTTCATAACCTCTGGATAAATACTAAATCTACCTACTTTTTCTATCTATCATTTTCATTTTTCACCTCTGCATAGATATTAATCTACTTTTCTTTGAGTTTTTACATACTGTCATGTCCATATTACCTCTGATAGTATTGTATACTCTAAAAACAGAAAATAAGATTTTATTATCTATCATGTCCATGTTACATCTAGATAGATACAAATCATTGAGCATAGAAGAATTATCATTTCCATTCTCATATCATAAAAGTCTATTACATTTCTTAGACTTTCTTACAAATCATAATGGAAATCTATTTACATCTTGGATTTTCATTCTATACACACAACGATAACCTAATGGAGATCTATTTCTTCTTTGGATCTTCTTCGTCGGATTCGTTGTTGGTGTCAATTCCTTGCTGTCTGAGCCTCAGGGGCGACTAGAACAGTAGAAATCAAACTCTGGTCTTCTCTCTCAGACCAGAGGAGAACCCCAGGGTATGGCAGCCCGAAGGCGTGTTACTGCCAATGCAACTGTGGATTAGGGGCGGCCTTCCAGAGGAGATATGAATGTATCTAGCATTGGAATACGATTCCTAGTTCTGCCGTGAAAGGAACTCTACTACCCGATTTCTTGGGGTAGAGTTGACTCCACCATCCAACTCTCCGTGTATAAAGGCTCTTCCTACCAACAGAGGAAGACCCTTCTATCCCACGAAGAGTTCTGAGTTGTCTGATTTGCGCGTCAAAAGCGCATGAGCTCCCTGATGTTGATGTCAGAAGAACGCTCCTCACAGCATCAAAATCGCCAATACCGGTTCTGGAAAAACACTTCAGCCAAACTTCTGCAGAAAAAACAACGAAGAAGAAGTGTTTTAAACAGAGTATCATCAGACGCGTATTAGACGCTAACTAAAAACAGAGGCTACGCATCTTGTTTTATCTTCAACAGATTACAAGGCATTTTACGCCAATGCTTCAGGTGTACCACTATTCAGCAAGGCTTTTACGCCAGTGGTTCAGCAAGGCTTTTACGCCAGTGCTTCAGAAAGTTCAAAAGCAGATAATTACTTACGATCGGACTTACCACTTAAAGTCAAATGGTTTTGCTCTAATAGTGGTTGAATCTACGTCTGATGACTGGGCGTACAAAGGAACGCTGTTGGAAAGCATCGCCATTGTTACTTGTTGGAGAACGACATTGCAAAAAGTTATCTCCAGAGGAATGAGAACGAGAATATGTAAAACATTCTCGGCTATTTATAAAGATTGAAGAAACTGTTGGTGTGAGTTTATTTCGGGAGAAGATCCTATTTAAAGGCTCTCGTAACCACAAGACAGATGCCACGTGTTGGTTTGTTGCTTGGAAATTAACAACCAAAGAAGCAGTCAAAAGAAGTGTTTAAACAATTCGGTGCATCAATAGATGAGATCAACATCAAAATTTTATTTATAAAGGGGGGAAGTAGCCCCTACAGATAAAAGATTCGCAATACATAAAACATCATTTTTTCTCTCCCTCGTCGGGCTGACGAAGGGAGGTACCTAGTTCGTGCATATTGCGAATCTCGGAGCGACGCATCAGATTAAGAAATGCTTCTGCATCTCCTGGCCCTTCGTACGCAGTTGGGGGACCACCATCGATGCGACTAAAGACTGCAGGAGTCAGTCCAAAGCACTCTAAAAGGTTGCATGCTCGCTCAAAATCAAGCCTGGAGCTCGAAGCCTCTTTGTTAGTAATCTCGTTCTTTGGCTCCATGTCACTATGAGGATGAATGACAAGAGTGAAGAATTTCTTCTTATTTATACAATTAAATCAACTCTTCATATTCCTCGTTGGAAACTGCTCATTATTAATGTAAACTCGGAGAAACGAAAAGGCATTCGAAAGTTTCGAGAAAGAAATTCATTGTGACGGTTAAGTATTGACCGACACTATTGAAAATTACACCGACTGTTGGACATCCCCGCTTTTATGCGGATGACGGTTGTGTATCCCAAATTTTACGCTGACTGATCAAATTTTAACTTTTACGCTTCTGTTCAAAGTGTTTCAAATTTTGGAGATATTTGAAAACTTTGAAGGGGGTCTTGTAGGAGCGTAAAAAGTGCTTTACAGAAAGAGTCAAAGTGATAGATCATTCCACTCAAAATTGATCCCCTTTACGCCACAGAGAGGCTAGTCTATTTACGTTCAAGTCAAGGCTAATTACTTTTACGCCTAAAAGCATCTAGGGTCAAGACAATGGTTTTATGCCCAGGACAGGCTAGCCACTTTTACGATGGACAAAGCTGTCAAGTCTCACATTTAATACAAACTCTGACATGGAGATATTAATGATGGCATATATCACAGAATTCAAAGGGATTTGTTTTTACACAGAGACCAATGTTGTCATTTAGTGTGTGGATTGAGCTACTTTACGCTCACACGAAGGCTTCTTTTACGTACGAAGATTATACGAGCCTTTACGCTCAACAGTTGACGTGTGCGTAAAGTCTATTTGAGCTACTTTTACTCTCAAGGTTATTTAACAACCACTTTACGCAGGAAGTTTATGTCAGGGCTATTTACACCTAATCTACTGCTTTACGCTCAGAGTACATTGGGGCTATTTTTATGCCCTATTCTCCTCCACCAGTTTGGAACGTGGTTTGCCTACGTGGCTTTTATGCCATTCTTCTCGAAGAACGTGTGTACATGCATCCTATTCTTACTGAAATGATGGGACACGTGTCAACATGTGCAGAGGATGGCTTCAGTCGTGGGTGGCAGTTGTTAGCGTAAAGATGGAACTTTTGCTGAGTTTTTACGCACAAAAGCCCAAGTCTATAAATAGACTTATTTTTTTTATGACACAGAGACAGACAGACACACAGACAGACACACAGACAGACACACAGAAAGACATGAGATAATACAGAGATCAGAACTTAGAGATTTTGATTCTCCAGAGCATTCTTCTTCAACCTTTCTTTTAGAACAGAGTGAAGCAAAGCAGGAAAGCATTCGGCCTCGCCATCAGTGCCCAAGTGCGTCGATACCTTTCTGGTGACTTAGTTCTTCCAGTTGTTCTACTTCAAGCAGTGATCCTCATCATCATCATATGGTCCAAGGAACAAAGTGATCATTTACGAATCAGACTTCCATAGCAATACTTTCCCAGAATCAAATTTGTACTTCTTGTACTTTTTTTCATTTTATTTTCAAAGGCCAATTTCCTTTTTGGCATTTTTGTTAAGTGAAACAGCTGAGAACGATAAATGTCTACTTTATTTATGGAGTTTAGAATTTATTGCAGTCATACTAGCTAGCACGACAGGGACGTGGAGCCTGATGTTGGTTATACTATCTTAGTTATGGAATTTGGATTTTCTTGCAGCCATACCGGTTGGCGTGGTAAGAATTTCAGATGACATGATTTAGGGTGTATACCTTAGTTATGGACTCCATCGTTATTGCAGCTATGCTTACTGGTGTGGCAAAAATTCTGACAACATAATTTTAGGAAGACGTATATGGTTATCAGATTATATTTTAAATCAGATCACTTTGTTATGACCGGATGAGCAAGAACAAATTCTTATCGTCATTTTTCCGTCTTGGTCAACTCTGTCTATCTACAGCTTAATTAGGATTTTCTCAACATGATTGTTGTGTTCCATCTTCCTATGATTTGACTAAACTCTTCTTCACTAACCACTTGGGTAATTCTTCTTGTCCTTCCCGATAATCGTTGAAAGTGTCTCATGGGTTGATTCAGGAAAGGTTCGAAAAGTAATTTATCCTTGTATTACGGAATCGGGAGTTTGCATCCAGAGAAATACTGGCGAGGCATGACTTCGGATAACGGCATCATGGTTAAATACGTTTCTCGAATTCTACTTGGACCACTCCCTAAGCATTTTGACTAACATCTTCTCCCTTATTTTGCAAAATTTTTTTTTATTTGGAAATATTTCACGGATATTAGCCAAGTTAAGTTCAGGAACCTATATTATCTGGCGTGGCAGCTGTGCACTGCAGCCATCCGTCGTATTATGGAATAAGGAAGTTAATCGCAGCCAGATGCACACTAGTGCGATAGTAACTTCATGTGACGTAATTACGGAGGTATATGGTTATTGAGTTTTACTTTGACTACGTCCTATGCATCTCGTTTGGTTTCGTACTATTCTTGGAAATATTTCGACAATCTTTCCTGTCTTGCTTGACCCTTACTTTGTCTGAATGTTGATATAAATTGTTAGACCCAGTCTTAGGCTCATGTTACCTTCTATTTTGATGATTGGATAGCCAGACCTAGTTAACAGATTCTGTAGTGTAACTATAATATGTTATTATGTGTGATTGTGATGAGTATATTTTCTAAGGGATTTATTGGGTTAAGCTTATAGGACAGATATGAGTGGCTGACTATAGTGGACTTAGAAACCATTAAAAATGATTAGTTTGATAGTATAGATTGGTTTTAAGGTATCTAAGAAGGAGTAAGGAATATTATATTTAGTGACTACGGATTTAGGACTAGAATCTTGTGCTTAGATTTGAGGGTTTATATTCGGGAGTTCTTGAGTAAAAGAGAGAAGGCTCAATGCCCAGAATAGGTTTTGAATGTATAATTTCATGGAGCTTGTGATTAATAGGATAAAGATACTTAGGACGGAAAAAGGGAAACAAATAAATTGCAATTGAGATTGGAATTTTGGTTGATGGCCAATCATTGTTGATATATACGTATCTCGAGGATGACCTATATTTTAGAGTATATGTAAAGGTTCTTATTGATATGAAGATTCTAAGGGGTAAAATGACAAGTTTTTAAGGAAGAAGCTCGATGAACCTGAACCAAAATACCTGTAGAGAGAAACAACATAGATGATCACAAGGGTAGCAGATTTAGTACTGTAGCCATAGCAGTTGCATGTTTTAGCTTGACCTATTGGATGATTTTAATTTCGAGGACGAAATTTTCATAAGGTGGGTAGGATTGTAAGCCCCTGAATGTAGGGCTTATTTTTTTCAATTTTATAAATCAATTATTTTGAATAAATATTATTATTTGATTTAATGCTCTCTACCGTGACTTGGATTTCTAGAGCATCAGGGATGCCAGTCTCTGGAAACTTTCTTCTTGAAGTTTGTAGTAGACGAGATTATCTTTACGTTGATATATCATGTCCCATCCCAACTTGCTCCCTTGTACTCTTTTTGCTTCGCGCAAGTTCGTGTCATTTTAGACCATTTAATTAATAATTGATTTCCCACTCTTTTCCTTGATTCTCATAAGCACGTTACCATGACTTTTAATTTAGGAGCACCAGACTAGTCTTTTTCTTGAAACCAACTTGTCATGCCTGATCTACTCGAGACGCTCTTCACCCATGACCTTCGTGTCCCACTCAGACACTTTATTTTGTGCTCCATTTCCTTCGCACAACTTTCGGTTCAATTTAGGCCAATTAATTATCTACCGTGAAACCTGATTTAATTTCTAATTTAATTTCGGGACCCGACATCGACCCAACCTAGTCGACCCCAAATAGGGACATGGCCCACACGAAGCCTACTACCCGCCTGACACTTGTGTCCCATTTATTTGAGCCCCCGTATGCTACTTATTTATCCACGATTATAAATACCTATTTTAATTCAAATATTGCACCATGTCCGATTTTGGCCCAACCCGGCTCCACTGAACCCAACCCCAGTTCCATGTTATGCTCCATCATGACTGTCCATACAGCTACTGATATTTTTCCTCTACCCTAAATATCTCTCTCTAATAATATATATCTCTCTCTCTCTCTAAATATCTATTTATATAATATATATACATATATATATATATATATATATATATATATATATATATATATATATATATATATATATATATAATATAATATCTCTCTCTCTCTTCACTTATACACAAACAAACAACTCCTCTCACTTTACACCTCACAGCACCCCCCCACTCGCTGTACGAGCAACACCCCCCCATCTCTATCTCTCTATTCTCTCTCCTCCCTTTTAAATTCATACACACATACATACTTCTCTCTCTCTTTCTAATTCCTACATCTCTTTCTCCCTTTCTTCTTCACGAGCAGCCCCCATGCCGAGCTCCTTCACGAGCAGCCATCCCCGATGGCCGGCGACACCTCAGCCTTCCTCCTCCTTCCGAATTCACCTCGGCTCCTCCCCGAGCTCCTCCTTTCTCCTCCTCCTTCTCCTCCTCCTTCTCCATGCATCATCACCACCACCGCAAGCTCACTCCACCACCACCCGCACGCCACCGCGCCACCGCCGCTGCGTCGCGCCGCCGTCGTCCTGGTCGTCGCGAGCACAGCCGCACGCAGCAGCAGCAGCTAGCTGCGGCAGCAGCTACCACGGCAGCAGCCGCACGCCGTCGCGCGTGCAGCCGCCGCCGGCGAGGTCCCCGGCCGCGCCCCGCCGCGTGGCTGGCCCTCGACCCTCTGGGCGCACCCAGGTGCACCACCCTGTGGCGGCCAACGTCCTCCGGGACGTGCCGTCTAGGCGTTTCGTGCGTTTTGCACGGAGTTCCGTCGACGCGCGCGCGGGAAGGTTTCAGAATTCGCTCTCCGTCGCAGCAACTTCGTACCGATTTTCTGGACAATCCGACGGTTGGATCGACGATTTCTTCGCTCCGTCACAATCTTGGTATATACCCCTTCATCCGTCTCAAATTTCACTCGTTAATTTTATCGTTTGATACATCAAAACCGGCCACCAAGTTGACATTTTTATTTGTACTGTTTTTGGACAGTTTTGCGATGCCAACTTCGCGGGTTCGCATCTCCTCCGTCGCAGCTTTGTTTGGCGCGCTACGAGTTTCTATGCGAAGCTGGTATAACCCTCTTCCTGCCCCCTTTAGAAATCATTTCAGTTTGAGCTTGTTAGGTCGGTCGAATTCGACGCCAAATTTGGCCGTTTGAATTCTTAGTGTTGCACTTGTTAAATTCTATTTTTGAACCCGGGACTCCGGATTTAATTTTTGACACCACCAGTAGACTTGTGGCGTCGTTCTGGCATGTTTTCATATAAAGTTTGCTTGATTTGGAGAACTTGGGCCCTGGCACGTATTTCGGTGCAAAGCGGGTCCCACTTTCTGAGTCAACGGATCACTTTGAGATCGACTCATCGGAATCCAATTCTGGATATACCGTTGAGTTCGTGTCGTCATTCTGGACTCGTTGACATATAATTTGCTGAGTTTTGAGGACATTGGCTCCGACATGCTTTTCCGTGTAAATCGGTTTCCAATGTCCGGGTCAACAGACCAATTTGAGATCGGATCATCGGAATTCAATTCCGGAGATATCGTTGAGTTCGTATCGTCATTTTGGATTCGTGGACATATAATTTGTTAGATTTTGTGCACTTTTATTCTGGCACGTTTTTCGGTACAAAGCGGGTCCGACACGGACACCGTTTTGATCCGAAATTACCTTTTTGCTCCTGTGTCCAAATTGGACTTATGGGCTGACAATTCTAGCTGATTTGACCATTCTGGACACGTTGGTGATGTTAGTTTCATCATCCGACAACATCTGTAGGTTTTTATCCTATTATTATAATCTTTCTCCTTTTGTGGTATTTGAGATCCATCGATTCCAGTGATTTCACAACCACTGAAATTGAATGTATTGACCCTGTAGATGTTTGTAGAGACTAGCCTTGACACAGTTTGACCATGGTTGACTACTTTGACTGAACGTCGAAGTAGAGTCAACATTTGACCTATGTTAGACTAGTTTTGACCTTGGTTGACCACAGTTGACTATTTTGACCAAAAGTCAACCGGAAGTCAACCATAGCCTAAGATTGACCAGAATTTGACCGAAGTTGACCAGTTGACCCAAAGTCAACTGTTAGTCAACGTTAGTCAAGTTTGACCTAGAGTTGACAAGTTGACCAAAAGTCAACTGTAAGTCGACCATTGACTTAGATTGACCTAGTTTGATTTGCTTTGACTTGTCTTGACCTAGTTTGACTTAGTATGACTTGATTGTACTTCCAAACCCTTATATTGATACAGTATTCCACCTATAGGTCCTCGAGGCACTATTCTTGGACCAGTTGACATATTCTACCAGATCACAGGCGAGTACGTTTTCTGATGATATTTCTGTTTTATGATATCGTCTATGTTTCTTGTATTTAGTGTAGATATCCTTGTTCTCTTGACACATTGTTCACACGGGTTGGTAGTTCTCTGGATCCCGTCATGAGATGTTATTCCTCGCTTTCCTTGGTATATCTTGTGCAAGTCTTTCTTGTTCCTTGTGCATTATATAGACACGATTCCTACGAAGGCTAGCTACCCTCTCGGAAAATCGCGTGTCATGATGTGTCATGGTTGGATCCACTATACTAGTCGGGGACGGGGAGTATTAGTGTAGATGTGTGGTCATTATCCACCTTGTTATTCTTGTAGACCTTGTTTGATAGCCAATCCTACACTCCACGTATGATTGGCCGGATCATTAGACCTTGTGCAGACCCAAGCCGGCCACATGTTGAAACTAGTACTCACACACATAGATAGATGATTCTTGATTCTTGTACATGCCATGATCAGTTTTACTTGCCTTGTTCTAGCTCTAGATTTACAGCTTACCTTGCCATGATACTCACATGTACATTTCATGATTTCTTGTATATTCTCTCTATTTACTGCTACATTTTCAATATCGTCTAATTAGAACTGTTATTTGAGATTTGTGCTCGTTCCATCCTGACTGGATATGTTGACAAAATTTTAGGAGTAGTGTGCCCTCAGTATTGGACTTCATGATGTTGCTAGCTGAGGTGGATCTCACTATTCTTCTATGTGAGTTGCCTGGTAGTTATCCTTAGTTAGTCTTGTTGTTCCTTCTTTATTTTCTTGTCTTATAATCATTGTAGATTCTAGTTGTTCTAGTGATATTGTTATCATTTCTTGTCTTATCTTCCTTAGTTTTCGTGATGTGACATGAGTACATTTCTAGTTATGGATCATTAGATGTTGTAGTTAGTTTAATATACTTGACAGCGCTCTACAGCCGATACTGCGGCGTAGGCTGGGCGTGGCCCACGTATTCGTACCCGTATATCTGGGTGCGGGCCGTGACAGAAAATCTATTTAAAATATTTTTTTAGAAAATATTAGAAACATTTTACTAGCAAGATAATAATTATAACTATATAAACCTTTTTAGAAATAGGAGCATTTGATATACTAGAATTTTACTAACGAAAGATGTGTTGGAAAGTAAGTTCTATCAAATCACTATTTTATAAATATATTTAGTATCAAAATAATGCTTAGCAACAATTTTTAGCCAAATAATAGCAATTATTATCGGTAATAGAGGTAACAGTAATAATATTAGAAATAATGATAATATGACAATATATAAGACCAGCTCAACACACAAACTGTTATTTCAAAATCTTATTTAACTAACTAACATCAGCCTTCTCTATTGACTCATGACCAGAGTTCCAATTATAAACTCAAATACATGCTCCCAAATTTTCTCTTAAACCAGCAACCTTACACTAAGCCCACAAACCCAGTGCTGCCACTCTCTCTCTCTCTATATATATATATTTTTTTCTCTCTCTCTCTCTCTATATATATATATTTTCTCTCTCTCTATATATATATATATATATATATATATATATATATATATATATATATATATATATATATATATATATATATATATATATATATATATATATATATACAGACCCCTACCAAGCCCATCAATCAGAGTCCAATTTTTAACTTACAAATTAACAACCTTTCAACTCCCAAAATCATAACTCTACTGATTTATAATGATTTATTTCGAGAGACTAAAGCCCAAACTCTATCCGGACTTAACTCCAATACTACCCGACCTGGCCTGTCTCTTCTTAACCCTAACTCTCCAATATATAACCTTTTCATCACTCTCTCTCTCCATATTTGCTTCAGTCCAGCCGCCAAGAGCAGCGACCCACCTTCCTTTCTTCTCCTTCACTCCCATTCTTAGCCGCCCATAGAAAACCAAAGAGCCTATCTCTAGTTCATCTTCTTCTTCCCCAACTTTACAACCCCCGAGAACCCTAGGGTTTTCTTTCCTACAGATGCTCACAGCCGGAGACCCTAGATAAAACCCTAATTTAACCATGGCCGCAGTCTCCAAAAACCTATATCCGGCTTCATCATCCTGAAATACAAACCCTAAAACCTATTATCACATGCAAAAGAAGAAGAAACAACAACAACAGAGCAAGAAGAAAAGATGGAGTTGAGTGGATCGAGCGAAGCGTTACCACGGCGGCGTCGAGTAAATACTTTCTAACTGACTGAAGTACCTTTGATTTGTGATCGGTCTCGGGACAGTTACACGACACTGTCTACGATATCTAAACACTGTCTAAACTGTCTACTTTGTAATAATAAATCAATGTTTACACTGTCTACTTTGTAATAATAAAACACTGTCTACACTATCTACTTTGCAATAATAAATCTCTGTCTACACTGTCTACTTTGTAATAATAAATCACTGTCTACACTGTATAAGGTCAGATCACACATCCTTGGTACTTCTCCTTCCCGACTCAACAAAATATGACAAAACATAAAAGACGAGAACCAAATATCCAATGATTAACAACAAGATATAGTAATAATCAATATCGAAAACAAACAAAAAACTGTACTCGCCTGTGGTCCTTTGCTGGTGAAACCGATAATCCAAACTACTCGGTGTGCCACAGTAGTCAAAACTCGTACAACGATCTCCGAATGCTGAAATAAACATTACCAATGTTCTTAGAATAGTCAAATTAGCTAGAATTGTCTGCCCTTAAGTCCAATTCTGGACACAGGGACAAAACGACAATTTTGGGTCAAAACGGTGTCCGCCGTTGGACCCGCTTTGTACCGAAAAGCGTGCCAGAGTCAACGGTCTCTAAATTCATCAAACTACATGTCTATGGATTCGTTTTGATGATACAAACCCAACCGTATGTCCAGAGTTGGATTCCGGTGGACCGTGCACAAAATCGTCCGTTAAATCGGACCGTAGGGCCCGCAAAATGGCGATCCAATCAACTGTCTCAGAATCGGACCAAACGTGGCATACAGGACCAGAAAAATGATACGGTCCTGTTGGTGTAAGTTACATCTCGATCTGACGAGCGTGCACAAAGTAATTGAGAAATTTGCACAGAGGTCGATACGGTAAATTTTGGCGGATACATATTAAATTCGTCGCGCACACGCGACCAATTTGAATTCCATCAAAGCTCACACATCCACGAAACCATTATGCACCTTTCGATGCTTTCGGTTCGCGACCACGTGGCCCGGATTGGCGGGACGCACGTCGTATCGGAGGAATTTTGTGTTTTGAAAAACAGGTTTTTGACCAAGTTTACATGTGTATACTTCTCTGTACAAAGCAAATCTTTACAAACCTCCTACTGGACTTTTCTAGCCCTATATGTTGTGGTTAACTTCTGTTCAGAAAGTTTGTTGATTCGAAGAATAGGTTGGTGGGAAATTCGATGCCAATTTGGGTGTTTGGACCGATTCATGTCGAGTCTCGGGACAAGATTTTTATCGACTTTGAGTCAATTTTTCGAACAATCGAAGCCATCTACTTACTAACTAAAAGAACAGAATTAAAGAGGGCTATGTTAGGTACGTACCCAAGAAATCGATTCGCACATCGGTCGAAAAACGGCGATGAACTTCGCTCTCAAAGTTGGGGTCGGACCCAGCTTCGCTGCTGTCGAGCCTGCGCCTGTGCGCGCGCTCCCTGGCCGATTCCAGCCGCGTATGGTGGCGACGCCGGCGGCGAGCGGCTGCCCAGGGTGGTTGGGGTGTTAGGCGAGGGATCGTGGTGTTTAGGGTTTGCACAAGTTCCTCCTCTTGTTCGATCTTACTATATATATACTACGTATATATTTCGGGATCGACTGAGAGGGGGTTCCTCTCGGTTTGCTTGGTTTTAGTATGGGTCAGTGGGCCTCTGGCCCGACTGGGCTGCTAAGCTGACTGCTTAGTTAATTAGTTTTCAATGCTTATTAAGATATTTATTTCTATATCTAATATATATATATATATATATATATATATATATATATATATATATATATATATTTTATATATATATATATATATATATATATATATATATATATATATATATACTCGTATACTTATATAATATACTATACATAAAATCCAAACAAAGCCTCAATATTATCTATTTCTAGTGTAGGGCCTATGTATATCAATATGAATATATAATATTATAACATTTATTTGACAAATATAATATCATCAATAATAATAATAATATTTTATAATAATAATAACCTTGATAATAAAATAATAAAATAATAATAATAATAATAATAACGAAATTCAATAAAATAATAATGGTGTATATATATACCATTATATGCAGTCTAATAATCCCAAAATGTACAAGAACCTATTTTATACAATTAGCATTGAATATCAACTAATAATAATATTTATAATATTTAATTAACGAATAAGAAAATATTATTTGATCATTAAAATGGAATACCACACTCATACCCGATTACATCGACACGAATGTCATTGGACGTACCGCATGACTACAGGACTTGGGCTCAGTTCGGGTCCAGTCCGGACTAAAATGGTATAACCGGTTTCCCTAAACTCAATAATATAATTAATAAATAAAACTTCGGTAAGGGTTAAGTTGCAACTTGGCCTGGTTTTCCTAGTTAGGTCATCACTATGGCTTGGCCTTCCCTACCAGGGCTAATACACTAGTCAAAGCACGCTATTACACTATCCGTACCACGATTTCTAGTCACCTTGTACTCCAAAACTCCACCATGGCTAAAGTCATCCACCGTAATAATTAACTAAATAATTATTTATAAAAATTTCTAAAATCACCACTTAACTCAAATAAATAAATAAATAAAATATATTCTCAAAATTCTGGGAAGAGGGGTTATAAATCTATCCACCTTAAAAATAATTTTGTCCTCGAAATTTAGGGGAAGAGTCCATCCGCTATTATAGAAGTCGGTTTCCATTAGCTATCATCTATTCTCATGGTCATTTCGTACTATGAACCCTTGAGGGTTTCTACCCACCTTTGGTCATACTACTCTCTCAAATGTATGTCCCTAAAAATTATATCCTTCCACCTAATTGCTAAAATTGCTACCAATAGATATCAACTGCTTTTGGCCTCTATAATCCTCTCCTATCTATCAAACAACCCAAAATCTAACAAGCAACAAATTTACACAAGTATCTACGAATTATTAGAAAATTCTAATAAGCATGACCATTCGTCGCTTTGTAATAGGAAAGACAGGATGATAAGGATGAATAATCGAAGGCAATTATGAAGTTTCAAGAGCGATGGAGAGTATCCAATGATTCAGATAGAAAGAAGTCTATGAACCACTGGCTTATTTTTTAGAGTGGGCTACTCTAGTCCAGTCACTTGCTAAATCGAAGAACCCTTCGTTTCTTATAAAAGCTTGCAATCCGTGCAATACATAAGTCCGTTCTTAAAGTTAATTCGAACAAGGTTCCATAATAGAACAGAATTTGAGAAGTCAAGATCGTGATCTTTTCCGTGGTTATTTAAACATACGAGAAAATGCAATACGAGATCGTATCGCGACTTCTAGGTAGATGGAATAAGGGTTACGAATGATCTCACATTCTAATAGGTGGTGACTACATAATAGGTATAGGGACCTGTTTCAAATAGTTCGTTTTCGTAGTCCAATTATGGTGGTATATATGGAGGAGTTTTACTGGGTCTTAAAGGGTTCCCTAATTTGGACATCAATCGCTGGTTGGATGAACCTTGGATTTCAATCTATATTGACTGGACAAGATTCCAATAATAAAATTATTTCTACTAGGTTAGGGTAACCTAGAGCAAGTTTCTTCCCAAGTGGTTGAGCTAGTCGCCAGTCGGGTTAGTTAGCTAGGTTCCTAAAGCCCAAAAATGTGTCTTCGGTGACTTTTGTGTTTAAGTAGCACGATAAGACACAATTGAGTGGCACACTAGTGACATGTGCATAGTGGGCTTCAAGTAGATCACAACCATATATTGGGTCGAAAGGTTTGAGTCGAGGTTGCAGCTCTAGTGGAAGTCGGAAGGTATACCGGTATTATGGTAAGGGTTATAGCTAGTCCTTTTGACCTGAAAGTCGTACCCTAAAAATAGAGTACAAGAGGACGTGTTTGAGTGGGACATGATATACTTAGATGAATGTGGACTCGTCTAGATTTTGTATATAAAATTTGTTGAAAGGTAATAGCTGGTCTCGTGCTCCGATTATTAATGACACGACCGAGGACACAAAATGATCTAAATGGAAAGTGGGAGTCCATGGGGCACTAATTATCATCCTAATGGAAATTATTCTAATCAATCGGTAATCCTTGCATACCGCAAAATTCTAGAAGGCTTACAATCTACTCACCTTAGAAGCTAGAAAATGGTTTTAGGAATAATGAGGTTAGAAGAATTCCAAGGTCCGGGTATTGTACCTCGACTCTTGTTAATAAAGAATAAGGCACGGCGTAACGGAATATGGTAGATATAAGTCAAGTCAAGGATCGTTCCTCAATAAATGGAAATGAGTGTGTACAATGACACGTGGTCGATAGAATGATCTACTCGTCCACAGTATACGAGAGTTATCGACGGGGTAACCAACTCTAAGGCACATCATTTGAAAAGATTTCTAACAACTGAGTCGTGAATTTCTGTTTGTGTCAACCTGCCAGACTATCGTCATAAGAGTGGTAGTGATCGTGTATTGCTGTTGATAACTGGTAGATCATAATATGACATGATATTTAAGCTATGGTATTGGTAATCTAGTGACTGTGGTGTTCCAATACTAGTTAGGTCTTAATAATAAAATGTACCTAACTAAGGCAATATTTGTTGGAAACCAATCTTGGGATGGGTGTCTACCATAGTCACGGTAAATGATTGTCCTTATCTTTGTCTATTCATCTCAGGTCTAAACTGTGGGCTTTGGTCAAGGAAAGGTTGGGTTAAGGCTTAAGGGTTGCTAGTTAAAGCAAGCTTCACGCAAATAATTAAAGGCTCACGCCATTTGGATTCTTGCGAAATAGATAGTCACCTAGGTTGGAATTTTGATCAAGGATAACCCTAATTGTTCTCAAATTCAGATGGCTAGAAAGGTCCCAATAGCAGTTTGGGGGTCGAGAGGAGAACGATTAACTCAAGGCAAGGTTCTAGTCACCTGGCTGGTCAATGGTAGCTACACTTGTGTATACAACTACCATAGCCATAGGAAATACTCTGTATCTCTCTACCAATTATGAGCTCTCGTCTTTCCAAATCAGTGAAAGAAAAAATAATAATAAAAGAGTGCAAGGGAGATGTTACTGAATACAATTTTGTGATTCAAAGGCGAACATATAATTCAAAAGAAATTGTCAAAGCAGTCGCGGATGAGATCATAGATACCTTGATATCTCAATCCACGTGGAACAATCAAAGAGAGAGTGAACCGAGTGCACTAAGGTTGATCAGACCGTAGTACATCGACTCTGATTAGACAATATGTTAATCGGTGTCCCCACTAACATATGTCTTGAATCAAGCTCGAGAACAGAGTGAGCTTGGAAAACTAGGCTGTAATAGCAGCATTGGTTAAGATAGTCAAAATACAAGTATGCGAGATTTTTGAAAGAAGGCACAAGTAGTTCGAGTTTTGAGAGAATCAAACCTTACCTGGTATTCTTGCTTATACAATCTTCCTACTATTTTCTTATCCATAAGGCCTTGGTCGACTAATGGTTTATGGACTTCTGAATTCTATATTCTAGGTAAACCTATTAGTGTCAGTCAATTACCTCGTCGATAGGTCATAAAGACCACGGAATGCTAGGTTGGGAGACATGCCACCCAACTTGCAGAACTTTTACTAGTATTGGGTTTGGATCTTATGGGTCACACAGGGCATTGTCCTATCCTCTATAGTGTCCTAAACTTGTAATCACGTCTGAAGTCATTTCACCAAGGGTTATGCCTCGTCCGTATACTCTAGCTGTGGTAAACCCTTGGTTTCGTGATTCAAATATGATATGCTATCGGATACTCTTCCTTATATTGACACAAGGTCTAAAGAGGTCAACGGGGGCATGGTTTTAACAATGTTCCATAACCTACGATTCATTGAAGTAATTTCAACTCTATGGGTCGTGCCTCGCCAGTGCGCTGCTGGCTGCAGTGAATCCATAGTCTCCATAATTCAAATGAATGACGACAGTGCGCTGCTGTCCCGCCATTATGAGTTAATCAACATTCCTTTAACTATATCTTTAAAAAAATTCATGAGCTTCTAGAGATTCAAACAAGTTGACTATGAAATAAAGCGTAAGTATCTATCAGTCACAACCCTTAAAATAAAAATGAATAGGGAGGAAATAACTGAAGACAAAGAAATACAAACGTTCTAATATCTATTTCATGTATATTCAAACCATTGAGGAAAAACTTTGAACCGAAACTAACTCGAGGTTCGTATGGGGATAACATAATCAGAAATAATAATTCTTAGGACAAAATATAAACTAAGTAGGCAATTCAGACTAAGATATGCGGATGATATCTAAGGGGCAAAGAGAAGGATTTGAACAATTTATTAAGGTTAGATCATTAACTCTTTGAAGCCCTGTCTCACCAAGCGAATAGTCTATCCACATTGGATCATATCGTCATATCAAGAGGTAATAATGTACCTATAGGGATTTGACAAACTATCAAAATTAATAACCCTCATCTAAATTGCATGGCCTAGACTTCCCATCAGTAAATTTATATAAGGGACTCCTAGTCAGAAGGGTTCATGCGGCCCGTTGAAAGACAATTTTTCTGCGGCTTGGACATGAAATATATTCCATGCGGCTCATGGGACTTGTATGCGGACCACGTAAATTGAAAAGCTCGCATCAAATAATTATGCATGAAGTAATGCAGCAGAGCAGCATCTGTTAGGGTTTCAAAGCACCCAATCCTCCACACAGTCCTTACCTTCGACGACAACATGAATGTCAAGACGAACGGGGGGTACGGCAGTTGAAGACAAAGCCGACTTCCTACTCTTCGCCACAGCCTTCTTCACTGCCTTGGAAGCCCTAGGTGCCATCGTTGTCTGTCGATCAGAAGAAGAAAGCAAGACAGAAATCTTAAATCAAGAAGAGTCCAAGAGAGAAATCCCTCCAAAAACCCTTCCATTTATAGAGGACCAAGACCGACGCCTCGTACAAAGTATTCGACTCTTCGGCTATCGATACCGACCAGCTAATTAAAGATCAGAAACTCTTGGGATCCTACCCCAAAAAAGGTTTGCATGCATGATATAATGACGTGGCAAGGAACTATGCGGCTGAGATATCCCTGCGGTTTAAAAGTCCCTTGCGGCTAAGCCATCCATGCAGCTTGAAAGTCTCTGCGGCTGAACGAATCTATGCGGCCAGATAAATCCATGCGGCTGAACCATCTATACGGTTGGCAAAGGCCATGCTTCTTATTCAAAGTATTTCAATTTTGCAAATTGAAAACTTTGAAAGGGGTCTTGTAGAAGCATGGAAAATATCAGAATGATGGTTTATGCGGCTCGGAGCAGGAGAACCCCATGCGGCTCATACAGGGGCAGTCCCATGCGGTTCAGAAAGACCCTCAGCCTCATGCGGCTCGGGACAGGAGAATCCATGCGGCTTACATAGGGACATTCCCATACGGTTCAAAGAGTCTTCCAGCCTCATGCGGCTCAGAAGTATATGCGGCTCACAAACGACCAACAGAGATATGCGGCTCGATCATCACCACATGTCTTCCTGGGATCCCTTAACACAGCTGGCCATCGAGTAATGGCCCTTTTTAATGCTCTGCCATGATTTGACAGCTGACGGCTCTGACATAAAGTACCATGATGGTCCCGCCATAATGGCAGACTCTTCGGGAACATAAGAAAATCTCTGATACGATCCGAGATTGCCACGTGGCTACTCCCATTCGGCTCAATCGAAGAACAACTTCATGCAGCTGGGGAGATCAGCTTCCTGTGGCTCACCAAGAAACTATCCCATGCGGCTCAATCAAAGAACAGCTTCATGCGGCTGGCAGAGATCAGCTTTCTGCGGCTCACCAAGAAACCATCCCATGCGGCTCGCAACTACTACACCTATGCGGCTCGCTGGGACACTGTCTTATGCGGTTCACGGATATCATACGGCTCTGGCAGGGTCCACCATTAAGACACGTGGCAGAGATTCAATTGCCCCCATGACGTGACAGCTGGTAGCAGGGTGATTATGGGATGTGTGGTATTAAATCAATCAGAGATTTACCAGATCCCAATAACCATATTTAACGCTATCCTCATAATTAATGAGATCAGGCCATATCATTCATAATCAAGCCAATGGGACACGTGGTGAGAGATCCAAGCTTGACATAATCAATCATGAAGATTTAAAGCAATCAGTATTAATCATTCACAGGATTCAACACTATCCACATTGATGGCCCAGATCCTTCACATTCAAGACTAACGGTCCAGATTGGCCGCCGCCACTTTGGGAATGGGCAAGTATCCAAACCCTAATGATGCCCCCACTCTTATAAATAGCAAGGTGCCATTCCCTTGCGAAAAAAGATAGACAGAGAGCTTCCCCCCTAATAATCAGAGAGGAAATACACAGAGAGAGAGAAGCCAGAAGAGCAACACGAGGAGAACAAGAAGGGCATTTCTTCGTCAACGCCAAGCAGATCTTCCCCGAGCCAAGGCTGCATACCGATCATCCAAGGAGTAAGGCAGAGCGGCCGTCGCTTTCCCGAGCCTCTATCGTCACCCCCTAGAATCTAAAATAAACAATTGTACTTAGACTGCTGTACCTAAGTTTTTGTCCCTATGCTTTCTTTGTACAAGCGAGTTTGTAACGTGAAGTAAAAGTCCAGTCCTCCGATAATTGTTCTGCTCTTTTATATTTCATGGCAAACATTCCAGTTTGAATTTTGTTCTGTTGCTATGTGTTGGGGAGCTTTCAGTGCAGGGGCTTTGCGGTTTGTGGTGTTTTAGCATGGATAGGGTGGTTGGTTGTTAAGCTGACTCTTGAGCTATTGATTTAAGTCTAGTAAACAGAAGTTGGTTGGTAGCTGCTGAAAGAGTTTCGGTTTAGTTAGTATGGGCCATGGATGTGGTACAGTCCACATGTGAGTTTAGGAGGTGAAGAGAAGAAAATAGGTTTGGGCCAACATGAAGAGAAGTAGGAGGACATTGGTGTGGGCTCTGGGCAGGTGAACTAGTTTGGGCTGGTTATTCTCCCCATTATGAAATTCGGTTAGCTTTAATATTATCTTTATTAGTAATAAGACTTTCATCATTATTATTTTTACTGATAGTGTAATCTTATTATTATTATTATCTGTTTTACAAAGATTTCTAAATAAAGACTTCTAAAATATCTTTTACCCTTACTACGGGTGTAATAATCATATTCTTACTTATTATTATTATTAGTATTTTGCTAATGACTCTATTAAAAACTATTTTTTTAAATTGTTTCTATTTTAGCTAGTAAACGGTAGTTAGTTTATATATTTTTCTTGCTAAATGTATTTTAAATATTTACCAAATATTTCTAAATATGGTATATAACCTTTTTTGCTAATTGTATATGTATCTGTAAATAACGTTAGCTAGAATTACATAAGTAGAGTGAATTGCTAGGAAATTTATGGTTAGAAATGATTTAGTTTGCTAACCAACATTGTTTAGATCCTAACCAACTTGTACTAAATTCTAGGTGGACAGTTGAGACTCATTGGTTTGAAGAGCAAGGCAAGTACACCGATTCGATCTCTTTACTCTGTATTTCTGGCTTGCTTCATGTTCTCATATTGACACGTTGTACACACGACTGTTCATTGTTCATTGTTCACCGTTCATTGATCATAGTTCATTGTTCTTTACTTGTACATTGGGGTGGGAAAATACTACAGATATGTGACCAATCCTATTTTATCTAGGTATTGACTAATAGTTTAGGTCTCAAATCGTGCACGTGGGACTCTAAGCCGTACCATTGTTCATTGTTCACTGTTCATTGTTTACCCAGCCGGTCACATACTCTGATAGTTATTTCAAATGCATGTTACACTGATAGAATAGTTTCATTGTTTCTGGATCTGGTACTATAGTTTTATTGTTTCTGGATCTGGTACTATAGTTTCATTGTTATTCATGTGCTTGTTTGCCATTGATTGTAAAAGTACAGAACAATTATCGGAGGACTGAACTTAGACTCACAATACAAACTCGCTCGTACAAAGAAAGCCTAGGGACGAAAACCTAGGTACAACAGTCTAAGTACGATTGTTTATTTTAGATTCTGGGGGGTGACGATAGAGGTTCGGAAAAGCGACGGCCGCTCTGCCTTACTCCTTGGACGATCGGTACGCAGCCTTGACTCGGGGAAGATCTGCTTGGTCGTTGACGAAGAAATGCCTTCTTGCTCTCTCTCTGATTGCTCTCCTGGCTTCTCTCTCTGTGTATATTCTCCCTCTGACTATGGGGGAAGTCTCTCTGTGTATACGTATTCTTCTCTGGTTTTTTTTTTGTATATCTCTCTATATATTACAAGGGAATGGCACCTTGCTATTTATAATAGTGGGATGTGATCACTAGGGCTGCCAATGATTAGCTCTTGGAGATGGCGGCAGCCTGGGGATTGATCAATCCAGGCCGTTCGTTTCTGATTGTGACGAATCAGAACCATTAAGGGTAGATTACACCAAATCCCCATTAGCAATTAATGCTGATTGGCATAAATCTTCCTTATAATGATTCTCTAATATCTGCGAATAAATCAAATTTATTCTCATGCCACGTGCCCCAGACCATTGGGATTCGACCCGATCTTGGATTGCCATAAATCTGGGAGATTGATCGGCTGAGGACACGTGTCCTGAGAGCCAATGGTGAGACTGGAATCGCATGCAGATTGGGCCGCATGAGATTTAGGCCGCATGAATTTTGGGCCGTATAAGACTTGGGACACGTATCAGGGCTGTCTGGGCAGTGGCCCCCTCCTTCAGACTTCTGAACCATATGATGAGCCGCATGAACCGCATAATGGTGTGTCTGCTTGAGCCGCATGGGCATGATCTTCTTGAGCCGCATAGGGATAATTCCACTCGAGCCGCATGGGCATGGGAAGTCTTCACTTCGAGCCGCATAAGCACACCCATGTGGCAGGGCCACGTGGCATTTTGTTGCTCTCGGGGGATCGTGTCAGAGATTTCTTTCTCTTCCCTAGAGATTCATCATCATGACAGAGTCATAATTACCTGCTTTGGTGTCAGGTCTGTCAACTTTTCAGAGGGGTCAGCCGTCAAAGCAATTAATGCAGCATGGATCGGAGGGGAGCACTGTCACACCACATGTCTTCTGAGCCGCATGGAATACCTCCGGCCGCATAGCTCCTTATGTCGCATGACTCCCTGAGCCGCATGCATTTTCTGAGCCGCATGGGTCTTTCTCTAGTATTTTTCATGCTTCTACAGGACCCCCTTCAAAGTTTTCAATTTGTAAAATTAAAATACTTTGAATAAGAAGCATGGCTGGATATTCTTCTGGCCGCGCATGGATATCTTGGCCGCATGGAAAGTTCTGCCGCAGGGGCGTCTCAGCCGCATAGAAATTTCTGCCTCCCGACCATCTGAGTCGCATAGTTGCTATCAGCCGCATGGTCATTTGAACCGCATAGGCTCTTTGCCACGTCATTATGCCATGCGTGTGGATCTTTCTGGGACAGGATCCCAAGAGCTCAGTCTTTAAATGGCTGGTTTGGCTCAATAACCGAAGAGCTGATCGCGTTTGTACGAGGCGTCGGTCCACAGTTCTCCGTCAATAAATAGAAGGGCATTTGGACGGTCTTCTCTCTTAGACTATTCTTGACTCAAATTTTTGTCCTATTTTCTTCCTCTGATCATCAGACAATAATGGCACCCAGGGCTTCTAAGGCTGTAAAGAAGGCTGTGGCGAGGAGTAAGAAATCGGCTTCGCCCTCGACTGTCGTACCCCCCGTTCATTTTGATGTTCATATTGCCATCGAAGGTAAGGATTAGGTAGTCGATTTGAAACCCTAGCAGAGCCTGCTTCACTGCATGCTTCATGTACACGACTTTGACGTGAACTTCTCAAACTATATGGTCCGCATACGCGTCCCATGACTGAGCCGTATGAGACTTGTCTAAAACGAGCCGCCTGAATATTTCTGACTGTTTTCATTTTCTTCATCTTTGGTTCTTGCAGTATCTCCACCGAATGTTGAGACTGCGGCATCAGAGGAGCCGCAGCCTCCTGTCATCAGCCAGGGATCTTCCTCTGTTAAGGAGGAAGTGAAGAAAGAAGAACCTGCGCCTGAGGGGAACGACAACTCTCCAAATATCGAGACTGTTGAGGGTGGCAGCGCTGGGAACCCTGTTTCTCCTATTCTGGACGAGGATGCTCTTCACTTGCATCCTTCATATGTGAGATGGTTGAGGGAATGGTACATGCGCTCCTGTAACTAGGATGTAGGGGCTTCTCGTGGATGTTTGTCTGTAGTCTTTTATTTTGTTTCGCCTTTCTTCTTGTCTTCATGAAGAACTCTTTTGACTTGCTTGCAATCGTGTGGATGTAACCGATTTTTGAATGAATGGAATATATATATTTGCTTCACTCTTTTGCTTTGTAATAATCCTCTTATTGGGACATTTTGCGTGGACCCATTATCCCTAACGTACCCTGGTTTTGGATACGGACAACAAGTTTAAAAAGAAAGGAACCAATCATACTGACTCAGAGGTGCTAAGGACATGGTGAGCAGGAAAGTTTTTTGAACGTAGAGTCTTCCTACTCAGAGGTAATGAGTACATGGCAGGAGCGAACTCAACGGAGGGTATTGGTGGTCAACAGAGGACATTTGTGGTCAACAGAGGACATTTATGGTCAACAGAGGACATTTGTGGACCCATTACCCTTGGCGTACTCCGGTTGTGGGTACAGGTAATAGGTCGAAAGGGGATCATCATACTTACTCAGAGGTAATGAGGACATGGCAAGTATGAAGGTTTCTTCGACGGAGCCTTCCCATTCAGAGGTAATGAGGACATGACAGGAGTAGGCTCAATGAAGGGGGGTACGTAGAATAACTCAGAGGTAATGAGGACATGGAAATTCTATGTAGGGGTGATTTGTTTTTGGCAGAAATGGGACGACTCAGAGGTGATGAGGACATGGTCGTCTTAGAAATTTGTGGATCCGTTACCTTTGTTGTGCACTGGGAGTGCAGGTATTAGATCATGAGGGAGGATCTCTTATAGGAAGAAAGTTCAGCGGTATGATTATACATGACTTTCTTTCAAAAGAGTGACCGGGATGTAAGTTTAGGGGTACCGATGGGCACATAACTCGACAATCCATGAATGTTGGAATCAAAGTGTAAGTTCAGAGGTACCAGCGGGTACATGACTTGGGAATTTGGGATATGAGTTCAGCGATACAAGAGGGTACGTGACTCGATAAGTTGGAAAATTAGGGGGTTGAGTTCAGTGGTACCAGCGGGCACATAACTCGACAATCCATGAATGTTGGAATCAAAGTGTAAGTTCAGAGGTACCAGCAGGTACATGACTTGGGAATTTGGGATATGAGTTCAGCGGTACAAGAGGGTACGTGACTCGATAAGTTAGAAAATTAGGGGGTTGAGTTCAGTTGTACCAGTGGGCACATAACTCAAAACTCTGGAAAATGTTGTTTAAACATAGTATTTCTTCAGGAACTTGCCATTGACGGGCAACATGAGCAAGTCTCCGTTCTGCTTGGCGAGGCGGTAAGCACCATTGGAGAACACGGCCTCGATGATAAATGGGCCTTCCCATTTTGGCTGGAACTTGCCGGTGGTCTTGTGAGTCATGACCATTGGCCTCCTGACTGCCAAAACAAGATCGCCCACTTGGAATGTTCTGACTTTGACCTTTTTGTTGAAGGCTCCTGAGATGCGTGCTTGGTATAATTCGATCCTTTGCTGAGCTAGGAGGCATTTTTCATCTAAGGCCTCTAACTCTTGTAGTCGACGTCGGTAGTTATCATCCGTTGTCAATTGATAAGTGAGGGCGACTCAGAGTGAGGGAATCTGAGTCTCTAATGGGAGAACTGCCTCACTCCCGTACACCAGAGAGAATGGTGTATTCCCGGTGGCTGTTCGAACCGTGGTGCGATAAGCCCATAAGCACTCGCCGAGCTTCTCGTTCCAGTCGCGTTTGTTGGAGGAGACAAATTTCTTGAGGAGTTTGATGATTGTTTTGTTGAATGCCTCTGCTAACCTGTTTGCTACCGGATTGTATGGTATCGAAGAGACATTCTGAATGCGGTGTTTGTCGCAGAATCGGTAGAATGCGTGGCTTATAAACTGCGGACCATTATCATGGATGATCCTTCGGGGCAGTCCAGAGCGACAGATAACGTGGTGCTTCAGGAAGCTGATTACGTTCGAAGTCTTGACTTCGGCGAGTGGGACAGCTTCTGCCCACTTTGAGAAGTAATCAGTGATCGCAAGTATGAAGCGATGTCCTCGGGAGGAAGGTGGGGTGATTGGACCAATAATATCCATTCCCCGTGCTTCGAATGGCCAGGACGCCACTGTCGGATGTAGAAATTCGGATGGTTGGTTAATAAAGTCTGCGTGGACTTGGCAGGCCTTGTATTTTCGGGCATAATCTATTGCATCAGCCACCATCGTGGGCCAGTAGTAGCCCATCCGACGAAGGCGGTCTTGCAGCTTAGGGCCAGGCTGATGGGCCCCGCAGACACCGTCATGAGCCTCTCGTACGGCTTCTTTGGCTTCTGCGTTCGACAAGCACCGAAGTAGTAATCCGTCGTAGGAGCGGCGATACAACATTTTCGTCTCTGTATCGTAGAAGAATCTGAGTGAACGCCGTCTGATAGAAGTAGCCTCCTTCGGGTTCTCGGGTAGGATGTCGTAGACCACGAAGTCTATGAATGGTTGTCTCCAGTCTGGCGCTTCGTCGATCATCTGAGCAGAATAACTCGCCATGGCTTGAACGTTGTTCTTGGGGCAGACCAGCTCATGGCCGATTACATCGACCGAATGATGAGAGTGGTTTGGCACTGCTAGGGAAGCAGCCAGGCCTGCTAGGGCATCAGCTTCGATATTTTGGAGTCTGGGGACGTGTTCGATGAAGAATCCCTCGAATGATGAGATAATGTTGATCGCTATTTGGTGGTAGGGGATCATGTCTTCATGGCGGACTTCGTACGTCTCCCGAATCTGGTTGACGATTAATTGCGAATCGCCGTATGCTTCAAGGTATTCTACCCCCAGTTCTCTTGCGAGTTGGAGGCCAATGACCAAAGCGTTGTACTCGGCCACATTGTTAGAGCAGAGTTCCTTGAGAGAGTAGGCGCGATTGATCACTAGCCCGGTAGGAGAGACCAATACTACTCCGACTCCGACGACGATGTTTCCCTTGGGTCCGGTTCTTGAAGCGCCATCGAAGAACATCCGCCATATGTTATCGTGGGTGGTTGTATTTGAATCGGCGACCTCATCTGGGATTTCTTCATATATTCTGGACGATTCCGATCCTGGATGGGCCGCCAAAAAGTCTGCCAGGGCTTGACCTTTGACAGCCTTCTGTGGGACGAAGATCATATGATAGGGGGACAGCAATATCGCCCATGTAGCAAGGCGGGAGCTGAGTGCCCCTGGTTTGGTCATGAGGACCCTGAGAGGGTTGATTCGTGAGATCACATGTATGGTTTGCCCCGTGACATAGTGCCGCATCTTTTGAATGGCGAATACCAGGGTGAGGCATTCTTTCTCCACAGCGGTGTATCGGTGTTCGGGCCCGCCCATCATTCGACTGAGATAGTAAATGGCCTGCTCGTGGCCTGCGTCGTTGTTTTGTGCCAGCAGGGCACCGAGGGAGTATTCTATTGCTCGTACATAGAGCATGAATGGTTTTCCAGGGACCGGGGCCACCAGGACTGGAGGATTTGATAAATATTCTTTGATGTCATCGAAAGTGCACTGGCATTCCTCGTCCCATACGAATGAGACTCCCTTCTTCATGAGGTGGGTGAACGGTCGGCATCGCCCGGAGAGGTTGGAAATGAACCTCCTGATATAAGCTAGCCTCCCTTGGAGGCCTCTAAGTTCACGGAGATTTCTCGGGGGACCCATCTCCATGATTGCCCTCGTTTTCTTGGGGTCTACATGGATACCCCGTGCAGTGATAATGAAGCCCAAGAACTTCCCGCTGGATACGCCCAAGAACGATTTTGTAGGGTTCATCTTCAGATTGTGGGCTTGCATTAAGTTGAACACCGTTCTCAGGTCTTGCAGATGATCTTCCTTACGGCGACTCTTGACGACGATGTCGTCGACATAACATTCCACTGTCTTGCGCAAATATTCTCTGAAAATGATACTCATGGTTCGCTGATATGTAGCGCCAGCATTCTTTAGACCGAATGGCATGACTGTGTAGCAGTATGTGCCAATCGGGGTTCGGAATGAGGTGTGCTTTTCGTCGTCGGAAGACATCTTGATTTGATTGTACCCCGTGAATCCATCCATGAATGACATACGTTCAAAGCCGCATTGTCGATCATGATGTCTGTGATAGGAAGGGGAAATTCATCTTTGGGGCATGCCTCGTTCAGGTTGCGGAAGTCGATGCAGATTCGAATCTTCCCAGTCTTCTTGAGGACGGGTACTATATTGGCGACCCAATCAGGATGTTGCTCTTCACGAATGAAGCCGTTGGCTATTAGCTTGTTGACTTTGGCTTCAATCGCGTCCATGACGCCTGGGCGGAAGCGTCGTTGTTGCTGCTTGACTGGCTTTGCATCTGGCCATATATTGAATTTGTGGAGAGCGATGTCAGGATTTAACCCCGGCATGTCTTCATAGCTCCAGGCGAACACATCAATGTATTCTCTGACAAGTTCTAACAGCGACTCTCGTTCTTCGTCAGTTAGGCTTTTACTGATAAAGATCGGTTTTGGAGAAGATTCGCTGCCGAGATCCACTTGTATGACCTCATCTTCAGTAGGAGGTTCTCTCAGTTCGAACCGCTTTTCCCATTGTGCGTCTAATTGCTGGGCCCATGGCTCTAGCTCAAGGATTTCGGGGATGTCTTCGTCTTCCTCGTAAGCGTCGGTGAATGCCATGTTGACTGACATGACTTGTCTGAACACATCTCCGATGCTGGTATCTGAGTCGGAAGTCGGTGATCCGGTTGAATGTGACTGCCAGTCGCATTCTTCATCTGAGCTTTCAGGGGTCGTAGTAGGCGTTACATACCCTAAACCGCATCGGGTTTTATTATAGTAGTTCCGTGGTTTGCCCGCCAGGGCTGGCGTCTTCAAAGGTAATCGTCGTCCAGTGCCGTAGTTCAGTCCTGGCGTTGTCTCTAGATCATACCCCTGTTTCTGCATGAGATATTTGGATTGAGGGCTATAGAGATACAGAGGCAGTCTTCCAGCATCTGACCCGAAGTCGACTTCTTCCATGGCGAGGGGATACGGGTTGTTCGTCCGGCTGAAGATGATTGGGTGGTCCCCTTCCTCGATTATTCGGTAAGCGTCTTCTACTGGAGTAAGTTGGATAGCGGTGTACACATTTATCACCTGTGTATGTAGGTGAGTGCCTATACCGTGTTCCATAGCATACATTGTACATAGCTTATTGAGCTCGGTGTAGTTCAAAGATAACCCTTTATTGATGAAGTAAGGTATCTTTTCTAGAGGGATTACATCATCTGTGGAGGGAGCGTCAGTGTGGGCAGCCACATACTTGGCTAGCTCTGGTTCCTCTTCGGCTACCCCCTGTGTGAATGAAGATTGAGAGGGCGTCATAGTCAGCTTGATCTTCAGAGGTTCAACTGACGGAGCGGAGCGTGGGGTTGTCGGTAGACTAGCAACCCCTAGTCTGGTACTTGATGTGGAGGGAGGGGTGGCTGGTTCGCTTGAAGTGTCAGACCTCGCATCGGGGTGACGACCTTTCTTAGGCAGGCGTATCGTCAGAGGTCTATCGGAGGGATTGAGCTTCTCTGTTTGGGATTGACCGACTCTCGGCAATCTGATGGTAAGTGGCCCTGTCGTGGGTCTCAGTACCTGGCCGGACCTTGGCAGCCGGATTCTCAACTGCTTTTCCTGTGCCGAGAGGCTGATCGCGTCCTTACGCAGCGTGGCCGTAAGGGGTGCGGAATTGCCTGGTTTGCGAGCCTGGAGGTGGATTGTCAGAGGTTCTTCTGATCCCGTGGTTGCTTCAACATCAGTTTGTTTATTTCTTCCTTCAAGGTGCCTCTTCGACTTTTCGTATAGGCAGGAGTCCGAGTAATAAGATTCGACCCCTTTAAAGGGATCGATGTCAGCAAATTCTGTCCTCACGAAGCCGTGCTTGTCGACATATTTGAAGTATTGGTGTAGCGTGGAAGGCACGATCATGTAATCGTGTATCCAAGGGCGCCCCAAAAGGATGTTGTATGAAGTGTCGGCATCTATGACGTAGCAAGTGACTTCTGATTGGAGATCGCCAATCTGACATTTCAGACGGATCTTCCCGATTGGGTAGCTCCTGCCCGAATTGAACCCGCTGATGGCGGTGTTTGTAGGGGTCAGGCGATGCATCGGGATGCGAAGATGATGCAGTAGTCCTTTTGGAATGATGCTTATGGAAGACCCAGGGTCAATGTGCATCCGGTCCACCTTTATGTCGCCGATGTAGCCTGTGTAGTATAATGGGCGATCGTGTAGATTAGTCTTGATGAGCATGTCTTGTGGAGTGAAGACGATGTTGGGCATTGCTCCCGTACAGGCACTGTCTTGGAGGTCTGCGGGCTAATTTTCTCCCGTGAGGTTGACCTAAGCCAGGTACGCGTCGGCATTTTGAAGTACATCGCTCAAAGCTGTGCGGACATCCTTCGAGAGCCTCAGGAGTTCATATAAGGACAATTTGGTCGGTGTATTGGCCAATTGCGCCAAGATGTCGAAGTTGTAGGGCCTCTTCAGCCCCTGAGATGTATCCTTTTGGAGGGATTTGTCAAAGTGCGTCTCCTTCGGCCTAGGCTTGTCGGTCGTCGAAGGCTGAGCCGGTCCCGGAGCATCCGTGGTAGTGGACGGATGATCATCAGTCGAGTTTTCAGCCATAGGTTGAGATTGTGCTCCGGATCGAGTAACAACGGCCGTGACTTCCTCTTCATCTGCTGAAGTGGTACGGCAGGATCTGACTTTTCCACTTTTCTTTTTAGAAGATGGAGTGGACTGAGTTACCTCGTGCACTAGGTCCGGATGGACCCACATGATTTCCCCTCGTGATGTGGTGAGGGGTACTAGACCAGCAGCTTGAGCAGGTGGGAGATTAGCAATCTCCATCGTTGCCAGAGGGATGGATATAACCCCATCCTGGGTCTCTGTTGGAGGGAAGCTGCCGAATTATACGGACACCATGTTGGCTGCCACGGTTACCTCCTCGAAATCGATGGCCAGAGCGTTCGAATCGATGAGGTTTTGGATATATCGTTTCAGTTGGTAGCAGTCGTGCGTAGCATGATGGACGTAGCGGTGGTAATGGCAGAACTTTGGGTTCTCCAGATCAGCCGGCCGAGGCTCCCGTCTTGGTGGAGGAAGCTGAAGCCTATCTCCTTGTATGAGCATGTCCAAGATAGGCTTGACGTGACCGTCTTCAAAAGAGTAAGTGATGTGAGGCCATTGTTTGTCTGCAGGTTGCAACTCAGGCTTCTGGGCTGTATCGGCCACCATAGCCTGCTTGCCTCTGTTGTCCCGGTTGTTGGAGGGGCTACCCCCATTGTCGTTGGTGGTGCTGGGATGCTTGCCCTTGTTCTCTTCCTCTGAGATATGTAATCCCAGTTGGCGAGCCTTCTTTAATCGTTCTTCGGCACATGTAGAACTAATGATAAAAGCCTTCCAGTCCTTGAATTGACTCTCGCCCATCCAGAGACTGATTGTTGGGAGTAGTCTCTTTTGGCAAATTTCGATCAAGGAGGAGTCCGGGTTGCCAGATAGTAACTTCATTGCGGTTTGACGAAACCGCTCAATGTAATTCCTCGTCAGCTCTTTCTCTCCTTGAATGACGTCCATGAGGGTAGACATCATGACATCCTGCCCTACCTCATAGAACCTCTCCAAGAACAGGCGTTTGAAGCCAGCGAAGGAATGGATGCAATTGTCCGGCAGGTTGCGGTACCAATCGAAGGCGACTCCTTCCAATGCCCCAATGAATAACCGCGTGAGGATAGCGTCATCATGGGGCAGATGGTCGGTAGTGACCTCAAAGTAAGTGAGGTACCGACTTGCTGAAGTCTTGCCATCATATGGGTTGATATTGAACGGCTTATATCTTGGTGGAAAGGGAACATCCCTCCATTCAGCATGATATGGTTGCCGTATCCTGAGGTCTTGAGAGTTTTCTCGGGCATGGAACATTGCTCGGAGCTCCTGAACCTCTCTTCTTACTTCTCGGGCCTCATCTGTCGCGGTAGGGGCCGTTATCTCGGGAGGATTGTTACCCGGGTTCGGTGCCGCTGAATTTGAATCTACGTTGATTGCGGGACCCGTGCTTGTCTGGCCAGGTGTCACCCCCTGCAGATTAGGAAGCGCCGCTTTGATCTCGTCTACAGACTTGACCAAGGCGTGCAATATGGCCTCCAAAGTGTCGATGCGCTGGTGATCACCGGAACTGCCTTGATTGTTGTCTGTCATGAACACCGTCTTCACATGAGGAGTGACGGAAGGAGTGGTGGAGGATGTACCCTCCGAGTCGTACCCGTGCATCGAGAAATCATCAGGATATATGGGGATGTTCTCTTCAGGTTCGGACTCGGAAGGAACACTACCCCCAGCTTCGGAGCTTGCTTCGTCTAGGATGTCCTTGGGGACGTCGGTATCTGTTGTATCCGTCGGAGGATTTGCTTCCTCCAGTCCGTATTCCTGGAATGTCGGATTGTCGTGGATGTTTGGAGGAGTGCTACCCCCAGTTCCGACGACGCCCAATGTTGCAGACGACAAACTTCCTACTGCAGCAGTTTTTGTCTTCGAACGGGTGTGTTGAAATACTCCAATGGAGGATAACCCTTTAGACGACGGTTTCTTAGCTGCAGTAGTTGACACCTTTGGGCTGGAGATGCTCGTTTTCTTCCCTTTTCCCTTGGAGAGAACTTTCTGCGTGGACTTGCAGGAGACGACAGGAGGTGCCTCGTCTTCTGAGCTCAGGTGATGTAGTCTTTGGAAGACGGATGGCCGGTCTTCCGTCACCGCCGCGTTGCTGCAACAGCAGTTGACGATGATCTGGGTGCATTGATGTCCGTGTGAGGGCTCTTTACACCCCGAAGCTCCTTCTCTTTCCTTGCGTTTGTGGAGGATAACCTCACGCAGGTCAGAGGAACCACTTTGTCTGTTTGCCGCCGGGGGCTGGACTTGAGTAGTTTTATACAACTTCCCATCAGAGGCCCGCGTGATAATCAGCGGGATGCCCCGATAGTCAGAGGTTGGGGCAGTCGTCTGGACTTGATGAGCCCGCGCTGCCCTAGACTTCCTCCTTTTAGCACTTGTGGGTGCGTAATAGGAGGAGTCTAAGTCGAATACCACAGAGTCTGGATTATCATCCAGAGAATGATCAGAGTCAGGACCGCATGAAAGCCGGTCGAAGACTGATCGAGAGAAGCGTGGGACGGACGCTATGCGGCTAGCATTGGGTACCGTGCAGGCTGTCTGCATGCGGCTGTCTTTTGTTGTAGGATGAGTCTTTATGCGGCTAGGAGTCACGACCGTGCAGGCTGACCGCATGCGGTTGGCATCTGTGGCCGCATGAGTTTTCTGCAAGCGATTGACTTTAATAGCCGCATGAGTCTCATCCGTGCGGTTGGCAACTGTAGCCGCATAAGTTATGCGGCTGACAGATGTGGCCGCATGAGTTTTCTTTATGCGGTCGGTGGTTGTAGCCGCATGGGCTTTCTCCCTGCGGCTAATACTCTTCTGCGGCTCCGATCGCGTAGAGTTCCTCTTTGCCCCTGCAAGTCCAGCATCATAGTGTTTTCTTCTGTCGGACTTGGGGACAGCAGAGTTGTCTACGGTCTGAAGTGGGGCCGCAGGGGAGTCTTTCTCGCCATCTTGAGCAATAGAGAGCACCCCATCAAGGGCTTACGGAGGAGCAAATGATTTTGGCCTCCACTCTTTGCGAGCCTTTATGGTGCGTGTGCGCTTCTGGACCGGGCCAGTGCTACCTTCAGAGAGCATCTCTTCGAACGCCTGTTGGTCGAAGCATACGACCATCTTCTGTTGTATAGAGCCAAGTTTGGCTGCGTTCGATTACGTTACCAACTCCTCAGCCGTGGAGAAGTTAGTCCCCAGCAGAGTCGCCATCGTATTTGCCATTGATTGTAAAAGTACAAAACAATTATCGGAGGACTGAACTTAGACTCACAATACAAACTCGCTCGTACAAAGAAAGCCTAGGGACGAAAACCTAGGTACAGCAGTCTAAGTACGATTGTTTATTTTAGATTCTGGAGGGTGACGATAGAGGCTCGAAAAAGCGACGGCCGCTCTGCCTTACTCCTTGGACGATCGGTACGCAGTCTTGACTCGGGAAAGATCTGCTTGGTCGTTGACGAAGAAATGCCTTCTTGCTCTCTCTCTGATTGCTCTCCTGGCTTCTCTCTCTGTGTATATTCTCCCTCTGACTATGGGGGAAGTCTCTCTGTGTATACGTATTCTTCTCTGGTTTTTTTTTGTATATCTCTCTATATATTACAAGGGAATGGCACCTTGCTATTTATAATAGTGGGATGTGATCACTAGGGTTGCCAATGATTAGCTCTTGGAGATGGCGGCGGCCTGGGGATTGATCAATCCAGGCCGTTCGTTTCTGATTGTGACGAATCAGAACCATTAAAGGTAGATTACACCAAATCCCCATTAGCAATTAATGCTGATTGGCATAAATCTTCCTTATAATAATTCTCTAATATCTGCGAATAAATCAAATTTATTCTCCTGCCACGTGTCCCAGACCATTGGGATTCGACCCGATCTTGGATTGCCATAAATCTGGGAGATTGATCGGCTGAGGACACGTGTCCTGAGAGCCAATGGTGGGACTGGAACCGCATGCAGATTGGGCCGCATGAGATTTGGGCTGCATGAATTTTGGGCCGCATAAGACTTGGGACACGTGTCAGGGCTATCTGGGCAGTGGCCCCCTCCTTCAGACTTCTGAACCATATGATGAGCCGCATGAACCGCATAATGGTGTGTCTGCTTGAGCCGCATGGGCATGATCTTCTTGAGCCGCATAGGGATAATTCCACAAGAGCCGCATGGGACAGCTTCACTCTGAACCGCATGGGAAGTCTTCACTTCGAGCCGCATAAGCACACCCACGTGGCAGGGCCACGTGGCATTTTGTTACTCTCGGGGGATCGTGTCAGAGATTTCTTTCTCTTCCCTAGAGATTCATCATCATGACAGAGTCATAATTACCTGCTTTGGTGTCAGGTCTGTCAACTTTTCAGAGGGGTCAGCCGTCAAAGCAATTAATGCAGCATGGATCGGAGGGGAGCACTGTCACGCCACATGTCTTCTGAGCCGCATGGAATACCTCCGGCCGCATAGCTCCTTATGCCGTATGACTCCCTGAGTCGCATGCATTTTCTGAGCCGCATGGGTCTTTCTCTAGTATTTTCCACGCTTCTACAGTGCCACCATTTCATATTCCTATCTTGTACCATAGTTCATATCGTGATTCTTTTTCATGCACTTCAGTTTACATTGTTTAGAGCTTCTTGTCGGGGTTGTACTTTGCTCTTTTTCTGACAGGATACGTTGCAGGTTTACTTGATGGTGTTGTATCTCCTTCATGGGCCAGAGCCCGAAGCCAGGATAGAGTTATGCCTCAGGATGGACTTAGAATTTCAGAGTTATAGTTAGGTCTTTTCTTAGATTTATTTTAGAGGATTTTATCATATTGAGGATTTCAGGATTGTATAATTTTTTATTCATGTTACCGGATTTGTCTTCGGATGATATTGTATAATAACTTGTGGATTGTGGTGATTCTGGGAACGTGTATAGTAGATGTGATGTTTTACATTTCTTGTATCTTGGAGTTTTCTTTAGAATTGTACAGCTTACTTCGTCGTGTCCTTCGACGAAGGCTGGGCGTGTCCGACACGTACCCGATTATTCGAGAGCGGATTGTGACATGTTTTTAGTGGTGGCCCATGCAGGTCTGTCCTAATGGCACTTAGGCTATAAAGTGCTATTGGGAAACCTGTTAGACTAAGGAAAACTCATCACAACATAGGAAAAATCGGGGATTAAGGGTATATCAGGTTTATCAGGTGCATTGATATTATAAAACATTGTTTATTTGGTTTTAAGGTTTGTCAATCAACGAAGTTTTCTTTCTATTTCAGGATGGTTACCACCAGGAAGACCGCAGATCAGCCCGGAGTTGCAGGCAGCTCAGATCAGGCTGCACCAGACGTTCCGGCAGATCAGCTTTCGCCAGCGCCTCCTATCTTTCCTCTGCTGCCCTCGACGATGATGTTTGACGGCATCCAGGTGATGGACATGTTCCAGCAGTTCAAGGAGGCCCAGAATCACCAGGCTGTGCAGTTCAGGGAGGCTCAGAGTCAGCAGGCCACACAGTTCAGAGCGACCGTCGTCGACGCACTCAGGACTAGAGAGCCGGCAGCACCAGCTCCAGCAGCACCGAGACCAGGGACGGCCAAAGAATACCAGAATCTCTGCCCGATGGACTTTTGGGGCAATGAGGGTATCGTCTATGCAAACGAATGGCTAGAGAATGCGGAGAGGACATTGAGGATGGTACGGGTCCCGGATGACCTGAAGGTGGAGGTGGCGAGCATGCGACTCTTTGATTTGGCCAGAGCTTGGTACCGGGAGGACCCCCAGTTAGCTAAGCCCCAGGTTTCTTGGACAGATTTCAAAACTCTATTCAAGGAGAAGTTTTTCCCCGATGTGGAGCGGGATGAGCTTCGCATGCAGTTCGGGGCCTTGCAGCAGGGGACGATGACAGTAGCGGAGTATACTTCCGAGTTTACTAGGCTAAGTAGGTTCGCGAAGAGCCTAATCAGAGCACCAGAGGACATGGCCTGGAGATTCAAGAAGGGTCTCACCAGGGAGCTGCGACATGCAGTAGCTATTAGCCAGGCGACTACCTACTCGAGCATCCTTAAGATCGCCCAGGCAGTTGAGAAGGAGATGGACCCGAGACCCAAGAGGGATAGAGACATCGGCAGTAGCAGTTACCAGGCACCAGCGAAGAGGGTACAGATACAGACTCAGACGAGGCCAGTTCAGCAGGCAGTAGTTCAGAACTGTCCAGCCAGAGTTCATACAGATCCGCCTCAGAGACAGCAGTTGGCAGTCACTTGCAACTACTGTCATCAGCCGGGATATCATTACGATGAATGTCGCAAGAGGCTGAGGCTTTGTTTGTTCTGTGGATCACCTGCTCACCAGGTCAGAGATTGCCCAGAAGCCGCTGAGGGACGAGCACGAGGAGCACCGGGACCCCAGCAGGAGGACTTACCTCTTCCTGATCAGCAGCCGCAGGGAGATCAGCCATAGGGACGAGTCTACCTGATGACAACCGAGGAAGTGGAGACTATTCCGATTCCGGATGAGTACTGACGACCGGAGGCACTTGCGGATCACTATCTTCTTTGATATTTTTTTACATTTCCTTGTTGTTTCTCCAATTTGAGACTTGTATTACAGTCTTCCTATCTTACTGATTGTTTCATAGTACCTATGAGCTACTTGTTGACTATTGATTGTCTTTTGGTATCCAATAAAAATTTGTTTCTAAGAACAGATACTACTCCTCCCTATCATGATTTAAATTTTTTACCAACTTCCTTGAAACTTATGGATAAAGTTGAGAAATATTTGACAACCTACTATGACCTGGATTATGGAGACCGTGAGTCCATTGCAGCTAGCTGTACACTGGCGAGGCAGGGGTTCTAAGTCAAAGTAATTGCGGGTATTCACAGGTTCTCAGATATTATTGAAGCTAAGTCCTAAATTTCTCTATTGTCGGATAAAGTTGATAAAAGTATTGTGGTAATCTAGTATTATCAGGAAAATGGAACCAAGGTTCACTGCAGCCAGATGCATATTGGTGGGGCAGGAACTGTAGAGGAAGTGACCCAGATATGCAAGATCATCGGATGCTATTGAGACTATTATTCCGTGATCATGATTTCTGTAACTAACATTTCATTCCACATTAATCGTGTCAATTTTAAATTTTATATCTGCTTGCCACATCGTGCCATTTTTGAAATTCTGAGGATGAAATTTTTCTAGGGGGGAAGATTTGTAACTCCACTTTTTCGGAATTTATAAATAATACTATTTTTCTGGTATTTTTGGAGAATGATAATTATTATTATCATTTTTTTAGAAAGTTATTTTCCTAAAAATTAAGTTGCCATATTTATGTGAATAAATTTTTTGTTAAATTTTGATTAGGGATTAATGATTTCATCTTCTATTTTCTCTAGTTAAATAATTAATGGGGTTGATGATGGGCCCAATTCACTTTGGGCTTGTCATAGGAATGTTGGTTATATAGTTTGAAATTTCATTATATTTTTTCCTCCAAAATTTTAAATTCTTAAATTTTAAAATACCAAGTTTTTTATAACTAAATTAGAGGTCCCCACTCATTTTCTTTAAATTTTCTAACTGATTTCTTTAACTCCGGTAAATAATGTAAAGGAGAGGGGGATTTATGAATCATTTCCTTTACTTAATAGGGCCATTTTGTAAATGATTTGAGCGGGGGGGGGGGAGGGGGGTTAAGTGCAAATATGCACTTTTAGTTATAAATTGTGAATGAGAACAGAGTTCTCATTTCATTCACTCCTCTCAAAAATTCAAATCTCCCTCTCTGCTCGGTTCCCTCCTTCGTGAAGCACGACGACGACGGCGCCTGATCTCTGGCGATTGGTGGCCATGGCGACCGGACGATGATGATCGGCTCTGTACCACCGAGAAGTCGTCTTCCTCCTCGCGCCAACTCGATTTCAATTTCGGCCATGGCGGATTGCAGCATCTCGAGAGCCTACTGGTTCGCTCATAATCTTTTTCTTCACCAATCGATTCTTCCAAACCCTTCGCTAACCCTCACTTCTGATTTGGATTATGAAAAAGTAGAACCCCTGCTGTGGAGATCCTTGTCATCGAGAGATTGAGCACACGGAACGATTGATCTTCTCTATCTCAGTGAGGTTCTTCGTCTTCATCAATTGATCGAGAGTTCGGCTACTGGACTTCGTGGCAGGCTCGGAAGGAGCAGTGAGGATTCGCCACAAGTTTTCGATAATATTTGTTAGGTAAGATTTCAAATCGAGATTCGTATTTCATCTATTTCGCCTCTGGGTGATCTTGACTGGATTTACATGACAGTGGTGTTTGATCGTCCTGGATATTCGTTTTCTTAGAATTTTGATTGGAAAATCGTTCTTGGTGAGTTCTTGATGATTCCTATGAAATTTCTCCAATTTTGGAGTTGTTACGAATTTAAACCAAACTTATATAATTGTTTTTGTTTCTTGCACATTTGGTGTTTGATGTTTTGTCAAGGAAGGCTCTGCTGCTGGTTTTGGGACTCAATCGGACCGTATCAAACCCTGTTCGAGCTCAGGTATTATTTCCTTGCTCATTGCAGTATTGTAGTCATGATTCGTGTCAGTATAGACACACGTGTTTGAACTATGTTGCGTGTGTGTGTCTGATGCTTTGGTGTCTTATTCATGTGGGGAAACAACTGGTTTGAATAGCAGTGGCAATTGAGGAGTTGAACTGGAATTAAATTGTTCTCATGACATCTCATCCTTGTACTTGTTGGATGTGACTTAGTAGTCCAGAATGTATTCTTCCATATTTTCTTTCCAAATCCTGAGAACTCAGTAACTGTTAAGTTCCAGTTATTGTAGGTATAATTCTCATTTTTGGGTATCTTGGATTCTTGGAATGGTTCAAACAGTAATGATAGAGTTGGGACCTAACGGCTAGTTAGGATCAACTAACTTGGCTAGGTTTTGAGCTCACTTGAGTTTGGACAGAGCAAGTTCTGTAGGCTAAGCTTAGAAGGAGTTTGGACTTAAGTCTTAGAGTTGGGATCCTATCATGGGCTAGTAAAGACTATTAGGTTAGGGCCATGATGGGAAGCTTAGTGTAAAAACTGAAATCAATAGGGTTGGCTGAAGTGTTGTAAACTATGTTAGGGTTATTTTGGCCGTAGATATTTCAGTAGGGTTATTAGTCTTTGAGTTGGTTGTGGGTCAAATTCATTGGGCTAGTTATTTCTTAATAATTTGATTCTATATTTTCGTAGATATGTCCTGTGTGATTTCTGGGGGATGTTGATAGGTTTTCGCTGTGATTGGCAGTTCTTCCAGTTTGAATTTTGTTCTGTTGCTCTGTGTTGGGGAGCTTTCAGTGCAGGGGCTTTGCGGTTTGTGGTGTTTTAGCATGGATAGGGTGGTTGGTTGTTGAGCTGACTCTTGAGCTATTGATTTAAGTCTAGTAAACAGAAGTTGGTTGGTAGCTGCTGAAAGAGTTTCGGTTTAGTTAGTATGGGCCATGGATGTGGTACAATCCACATGTGAGTCTAGGAGGTGAAGAGAAGAAAATAGGTTTGGGCCAACATGAAGAGAGGTAGGAGGACATTGGTGTGGGCTCTGGGCAGGTGAACTAGTTTGGGCTGGTTATTCTCCCCATTATGAAATTCGGTTAGCTACAATATTATCTTTATTAATAATAAGACTTTCATCATTATTATTTTTACTGATAGTGTAATCTTATTATTATTATTATCTATTTTACAAAGATTTCTAAATAAAGACTTCTAAAATATCTTTTGCCCTTACTAAGGGTGTAATAATCATATCCTTACTTATTATTATTAGTATTTTGCTAATGACTCTATTAAAAACTATTTTTTTAAATTGTTTCTATTTTAGCTAGTAAACGGTAGTTAGTTTATATATTTTTCTTGCTAAATGTATTTTAAATATTTACCAAATATTTCTAAATATGGTATATAACCTTTTTTGCTAATTGTATATGTATTTGTAAATAATGATAGCTAGAATTACATAAGTAGAGTGAATTGCTAGGAAATTTATGGTTAGAAATGATTTAGTTAGCTAACCAACATTGTTTAGATCCTAACCAACTTGTACTAAATTCTAGGTGGACAGTTGAGACTCATTGGTTTGAAGAGCAAGGCAAGTACACCGATTCGATCTCTTTACTCTGTATTTCTGGCTTGCTTCATGTTCTCATATTGACACGTTGTACACACGACTGTTCATTGTTCATTGTTCACCGTTCATTATTCATAGTTCATTGTTTTTTACTTGTACAATGGGGTGGGGAAATACTACAGATATGTGACTAATCCTATTTTAGCTAGGCATTGACTAATAGCTTAGGCCTCATATCGTGCACGTGGGACTCTAAGCCGTACCATTATTCATTGTTCACTGTTTACTGTTCATTGTTTACCCAGCCGGTCACATACTCTGATAGTTATTTCAAATGCATGTTATACTGATAGAATAGTTTTATTGTTTCTGGATCTGGTACTATAGTTTCATTGTTTCTGGATCTGGTACTATAGTTTCATTGTTATTCCTGTGCTACCGTTTCATATTCCTGTCTTGTACCATAGTTCATATCGTGATTCTTTTTCATGCACTTCAGTTTACATTGTTTAGAGCTTCTTTTCGGGGTTGTACTTTGCTCTTTTCCTGACAGGATACGTTGCAGGTTTACTTGATGGTGTTGTATCTCCTTCATGGGCCAGAGCCCGAAGCCAGGATAGAGTTGTACCTCAGGATGGACTTAGAATTTCAGAGTTATAGTTAGGTCTTTTTTTAGATTTATTTTAGAGAATTTTATCATGTATTGTATTGTATTGAGGATTTCAGGATTGTATAATTTTTTATTCATGTTACCGGATTTATCTCTGGATGATATTGTATAATAACTTGTGGATTGTGGTGATTCTAGAAACGTGTATAGTAGATGTGATATTTTACATTTCTTGTATCTTAGAGTTTTCCTTAGAATTGTATATCTTACTTCGTCGTGTCCTTCGACGAAGGCTGGACGTGTCCGACACGTACCCGATTATTCGGTTCGGGTCGTGACAGTGACCGCTCGCTCAGGTGGGGTAGTTTCGGAGAACTTGCCTCATCTTAGCCTTCACATAATAAATTGCATGTTTTCAACTTGCACAAGTAGGCTTGATAATAAAAGAGACGAATCCATATAGCTAAAGGGAGTAATCCCGAAGGATCGAATTGAGTTAGAATATGGAAAGGTCCAACGGTTGGCTTAGAGTTGGTGCACGGCGTGCTTTGAAAATGACACTCGGTCCTTCGTCCCATGGCTTGGGAGAAGAAAAAGTTGGTCTTCGACACAAACTATAAATTAGCCTAAGTCATAGGCATCGCCCTCGTAAATGCTCGATAAAGCATGTACGCTTCCACGATGCAAGGCTTGACATAGCCTTTGCTCGTCCCTTGGGTTAAGTTGTAGGCTTGATTAAGTTAGGCAAAGTAATGGTGGTCGACCTAAGTCATTCCAAGCACGGTCCTATGAGTTCTACGGCTGGGTATAACCACATAGTCTTACGGTCTCAAGGCCCGTCATATAGAGTATGATTTGGGCGGTGGTGTTGCATAGAGTTCAAGTTGGTTTAAGATACGATGTCACGAACTTAGTGTTTTAAGGCACGGGCCACGGTTGAATCATTGAGTTTGGAAAAGTGCTTCAAATAGTTGTTCTTGAGTTGAATGAAATGATAGGGCAAGAGAGAAGAATGCTAGCAACTATAGGTCGTCGAGGCGATCTCAGAAGAAATAAGAATGCTCGCGACTATAGGTCATAGAGGCGGTCTCAGATTTGAGAAGTATTGAACTTGGCCCTGAAAGAGATGGTAACACTAGAGGTAGAATGACTGTATGAGACGTCAGTTTGAGTCGAGTCTTGCATGGTCATGGACAACTTATCGACAAGGTGGGTTTGTCTCTCGAATGGCAACCCGGGCGGCCCACGGGACCGTTGCGATAGAGACATGTTAAGCAGTGCTGGATGACCGTACAGGTTAGTACAGAGACTTCCAGCGGAGCTCGCTACTCACGCTGGCAAGTGCGGCCGTCTAACTAGCTATGGAGTCCAAGATGGCTCTGGGAGTCAGTGACCAATTCATATAGATGAGTCGGCATGGCGGCAACCCACATGTATGCCTTTGGATTGAGTTGAGTTAAATGTGTGTGTACAGTTAGAACACAATGTTGGGCCTAAGATTTGGTTACAACGTAGACGACATGCTTCGGTACGAGATGTGGCGTCTAGTCTTATGTTGTCGGCATATAAGTTGTATAGTTATGATTGAATTGTCTTGATTTTAAGTCAGGGAACGCTGTAAGGCAAAGTCGGTCGATTGACACTTAGCCCACAAGTTTTGATTTGGGTCAGTTGGTGATCAAAGTATGCAAGGGCCGCGAGGCAGCGTTATGGTTAAGTAACAATGAGTTGCGAGGCACGGTGTGGTAGATTTGTAGCACGGTCACAAGAAATTGGATACTATCGTGTAGTACGTCTCTGATTATATGCCGAAGGGCAAGCACGACTTGATAAGTTAACGTTGTTGTTGCAAGCACGGGATGGTCTTGAGACACAAAAATAGGCCAAGGCATCTGTCCTAAAACTGATCCTAAGGCAAGACTAGTAAGACAATCATAAAGGGACTATGCTGCACAAATTAAATCAAACGTGTCGATTTTGTATGGGTGGGCGAGGAGCTCATTCCACCAGTACAGTTGAGTACTGAAACCCACATAGTTTTCATGTGCAGGCACAGGTAGAAGCTCATGGCGCGAAGCTCGCTTGGATACGTCGAGACACGGAGTTCCTTGGTGATTCGAAGTGTGCGGCCGCATGTAGTCAAGACATATACGGGACATAATGTATGGACGTCGCCTTCAGAAGCATCCGCTGGTTCAAGACTTGTATTGAGAGATGAGAGAGAGCTGAGTGACTTGTAATGTGAGATGAGTGAGCTTGAGTGAGCTTGAGAGACTTATAATCTTGGCCTTGTGCCCCATGGTAACCTTTGTTTCAATATCAATAAAAGAGTGTTTTGTAATGACCTGTGTTTTGCTGTTCTAAATTTATGCTGCTGTTTCAATGTCTCTGCTTGGAACTTCTGTGCGACGATCCCGTCGCAGCTGCTGTAATCGACCGTTATGGAACCCGTCTTGTACGAGCGCAATATAGGATTATGCGGCATTACGCCTTTGCAAGGACGATCGCTCCTACGGGAGCGAGGCGTGACAGTCCATCCTTATCTGGCGCGTATTATGCCGAAAGCTAGCGACGGATGACTCTATCAGAGCTTTCGGATTTAGCCTCGCATCCAGATGCCACTGCTGCGTGGAGCACTCTTCGGAATCAGTTGAGCACGTCTTTCTTTCTGGTGAGCTGGCAAATCAGATCTGGTTCAATTTTTATCATAGACTGAGCCTAGCCCCCCGACTGGGGGCTTTCACGATCTCCTGACCAGATGGGGCCGCTCCCACGGACATCAGATCATCGTAGCCGCTGGTATCTGGGTCTTATGGAAGAACAGGAACAAATTCAGATATGAAGGCCGTCAACTCCCCCTCCCCAATTGTACAGAGAGGTGATCAGACAAATTCTCAAAGTTAGGAGGCGCTGCTCTCATGCCCCCAATACTTTCTGGGAGGCCCTTGCTTAGCTATTTTTCGGGTTCTCGCGCTTCCACTGCCGTCGAGATTCGACCCCTTTTTGTGCGCGTTCCGCGCAGTTTGTTTTCTTTTGCTCTTGCCGCGTTGAGCTAGCTTACTTGTATAGGCTTCGATATTTTGTGCCAATTTCCTCAATAAAGTTTCGTTTGGTATATATATATATATATATATATATATATATATATATATATATATATATATATATATATATGGCCTTAGTCATGGTTAAGTTTGAGGTACATGACGACTCTGAATTTTGGCACGAATAGTGTAGTCGTGTGCTTTGACTAGTGTATTAGGCACGGTAGGGATAGCATAGCCATATCCATGTCCTATGCATGAAAACCAATTAAAGTTGTGGCATCCTTCATAAATATTATTATATAAATATTTAATCTATATTATTATTTCTATTATAGGGATTTTTTGGCTACTTAAACCAATATGTGTTATAGGTAGGTGTTAGTGGATTTATACAATATATTGCACATATATCATTCCAGAATTTTTTCACGAATTTAGTTATTTTGAAATTATAGAATTTATTTTAAATAAAGAAAGAGTTGGTTTATATAGATTTTTATAAAAGTACATGAATAGTTTATATTGATATAAATACTCTTGCAATTATCTTTCTAGATTAAATATGGAATTTATATATCAAATATATACATAAGTATATCTTTATAGAGAGAGAGAGTTATATATAAAATTTTATTTATAAAAATTGTTTTCATGGAAGCTTTAGTTCTAAAGGCTTTATTACTAAAGATTTTTTTACGTCTAACAAACATTTAAAAAAATTAAAAAAAGATTTGTTAATTATTGTTTTTATATATTTCCTAGGTAATATCATTATGAAGAAGGATTACTTAAAATATATATATATATATATATATATATATATATATATATATATATATATATATATATATATATATATATATGTATGTATGTATGTATGTACATTTTACTTTTATTATATAGGGATTTAATTTATATAAGAAGTAGAAATAAGATTCTTATTATTGTAATTATTATTATTATCATTATTCTTATATTTTTCTTATTAAAAATAAAAATTCCAGCGGTTACAGTTCATTGAACAGTAACCGTGGGAGACTCAAAAAACCTCAAACCCGCAGTAGACCCATGTTCTTATATTTATATATATAGGGACAGAGAGGGGATCCTCTCAAACCCGAACTTCAAACCCTAATATCAACCTTCGCCGCGCGACCCAGCTTCCAACGACCAACCCCTGACGACCCCCGACGCTTGCGCGCCGCCCTAGCCACCAGAAGAACGCCGGCGATCGCACGACAGGAATGAAAATGACAGCAGCAGTACCAAAAAGAAGCAGCATGGTTGCTTCTTCGAGGTACGTTTTCTTTATGTTCGCTCAACGAAGACTCGATCCGTAAATTTCTATGGGTAGCTGTGGTAACCCTCTACAAACTCCTTTAAGTAGTTTGATTTGATTCATCCTGAATTTATCATGAAAATTCGTAGAAAATAAAAAAAATATAGATTTCTAGAACATAGAAACTGTCCCGAATCAGTGTTTTGGAAGTCGAATATCTAACAGAATATCGAGAAATTCCAAAATCCACTTGAACAGAGTTGTATCCAATATAAATGGCTTCACAACGACCTTTTGTGTGAATTTTTTTGTCATTAGTTTTCGAATAAAACTAGTTTCAAAATCCTCGAAAAACTATTTTTAAAACTAAAATTTCTCGAAACGGCGTGCGTCCCGATATTTCGGGCGACTTGTTCACAAGCCACTTTCATCGAAAGTTGCGTATGGATGTTTCAGACGTGTGGGCTTCGCGGAACTCGAATTGGTTGCGTGTGCGCGACGAATTTGATACGTATCCGTCGAAAACCACCGTATCGGCCTCTTTACAAAAACGCCAATTACTTTGTGCACGTTTGTCACCTTGAGACGAAACTTACGTCAACATGACCGTATCATTTTTCTGGTCCTGTATGCCAAGTTTGGTCCAATTCTGAGATGGTCGACCCGAACTCTGAGATGGTCGACCCGAACTCTATTTTCGCGGGCCCACGATCCGAACTCAACGGACGAAATTGTGCACGACCCACCGGAATCCAACTTTGGACATACGGTTGGGTTCATCTCGTCAAACTGGACCCGTAGACATATAGTTTGTTGACTTTAGAGACCATAGGCTCTGGCACATTTTTTTGGTGCAAAGCGGGTCCAACGGCGGACATCGTTTTGGCCCGAAAGTACTGTTTTGCCCATGTGTCCAAAATTGGACTTATGGGCAGTCTATCTTAGCTATTTTGCTTATTTCGAGAAAGTTGGCAATGTCTGTTTCAGCATCCGCGGACATTTGCAGGAGTTCAGCTTTCGCGGACATTTGATCGGATAGGTTATTTAGACGTGGTTGAGTCTACACCAGGCTAGTACACCTTGCCAAACTTTACAGTATTTACATGCTCTTTCATATTGCTATTACTTTGTGTCTTACTTGGTTACACATTGCTCCCGCTTCTCATGATCATTTTCTAGTTTTACGTGCACGTAGTTTTTACTCATTTTTTATATTGCTTTTCTGTCTTTATTATTTTATTCATGTCTAGTGATAGTACTGTTATGCCTGTGCCATGTTTTCCTGACCTGTACTTGACTTAGACATGACTAGATTGACTTAACTTCCTAGTACCATAGGAGGGACTGTTTTATTAGCCGTGGCTATACCTCTATGGTTAATACCTCCCCGGGCTACGATAGAGAACTTATAGGAGTGTTAGTGCCTCCCCGGGCTGCGATTTTTAGCCATGATTAATATTATATTCTCATGACATATCACCATCTATAGAGTTCCTTTAGGTGTTATCCTTTCATCTACTTGTTATTCCTATTTTCTTGTATATTATTTACTGTACAGTAGGCATGTATATTATGTGTCTTGCTAGTCCCCTGAGGACCTGGTTATCTCTCCAGATTATAGTCGAGCTGGTAGAATCGAGGGATGGTTACGATTTGCATCTGCAGGATTCAGGTATCATTGGTGTATGGTTTCATTTTATTATTCTCTCTTGCTGCATATTCTTATCTTGATATATTCTACTTATTACCTAGTTTAATACACTCGTGTTTTCTTTTGAGTCTATTCGGACATGTATGCTAGTGGGCTGTAGACCACGAACTATATTGTTCCTTCTTGATATTTATTATTAAGTGGATTGAAATATAGATGATTCTAGAAAAACCAGACAGCTTATACGCATTCGAGCTGGACTGGTGTCCTCTCGATGCGTAGCTGGCATGTATACGTATCCTAGTCCAATATGTATTTTGGGACTGGGGCGTTACAAGATAGCCTAATATGTAGCTTATAAGTGCTTGGTATGTCAGTAAGTCAAGGCTGAGCATCAGAGGTCTGCAGGATTATTACAGCCACTCCCGATTTCTGAGTAAAAATGGGAGCATATCACCATAGACTTTGTTACTAGGTTTCCGAGGAGTCCTAGTGGGCGAAATGCTATATGGGTTATCGTGGATAGACTCACCAAGTCAGCACACTTCATACCATTTTGAGTTGGCCAGTCTATAGAGGTTTTAGCTAATTTTCATATAAGGCAGATTGTGAGATTGCATGGTGTACCAGTGAGTATCGTGTCCGAAAGAGACTCGAGATTCACATTATATATTTGGAGGAACATGCAGGAGAGCTTGGGAACTCGTCTGAAGTTTAGTATGGCTTATCATCCTCAGACCGACGGACAGTCAGAGCGTACTATTCAGACATTGTAGGATATGTTGAGGGCATGCATATTGGACTTTGGAGGATCATGTGAGGATCACTTAGATCTTGTTGAGTTTTCCTAAAACAATAGTTATCAAGCGAGCATTCAGATGGCTCCGTTTGAAGCATTGTATGGTAGAAAATATAGGTCTCAAGTTTGTTGGAGTGACGTAGGAGATCATCAGATATTGGGACTGGAGTTGGTTGTCAGCACAGTGGAGAAAGTGAAGACGATTTAGGGTCACCTTCTACAGCTCAGAACAGGCAGAAGTAGTGGGCAGACCTTTATCGTCGACCTTTGGAGTTCAAAGAAGGCGATCATGTTTTCTTGAGGATATTCCCGACTAGAGGTACCGTTCAGTTTGGAGTTCGAGGCAAGTTGAGTCCAAGACATATTGGATCGTTTGATGTGTTGGAGCACATTGGAGAGGTTGCTTATCGGTTGGCTCTACCGCCGTCTCTTGAGGGAGTACATGACGTATGAAATAACGTGTAGGCAACTCTAGAGGGGGTGAATAGAGTTTATGTCGATAATCACCAAATAAAAATTAACTCTATATCACCTCCACAAAACAACTATCAAGATAGTAAATAAATCAGAAAAATACGGAAGTAAATAAAGATCAGAAGAGCATTCGCAGACACAGCAGTTTTAACCAGGTTTTCCTCGTAGAGTGTCACGACCCGCACCCGCTTTTCGGATGCGAGCACGTGAGCAAGCCAGCTACGCATCAAGCGGGCTCCAGCCCCTCTCGAATACGTAAATGCTGTCAAGGCTATGGTATACTGCCAAATCATGGCAGAAAAAATCTATATCTCAATCCACAATAAGAATACGAAACATGAATGAACACTATGGGTCATGGTCTGCAGCCCACTAGCATATATGTCCGATGAGACTCCAAGGAAAATAATAAGAGTCTCTAAACTGAATCAATAAACAGGATAACTCATGATAAGGAATGTAGAGCACGAAAGGATAACACACGTAATAATGATACCTAAATCCCACAAGAATTGCAAATCCTCTGCCATCCAGGACTACTAGCTATCTCCATACAATCGCTAAACCTGAAGAGATCATCAGGTCCTCAGAGGACATAGCAAGATACATAATATACATTCCTATCTAACAGTTTTATCAAGCGCAAGAAAATAAACAAGAAGGAACAAGAACACGACAAATGACTACGAACACGAATACGAACACAAGAACACTAGAACAAGTACGTATAAATGAACTGTCGGGTAAACAATGAATACGAGATCAATGGAAGAACCAAACCCTCATCCCGAGTGTGGACTCACGGGTTTGAACTAATCACTAACCCTCGTCCCGAGTGTGGACTCTCTGGTTAGTTCACGGTAAGGCACCCTCGTCCCGAGTGTGGACTCTCTGGTGCAAGTATAACATCCTCATCCCGAATGTGGAATCTCTGATGTAAATACCCTCGTCCCGAGTGTGGACTCTCTGGTACAAGTCAAGTCAACACCCTCGTCCCGTGTGTGGACTCTCTGGTGCAAATAATCGACATCCTCGTCCCGAGTGTGGACTCACGGATGTAAACAAATCAAGAAAAATACCCTCGTCCCGAGTGTGGACTCTCTGGTGCCAAGGAAATAATATCAAAGATTTAGCAGTTTAATTACACGTACTCGTTCTATGACACGACTCAAGTAAGGTACTGACGAGAAACTCCAAGTGTGACCCACAAGACCAAACATGAACACGGCTATATGCAATGAAAACAACTCAAAATAATATAATACGAAAAGCACATGTCTATAAATAGTCAAAACTGGAAAATAAAATACAAAACATGTAAATAAAACTGTAGAGGGAGGCAAGTTATACTTACCTGGAGGTTGCACGCAGATCCAACAAATATATAGTCAACTGATAAGCCACGAAGTCCAAGTCATCACAACTGTCTCCGAAAGCTGAAACAAACATTGCCAACATTCATAGAATAGTCAAATTAGCTAGGATTGCCTGTCCTTAAGTCCAATTCTGGACACAGGGGCAAAACGTTAATTTCGGGCCAAAACGGTATCCGTCGTTGGATCCGCTTTGCACTAAAAAATGTGCCACAGTCAATGGTCTCTAAAGTCATCAAACTATATGTCTACAGATTTGTTTCGACGATACGAACCCAACGGTATATCCAATTTTGGATTTCGGTGGGCCGTGTACAAAATCATCCGTTGAATCGGATCGTGGGGTCCGCAAATCGGCGATCCGATCAACTGTCTCAGAATTGGACCAAACTTGGCATACAGGACCAGAAAAATGATACGGTTCTATTGGCGTAAGTTTCGTCTCGATCTGACGAATGTGCACAAACTAATTAAGAAATTTGCACAGAGGCCGATACGGTGAATTTCGACGGATACGCATCAAATTCGTCGCGCACACGCAACCAATTTGAATTCCGTCAAAGCCCGCACGTCCACGAAACCATTATTCACCTTTCGATGCTTTCGGTTCGCAACCACGTCGCCCGGATCGGCGGGACGTACACCGTATCGAAGATTTTTTTAGTTTTTGAAAACTATTTTATCGGGTTTTTCTCGATTTTCAATCCAATTTATCTTACTGTATGATCCACTAGAAATAAAACTAATGATGGGGTTTCCACCTCCTATAGGTCTCCTATGACCCTGTTGAAACACAAATTTTGAAATAGTCATAGGATCGACGAGAAGTCGCCTTCCAAGTTAGGTCCTTGATCTACAAAACTGTTCGGTTTCGAACAGTTATTCGCCAATTTTGGCATTGATTCCTCGCTCAACCTAGGGTAATACAATTAAGGCTATTTAAAAGAACATGAAGGTGGTTATATTGGGGTAATACCTGAGCAATCGGCTCGACAAACGGTCGACTGATCGTTGAGAAAACTTCGCATGAAGTCAGCCCTCCCAACCGCCAATATTGCCATTGCTGTCGGCGCGGTTACTGTCTCAGGCCGCACGTGGCCGGTCTGGCGCCCTGTGCTGCTGCGCAGATGTCAGGGGAGGTCGCTCGTGGAGTGGGGATGGCATGGCGTAGGGTTTGGTTGAGGATCGCCTCCCTTTTTCTCGAGTTTTATACTGATACACACGGAGAACCGAGCAGTTTCTTCGGCCTGTGACGGAGAGTTATATACGCGGTTTGGCGCAGGTTGGGCCGATCGGGCTGGAAGGCTCGGTGCTGTGGGGAAACTGTTATGCCGAGAGGGAGTTCGGCTGGGCCGGGTTTGCTGTGATATAGGGTCGGGCTCGGGTTTCCCTTGGGGACTGCTCGTTTGAGCTGGGAAGTATTCGTTCTGCTGAACATGGGAGGTATGGTTATGTAGTTATTGATATGGGCTTGGGCTGAGGTGGAGAAAAATTGGTCCAAGCAGTTACTTAGGAATATTATAAATAGGCATGAAGGTGTGTGCTAACTATACTTAATATTACTAATAAAGAGACAAAAAATAATGGAAGTGTTACTAATGATAATACCTTAGTAATCTTAATGGGCCCAACATGAGCTTGGAATTGAGAATATTAACAGGGAGAAAAATAAAACTTAGGCCTTATCCCCTATGTCTGATAGGGATTAATATATTTAAAAAAATATTAATAGCTTAGTCTCCAAGAATTTAAATGACAAGCTTAGGGAAAAGTCATTATATATCTAAAATAATAGTATAAATTTAATAGCATACTATCCATACATTATATTTAACAATTTATTAAAGGTTTTACTAACTAGACTATCAAAATGAAATACCACTACAAATATATATACAGCTGATATCTATACGGACATTTTTGGACACGACACATGACTACCTGGGTTGGAATTGGTTTGGGTCAAGTCCGGGCTGAACTGGCACAACCGGGTCTCCTAAAAATCATAATCTTAATTAATATATATAATTAATCTGTCTATAGGGGTTAAGTCGCAACTTGGCCTGGTTTTCCTAATTAGAATACATCTATGGCTCTACCTCCCCTACCATGACTAATATACTAGTCAAAGCACGCCATTGCACTATCCGTGCTATGATTCCTAGCCGCCTTACACTCCAAAACTCCACCATAGCTAAAGTCATCTATCGTAATAATTAACTAAATAATTATTTATAAAATATAAAATTACCATCAAAATCAAAATAAATAATAAAAAAAATTATTTCAAAAATTCCGGGAAGGGAGGCTACATGGAGGACTAGTCCAGGCCTGAGAACTCTAGCTCAGGATTGAAATCCACTATTTGTGAAATAGCGTACAACCACGTGCTTACTCAGAAGAGCACGCCAACTTCTTACAGATTCGCATGTGGCAAAACTTGGAATTATCCAAGTAACTTTTCTTTCACTCTTGCACACAACTTCTAGCTGATATCGTACTGAGCACCTTGGGCTAAGGAGAGTTATGGCTTAGGAGATATGGAAGAATGAGGCTTGGAGTAGTAGAGCTTAGAAAGCTTGAATATTTGAAGGTAAGAGATAATTTGAAATGAAAGAATTCAAGCTCTATTTATACTACTCTGGGGAGGCAGAATTCGGCCCGAATTCTGTCCCAAGAATTCAAATTTTTGAACGTTGGACAGCTTATATCAATCAGGCCCTAAAAATTAGGGTGCTGAAAATCAGGAGACAGAGTTCGGCCCGAACTCTATGTGGGGACAGAGTTCTGATGGAACTGGGGATTCCCAGGACCCTTTCTTTGGTGTGCGTATTGATCGATAGAAAGTTAAACAGATCTAATACGTGTTCTAACCCTTCATAGGCGGAAACTAGGGTTCACGAATTATACCTGCGGCGGAAAGGAGACAAGTAATTCCTGGCAATCTCGAACGGACGACCCCAAGATCTTCTGCACGTATTCCTTCCTCGAGTTGGACATCGTGTGGGCGACGATCTCCCAACCTTTTCTTCTCCTTGGCAGCCCTCTCTTTCTCTCCTTACGTGAATCACGAATTTAGAGAAAGTTTCTGATTTTTTTGATCGGTAATGTGGCGGCCAGAGAATAGAAGATATATATAGGCTACGGCAGGGACCATGAGGAGAAATTAGGGTTAGGCCTCCTAATGGATATGGATATCCCGTGTTCAGCCCGAACACACAATCCAGGCCCATTAACAATAGCTCGGTCCACTAATGAGCTATTGTTGCACTACCTCCCTAATCCCAAATTATGTTTGTGGGCTCCTTTTATTATATGCTCGTTTGGCTCCCCATGTTAAGATATCGTATGTCCGTCGATCAAATTAAGTTACTGACAACTATATTGATTCGACATCTTTTATCCTTAAGTAGTACCGCTCAACTTTATTTGTCATGTCGGATATAATCCACCTACAGGGTTTACATGACAATCCTTATGAGCTCCTTAAGGGGACATCATCAACCCGATGTATCGGGACATGGATTCCATTTATAATCAACAGCCCATCATACATACAATGTTATTATCCAATTCATAGAGGTTGTTGATCCATAATGAATCTCACTCTTTTATGAGTCAAAGTAATGCACACTGCATATACATGTCCGTTATTATATCCGAATTAAGAGCACAAGCATCCATAATAACAGAGGTGTTTGTTCTCTTATGTAGTCAGTACAAAGAGAACAACCTCAAGTGGTCCTGTTCAATACACACAAAGTGTACTAGTATAAACCTATAGTCAAGATAGACTAATAGCAGATTACACTACAACCTTTCCAATAGATTGTCTAAGTCCATCTAGGTTGTGAACTATTTATATACTCCATAGGAAACTGATAATATGATCTTCTGTGTGACAGCACACACCATATTATCTATAATATAGAATATCAGACATTTGCATTAACACTTGTAACAAATACAATATGCAAATATTTGCCCATATGATTCTCATTCAAAATTTAAGAAAATAAGGTTACTACAAAAGTGATGCTTTTAGTATATAATCCTAACAATCTCCCACTTATACTCAAAGCATTGCTTTTCAGTATACTTTTACAAATCTCCCACTTATTCTTAAAGCCATGCTGCTACACATCTGACTCCCATTCCCTCAACATGACTGTCAAAAGCCTTAGCTGGCAAGCTCTTTGTAAAGGGATCAGCTAGGTTGTCGGCTGATGCTATCTTGATTACAGCAACTTTTCCTTTCTTTACGAAATCTCGTATCAGGTGGTACTTGCGCTCAATGTGTTTGCCTGTCTTATGGGTTCGTGGTTCCTTCGAGTTTGCAACTACACCACTATTATCACAATAAAGTGTAATAGACTTAGGCAAACTAGGTACCACATCCAAGTCCAACAGAACGTTTCTGAGCCAAACCGCTTCTTTGGCTGCCTCAGAGGCTGCCACATACTCGGCTTCCATGGTGGAATCAGCAATACATTTTTGCTTGATACTCCTCCACACAATGGCTCCACCTCCCAAAGTAAACACATAACCTGAGGTAGATTTCCTGGAATCCCTATCTGACTGAAAATCTAAGTCTGTATACCCCAAGGGAACTAAACTATCTGCCTGATAAACTAGCATATACTCTTTAGTCCTTTTCAGGTACTTCCAAATATGCTTTACGGCAGTCCAGTGCTCTTGTTCTGGGTTAGACTGATATCTGCTGACCATGCCTACGACAAAACAGATGTCTGGTCTCGTACATAGCATTGCATACATTAAGCTTCCTACTGCTGAAGCATAAGGAACTGCCTTCATGTTCTCTATCTCTTTAGGTGTCCTCGGACACTGCTCCTTCGATAGAGCAATTCCATGTATAAAAGGTAAGAAACCTTTCTTAGAATTTTGCATACTAAAACGAGTTAGTACAGTATCGATATAGGAAGCTTGGGATAAGCCCAACATCCTTTTCTTGCGATCTCGTAGAACTTTGATCCCAAGAATGTGACCTACTTCTCCCAAGTCCTTCATATCAAACTGTTTGGATAACCATACCCTTACATCAGATAATACCTTCACATTATTTCCAATGAGCAAGATGTCATCCACATAAAGTACTAGGAACACCACCACGTTTCCGTCATACTTTCTGTATACACATGATTCATCCTAACATTGATCAAATCTATAGGATTTTATCACCTGATCAAAACATATGTTCCAAGATCTGGAATCTTGCTTAAGTCCATAAATGGACTTCTTGAGCTTACAAACAAGATGCTCCTGGCCCTTTTCAATGATCTCGTCCGGTTGCTTCATATAGATGTCTTCCTCAAGACTTCTATTAAGGAAAGCTGTCTTGATATCCATTTGCCAAATCTTATAATTGAGATAAGCTGCAATAGATAAAAGAATTCGAATAGACTTAAGCATGGCTACAGGAGAAAATGTTATCTCATAATCGATACCCTCTCTTTGAGTAAAACCTTTTGCTACAAGCCGAGCTTTAAAGGTTTCAACCTTACCGTCTGATTCTCTTTTTCTCTTATAGACCCACTTGCATCCAATGGCTTTTACACCAACGGGTGGTTCTACAAGCTCCCAGACCTACTTAGAATCCATAGATTCTATTTCAGATATCATTGCTTTTTGCCAAGACTCTGCATCTTTATCTTGGAGTGCTTCATTGTAGGTACAGGGATCATAATCTTGTTCCTCAGGGACGAAGTCTGACGACTCTCCCAAGAACATATATCTATCAGGTTGTATCACAACCCTCTCACTACGACGAGGCACTATCGGTTGTGGTGTAACATTTGTGACACGTTGTGCAGTTATTTGTGGTTCATCCTCTTGTACTATTGGTACTGAAGTACTTGGTGTCTCACGTCTCAGTTCTTCTAGAACAACTCTACTTGTGGGTTTATGGTTCATCACATAGTCTTCCTCTAAGAATCGGGCATTGGTGCTAATAATGACCTTCTGATCCTTAGGACTATAAAATAAACCTCCTTTCGTTCCTCTTGGATAGCCTACAAACAAGCGTACTTCTGTACGAGATTCCAACTTATCTGCTTTTCCATTCAGCACATGTGCTGGACTACCCCAAATGCGAACATGTTTCAGACTAGGCTTACGCCCAATCCACAGCTCTGTGGGAGTAAGAGGTACTGACTTAGAAGGAACCAAGTTCAAAATATAAGCAACAGTCTCTAAGGCATATCCCCAAAACGAATCTGGCAAATCCGAATAACTCATCATTGATCTAACCATCTCCATAAGAGTTATATTCCTTCTTTCGGCTACACCATTCTGTTGGGGCATTCCAGGTGCAGTCAATTGGGATGCAATCCCAGCCTCTGATAAATAATCCCTAAACTCTCCAAAGAGGTACTCGCCACCACGATCTGATCGTAATGACTTGATACATTTTCCATGACGTTTCTCCGTTTCAGTCTTGTACTCTTTGAATTTCTCAAAGCACTCAGACTTACGGCACATCAAATAAATGTATCCATACCTTGAATAATCGTTAATAAATATGACAAAATATTCAAAGCCACCTCTAGCTTGGATAGTCATGGGTCCACACAAATCAGAATGAACCAATTCCAACACATCTTTGGCCCTATACCCCTTTGCCGTAAAAGGCCTTTTGGTCATTTTACCTTCCAAGCAGGATTCACAGACTGGTAGTGCCTCCACTTCCAATGAACTCAAAGGTCCATCTTTAACCAGTCTTTGAATCCTTCTTAGGTTAATATGCCCCAATCGTAAGTGCCAAAGATATGTTTGGTTCATACAAGAAGGTTCTTTTCTCTTATTTAAGTTAGATGACATATTATTCATTTCCATAAGTTGTATTGTGGGCGAAATAGGATTAATGACATACAAATTATCAACCAATGCACCAGAACAGATAAAATATTTATTCTTTCTAATAACAATATTGTAGCACCCAGTTTTCCAAATGAGGGTAATTTTGAAATTTCGTGTTTATAATTATTTTAATAATGATATTTAATTCATGATATAATTTTTGGTAATTTTAAACCATTTATAAAATTATTTAAATCAATGACTTGTGGTTTTGACGTTTTGCTAGTAAAACCCTAGAGACTGTTTGACCTAGAGCCTAACTATGTGATTATGATATTTTAATATCATTTTTGGCCTAAGGATATTTTTGTATTTGACCTCTTTGAATTATTTTGATATTATTTTATTATTTATGATATTGTTTTGGGGTTATTTGAGTCGGGTTCGATTTTCAACTCAATCCGACTTGAAACGGGGACCCGGGGGTAGTTTGACTCTAGTGGGACCCACACACTAGTTAGGCATGGCCCACATGATATTAATTTTAGTTCACATGATATTAATTTTAGTTAGTGACTAGACTAATTATTTTGGTTAGTATTAATATGGATTAGTGTTTTAGGATTGACCAAACTACCCCCGACTTAACCCCTTACCAATGTATTAGTAAATAGACTAGAAAAGGGGCTTTTGAACTTTTCCTAATAGGACAAAACCACCTTTATGGCCAGTCACAATAAGGAAAGGGTTGAGCCTCCCATTTGTCATTATCCATCTATTTTTCTCTCTCTTGTTCTTCCCCAAATTCCTAGAGAGCAATCCCTAGCAATTTCTCCACCAAATCATTCCATTTCACCACCAAATCTTCTTCTTTCCTTCTCCATTCTAGCCAAGGAGGAAGCTACCCAAGTTTGGGAGGATTCGGAGCTCGTTCGTGTCCTTTTGGAATCTCTACGTGTCGGTGTCGCTCCGGGAAGGCTTTTCTTCGATTCGATCTACCGGGAGGTATAAATCCCTTCTCCTTTTCATTTCCTCATGCATATAGGTCTATTTTGAACCCATAAGAATGATCCCATGGTTGTATCTCCATTTGTGTCCATTTTGTGTCCATTTGGAGGTCATAGGAGTGTCCTTTGTGTTGTGGTTGTGTCCATGTGGAAAAATCCCAAATTTGGACACACTATGTGTTGTTGTTATGTATGAATAAATTATTACATATTTAATCTCATATTTTTGTATTGGAGATGTGTTCTATAGTGTCTCATATATATATATTAGTGTAGAGAGTGAGTTCTTGATATATTATGTTATATATTTGTGTTCTTTTGTCTTAAACTACCCAAATCCGTCATGATTTTTATCCACGTAAATGTCATAACTTCTAGCTCAAAGCTCGGTTTAATCTCCCATTTTTTTTAAAAGAAGCGTATTGAAGTTAGCTTACCAAAAACATGTATTAATAGGCCTAATTCTTTATGTAACTTTCTGGAGAATTATTTGAGTGTCAGCTGTACGAAAGACAAACGCGTTCTCAGTGTTTTCGCGATTCCGGGAGTTTCCGGAAACGAAAACGCGATCCGTTTAAAGTTTCGGAAAGCTAACACATAGATCTATAACATACTTTAATCCTAAATTTTAATTTATGCTGAGATGGTACAGTATTGATTATTAGTAGGAGTTACTATTCGGCATATGCATTTTGTGCACCCTTGTGTGTAATATAATATTCTATTTGATTTTAACCCATGTTAATGTATATACATTATGCAATTAAATAGAGAATACTAGCATGAGTAAATAGTTAAATAAATGATGTATGAGGTGTAAGTATCCTATCTAATATAAGCATGTATAAGTATGGCTTGTAATGAATATGTAGGTTCCATAGTATGTAATGTATGGTACATATAGTGGTGCAAGAGAATAATGAATGATGAATGAATGCAAGGATGAATGTAATGTAATAATAGATGTAATGTATGCAATATACAAGTTAATGAGATGTAATGTTCTATGTTAACACAAATCCTATATTACCTCATGTACTCCCTTACACTATGTTGACACTATCACACTTGACACATTGTTCACTTACACTTTGGCACTCTTTGATATGTATACACTATGTATGCCCATTTAACCCTCACTTGACCCTTTGCCATGTTCACATACACACACATAGCCTCTTAAATAAGTATTTATGAATATAGTTAACTTAGCTATGTATGTATATTATATATATGTTAGCATATTGTGTTGTAATATATAAGTTTATATAAGCATTTGAATTGCCATGATTATAGACCTAATATTGAATACCAATATATGCATGTGTATATATGTGTAGACATATATAACTTAAAGTAATAGATTACCTAGTGTATATCCAATGTGAATTCTTGCCTATTTGAGTATTGAATAATTGCATGCTATATAGAGTTGGGTGTATGTTGGCTTATATAGCCTTGTATTGATGTGTGCTTGCTAGGATAGTCTTGGTTAGGCCTAGTAAGACTTACTGGGTTAGGACATGACCTAGTTTGACTAGTGCAGTTGACCAGAGTTGACCAAGGGTTGACTTTGGCCTAGTTTGACCTAGATTCATGTAGAATGCATTATAGTACTTTATATTACCCTTCTGGACATGTTGTGACTTGTGCTGTTCTAATTAGGAGCCAGACACCTTGTAACCTGTGCTGCTTTAAATAGGACTCTGTGGCTTCAGTTGGACCCCCTATACTTATCAGCTGTTCAGGTTATCAGACGAGTACATTCTTTGTTCATTTCATATCCTGCTTAGAATTATTTTCTGCAGTAGATTACTTGTACTGTCACGTTGGTCACACGGATTGGTACTATATGGATCCCTTCTTGAGATGTTATCCTTAGGGAGCATCGGGTACTCTATGTTTTGTGCGTTTCACTTGCATGGCGTATCACTATGCTTCGTTGATTCTTCGATCACTTGTGACATATACTCTTATGATCACAGAGTCATCCTGGAATCCTTATCCCATTTATGGGTCTACTATGTATCACCTTCGGGGTCTATCACCTTCGGGGTCTGAACATAGTATCATAACATAACCTGGCTGGATCCTTATGTATTGATTGGGGGTACGGGGGAGTAGAATTTGGACATGTGAATAATACACCAGTAGTTTCTTATCAGAATCATTCCTTAGTGTCTTATCAGAATTATCCCAGGCCATTTACATGTTCATATTGTACTCTGACTCACTAGTCACATGCTAGTTCTCTATGTATAGTAGATATTTCTATTACAGTTATCTCTCTGTTTACATACTATTTTCTTTCAGTACCTGTATCTTACTTTACTGCATGATTATATTTTCTAACCTGCTATGATCTGTTGAGATGTACTGTACTCGCTTCAGTCCTGACTAGATCTGTTGATAAATTTTACAGATAGCCTGGAGGTGCCTGCTAGCCTAGAGGAGACACATTAGAGGTTGTTTAGGTAGTTATTTCATTTTTGTCTGGAGTTGTATTTACTTTGTGGATTTCTGTATCTTTATTTGAGTTTTGAGATGTACTTCTGGGTTCATGTATCTTAGATACTTAGACTTCTATCTCCTGTATTTATTTTGGATTTCATGTTTTATCTATCCTTATCGTGCTCTACCCTAGATGTGATTGAGACTGTATCTGCTATGTCACCCCCATTCGGGGAGTATATATACTGCTTGGCATTATAATGTTGGATGTTGTGACCTAGGACAGCGTTCTACCGTCGACACTGCGGCGTAGGCTGGGCGTCGTTACGTTCTCGTGCCCTAACTCTAGGGTGCGGGTCGTGACACATTTTTAGTGGTGGCCCATGCAGGTCGAGACTAAAAGTGTAGTGGTATTCGAACTAGAGTACCACTACAGCCTGCACTAGGAATAGGATATATTTTGAAGGTACTCAATCACAGTTAGGATCCCTTGAGAGATTCCTGGGACGACCCTTGAGAATCTTATTTTAACTTCGATTTAAAAAAATCTTCTTCCCTTGATTTAATTATCTTTACTTCCTGTTGTTAAACTTGATTTTTATAGATTATTGTTGAATTCGAGTTGTATTTATTGATTTTGATGGATGATTGTCGAATTTGAATTTTGATGATAGCTATTGCATCCGAGTTTGTATTTTGATGGATTTTTGTTCATTTTTGAATTTTGGTGTTCGTTGATAAATTGATTTGATTTTTGGGTATTCATTGTTGATTTAATTTAATTTTTGGCAAGATGAAATTATATGGGCTAGGTCATCTATGTTATGGAATCTAGTCTTCTATAGTCACATTAGCCAGCATGGTGAGGACACATAGTCTGACTCTGGATATATTTCTCGGGTGTGGGAATTTAAGGTTTTCGCAGCCAAGCTAGCGGTACCGCGAAAATGTTAAATACCATGATTCTAGAGATATGTGCATAAGTCAAGGGCTCTGTGATTATCGTAGCCTTGCTTACTAGTATGATGAAGATTTAGAGTACCATAATTTTGGATAGACGTTTATGATTATCAGATTGCACCTTAAATATTTTTGAACATGTTTTCTCTACTTTTGTTCAGTCATTCAAAAAAAAAAGAATTATTATTTGTTTGTTTGTCTAGTTTTCTATTATTTAACTCAGGGGTAAGTTTAGTTGGTTTTATAAACCTTGTGTAATTTCTTGCTATGAGTTTTTCATAATACAATGAATCGATGATTTTGTTAGACTTTATCTTGAATTTGATATTTTAACTCTGGATTTCAAAACGGTTCCTTCTTTAAACAGATAAGCAGAACCGATTTTATCGTTATTTCTTTCTTGCTATTATTCTTGTATTAAATAATAATGATAATAAAACTGTCTTGATTTCGTCAATCACCTGCTTGCAATTTTGGTAGGAATTCAAATGTTAGTCTTAACATAGAATTAATTTTTTTTATATTGGGACATGAGAATATATATATGAATACATATAGCAGACACTTTGCTTAACACGTATGCATGCTACACTTGATTTTCCACCTACCTGAATACCTATTAATATGTTGTTGATGTTAAATTTTTAAAACCCCAATATTTCTGATTCTCTGCTTTTCCTAGCTTAACCCATAATTTAAATATAAAATTTCATGATAATAGTTTTATTTATACCACTGCACATGTATGTTATACATAGGGTGTCAATTCAAAAAAAAAATTTGGTTGAGTTTTGTGTTAAATTTGAAAAATCTGAGACTGTGTGCATATTAACCCTTAATACTGAATTTCAAATGTTTAGTTTAAATTGTTGTTTTATTTTCTTTAATATAATATTTAAAGCTGTGTACATTGTTGTATGTAGGGATATTTAAAGCTGAATTTACATGTTAGTTTGTGATAAACATTGAGTTGGTTTTAATGTTCAAATTTCTCCAAAATCTTGAAAACTAGTTACATGTTAACATTTTTACATTGATTCCATGTTTAGTTAAATTTCAGATTTAACATGTAATATCGAACTGTATGCGTAGATAAATGTATTGGTAATATGTTAGGGTTTCATTTCTATCATGTTAGGATGTATTGGGAGCATTGAGATTAGTCGTGATGTTTCAACCCCTAAATTTTGAAATTGCATTATGTTAATATTGCACTGGTTTAAATGTTAGCTTGTTTTCAGATTTTATATGTAAACGTTGAACTAAAACTGGGTTTAACCTTTCAATACTAAGTTATAACCCTGTACAAGGACACACACACACTCTAACATAGTATATACTGCCTTTTAACCAAACCCTTCCCCTCTATGTTATGATTGTATATCTAGATAGATATATATAGAGCTTAGGCATACATGTTATAATATATATAAATACATAACTAAGTCTCTACCTTTTTATATATATATTTAGCTATGCATGTTATGATTAAATAAGTTGTGTATTGTAGATTGTTTAACCAATATGCCATGATTAGTGTAACTTGATAGCCGTTGAATTGAAACACAATCCTCATATACACTTTCATGTATATTCACGTACACCCATGCCTACTATCTAACCATATGAACATGTCCCCATACACATAATGCTAGCTTTTTCCTCTCTAACGCTCTCTCTCTATATATATTGTGATTGGATTTCAATGTAATCGACTTTCGTTAATTAAACTTGTAATTTTGATTTTCTTGGGATAGTACCCCTTTTAGATGATTGGTGGTTACCTTTCTTTATTTTTTTTGATGAGTACCAATTTTCACATAGGATGGTAGACTGTCTTATAGTTTTGATGATTTGATATTTCTGCATCTTTTCTCGTTTAGCACCCTGGATTGCTTGTGTATTTTGATACCCTATAACCGATTTGATTAGCATGACTAGTATACCTAGATGAGACTTCACTGTCACCGTATGCCATGACCCTATATGCCGTCCTTTTGATGGTATGATTTGTTTAAGTTCTGGGACTTTGGTTGCGGGGGTTTGACCTAGAGGGAGTATGGACGTTTTAATTTCGAGGACGAAATTTTTCTAAGGTGGGTAGAGTTGTAGCACCCAGTTTTCCAAATGAGGGTAATTTTGAAATTTCGTGTTTATAATTATTTTAATAATGATATTTAATTCATGATATAATTTTTGGTAATTTTAAACCATTTATAAAATTATTTAAATCAATGACTTGTGGTTTTGACGTTTTGCTAGTAAAACCCTAGAGACTGTTTGACCTAGAGCCTAACCATGTGATTATGATATTTTAATATCATTTTTGGCCTAAGAATATTTTTGTATTTGACCTCTTTGAATTATTTTGATATTATTTTATTATTTATGATATTGTTTTGGGGTTATTTGAGTCGGGTTCGATTTTCAACTCAATCCGACTTGAAAAGGGGACCCGGGGGTAGTTTGACTCTAGTGGGACCCACACACTAGTTAGGCATGGCCCACATGATATTAATTTTAGTCCACATGATATTAATTTTAGTTAGTGACTAGACTAATTATTTTGGTTAGTATTAATATGGATTAGTGTTTTAGGATTGACCAAACTACCCCCGACTTAACCCCTTACCAATGTATTAGTAAATAGACTAGAAAAGGGGCTTTTGGACTTTTCCTAATAGGACAAAACCACCTTTATGGCCAGCCACAATAAGGATAGGGTTGAGCCTCCCATTTGTCATTATCCATCTATTTTTCTCTCTCTTGTTCTTCCCCAAATTCCTAGAGAGCAATCCCTAGCAATTTCTCCACCAAATCATTCCATTTCACCACCAAATCTTCTTCTTTCCTTCTCCATTCTAGCCAAGGAGGAAGCTACCCAAGTTTAGGAGGATTCGGAGCTCGTTCGTGTCCTTTTGGAATCTCTACGTGTCGATGTCGCTCCGGGAAGGCTTTTCTTCGATTCGATCTACCGGGAGGTATAAATCCATTCTCCTTTTCATTTCCTCATGCATGTAGGTCTATTTTGAACCCATAGGAATGATCCCATGGTTGTATCTCCATTTGTGTCCATTTTGTGTCCATTTGGAGGTCATAGGAGTGTCCTTTGTGTTGTGGTTGTGTCCATGTGGGAAAATCCCAAATTTGGACACACTATGTGTTGTTGTTATGTATGAATGAATTATTACATGTTTAATCTCATATTTTTGTATTGGAGATGTGTTCTATAGTGTCTCATATATATATATATATATATATATATTAGTGTAGAGAGTGAGTTCTTGATATATTATGTTATATATTTGTGTTCCTTTGTCTTAAACTACCCAAATCCGTCATGATTTTTATCCACGTTTTTAATTTCAGCCCTAACTTAGAAATGTCATAACTTCTAGCTCAAAGCTCGGTTTAATCTTCCGTTTTTTTTAAAAGAAGCGTATTGAAGTTAGCTTACCAAAAACATGTATTAATAGGCCTAATTCTTTATGTAACTTTCTGGAGAATTATTTGAGTGTCAGCTGTACGAAAGACAAACGCGTTCTCAGTGTTTTCGCGATTCCGGGAGTTTTCGGAAACGAAAACGCGATCCGTTTAAAGTTTCGGAAAGCTAACACATAGATCTATAACATACTTTAATCCTAAATTTTAATTCATGCTGAGATGGCACAGTATTGATTATTAGTAGGAGTTACTATTCGGCATATGCATTTTGTGCACCCTTGTGTGTAATATAATGTTCTATTTGATTTTAATCCATGTTAATGTATATACATTATACAATTAAATAGAGAATACAAGCATGAGTAAATGGTTAAATAAATGATGTATGAGGTGTAAGTATCATATCTAATGTAAGCATGTATAAGTATGGCTTGTAATGAATATGTAGGTTCCATAGTATGTAATGTATGGTGCATATAGTGGTGCAAGAGAATAATGAATGATGAATGAATGCAAGGATGAATGTAATGTAATAATAGATGTAATGTATGCAATATACAAGTTAATGAGATGTAATGTTCTATGTTAACACAAATCCTATATTACCTCATGTACTCCCTTACACTATGTTGACACTATCACACTTGACACATTGTTCACTTACACTTTGGCACTCTTTGATATGTATACACTATGTATGCCCATTTAACCCTCACTTGCCCCTTTGCCATGTTCACATACACACACATAGCCTCTTAAATAAGTATTTATGAATATAGTTAACTTAGCTATGTATGTATATTATATATATGTTAGCATATTGTGTTGTAATATATAAGTTTATATAAGTATTTGAATTGTCATGATTATAGACCTAATGTTGAATACCAATATATGCATGTGTATATATGTGTAGACATATATAACTTAAAGTAATAGATTACCTAGTGTATATCCAATGTGAATTCTTGCATATTTGAGTATTGAATAATTGCATGCTATATAGAGTTGGGTGTATGTTGGCTTATATAGCCTTGTATTGATGTGTGCTTGCTAGGATAGTCTTGGTTAGGCCTAGTAAGACTTACTGGGTTAGGACATGACCTAGTTTGACCTAGTTTGACTAGTGCAGTTGACCAGAGTTGACCAAGGGTTGACTTTGGCCTAGTTTGACCTAGATTCATGTAGAATGCATTGTAGTGCTTTATATTACCCTTCTGGACATGTTGTGACTTGTGCTGTTCTAATTAGGAGCCGGATACCTTTTAACATGTGTTGCTTTAAATAGGACTCTGTGGCTTCAGTTGGACCCCCTATACTTATCAGCTGTTCAGGTTATCAGGCGAGTACATTCTCTGTTCATTTCATATCCTGCTTAGAATTATTTCCTGCAGTAGATTACTTTACTTGTACTGTCACGTTGGTCACACGGATTGGTACTATATGGATCCCTTCTTGAGATGTTATCCTTAGGGAGCATCGGGTACTCTATGTTTTGTGCGTTTCACTTGCATGGCGTATCACTATGCTTCGTTGATTCTTCGATCACTTGTGACATATACTCTTATGATCATAGAGTCATCCTGGAATCCTTATCCCATTTATGGGTCTACTATGTTTCACCTTCGGGGTCTATCACCTTCGGGGTCTATCACCTTCGGGGTCTGAACATAGTATCATAACATAACCTGGCTGGATCCTTGTGTATTGATTGGGGGTACGGAGGAGTAGAATTTGGACATGTGAATAATACACCAGCAGTTTCTTATCAGAATCATTCCTTAGTGTCTTATCAGAATCATCCCAGGCCATTTACATGTTCATATTGTACTCTGACTCACTAGTCACATGCTAGTTCTCTATGTATAGTAGATATTTCTATTACAGTTATCTCTCTGTTTACATACTGTTTTCTTTCAGTACCTGTATCTTACTTTACTGCATGATTATATTTTCTAACCTGCTATGATCTGTTGAGATGTACTGTACTCGCTCCAGTCCTGACTGGATCTGTTGATAAATTTTACAGATAGCCTGGAGGTGCCTGCTAGCCTAGAGGAGACGCATTAGAGGTTGTTTAGGTGGTTATTTCATTTTTGTCTGGAGTTGTATTTAGTTTGTGGATTACTGTATCTTTATTTGAGTTTTGAGATGTACTTCTGGGTTCATGTATCTTAGACACTTAGACTTCTATCTCCTGTATTTATTTTGGATTTCATGTTTTATCTATCCTTATCGTGCTCTACCCTAGATGTGATTGAGACTGTATCTGCTATGTCACCCCCATTCGGGGAGTATATATACTGCTTGGCATTATAATGTTGGATGTTGTGACCTAGGACAGCGTTCTACCGCCGACACTGCGGCGTAGGCTGGGCGTCGTTACGTTCTCGTGCCCTAACTCTAGGGTGCGGGTCGTGACAAATATTGTCATTAAAATAAACTGAATATCCATCCTTAAATAACATAGAAACAAAAACTAAATTCCTTCTAAGTGAAGGTGCATAAAGACAATCACTCAATATCAAAGACTTATTTCTACAAAAAGATAAAGTAACATCTCCTAATGCAACGACCGATACTTTTGTAGCATCACCCATGAACAAGCATATCTCTCCATCACTGAGCCGTCTGGTTTTCTGGAACCCCTGCAATGTATTGCAGACATGATTAGTGGCTCCTGTATCTACACACCAGGTGCCGGTAGATAACACCGCTAAATATGTTTCAACTACTAGTAAATGAGATATACCTTCTTTGTTCCCTTGTTTGAGAAGTGGACAATCAGTCTTCCAATGTCCTGACCTTTTGCACTTGAAACATTTGCCTTTCGGCTTTTTCACCGCGCCTTGAGGTCCCATGCCCTTCTTTGCTGAGTTTGCCTGTTTCTGAATGTTATTCTTCTTCTTACCGCCTTTTGGCTTAGAAGTAGAAGCCTTTTCAGAAGCAAAAACATGACCACTCTGCCTAAAGAGAGATTCAGCATCTTGTAGCTCTTTTGCAAGTTCTGCCAAACTATACAACCTTTTGTTCATGTTGTAATTAAGGCAGAAATTGTCAAAACTTTTAGGAAGAGTCCCAAGAATGATATCGACCTGGGTTTCCCCATCGATTTCAGCTCCAAGGATCTCCATCTCATTCAGATGACCCATCATCTTGAGAACATGATCCCTTACTGGTGTACCCTCAGCCATTTTTGTATTCATCAAATATTTCATAGCAAACTGCCTAGCTGCTCTACTCTGATGTCCGAAGAGTTTCTTAAGGTTATACATCATGTCATAAGCTGTGGCCATGGCCTGATGCTGATGTTGTAGTACATTTGACATAGATGCCAGAATGTAACACCGCGCCATCTCATCTGCCTTTTTCCACTTCTTATAAGCCTTTTTGACCTCTTCATCAGAGTTAGCATCAGGCTTAGGTGGGTATTCCTCAACAAGTACATATTTGTACTCCTCAGCAGTCAGAACAATGTCCAAGTTACGTTTCCAGTCAATATAATTAGGTCCAGTAAGTTTGTTTTCTTTAAGAATCACCATAAGTGGACTGAAAGAACCCATTTTTGAAATCCTGAGAATCACATAAATAAAATTATGTTGGGCAAAAAAAACTTTTTAAATTAACTAAATATTGATTCCCTCAAAACAATAATAAGAAATTCACCAACACCTTGAATACCATGAATTTAGCATGCCACGATAGTGTGGACGTATACAAATTCAACTTTGTTCAAGTAGATTTTTCTTATTAATTTTACTATCATGTCAATATAACTTTATGACAAATAAAATTAATATGCTGGTCTTTCTCTTGTCATACAAATAATAGCAGTGACTCCGATGGAGAGGATACCATTATTTGTATCTAAGTGTATACCACTACTTAATACTAAGTCCATTACCTTGTAATGAGTTCCTTCAGATGGAGAAGTGAACACATACTAGGTAACTTTCTACAATTATCCCTATGGAAGTTTGTACTGGTGATCCATAATTATACTCATCCGATATGGAGGAAAGCACTAAAGCCAACACGCAAGTATAATTACATCACCTACAAACCAATAATGGAGACCATAGGATTTATACTAAATAAAAATCCTCTCCCACTTAGTTATTTAATAATGAGGATTTTTTTACTAGTTGATATTATGTCCATGTTGTCCATTATTAATGTAGGCTTGGTTTTTCAAAAAAAACAACCACACAATAATAAACATGCATAATCAGAAAAAGCAAAATGACAAAAATAAGAGAAAATATCCAACTATTATGGTCATCTTTGCTGCTCCGTCCTCAACTATCCGAATCCAAAATCTGGCACTGCGCAGATCTATACGGGGTTCGATTCCTTCATCAAAAATCATCCGTCTACCTCTGGACTGCTTAAAACCAGCATCTCATCCGACGTCAGAAACAGCCACTATCGCCATCACGATTGATCAAAAATAATTAAAATTACATCAATCCTATGCCTCCCGAAGGAGTTCACACATAATCTAGATTAAAAAATTAAAATAATAAGCACGATCAACCCTCGTGATTTTAATTACATCCACAGCAACAACAACATCTACGACATATTCGTGGGTTAAAAAACACAATAAAAAAAACATGCATTGGACCATAATAGTTGGATCTAAGATGCCTGCAAAACCGAGTTAGAACAGATCTACATCTACCGACTATTACATAGCGCAGGTTTTATTGGACAACATGGACGTATCAATCAATACGTAGATCCAAAGTGGCTCTGATACCAATTGATGGAACTGGAGATTCCCAGGACCCTTTCTTTGGTGTGCGTATTGATCGATAGAAAGTTAAACAGATCTAATAAGTGTTCTAACCCTTCATAGGCGAAATTAGGGTTCACGAATTATACCTGCGGCGGAAAGGAGACAAGTAATTTCTGACAAACTCGAGCGGACGACCCCAAGATCTTCTGCACGTATTCCTTCCTCGAGTTGGACGTCGTGTGGGCGACGATCTCTTAACCTTTTCTTCTCCTTGGCAGCCCTCTCTTTCTCTCCTTACGTGAATCACGAATTTAGAGAAAGTTTCTGATTTTTTTTGATCGGTAATGTGGCGGCCAGAGAATAGAGGATATATATAGACTACGGCAGGGACCATGAGGAAAAATTAGGGTTAGGCCTCCTAACGGATATGGATATCCCGTGTTCAGCCCGAACACACAATCCAGGACCATTAACAATAGCTCGGTCCACTAATGAGCTATTGTTGCACTACCTCCCTAATCCCAAATTATGTTTGTGGGCTCCTTTTATTATATGCTCGTTTGGCTCCCCATGTTAAGATATCGTATGTCCGTCGATCAAATTAAGTTACTGACAACTATATTGATTCGACATCTTTTATCCTTAAGTAGTACCGCTCAACTTTATTTGTCATGTCGGATATAATCCACCTGCAGGGTTTACATGACAATCCTTATGAGCTCCTTAAGAGGACATCATCAACCCGATGTATCGGGACATGGATTCCATTTATAATCAACAGCCCATCATACATACAATGTTATTACCCAATTCATAGAGGTTGTTGATCCATAATGAATCTTACTCTTTTATGAGTCAAAGTAATGCACACTGCATATACATGTCCGTTATTATATCCGGATTAAGAGCACAAGCATCCATAATAACAGAGGTGTTTGTTCTCTTATGTAGTCAGTACAAAGAGAACAACCTCAAGTGGTCCGGTTCAATACACACAAAGTGTACTAGTGTAAACCTATACTCAAGATAGACTAATACCAGATTACACTACAACCTTTCCAATAGATTGTCCAAGTCCATCTAGGTTGTGAACTATTTATATACTCCATAGGAAACTGATAATATGATCTTCTGTGTGACACCACACACCATATTATCTATAATATAGAATATCAGACATTTGCATTAACACTTGTAACAAATACAATATGCAAATATTTGCCCATATGATTCTCATTCAAAATTTAAGAAAATAAGGTTACTACAAAAGTGATGCTTTTAGTATATAACCCTAACAAGTTCGGCCCGAACTCTGCCTCCTAGGTGGCAGAATGGCCTTTAGGCCTTTGGGCTTTGTTTGGCTTGGTGGAGCTTGGGTTTGTTTCAGGAATTGGTCTGTTTGTATGGCAGAGCTTGGAGAGATATGTCTAGGGGTTGAGATGACACAGTACGACTCAACGTACACATTCTCCTAGATTCAATAAATTGAAGATTACAGACTTGGAACAAGTAGGAAAACCAAGAGCCCTTTGATGACGCCTTTCTTCTGATATTTGAGCAGACCTGAAGACGTCTTTTTTTTCTTGACAGCAGTCGTACAAAGATAAGCAGATCTGGAAATCTAAATACCTTTCGGGAGCTTCGCTCTCGAACCCCTGACGGGAGGCGCTGCCCCCTCGACCCCTGTCCGCTGACCGGGCAGTGGAACCCCCGATGCGAGGCCCATGATAGGTTATAGGCGGTTCGAAGAAATCTTTTTATATGACGCCATCTTTGGTCCATCATTAATTCTTCATTGCCTATGCCCTGGTTTGATCATTCTTGATCATGCTTACTGCATGTCTACAAATACATGTTAGGCGAGCAAAATATGTTGCAGTACGATACAAGCATAGCAATATGATATAGGACAATTAGGACAATGCTAAGTTTAAGTAGCAACATGATAGTGAGTATATGAATATTAGTGACATCATTATGTTAAACTTAACTGATTAGCCATATTCAAAAACACGATGTAATCATTGGGCTAACAATCTCCCCCTTTTGATTATGGCAAATCGGTTAAGTTTAAGACAGATACGATAGATTTATGTATTACTAATAAACACATATTATTAGAAGATTGTGTGCTAACTTAAACTTATTTTTTCCCCTTTGACATGATAAAAAAAAAAGCTTCCCCGTAATAAGAGATAAAACGAACTCAAGCATAAGTAAAGGAGGAAGGCATAGACAATCATGATCAAGATATACTAAATGAAGAACAATGTGAGAAGTGTGTAAAGACAAGTATAGAAACTACGTACCAAATGTAGAGTGCCAAATAGAAAATAGCTTGTCAAAACCCAAATAGTTGGTAAAACTAAAAGAATTTGAAATAATCAATTGATAGTTTACCAACAGAAATCCAAGAAAGACATCCAAAAACATAGTATAATATGAAATATTGCTCTAGTTTTGGAAGAGAAAAAAAATTTCATTCAAAAACTATGGGGATTAGATAATTGTAAATAATAGATATCAAAAATGAAAGATACCAATTGAGATATTGAAATATATAAACTTGATATCAATTGAAATAAATGAACTTGAAACATTGATCAATGAAACTATGATAGTCACAATTGTCCACAGATAAATGGTAGAACAAAATAAAGGAATGATCGATGTAAAATAGAGCAATTGATATAAAATGATCTCATTATTTGCAAATCTATTTGCTTATCCAAAATTCATACATTTGAACTCAATTACCTTATCATGCTATATGAATACCCTTTAGATAAACATGAAGGTAAAGAAAAATGTTTGAAAAAGAGAAATTCAGTCGACTTGAATGCTCCCCCTCAAACTATTACCAATATAGATAAAATCATAAATTTTGGGTAAGTCCTCAACAAGAAAAGCCAAATCAATTAAGTATACACGGAAAGCTAAATCAAAGAAAGCATAATAGTCATCAACATAAGATATGAAAGTTAATATTAACGAGATGACTCATATAAAAGAGAGAGATAATATTATGAAAACAATTGCATATACTCTCATAAACCTTTCTCGAAATAATAGTATCATGACCTCAATCATTAAGATATGAATAATGATAAAAATATGGGTCAATGATAAACTAGGTATACGACATATTAAAGGATATAAATGAATTGAACCAATTTATTTTCTCTCCCTTAAAATATACGTATCTAGTTCCAAAGCACTTATAGCAAAATAAAATGATAACTTCAAGATCTAGGGGTAAATCAACTATTGATTTCTTCCCCTTGCTCAATGCATATAAACTTATAAAATCGTCATAAAACGAATAATGTCATCTTTAGTCAAGAAGAGATATCCACTTAATAGCTACTAAAGATGAATGATCAAAATAATATTTTAATTAAGCACAATTAATCAAAAGATGACATACATTAGCCTATATAGAAGAATCTTATATTTAAATATGATAGATCAATATATGTTACCTTTTGAGAAAAATGTCATCATGAAAAGGAATAAATTCCATTAAAACAATCATGATGAGAATCACAATATAGCTCAAAAAAATAAAACTCAAAAATCATGTCCATGATTATCTAATTAAGAACGAATCTGTCATGACCCGCTCCCGAATAATCGGACACGAGTCGGACACGCCCAGCCTTCGTCGTTAGACACGACGAAGTAAGCTGTACCAAACTAGGGAAATCTAACCAGATAATCATAAATGTATATAATCACAGCATCTAAAAACGTATCCCAGGATGATCTCCATAATCCACAATTCTATGTATATAAATGTACGAGTCATCAAGAGTAAAATGTACTATGAATTCTAAAACAATATCTAAGAGCAAAGCTAACAGTCTAAACCTAAAACCTCAAGCTAAGTTATGACCCATCCTGCTCAGCTAAGATCCCGGGCTCTAGCCCATATGGTAGAATGATATCCTGCAAGTATACCTGCAACTTATCCAGTCAGAAGCAGAGCAAAGTACAGTTCTAGGTAATGAACAAGAACATCATGATATGAAAATGAGTACTGGAGAACATGAACTATAAAGTACAGGAAAGAATATGAACTATAAAGTACAGAAAAGAACATGAAGGTACATGAATGTAAGTACAGGAAATAAAGTACATGAATCTAAAGTACAGGAATGTAACTATGAACCTGAAGTACAAGACATGACAAGTGCACCATGTTTGAAATACAACTAGCTCATGTGACCGGCTGGGGTAAGCACATGAAAGCACATGAAAGTACATGAATGGTACGACTTAGGGCCCTCGTGCACGATGCGAGGCCTAAGCTAGGCACATGTGTATAGTAACCAGGATTGGTCACATGGCTAGTGTATTTCTCCACCCGACACAAGTAAGTACAAGAACAGGAGTACAAGAGTACATGGTACATGATATTGTGTCATGACGTGTCACAAGCAAGAGTACAAGAATGTAAATGCACAAAACCATAGAAAAGTACTTGCCTTGCTCCGGTAATCAAGGGTAGGAAGATGATCTGTAAGTCCACCTAAATTTTAGTACAAGTTGGTTAATTTCTAAACAAGTAACACAAGCTATTCTCAACTACTAGCCAATCTATTTATAGTATAATTATATTCTTGTGCTAGCCCTACTCTTTACCAACTATGGATAACTAAATATACTATTAATCTACACTCCAATCCTTCTAGGTAATTAGGAAAACTCATAAAAGATTAGCATTGAAATACCATACCAAAATAATATAGATTGCATATTCAAACAAAAGATTTGTTTTAAAAACGAACAGTGCTTCACAAAGGTTTATCAAGAGATTAGAATATATATTAACTCTATTAATTACCATTGCCCCTAAAAATCACTATTGTAAACCAGTTTAGGGCATCATCCAGCAGTTAACCAACTTCTAACTTACTAAGCCAAAAGAAAACTTAACCTAATTAACATATTGACTCTCATGTCAATAGGCAACTGAGATAATCCTTTTATCAAGCATAGACTTGGTTTGCTAGGCCTGACTCCAAGGTTTACAACCCACTGCCAATATAATTCTACTAGACTAGCCAGTCAACTCAACAGTATGATCATAACTCAAGGTTAAAATCAAATTGGACAAGGAAAGTATACAAAACAATTTACACTAGACTTCTAAACCAAGCCAGAGATGTTTAAACTCCCAACAATTCAATCTCAGCTAATGGTCAGGACCTGCAAAGCAACCTAGCCTCACCACTATTTGTTCAAGCACAAATCAAGGAGTGTAAGAATCGAATCAAAATTTCACAACTGAAATGAACTCTTTACAATCTGTCAGCTCAAATCAGAAGAAGAATTCTTTGAAATCAAGATAGCAGCATTTAACTAACTATTCACTTCAAAATCAATCTTAATTCGAACAAGTGAATAGAGAATTATAATTAAATCAAAATTAGTTAATACAAATAATACACAAATTTCAAATCAGTAGTTCATCAACTGCAACCCCATCACGGACACGCCACCAGTCAAATGATACAGCTACAAGTCTTATACCTAGTCGAGCACGGACACAGTCAACTTCTTGGACACGAACAACATCGATACAAACACACGATGCGACCCAACCTGGACATAGGCCTGCACTGGACACGACTAAACCACCAATTCCTGCATCCCGCTCGAAACCCAGTCCCAAATCAAAACCATATTCAAAATATTACACTACTCGATCAATAGGAAGATAGACGTTTACCTGAGAAATTGACCTGATCCAGAGTGCAGTTAATCCCTCGAGGTGTCGGACACGCTCCCTTCGTGCCCGTCTGTTACTCGAGCTCTTCTGTGATCATCCCGCGATTACCGCCAAGGCAAACGGAGCAACAAAGGACAGCTCTCAGATTCATCGATGATAGATGTTATCAAATCCAGTTCAAGAATCAAGAATCTGTGTCGGATACTCACTGTGTGCTCAATGACAAGTATGCTGTCCCGATCAGTCGTCGAAAAGAAAAATCGCCTGCTTGTTGTGGAGAAGTTGATCTCAACGTCGTCATTGCCGGAGAAGGGTCGCCAAGCCGTTGTCGTCGTTCTTCATCGTCATGGAAGAGTGCGTCGCCTGGAAGGATGAATGATGATCAGATCTTGTTATCGGACAGCGATTGTCGCTTGCCAAAGTGAACTTCACCGCGATCTGGAGACTGAGCCGCAGCTACGCGTGTGGTCGATCATCGCCGAAGAACTTGTCATGAAGCCGATCATCCGCCGAGGATAGCACCGGACGCCGTCGATGAGGGAGTGAGATCTCCACGCCGCTATCGGAAAGATTGCCTAGCTGTTGCTAGGTGCTACAACCGTCGGACTAGGGTGCTGCCACCGCCGCCATCTTTGCTGCTTCCACCGTTGTGAAGAGGTTGCCGATGGAAAGGAAGCCGCCTCGCCGAAAACGTGTTGCCAGCCGGCCGCCGGAGATTAGGGTTAATAGGAATTGGGGAAAAAAATGGAGGGAGAGCTCGGCCACATTTTGCTGAGAAAGAAAATGTGAGGAGACTCTCTCTCCTGCTTCAAATAAAAGGAGAATGGCAATTAGCAAAAAGGCCCCCCTCCACCAATTGGTTTATTAGCACAAGAGTCCCGCCCTTTTTCGATTATTTAAAATAGGTCCCTCCGGTTTTGGCAAATTTTAAAATCAACCTCTTCTTTATCATATATTATACTGAGTACAAGAATTAGTTAGAAAAGTGACTGGGTGGGTCCCAAGTTTGTTATAACAAACTTTCAAAAATTAAAATTCCTGCTCCTAACTATTTCCCTCCAAAAAGTTCAATTTTTAATATTCAAAATATTTACTAAAATTATAAATACTCAAATCAAAACCTATAATGATTATTAGAAACTTTAATTTCTCAAAAATAAATGGGAAAGTGGAGTTACAGAATCAACCAATTTATTACTTTGCATGGACTATGTATGTTTTACCACATATGTACCCAACAACGGGTAATAATCCAACCTTACTATTACTAAAAGAGAAACCAATGAAGTTCAAATAGCAAAGAGCATATGTGATAATCCACGAGTAGTCAAAGTAGAGTAAT
>JANAVB010009398.1:5782303-5809803 GCA_029216955.1 Iris pallida | reverse complement strand
ATATGGAAGAATGAGGCTTGGAGTAGTATAGCTTAGAAAGCTTGAATATTTGAAGGTAAGAGATAATTTGAAACGAAAGAATTCAAGCTCTATTTATATATACTACTCTGGGAAGGCAGAATTCGGCCCGAATTCTGTCCCAAGAATTCAAATTTTTGAACGTTGGACAGCTTGTATCAAGCATGCCCTAAAAATTAGGGTGCTGAAAATTAGGAGACAGAGTTCGGCCCGGACTCTGTGTTGGGGCAGAGTTCGGCCCGAACTCTGCCTCTTATGTGGCAGAATGGCCTTTAGGCCTTTGGGCTTTGTTTGGCTTGGTGGAGCTTGGGCTTGGTTCAGGAATTGGTCTATTTGTATGGTAGAGTTTGGAGAGATATGTCTAGGGGTTGAGATAACACAGTACGACTCAACGTACACATTCTTCTAGACTCAATAAATTGAAGATTACAGACTTGGAACAAATAGGCAAACCAAGAGCCCTTTGATGACGCCTTTCTTCTGATATTTGAGCAGACCTGAAGACGTCTTTTTTTCTTGACAGCAGTCGTTCAAAGATAAGCAGATCTGGAAATCTGAATACCTTTCGGGAGCTTCGCCCCCGAACCCCTGACGGAGGGCGCTGCCCCCTCGACCCCTGTCCACTGACCGGGCAACGAATCTCCCGATGCGAGGCTCCGGATAGGTCGCTAGGCGGTTCAGAGAAATCTTTTTGTATGACGCCATCTTTGGTCCATCATTAATTTTTATTGCTTATGCCCTGGTTTGATCATGCTTACTGTATGTCTACAAATACATGTTAGGCGAGCAAAATATGTTGCAGTACGATACAAGCATAACAATATGATATAGGACAATTAGGATAATGCCAAGTTTAAGTAGCAACATGATAGTGAGTATATGAATATTAGTGACATCATTATATTAAACTTAACTGATTAGCCATATTCAAAAACATGTTGTAATCATTAGGCTAACAGTATTCCACGTTTCGCAGCTGAGGAGATATGTGGCGGATAGTAGTCATGTTTTGGATCACTCTGAGATCACTGTTGGCCCAAGCTTATCATATCAGGAGCAGCCCGTGGAGATATTAAACAGCAGAGTGAAGGTCTTGAGAAATCAATCGATTCCCTTGGTTCGTGTGTCGTAGAAGCATCACTCGCCAGGAAAGTCCACCTGGGAGTGCGAGAACGACATACGCAGCTGTTTCCTTCTTCTTTTTGAGGATCGAGGTATGACCTTGCATACTTAAATTCCTTTCTACCACATTAATTTCGTTTATTCATGGTTCGTGCATTAGTTTTAATTTCGAGGACAAAATTTTTATAAGTTGGGTAGAATGTGGACTCTCTAAAAAATTGTTTTACTGTTCCCCTAAGGGAACAGTCTCCATAGTCGCACGCCCATGAGCCAGCCTCCTTCTCGTTTCTGTTTTAATTTTTAAATTTTTGAAATCCTTCCAAATTTATTTCTCCATAAATCCCCTCATTAAAACTCTTCAAACCATTCAATTCCATCCCTTATTAGCAATATACGTTACTACTATACTAGGAAACTTTTTTTTTCTTTCTTCCTTCCCATATAGAACGACAACCTGACCTTGTATTCTTCGTTATTTTTTTTTGAAACTTCCTCCACCTCACCCGAACAGCATCGCCCATCTCCGGCGACCCCCCCTGACCGTCGTCGGCCACCACCGCCGCCGGAGAAGCCGCCCGGACAGCCCCGAACCCGATCCCACGTACAGCAAAACCGAACTCAACGACCCCCTGTTCCATGTCAGTTTTCTTCCGTTCCTCACATTCGTTGTTTGATCCGATTCTTTGTATGCATCCCTTACATAATCATCTACCAATCCTTTCAAGTAGAATTTTTGTTTATGTTTTGAATCGAGTGAAAAATTGATTCCAAGTTGGAGAAAAGTGTGTTAAAAATCAGTCACAAAACCAGTCTAAACCACAGATTTGGAAGCAATTTTCCTCCCAAATTACTTTATATAAAAAAAATTCTATTTGAACAGAAATGCAGCCTATATGTCCAGGATTATTTCCCTTCAAATAGTTTTAATTCATTCGATTTTAATCGACATTTAATTTTGTTTGAACATGACAAAAAAAATATGTTTTCAAATATCCAAAATTTACCGATACGAGTTTGGTTCCGTCAAACCGGACCGTCTCAGCATGTGCTGTTTGCATCGAAAGGTGCGTAAATAGACCATGGATGTGTGAGATTCGACGAAATTCAAATCGGTCGTGTGTACGAGGGAAATTTGAACCATATCCGTCGGAAAACCTCCGTATCGGCTTCTGAAATTTGCTAATTAGTTTGCGCACACTTGTCGCATCACAACGAAACTTATGTCATTGGACTCGCAGCGTCGCGCTGGTCTTACGACCCAAGTTTCGTCAGATTCTGAGAATGTTGACCGGAACGTCGTTTTGCGGGCCCCGCGGTCCTGCTTAACGGACGATTTTGACTGTGGCTCATTGGAATCCAATTCTGGACATACCGTTGAGTTCATATCGTTGTTCTGATCATGTAGACATATAATTTGCTATTTAATGAACTTTAGTTTTGGCACATTTTTTGGTGCGAAGTTGGCCGAACGACGGACCCCGTTTTGACCCGAAACTGCCATTTTTACCCCTGTGTCCAAATTGGACTTATGGGTATGCTATTTTAGCTTTCTCACTCATTCTGGAAACATCGATGATGTTTATTTTAGCATTCGGAGACGTCCATTCGGATTTCATCTTTTCTGCTGCGGTTGACTTGTCGAGTCCACTACCTGGATATTTTCTTGCTACTTTTCAGGATCCAGACAAATATACCTTGCTATTTTACTGTCATTTATTATTCCTTTCCAGCATGTTATAGTTATGTTTTGATATTATTCATACTCCTATTTATATAAATTATGCGTCCAGGCTATACTTGGGTGCAAATGACCCTATTAGTCATTTACGTGTCTAGTCTTTATTTTATGCATATCGACTTAGTATTAGAGGACTACCTTATAATTGTGGGATATTTTTATATCTCCTTTACCCATGACACTCACATTACACGATTGAGACATCATGATAGGGACACGGACTGCGTATCTGACTGGCCATCAATACGTAAGAGACGTGTGACGGATAGATACCGTGACTGCTATGATTAGGATATTAGAGACTCAAGCAGTTACAAACTGGACAAGCTGTGGATATGACTTGGTCAGTGTGGGATTATGGGGGAGGGCAGTCGCTAGCGCGTATGGGATAGACAAATTGGTAAACCATAGTATCCGGATGGAATTATGGAAATTGATGAGTTGCAGATGCCCTCTGACGATCATTGATCGTTACGGACGGATACAGTTGACTAGATGACAGTGTATGTACACCACTAGCTTTGAGTTACGTGGATTATTAGAGATAGCCTAAATCCCACCCACGCGCATAAAAGTTATCATCTAAATTGCACATTTAGGAGGTTAGAAATTGTCACGCCCCAGAACCAGAATACCGGAGAGCGGGAGAATGACTCAGCCAGCTACGTATTACGGGTAGATGAATACCATATAATACGATCAATGCTGTCTAAAATACGAGGGGTGCATACTACATGAAAGTCTCACCAAGGTTACTCAACATCTATTGTCTCAATCATTAAATGAAAAGCAGTAAGTAGAGAGCAAGTAAGAATGAGCAGTATGGCGTCCCAAACGCTCAGTCAAAATGTTCTTTAGATCTGACTTTACAAAACATAGCCAAATGATATAACAAGGTATACACAATCGTTATCAGCTGCAGTCTGACTTAGTTACAATTATGTAAAAGTAAGTGCAAGACAGTCCGACTAACAGGTCGGTGCCAAGCGGCAAAATATAAAGTAAGTAGCAAAACAAGCAGGAAAGCAAGAAACCAACTCGTGTCCTCCTGCAATCATCCCTCTAGTATTGACCATCTTGGAGGTGGAAGTAAGCTGAGTCCTCGGGAGCTGGCTCTAAATCTGGCCATGCAAAACCAGAGAGGTTAGACCTCAAATAGCAAGTACCACAAAGGAAGCACGACATGAAGAATTAGAACCAGTAGTAAGAGTTAAGAATATGATAAATAAGTCCCCGCTTGCTACTGGGATTCATACAACATCACGATACTTCAAACCAACTTTCCAACCAAACAAGGACAGAAGTTGACCCGTCATGTCCTGACATTCTGATTATCTCAGTGGTTTAACAGAGTAGGTACAGTACACAAACAAATCAATTTAAATGACAATACAACTACTACGGCTTGCTAACTGTAAGTTCCAAGTTGCCCTGAAAATATGCAATAAGGGATTCCTCAGTTCTTACAATGTACAAGCAATGCTAGTCTACCCAATAATCAATTGCGCCAATCATGAATTAGACGTGTCACAGCGGGATGCCCGTCATCAATATATATATAAAAATATAAACAGATACCACTCCCTGCCCGTGTGGCAGGTTTGCAGTATCTGTGGGAACCAGCCGGCATGTCGGGGCACTAATTGTCTCGAGATGGCTGCCATGTAAGAACTCGGGAATCCATTCTATTCATACAATCGTTATTTTATTTAACTTAATAGTCCCTATGTTAATTGAAATCTTATGCCGTGGATCATGGTCATTCAGAATGAGTACTTTCGTATAGAGTACGATATGTATAACTCTACAATGATGCCCGTGCGGTTAGGTTGTAGGTCTTACATAGCGTAATACAATAATCAAACCTAGCCACGGAATAATCATGCCTTGACTATAAGGTACACATGCTGCTTTTGTAGAAAATAAGTTGAAGTCTGTACGTATCCATATGCCAATGTTCGGGATCGGCTAGTCGATTGCAATGGTTCATGTTTAATATATGAACGTGTCTCATTCAATTCAACAAGACGACTAGCCAGTCTTTTAGTTCCAACTAGGAACGCATGATCAATCATTTAGTCAAGGTAACAATCAATGTCAATTCGTAACAAGCATGAAAGTCAAACTAGTATTTAGTATGGTCGAGTCTATAACTCTCAGGGTTAAGTTACAGTCATACTGGGTATCCATAAACCAATCGAGACACAGTGCCCACTCCACACAACAATATGTATTAAAATATTAACATATCACAAGTGGCATAATTTAAACGGATGGGCGCATAGCCTACATGTGCCGCAGGGGAGTACGCCAAAGGAGTACGTCAAGGGGAGTACACATAAAGGAAGTATGCATAAAGGAAGTACGCGTAAAGGAATACGCATGAAGGAATATTCGTGCAGGAATACGCATAAAGGAATACGCGTACAGGAATACGCGTGAAGGAATACGTGTGAAGGAATACGCGTGCAGGAATACGCGTGAAGGAATACACGTGCAGGAATATGCGTGAAGGAATACACGTGAAGGAATACGCGTGCAGGAATACGCGTGAAGGTATACGCGTGAAAGAATACGCGTGTAGGAATACGCGTGAAGCTTGTTTTACGCCAAGGCAGAGTAGACTTTGTTTTACGCGTAAAACAGTCTTGACTTGCGTAATCCAGATTTTACGCTGACACGAATAAACGTGGGCGTAGAGTTTGATACTACGTAGGCACGTATAAACGTGGGCGTAAAGTTTCTCCAGAACTCCAAATTCCATGAAACCTTCAATCTAAGCCAAAAATGGGACTTTCATAGATCAAAATGGGGTATAACACAAATCTCAACAACCGGGAACGATCAAATCTTGAAAATAAGGAAGTTTGATAGATCAAAACCACCAAAATCTAAAAATGGCAAAATTTTAAATCTACAAAAATGAAACTTCGAAATACAAAATGTCAAGTTCTAAATTATCTTAGAATCACGAGAGGGAGATAAATGAACCATAAAAACGGGTTCTCATGTGGAAGCAAGATGCACTTGCCTAAGCTCTTGGTAGGTGGAGAGAGTTATGAGGAAGAAGAAGGAGAGTAAATGAGAATAAGTGAAGAAAGAGAAAGTAGTTGGGCTTTAAATGGAAATGGTGGTAGGTAGGGGGTTGGGTTCATGATGAACCACCCTAAACCAAAGCAAACCAACCCAAGCCGAACCCAAGTCAAAATAAACCAAAAGCTAAGCAAAAGCAGAAAATAAAATACAGAAAAATAATTAGCATACATATTAAATACAGAACAAATGCATGAGAAATATTAAATAAATACATTCAAGCAGTACACGTATTAAAATACGTATTCTGGGAACGAGGAGTGACAGAAATACCTTTGCATATCTATGATTTTATTTCAGTATTATAGCATGTATATTATGTATCTTGCTATATCCCGCTGAGGACCTGGTTTTTCTGCTAGGTATAGACGAGCAGGATTATCCTTAGGTGTACAGATCTGGATTAGAGTCATTCCATCCAGACGGGGAGGATGCACCTTCCGAGTTTCCATGATTATCTTTTAGTTGTTTATCACTTTAGTTTGACTATCGTACTTGGACTTATTTTATTTTATTCTATGAGACTGGACTACTTCTATGATTTCAGTTTATTATAGTCATTTGGTAGTGGATCTGTTTCCACCCGACTATCTACTTCCAGGACTATTTTTAGACATTTATTATTGTTGCTTGTCTATTAGTTCATTATCTTTACTGTTGGATGAGATTAGATGTATATTGTGACCATGATTTCTTTATGAGCTGGAGTTCATTTACAGCTTAAGTATGATTCGTGGGTTCCATATATTGGAGTAGCCTACGTATGCATGCTCGCTGGCATAGTCACGTGCTGGTCCTACGTATTGTTGGGACTGGCGCGTGACACGGGTCGACTCGAGACGGTGGAGATCTAGTTTCTGCGGAGGAACTCGGCGGCTGTTGAGAGGATGGCGCTGCTCGACACGGGAGAGGGTTTGCAGAGATGAAGATGGTGGAGAACGATGACGGCTTCGAGTCGGAGGCCGAAGTCGTTGTCCGAGGAATACTGATTTCCCTGGAATTCAATGCCTTTTCTTGAGAATATGATAAAGTTTAATTTCTGTTGATTTTTTTAATTGAATTGCTGTTTTTGTTAGATAGATAATTGTAGTTTTTTTTTTTGGCTTATATTCTACTTCTCAGTGTCTTTGTACCTACCGAACCGACTGAAAACCAAAATTTTAAATTCGGTTCATTTTTTTTTCCAGTTTTAATAAAAACGGTTCGATTTACGGTTTTGAAAAATAAGATTTTCGGTTTAGTCGGTTTTCAAAAAAATAGTTCGATATGAACCGAACCGAACCTTTGCTCACCACTAATGTAAATTGTGGCAAAAATAATTAGGAAGGAAAGTGTCTTGTGTAAACAAATGTAACTCTCTTCTGAAAGAAAAATGATGTTGTAAATGGTTTTGCATTTTTTTGGCTGCAAAATTTTGGATATTTATGGCAACAGTTACGCCATTTATAACCTTATGCCGAACTTGAGTGACCCTTGCGGTTACCTGGAAGAGGCATAAGAATCATGTCTGGGTGGCGGAAGATCAGTGGATCGAGTCACATGTACATGTTATTTTTTCTATTTAAAAATAGTAGAAGTTTGGGGCAATAGGTCCAAAAGGCATACAACACAGCGTGTATAGAGTCCTAAACGTTACGTCGGCCATCTCAAAAAACAAAAAAAATCAACATTTTATAATTTATGTAGCATTTGAGTTGGGCCCTACAGAACAATCACATTCATACAGCCTAAAAACAATTTAGGATATGTTAGCCACTTTGCGGGCTAGGATCGGTCAGGCTTCATAATATTTTACTTTTGGGCTTCGTAGTAAGACACCACAGCGTGTACAATGCATAACCAACGGATCCACAATATTTTCTTTTTTTGAGATGTCATTTTTCTCGGGCCAGCGAACAAGCCCAAGTGGAAATTTGAATCGTACTCATCCCGACGGAACCTCCTCGGTGTCCCCAACAGACTATACCTCCACAGACAGGTCCACAATTTGATTCTTTTTCTAGAGCATCATTAGTAGTTGGGACTCTCTAATACAATTTGGTACCCAAAATTTCAAAAAAAGGTAAATGTAAAATGGGTTAAATTTGTTTGAGAATAGTATAAAATGATAAAGTGAGTTCCGGTCCCAAAGATTGTGTGGTCAAAAATTAATGTTGGAAGTTGGGTTCCAAATTGGGAGTTACTATTCTACAAAACTAGTTTTTACAATCTATAATCTAGAAATTGGGAGGCCCAACCCTCAGCACCCTTGAGTGTGTTGGAACCGAAATTGTAAAAATTGGAAATAGAAATGAGACTTACTATTCCATAAAATTAGCGTCTACATTCTAAATCTAGAATCTAGAAAATGGGAAGGGTCTTACTAACGATGCCTTAGAAGTACTAATGTGCTCGTACCATCACTAATCACTAGTTGATATTGTAGGAAGAATTTGTATTTAAATAATTATGATTAAACAGGTAACAACCATGCATAATTGGTAGCAGAGTGGGGACTCCTCCAAGACTACGACATAAAAAAAACTCCTTAAGACAAAATGTGTTATAGATGATTTTTTTTTTTTTTTTTTGAGTCATAGACGAAATTAAAGGTAAAGACACTTGTTGCACTATATGAAAATTATGACTAACATTAGCATTAGTATATGGCCATAAATATGAATTGATTCATGGTAACAAAATTGCATAAAACATTTTTGGTAAACCGTAAGTGAAAAAAATAGATTTGTACTTTCAAGAATAAAAAATGTATGAAATTTGAACAAATATGTCAGATTAGGTTAAGAAAATAAGAAAGTAAAAAAGCAAGAGAATATATTATGATAATAAAATTATGATAATTAGTTTAACAAATATAGATGAATAGTAATTATAATTAATTAATATAAATCAAACCTTTTGGATAACTAATTAAATATCTAATTATATAATAAAATAAATATCTTTAATAGTAATATATTATTTATTTATTAACTACTAGTAATCAGATAACCCAAACAAATTATATCTAAATTTAAGAAGTACGGACACATCCAAAATTTTAGACCTTCTCATCGTCATATAAGGTCATAATATTAACAAAAGAATATTATTAACAAATAAAAAACCTTTATCTTATTAATTAATATCTGATAATCAATTGAATATTATTTATAATTTATAATCTTAATTATATAAAAAAAATAATTAAAAAATACAAATCCTACTACTCTAATCCACATCCGAAGTAAAAAATTGGATATGCTGTTGCCGATGGGAACTTCACATTTCAGATCAGTGTCTTTTGTCCAAAACCATTTATAAGCTAATCAAACAGTGTCTTTTCTCCTCCAAATCATATTTACCAAACATCACCTAAGCTTCTCAGGGGCGAGCGATTTATTCCGTTTGAACTGTCCCGAATTAGCCAAAATCCAATTAAAATTCTAAAAAGGGTTATTTACACCAACCATACCTATATTTTTGGTTTATAACAAGGGGTACTCCTGATTTCAAAAAATTACACTGACCACCCCTCCCTTTAGAAAAATAAAATAAAAATAGGGGTAGTTAGTGTTATAATTTTTTATTTTTATCTTAAAGTAGGGGTACCCCGTGTAATAAACCAAAAAAGTAGGGGTGATCAGTGTAAATAGTTTAAAAGTAGGGGTACCCCGTGTTATAAATCAAAAACATAGGGATAGTTAGTGTAAATAACCCTTCTAAAAATTTAAAATCAAAATCAAATCTAATTAGGCAAAATCGAAATCGAACCGGATAATAAATTCGGTTCATTCAGTTTATTCGGTTAGACTAATTATATTATTTAATAGGTCGAATTCAAAGTTGAGATCCATGTTAAATTATATTAAAAATTATAGTTTTTATATACACATCTGTTGGATTTCAAAATTGCGCACAAAGTTGGACTAATTGTTAAATTATCAAAGTTGGAATTTAAAACACTTACTTAGAATTGTTGTTTTTAAAATGTACATATTTTTAATCACAAAATATACAAAAGAATTGAGGCTATTTACATAATTGTATAATTTTTACTTTATTTTTGGATCAAGACCGAAATCGAAACCCAAAATCAAAATTGAAACCGAATATTTTTTTAGTATTTTAGAAATCTAAATCGAATCAAATTTTTTTGAAATCGAACAAAATTATATATTCGATTCAGTTCCATTCGATTTGATTTTTGAACTAAAATCCAATAATGCTCACTCGTAGAGCTCCGCTAAAAATACAACGTTGTTACTTAGCCCGCTTGTGGGCTGGTCCGCCGCCAGCTGGCGTCCCATCATTGTCTGGTCAACCGGCATGGAAGCCATAACCTATAGGAGGCCAATGGACTTCGGTCATCTCGGGTGCGGTCTGACCTGCATGGGCCATATAGCATTTTCCCTAAAAATAAGTTTAGGACACAGAAAAGAAGAGAGAGGACAAGCAAATGGGAACACTTCTACAAGGCAATAATGAAGGCCTTTTCTTCTGCATGTCAGAGAGAGAGAGAGAGAGAGAGAGAGAGAGTGAGTGAGTGTGAACAGAAAAGTGAAGCAGCACCGTCAACAAAAAAGTGTTAGAAGATTTTTGGCTTAATTGCACTTTGCTACCCTCAACTATTCCGCCTTTTCAACTTGATACCATAAACTTTTTTTCGTAACAAATTGGTACCTCAACTATTATTTTTTTTCAACTTGATACCTAATTTTTCAAAAATTCCGAAAATGCCCTTCCCTCTTCCTTCCCTCCACCCCCTTCCCCACTCCGGCCACCCCCTTCCCCACTCCGGCCACCCCCCCTGCTAGCTCTGGCCGCCCCACCCCCCCCCCCCTGCTAGCTCCGCCCCCCCCCGCCCCCCACCCCCCCCCCCCTGCTACCTTCGGCCACCCCCTGCCCCGCCTCCCGCCCCGCCCTCCCTCCCCAGCCCCCCTCCTCCCGTGCTGCCGCGGCCTAGGGGAGAGGCGGGGGCGGGCGGGCGGCCGGAGTGAGCAGGGGGGGGGGGGGTGGGGGGCGGGGGGGGGGGGGGGGGCGGAGCTAGCAGGGGGGGGGGGCGGCCGGAGTGAGCAGGGGGGGGCGGCCGGAGCGTGCAGGGGGGGAGGGTTAGGGGTAGGGGTAGGGGCATTTTAGTCCAAAATAACATCTGGGTACCAAATTATTACAAAAAATAGTTTAGGGTACAAAGTTGAAAAATGGTAATAGTTGAGGGTAGCAAAGTGCAATTAAGCCAAAAAATTTTAAATAGAAAAATATAATGCTTTGAGTTGTGATAGAAAGTTCACTCTCCTAAAGACAATATTTTTCCACTACACTGATTATATAGGAAAAGAAAATTAACCTCCAGGATAAAATAAAGTAAGAATTCTTTTGAAGATTAAGCAGAGATTTTTTGAGATGTCGTTCAATGTTTTAAAACTCTATCTTATATAGAGATTGGGGTATCTTTTGGCCGACAGTCATAATTGTTTAATTATGCCTAATCCAAAAGAAACGTTTATTGCCAATAAATAATGTGTCCTTTCATTTTAATTTCAAAAATTAAAATAAAATTATTCTGAATGAACAAGGCCCTAAAATGCCCAAGTGCCTATCATAGACTTTTAAATAATTAGGCAAAGGTCTAGTTGCCAAGGCCCATGAATAGGTCCATTCCTTGGTTAACCCATAAGTAGTCTTGTTATTGGACATTTATATTTAAAGGCATTAGCAATTTTTTTTTTTCCAATGTGGGACTATATTTTGCATACAAACTACATAACAAAAAAAACATCATTACTCCAATATGCTCCTCTCTCTCTCTCTCTCTCTCTCTCTCTCTCTCTCTTTATGGATGCCATGAATTTAACACTCAACATGCAGCTTCCACCTAAAAACGATGACAGAAAAATGAGATGGAAATTAAATCTTTTTCAGAAGTCATGACATTTGGATTTTCCTGTTTTGAACCAAGCTGCTCGGAGCGATCATGTGTTTGGTTTGCGCGGTACGGAGCACCAACAACGTTGGAAAACTGACGAAAAATAGTCACGATCTGAGCTGATGTGGACCAGAATGGGACGTCCGTTCGTAAAAATTCAACTGATAGGACGCCGCGCGGACGGTCGAAAACCGACACCATTCTACCACGGGTATAAACAACGGCCAACCACGCGGCCCGTCGTACAGCACCATAAAGGCGTCAAAAAGACGTCGTAACGACATCATGTGTATAGAACGGGTGGATGGACGACATTGGCTGCCTTAGGCGTCGTGAAGACGTCGGGGGCGTCTTCGACACTGTGGGCGAAGCGATGCGTTGAGTTGCGGGCGTCAAAGACGTCATGGCCGTCTCGTGGAGCTCTGGAGCTCGCAGAATGCACGAGGTGTGCGTGTGGGACGATGATGACAAAGCAAGTGCGGACAGTATCCGCACGAAGAGTACTAAATGATATGACGACCAACTAAAAATTGTGTGCAGACACACAATTTAGCCGAGCCCACACGTGCTGGTTGAAAGAAAAGAAAACAAATTGCTCTCCTCGATGCGAGGCTCTAAGTTAATATCTCTAGGCCTAGTTGTACTAGTTACATTACAGTTATCTCATGTTCTTTATCTTAGTGGCATAGCATATATCCAACCAGCATCATCGATTTGAACGTTTGAATATTACAAATTTGTTGACGGAAAGTAGTAGAAAAGAAGGAGCCGAACCATCCACCTGAAATAAATGTGCCGAGTGTAGGAAATTGCTTCGCAACGGTTAAATGTCAATTACGCGAACTCCTGCAATGGCACGAACATCAAATTAGAATTCCTTCTTCAATCCTTACCCTTTGAAATTTCCAAAGACGCATTCAGAAATCGAGCGAAAGCACACTCAGCAGCAAAACATCAAGAAAACCGAAAAAAAAACCTAGAAAACCAATAACAGACATGTCCCGTCGAAGGGACTCTTATTTAGAGCTCACTTGTCAAGACACAGTCTGCTGCATTTAGAACTTATTCCAACAGAAATCGATCTATTAGTTGGCACGGTTTCAAGATCCAGTGATATTGTTCTTTTTACGAATATATATATATATATTTTTAACGAGAGGCACCGGCTTAATTTTTGTTCTGGGTAAAAAAAAAAAATCAGTACCGGCCCTGACCGCTTTCATTGGTGGACTTTAATAGATTGTGGACTCAACAAATCCTCGTGGATTCAAGGCACTTTGAATTTAAAAAAAATCGGTTAATTTGAGGACTCTGAACAACAAGGAACGCGTCGTTCATTGTAGTTTGATATCTCTGTTTGTTATAGTTCTAAGTTGTCTTAACCCAACCCAATTAATATTCTTTCTCTGCTGTCCTGATGAATAATTAACTCTTAGGTCTCTTTTGGTTCGCCGAAATGAAAGGAAAGAAAATCAAAATTATAATTTTTATCCATTTTTTTTATGATATTTGAAGAGGACAAAAATTTAGAAGGAAAAGTAAATTTTCTATAGTGAAAAGATATATCCTTGGTTTTATGGGGGAACACTTTTTCCCTCAATTTTCTTCCCTATGAATTTTTTTTTTCTGGTACTTTTTTTTTTGACATTCAAATATAAAAAGCAAAATAATTTTTCTTTTCCAATTCCATTACTGTGCTTCTCAAACTAAGGCCTTAGACTTTTAGGTCTCGTTTGGTTCACGGAAAGGAAATAAATTTCCATGTATTTTTCAGGTGAATAGAAAAGTAGGATTCCTGTCACATTTTCTTTCCGTTGTTTGGTAAAACAAGAAAACTACCTAGGAAAGAAAAGCAAAATATAACAATGTTCTAATAATATCCTTACCTTTTAAAATAAAAATAATATTATAAAAAATAACATTAATGGTAAAATAAGCAATGACACATGGTTACTTTTGTCATAACTTTTGTAATAAATGTTGGAAAAAGATGAGACAAAATCAATCCCATGGGTCTTGAGTGGAACCATATTTCTATCAATTTTTCTCCTTGTCCGGAAATTGATTTTCAAGTTTGTGGCTACCAAACAAAGAAAAAAAATAACTTTTCCTTCTTGATTCTTTAAATCCGTGAACCAAACGAGACCTTAGTTTCCATTCTGCAATGCCAGTGCATCCTAATAAAAAAAAGTACCCTCTCTAGAGGTTAGAGGCATGAAAATTAAGGATCATGGAAAATTTTGGATCACTTCTAGGAACAAGTGGGAAAGCAAAGAAAGAACTCAACGTTAAAGTCGCTCTCTGCAGTCAGCCAGTCAATAGCCAAAAGCCAAAATGTTATCTAGCAGTGAAAGTCAAAATCGAATGCAGACTTCCAGGAAAAGTTGGGTCAATTATCATATATATACAGCAGTAGCACACTAGCACCCTTCCATTGATTGAACTCCAACTTTAGAACCCTACTGTTTAATTTCCCTTCCAATAGCTTTACAAATTACATGAATGTTTCATATCTATCACGATCATTACTTATGTACCATTCTCATAACGCTTTTATGTTAAGCTCAGAATACACTATAACACAAAAATTATGCAATGAAGTTTCTACTACTTCACTCTTATGCATACGTGCACTAGCCATTCACAATTCCAAGAGTTAAATCTCTGTACAACACTCTGATTTAACAATAAGTTTGTTGATCATTACAATTTGCTTACAAACCAACATGGTGAGTTCAGATTAACAATTCATCATTAGTCTATAATTTTGTTGTTTCAATCAACAAGCATTAAACGAGTGGAGATAAAGAAAAAGAATGATCAAGGCCACTTAAATGTCGTCTTAGTTTTCTTCTTAAATCGCACCGACATTTCCACACTTCTATCTCCTCAAATAAAGTCGATATGAGTGCAACAAAAATAAAAAGAATGGAGAGGGACTCAAGTAGTTTGTTAGAAAGTTACAAAAGATAACCCTAATAAGGGTGTGCTTGGTAACGGTATTTTCCTCGGTTTTGGTGTATTTTTTGACCCACCGTTTATGAAAACCTTTGCATGTTAATTTTTTTGAGGCACCGGTTTTGGTCGGTTCAAAAACTCCCGAAAACCGGTGTAATATAATTTTGGGTGGCTTTATAAACACCGCAAATCGGTGGGTTTTGAGGTGTTTTATTATTTTATTCCATTTATATCCTCACCAAAATTATATAATTATGGCTACTAATACCCTTCCCTATTTAATTTTATTCATGTAAAAAACTTTCAGAACCGCTCGTTAGTGAATTATCAAGCATGGTTGGACTGGTTTAAAAGCTAGCCGCTACTTTAAAACCACCCAAAATCGGACCTCCCGTAACCGCTCATAACCGGTACTCTAAAAACATCTCATAACCGCTACCCCTACAATTGTGATCAAGCAGACTCTAAGAGATTATTCATTATCATGATAAATGCCAATAATTTTTCAAATCTGACTAGGCTATACAAACCAGCAAAACAACGTGTACCATTCCAAGCAAACACCAAGAAACAATCATGTCCAAAATCTACATCCCACTCCTCGACTTGCACCAAGTGAAAGGTAGGTCTCACTATCGAAGCACAAGATCAACCAGAGTTCCCAACATGATTCACCCCAATGCACATGACACTACTACATCCATTTGAGTTAGAGGTGATTTTGTACACACACACACACACACACACACACACACACACACACACACACATATATATATATATATATATATATATATATATATATATGGTTCCAAAATATATATATATATATATATATATATATATATATATATATATATATATATATATATATATTGGAAAAAAAAAAATATATATTGGAAATGGTACTTGTGGCGAACCTCGTCCACTGGAAATCGATCTCCTGACCACTATGATTGCATGCCTCTCCACTACCATTAGGCTAGAGGTTCATCGACAACGCCTCCCACTGGAAATTGATTGATCTCGTGACCGCTCGGGCTGCATATGTCTCTCCACTACCACTAGGCTAGGTGGGAATAGATTGCCCAGTTTCAGTAAAGATAATTAGTAAAAATAGATGACCCTGATTACAAAAGAAGTTCATACTCTCCGAAAATGCCATGTAATATGAAACAAACATACATACACTAACCAAACCAAACTGATCTTGGGATAACTCTGCATTCTGAGTTACAAGTTTGTTGTAGCTATAAACCATGTAAAAATGGTGATTGTATGCACATTCACATCTTGAAGTGCCAACACAACATTAACATCTTGAAGTGCCAACTGCAACATGTCTTTTGACCACTGATTGACCACAAATTCTTCATTGCAATGGAGTTCGTGACTGCACCAAATGAACTTATACTCCAATAGTTCAGTTACTATTTAATTAAGCAGCTCCTTTCAGTTCAAAATATTTCCTTGATTATTTCCCAATCTTTTCAACAAATTCTTGTTACCATCTTGTTCTCACTGGACAAGTTTTTTGGGGGCAAAGACTAAAAAGTCGTCAGTTACTGTATACATTATAGTAAGTGAAGCAGGAAGAGTTGAATGTTGTTTTCCCTGTAACTTTTTAAGTTGTGCCTTGTGATGTTCAAACAAACCCTAACCCTATCTACAAAATTAATGAACGAAAGCAATAGAAAACTTCACAAGTTTCTAGGAAATCTATTATGATCATGGAGTTAAGAAAAGAAAGCTGAAAATAGGCAGGAGTTTCAGCATCCATTGCACACTGTCGAAGTGTAGAAACTTAGAATTGCACTTAATAACTCTGCCAAAATTATGATGTATTTAAGGCTAACATGCATGTCTTGCAAAAACCTAGGAATTTGTTCAAGTGACATAGCCATATGCGAGACATGCCTTGATTTTTCAGGGTCAAATGTTGGATCATTGACTCCCATAGTTTTACACACTACAACAGCATCTCTCTTGAAATGTGAATTTGAAATATTTTAATCTAGGCTTCTCTCGTTCTAGTCAAAACCAAAGTAAATACTTAAGCGTTAAGATCAAGAGCTTACTTTGTGTTCAATGCAACTGAGTTTTCCAGCGACACACAAGTATACAGAAAAAAACATATACTATCATTTACACAAACATCATATGGAGATGATAAATAAGCTCTATATATCTCCATAGAAATCTTTCAACCTTACAAAAAGTGTGTGGTATTTCTTACTTCTTAGCTAACGGCATCAAAAACCTAAAAATATACTATAGAGCTACTTACTTGAGCATGTCACCAATATGTAATTAGCCATAATATTTTCTCAATGGAAAAAAAAGGCTTACATAAAGCACAAGTTATCCCTAGAGATCTCCTTAGAATATTATAAATTCATGAACCAAAGTGCTATTTGGCTCTCAAAAATCTTGGGAGATATGATCTCCCATGACATGGGAGATAACTGGAACCAGTTCTCTGCTCAGCCTTCAACTAATAATATTAAAATTAATTCTATTAAATCAAAATAGTTTAGAAGCAACAACATTATATATATATATATATATATATATATATATATATATATATATATATATATATATATATGAAAAAGGGGGGGAAAAAAAAAGAGGAGAAAGAGAAACCTTAATTTTCTGTCTTGCCTGTCAGCGAGGGACAGTTAAAATCCCAACCTCATCATTATACCAATCTGCCGCAGATATATTAGATCCACACAAAAGAAAGAAGATAACATATCTATATTAGGAATAATAACATTCATATTTATATATCTAACATTCCATACTCCTATATAAGAGAAAAATATGAAGACAAATGAAAACTAATTAACTTAGCTTGAGATATACTTGAAGGAGTTGGGGATAATAATTTTGGAAGCCATGATTGAGGGGAATGAAGCCTGGTCCGAGTTCAATTCTAATACATAGAGAGCGAGAAAGAAAAAAAATTCTCACTCTATACTATGAATATATAGGCCTCGAGCCAGACAACATTCCCCACAAAGAGAGAGCTTCCTCCTCCTTCCTTCTTCCTCCATCCTGAGAAGTTAGATGATGAATGAAATGATTAGAGCACTCATGAGAAGAAGAAGAAGAAGAAGAAGAAGAAGAAGAAGAGAGTCACAAGAAGAAGGAAGATAAGTAGAGTAGTAAATGATGGTGGGTGAGTTTGGAGCAATTAAAGAAGAGAAAGTATTGATGTTAGAAGACAAACTACAACAGCTGGGACTTCCTGACCTTCAGAAAATGACCACGAGTGACCCACCGTCCTTTAATACGGTTCTTTTTTTCCTCATGTCACACCCATGGGCTGTTTTGCATCTAGATACCCTCCAACTTTAACTCATTTGCACATTGACCATCTCATTTTTTTTAGGGTTATTTAGTTCGAAAATACTTTTTTGCCCGCGGGCTTGGACAACAGTTCTGCCCCCGCGGGCCACGTGTCACCAAATGATTGGTCCATTTGCTAACTTTCGGACCCATCCGCCCCGGGGCCACTCGGAAGACGACACGTGGCCCGCGGGTCAGGACCACGGTCCACGTCCGCGGACAATGTAGCACGTCCGTATTTAGAGTTTAGCTCTGTGTATTATCCAATAGAGTAAATCTATTCGTACCTCCAAATTGTCTCTCCAAAATATTTCTCCTTATGTGACAGCTGACGTGACATGTAAAGAATATTATGTGTCATATGACGTGACAGATAACATGATAAATTTTAACCCAAAAAATTAATAACACAATTTTTTTTCTTATTAATATTAATATTAATTAATATTAATATTATTGTTAATTATAATGTTAATTTTAATATTGATATTAATGTTAATGTTAATATTGATTTTAATTATAATGTTAATTTTAGTATTGATATTAATGTTAATGTTAATGTTAATATTAATATTAATATTAATCTTAGTTTTAGTTTTAATTTTAATTTTAAATTTTCTAGTAAATTGTCACAATAATATGCCACCTCAGCTGCCACATAAGAAAGGATGATTTGGAAAGATAATTTGAAGGGACAAATAGCATTATTCTATCCAATGTTAGAATTTAGGTCTCTATTTACACTGTTCACCATTTAAATCTAGTCTAAATAGAGATCTAAATTCTAACATTAGACAATATGAAAATCTAAACTCTAATATCAAATATTATACGAGACCCTGTAACTAAATAACCCTTTTTTGTATTAGTACTTTGGTAGGTTGGCCATTCTATGGTATCCCTATATGGAACATTCTTTGTTTAATAAACTTATGTTAAATAACGTACAGAAAGATCCATATATTCGATTGAAATAGAAAAATAAGCACCTAGTCTACCACTATCGTGTGGGTGAAAACAAATGTCCAACGTGACTTTAGGATGTCTACATGGCCGCAAATATTGATATACATTTTTTTTTTTTTTGCAAATATTGATATACGACACATTAGGATTAAGAGGAAGAAAAATGTAAGAAAGAAAATAAGGTAAAACTTAATATGCAAATTGTTGGTAGTTGTAGGTATTTTAATGTAAATAAGCTTAAATGAACAGTCACATGCACCTTTTTGCTTATATATCTCTACAAAATACCTAATTGCCTGTTGCATTTCTTTTCAAAGATACCCTTTTTAGGATTTTGGCTTATCTACATTACATGTCCTGAGAACATTGCAAACAAGCTTAAACCATTATATATTGGCACTTTAATATATATATGTTCGGCAAATTGTTATTCTAAAATTTTATTTAATTGCTAAACCATGGTACTTTAGGGGTTAAGTGCAAATTAGTCGATATTATATGCTTCTTAATACTTCCATAATGCATACAATATTGACAAATTTTTGTGCATAATAACTCATGCGGATATATCAAATATTACATATTTTTCTATTTTTGCTTAGCATTATAAGACATTACACGATATTGATACTAAGAAATAAAGTGTCTATGTAATGTTAATTATTTTCAGGTTATCTCCATTAGATTAGCTGAGAAAAGAAAACCTGACGGAAAAACAAGCCCCTACTTGCTGATAGTGGTGGCCCATGCAGGTCTTGTAAATCAAGATGTGTGAGGGTTTACCGAATAGATGTCTCAATCGGTACTCGCCCTTGATCTCTGCTCGTATCCTCTTGATCCCTGAAAATCTTGACCTGATCACATGCTTGTAATCGTTGATCTGTCCTGGTCCTTCCTTATTGTTCTCATGTCGTCTTCTTCAGCGGCATTGAACCTGGACCTGCCGATCAGCAAGGCAGATCACCTCCCGTGGACCAGCAGCAACCAGAAGATCAGGCCCAGCACTCAGGAGCAGCCTCCCGAGTCGTACCTACTGGAGGAGAGCCGCCAGTTCAGCCAGTCCAGCCTGCAGATCCTGATGATGGCACTTTGGTGGGTCTCATCAGGTCATTGTTAGCTTCCCAAGATCGTAGAGGCGATGCCTTGCACCAGGCAGTGGAAGATGCTCTGAATAGAAGTGGTCCTCGAGGGAATAGTGCGGTCAACAGTTTCAAGCGCTTGAACCCTCCATTCTTCGACGGTAGTGAAGATGCGATCGCCGCAGATGCATGGCTTCAGGACACAGAAGTGATTCTAGAAGCAGCCAAGACCCCAGAGAACGAGAAGGTAGCCGTGGTGCGCCTGCAGTTGTTAGATCTTGCCCGCAGCTGGTGGGCAGCGCAGGCCGTTGGGTTAGCAGCACCCATTCCTTGGGCAGTATTCAGAGAGAGATTCCAGACCAAGTATTTTGATGCTGTAGCTCGGTACGATCTACAGACGAAGTTCACAAATCTGAAGCAAGGAGGCAGAACGGTCGACGGATATGCGGCCGAGTTTTCCAGACTCAGTCGGTTTGCTCCCACCTTGGTGGCAACCGAGTTTGACAGAGCGCAGAGGTTCCAGCAGGGACTTCACCTGGAGATTATATTGGCAGTAGAACAGTTCGAGCATCAGACCTATGATGCGGTGTTGCGAGCAGCAAGGAGGCACGAGTATACCTCCCAGAGAATAGTGGACAGGACCGGAGGTCGGAAGCGGTCCCATAGTCAAATGAATCAGTCTTCAGCCCCAGCCCCGGCAGCCAGGACTTTAACTATTGGAGCTCCGAGGCGAGCAGCTTCAGTTACGTCGGTCCAGCACTCAACCCCGACGTACTCTCCACAGAAACAGAAGCAAGCGCAGTCTTCCGCCGTGGGCTGTTCTTATTGTGGGAAGCCTGGACACGTGGTAGAGGAGTGTCGCAAGGCGTTGGGATTGTGTTTATTGTGTGGAGCACCGGACCATAGGGTGGGGTCCTGCCCATTCAGAGTTGATTCAGTATCAATAGTATCTAGTCCCTCGGTTGGGGGACCAGCACCGGCACCAGCACCAGCTCCAGTTCACCAGCAACAGCAATTCCCGTTCCCGAGGCCCTTGCCGACTCAGGCCCAGACTCTCCAGCAACAGGACCCGCGGCAGTTTGCCCTAGCCCAGGCTCAGGTTCAGAATCGGCCGAGAGGTATATGTGTCCTCTCATCTTGCTTTTCTACCGTCATTATGCGGGGTGTATGACGTATTTCATGTATCCTAATTACGACGGTACATTTCGGACCCGAGCCATATCCTAGGTCATTCGAAACTGGTTATTGGTACCAACCTTTTCGTATGAGGATAGGCCCGTGTCCATGTTTGACCAAAGAGAGAGACTCGAGCGCAAGACTATCAGTTCAGTCCGTGTTGCTTAGAGTCATCCCTCTTTGGGAGAGTCAAACTTGGGAGCATGAGGATGATATCTGATTAGGTCATCCCGGCTGGTTTGACTCGTAAGGTGTAATATCTTCCTTATGCCTTACGCTTCGAATTCTTGCTTGCATGAATGATTGTATGATTGATTGGTAGTGGTAGATTGCCTATGATAGAATAGCTTTCCCTTACACCTCTAGCCTCTTGATTAAATTCCGAGGACGGAATTCTTTTAAGGTGGGTAGGATATAATGTCCCAAATTCGTGATACGTATTTAGTGTACGTATACGTGTTTTGGACCCATATTTTATTTATTCATGGTTAGTTATCTTGGTTTATTTTGCATTGGCATGGTTTTATTGGCATTGATAGTTTAATTGGTTTCAATGGTTCATTGGTTTATTTGGGCTTGGTTTACTCTCGGTTTGGGTTGACTTGGTTTGGCCGGCTGGTTGCTTGGTCCATCATGGACCAAGGTGAACCCCCTACCTACTACCACCCATGATATTTATTTCCCCACCAACCTTCTCTCTCCTCCATAACTCTCATTTATTTCTTCTTCTTCTTCTTCCTTCCTCTCCACAACTCCCCAACCATAGGCAAGTACAACTTGCTTCCACAAGAGAACTTCTTTTGATGGTTTCATTAGCTTCTCCTCATGATTCTAAACCACATGAGAACTTGTCATTTTCCATTTTGAGGCTTTATTTCTTGTAGATCTAGAGTTTTGTTACTTCGGATTTTGGTGGTTTTGATCTATCAAACTTGCTTGTTTTCAAGTTTTGATGGTTCCATGTTTTAGAGAACTTCATTCTACCCAATTTTGACATTTGGAAAGTTGGATTCGGACTTGTTTTGACCAAGTTATAAGCATTTAGAGTTTTGGGTTCCATCCTTGGAGTTCTTGCTGTTCTTGCCATTTGGAGAAGACAATGAATAGTGAGCTAGCTTTTTAGCTTATGCCGCTGAGTCGTACGCTGCTCTTTAGCGAGCGTACGCTAGCCTTCGTACGCTGCTCTTTAGCGAGCGTACGCGTGCCTTCGTACGCTGCTCTTTAGCGAGCGTACGCGTGCCTTCGTATGCTGCTCTTTAGCGAGCGTACGCGTGCCTTCGTACGCTGCTCCTTAGTGAGCGTACGCTCACCTTGATACGCGGCCTGTTGGCAGCGTGTCTTCAGCGTACGCTAGCTTGAGCGTACGCGTGCCTTGGTACGCTAGCTTAAGCGAGCAAGGCGTGCGCTGGCCCTTTCGTACGCTAGCTTGAACGTACGCTGATCTGTAGCTTGAGCGTGCCCTTGTGTACGCTGACCCTTGCGTACGCTTCCTATTGGAAGTGTATGGATCTTTTGGTACGCAGACCTGAGCGTACGCTAGCCTGAGCGTAGCCTGGCTTGAGCGTAGCCTGATTACCCTTGATCTTCTATGGCCCTGTATATTAATATTTTATTAGATATTTAACGTCCATTTTATATCCTTACGCCTTTTTGTCCTGAACTTGATAATCATGAATTTACTTGATATGTTCGTAATTGATAATTGAGCATGACCTGATAGTGGCCCGTCGTGGCGCACTCCTGACTAGTACACTTGATATGATAACCTGACCTGATATATCTTGAATAGCTGTTGCGACGGCTACCTGACATGACATGACCTGTATAATTAACCTGGACACCGTGGACGATTGTGCTTGTACAAATAATCCAGTCCTGTCTTGCATCATGTCTAGGAGGGGACTCCTGAGTACCACGGTCAGGAGTACCTACTGAATTGGACTAAGGTTAATAATTAGTATAATTCACTAGTCATGAAGAGATGTTCCCCAGTTACAGGTGATCCCGTTATCCCGGTCGCAAATGTTTGGACTTGTAGCCTGCCGACGAGTAGGGCACATTTCCAGCCCACTGTTATGTGGGACACTCTTGATTGTCACTTTAAATAATTGAACTCTATTGTCACTCTAATGCATTATACTCTCTAGATTGTCACTATAATGATTGCCTGGATAACCTGGATAGCTGCAGGGCCTGTGACTACTTGGAGCATCTCATTGCATCTTGCTAGTAACTAGGATTGTGATAACCCTAGTTAGTTAATGTAGAAAGCCGTAGGCAATGATTGGCCGTGATTGATTGGATGGAGTCTAGTCCAGTATGGTATTGTCTAGAATTGATTGATTGCAAGATTGTACCAGAATGATTGAATTATTGTCACTCCAGATTGTCACTATAATGATTGTCACTCCAGATTGTCACTATAATGATTGTCACTCCAGATTGTTACTTGACCTGATTTCTTATATTTATCTTGCCGATAAATGGTGAGAGAAACCAAGTTCCGTTCAGACGAAGGGTTACAACCCCGGTCCTTGTTTGGTTTACGGATTGTAACCTAGCTATCTGAATAGTCCCATGGTTATCTCATCGTATATCATCCTGGCATACTTTTCCATATGTCCTGCCTTTTTGTGATTCTATGCAAGATCGTCTTTTATAATTACCTATCATGCTTTTCTTAAATTACTGTTTCTTATTATGTAATTATATTATTGTGCTAATTTGCTGGTTTTAGTTCTTAAGTGAAGCCTCCTTTGTGGCACTTGCTCTTTCTGGGGTCTGACCTAGCTGGTTTTGTATGGCCAGATACCGGAGCAGCACCAAAGGATCTTCCTGCTTTCCAGCCCGATGGTGGTCACCAGGCGTAACCAGGGCATCGAGTGGGTTTCTTTTGTTCTCCCACTGTAATATTGTAAATTATTCTTTTGAGGCGTTTAGCCGACGAGCAAGTGTTAGCTCGATTGTACTTACTTACTGTCTGCCTACGGGCTGTAACATGATTGACAGCCCCGGGGGTTGATCATGTATGACTGAACTCTTGCTAGTCCTCATATTTTGTAACGACTAGCTTCGTGATCATCTGGATATGTAATGTTTGGGATGCCTTACAATTGTATATTTGAAAATCTGATATCTTGTGATTATTATTAGTTGGTTGAGATTGAGACAATAGGCTATTTTATGACCTTAAGAGACTGATGGATTGTAGTGAAACCCTCACATATCTAGACAGCCGTGACCGTATAGCGGTGTGGATCCCATTCCGTTATACGTAGCTGGCTATGTCTGCCCCCGCTCTCCAGTATTCTGGTTCTGGGGCGTGACACTGATACCGCTCAACTTCTCTTTTTTTATTGAATAAAGGTCTGATTGGTACACTTTCATATTAATTGCTTTTGTACTTGTTATAAAAGAGCTCAGCTCAGCTGATTAATCCACGATCCAGAGATTGTTGCAAACTATTCTTCTTTGATGCAAGTGTAATACCGTACTCGACCTATTTGATTTTTAAAAAAAATTATACGACAAGAGTAATTCCATGTATCTATACTTTTTTCTTCTACTTTTTATCTAATTGGTGCCGGCTCATTTTTTAAACAATGATTCCTTTATGTTTTTTACCAATTGCTGTCTTGAACATCCAATCATATATGAGATACAATCCGACAATTTCTAACCCAGCTCGCTCGTATACGAACCAATTGTGGAATACGTTAAACGTTCAACCGTCCGTAAGATACAATCCAACACAACACGTTATAATTGTCAAAAATCCGATTCAAGCAAGGTAGTCTTGTCTGACAAGAAACTCTCGTGATTTACATTCACAAGAAACAAGAAGAGCACCGAAAACATGTTTGCTGATAAGTAATTATAAGACTAATTATGTTAGCTTTTGTTTTCCCCTCAAACGAATAGGTCTATGATGTTGACTACAACAATAAGAAGTACTAAGAAACAGTAACGAAAGTCCCGCTTATATTTGAAAAAGAAAGCTGTAATTTAACAATGAGGCTTTTGCAATGTCTATGAATTTTTATCAAAATTATTCTTAATTTATTAAAAGAAGTTTACAATTTTTTTTTTTAAAATTTATAATAAATTAAGAACAGTTTTTTAACCCATCTTAATAATCCTATTAACAGAGACATCCTTAACAATTATAATTGCCTTAGAAAAAAAACAGTCTCCTTCTTTTCCATTGTACATCCCATTAATGCTTCCTTCACAAGTCCTGCGCTCCGTGCCATTTATGGCTATCAGCACGGGCCCTAGTGAGCAAGTCCTGGTTAGGGTTAGGAGCGGTACTGTTCATCTAGGATTCCGGGTTTGCTATAGCAAGCTAGCTAGCTAGCTCCCTATCTAGAGCTTAGCACAGGGGAGGGGAGGGGAGGGGAGAGGAGATCAATGTAGAAAGTGCTGTACATAATAATAATAATACACTGATAATAATGTCATATGTCCCCTAGCTATAATAACCTAATAATTTCTGTGCTTTGAATTTGAACATGTATGGTATGTGGACGTACGTGCTGATTGATTCTGGTGCATGATATGATGTGTGCCAGAAAGGAATTGACATTTACGTGTTGTTGCCTACTGAAAGGATCCACACCCCTCTCTCTCTCTCTCTCTCTCTCTCTCTTCCTTGAAAACTGAAGCGGCCGGTTGCGTCTTCTCTTTGTTCTATTCGTCCAAATTCTTCTTCTTGGGTTGGGTGTTTTGGCATACCACTCCCAAATATTACTTCTTTTTTCACTTGTTAAATCCCCGGAATCATGAAATCCTTAAACAATTACACGGCAACTAGCTAGTGCATGTAACATTGCAACGTGACATCTTTAGGAAAATTTTGTTTTATGCAAAATGTACCCTTGCCAGCTTGCCCTACACCACATATTTATTTATTAATATTTATCAATATTTATTTATTTTAATTATTATTGTTGTTGTCGTTGTCGTGGACTAGGTCGAACTAGAAACTTTCCCATCATATCCCCACATGCACTTATCGCTAGGCCACCACCCCCGTGACTTGCTCTGCATCATAATCGACTAGACGAGCTTGACGGTGGGTCGTCTGACTCCAGCGTGAGCTCGATTCCTGTTGTGACCAGAGGAGTCCAACTCCGACTACTCTCGTGCCCTCCTCATAGTTCCATGACTCCAACAAAGCTCTAATATTTTAATTTACATGAATATACGTTATTAGGATAAAATAGGAGTATGTTTTAATAATTCAGGCTCAATTTATGTAGTTTTAGGGTTATAAGTACACTCCTAACCCTCTTGTAACACGGACTCGGAGACAAACTTATGATATGGTTATTTAGCTTTATTAATTTAGAGTACATATTCTAATTATGATACAAACTTTGATAACAACACGAATAATGACACAAATATGGATACATGATAAATTAAGATAATTTTGGCGGATTGTGTCTTATTTGTGGTGTGATGTGGGTCTATTGAGCGTTTTGTGTCGCTAAAGATCTTTTTAGACATAAATCCTAGACGGATTACTCCCGGTGCATATTTCAGGTTTTACGGATAAAAATTATAGGGGATTCTATCGAACTTTTTGTCAATTTTCAAAGGAACCTATAACAGAAATACGGTATATATATATATATATATATATATATATATATATATATATATATATATATATATATATATATGTGTGTGGTGTGTGTGTGTGTGTGTGTGTGTGTGGTTATGATTAGGATAACCCTAGAATATGTATATATTTGAAGTTTCCATAATTGTATTCTTGGATTCCTTTGGAAATTGTCAAAAAATTCGGTAGCACCCCTATATATACTCTAGGATTATATTTCATATATAAAAGGTAGATATGTGTATAGTTAAGTTACAATTAGGTTAATCCTAAAACAAAATATTTCAGAGGGATAAAATTATCCCTATTTGCATGAAAGAGTAGTAGTTTGAGAAAATTGTAACTAGAGGGATGAAGCGTCATTAAAAATGACATAGTCAAGCAGGAAACAAGGGGTTCCATCTCCAATGGTGCCCTATATGGAGAATTGGCTGGGGCGGCTGGCACCCCTCAAAGAAGTCAGCG